>JAHZTW010000001.1:413979453-414004983 GCA_020283515.1 Alliaria petiolata
ATATGTAAACCTATTGTGAACTTCTTTTCCTAATAAAAATTGTGATATGTTAGTTATTTAAAATCTTTCTCTTATATATATACGTTATTGTAAGTGTATATTTATCTCCCCACTTAATATATCTATTCAATTGGCTACTCTTTTTTTTGCAGTCGTTTATTTCCAGCGAGATGAAGAAAGTTATTTTACCATTGATCTCATCCACTTTTTTTTATTCCAAATAGCATTATGATTTTTTTTTGGTAGAGAATTTATAGTTTTTTGTGTTTTCTAGAATAAGTATATTTTTTACTTTTAAATTAATGTGTGTAAGCCCCAAAAGTTATTTTCCAATTTTTAAATTATTCGTTTCCGTCCCGTACCCATAAATTCTCATCCTAAAACCTGAAATGTCCAGTGCTAATCGATTTCGATTTCATCCACTCTTTTTATTTCTTATTCGAAATAACACTTTATTAATTTTCATTCGAAAAAGATTTATATTTTTGTGTGTTTGTAGAATAAGTGTATTTTTACTTTTAAATTTGGTTCTTGTTTGTTTTCTTAATTTTAAATAATGTTTTATTTTTTTTTTTAATTTCAAAATATGTAAACCTATTGTGAACTTCTTTTCTTAATAAAAATTGTGATATATTAATTATTTAAAATCTTTCTCTTATATATATACGCTATTGTAAGTGTATATTTATCTCCCCACTTAATATATTTATTCAATTGGCTAGTCTTTTTTTGCAGTCGTTTATTTCCAGCGAGATGAAGAAAGTTATTTTACCATTGATCTCATCCACTTTTTTTTTTAATTCCAAATAGCATTATGATTTTTTTTTTGTAGAGAATTTATAGTTTTTTGTGTTTACTAGAATAAATATGTTTTTTACTTTTAAATTAATGTGTGTAAGCCCAAAAATCTACTTACCCAAAATATATAAAAGCCCATTAAAAAAATAAAAATTTGCTGATGTGGATAGCTTAGATAGAGAGAGGTTTGCCTAATTATATATATGATTTCTTTTGAATTCCGAAAGCATATTCTTTGTGCCTTTTATAAACTGCACTTAAAAATGAGAGTTTCCAATAATTTTGATGAGTTAGTAGTTAAATCCCTTGAATAGGCCCTTGATGAATTTTAAGAACCCAACTTCACAAACTACGTATATATATACATTTTTTTGTTAAAGAACTACGTATATATATACATGCATGTTGCACACATATATATGATGCACCTGCGGAAACCAAGCAAGTACTATTGGTAGAATTTTAGATATGAGCTCAATTCTTATAAGTCAAATTAACAGACTCATGTGACATAAGCGCTTTTTTAGGATCTTAACCTTAAATAATGGATCAAATCAACTCTTAGTATATATTCTTAAAACAAAAAAAAATCAACTCTTAGTATATATAAATATATACAGTAGAACCTCTATAAATTAATACTCGATAAATTAATAATCACTATAAATTAATAAAATTTGCTGATCCCGAGTCGGGCCAGTGTAAAAATTAGCAAAATTCGATAAGATAATAAGATAATAATTTTTTTGAAACTCTTATTTAAATATATGGTCCCAATAATAAGGTAAATTAATAATTATATATCTAAGCATATATATCTACATTTATAACTATGGTAATATAGTAAAATATAATTAATTTATTGTTTTAAGTTTATAAACATTGTTGATTTATCTTAAAATTCTTTGATATGATACTTTCTAAATGAATTTTATAATTTCGAAAACGTTTTTGTATTGTTTCTTATGAACGTTAAAAGTTCAAACCGAAAATATCTCTATAAATTAATAACTTTATAAGATAATAAAATCTTGAAGTACCAACGTTATTAATTTATAGAAGTTTTAGTGTATATGCATGCGGCCTTTTTTCAAAAAAATATTAATATATATATATATATATATATGCATGCATGTACTCTTCTTGTATACGCATGCATCTGCATTAATGTGGAGATATTATTAATATATGGTTTTTTTTATCAATTCATCTCACCCTACCAAGAAAAGAGGGTAACGAGTTGACCTTCTTTTTTTAAGGTTCAAAAAAAAAAAAACTTGACCTTTTTCTTTATATATATATAGATTCCAATCTATAATTATAACTCTGTACGAAAAGCTTTTCTAATAAGTTTTTTTTTAATATTTCTATATTTTTAGTTTCAACTTTCATGTTCAATTTTTATTCAAAATCATGTTGAGGTACACCTTTTTATAACTCTTTAGCAATATGTTAAGGCAGACCGTGTCATGTTAATTTATACCATAATTTCTCGTCATCGTATATGTATACAGTAGAGTCGGTTCTGATTCTCTTCTAGATGAGAAACATTTAAGAAAATCCTTTTACAAAAAAAAAAAACATTTAAGAAAATCCCAAGAAACTCTGTCCACCCTTGCTTGAAATCTAAGCCGGTCTGTCCATAATAATTTTAAGTTTCTCCACAACCTATACCTACATTTACTAATGAATGCATGTGCTGCAAATAATTTAAATGTAGTATATATAGATTCAAGACACTTTAATCAAAACTGAAGCCGTGAGAGCTTGATTCTACTTTAAGTCTCCATGTTCATATCAATGTGATGATTCTTTAATAGAACCACAATCGTTTCTAAAAGTTTCTCTTATTTATTTTTTTTTTTGTTAAAATCGTTTTTAAGTTTCTTTAACAGAACACTAAAAAGATTTCGATCATGATGATGAGTAATCTAAAACTCGGCGTGGACGTGATCGGAGCACACAATCTCTTCCCAAAAGACGGTCAAGGAACCTCAAACGCTTTCGTCGAGCTTTACTTCGATGGTCAGAAGCACCGAACAACGATCAAAGATCGAGACTTGAACCCGGTTTGGAACGAGAGTTTCTTCTTCAACATCTCAGATCCATCTCGACTCCACTATCTCACTCTTGAAGCTCAAGCCTATAGCCACAACAGATCTACCAATGGACGTTCCTTCCTTGGCAAGGTATCTCTCTCAGGGACCTCTTTTGTTCCCCATTCTGATGCTGTTGTTCTTCACTTTCCTATGGAGAAACGTGGGATCTTCTCTCGTGTGAGAGGCGAGCTTGGTTTGAAAGTTTACATAACGGATGATGCATCTTTAAAATCATCTACTGCTTCAACTAATCATCCAGATAACCTAGATCCGACAATCCAGGGTGAGTGAATTCTTTTCGTTGATACGGTTCACTTGTTTTTGGTTTCTGAGAATTGATAACCGAGTCAAAACCAAAAAAAGTTGATTCGATTTAGCAAAACGTCGCTCAGTTTTGGTTCGGTTTTTTTATTTAAAAAAATAAACTTATAATTTCAAATAGTATTTATAATATAGATTTTAAATAATAAGATCTATTTTTATACTTTATATAGTTAAAAATATGGTTTTCATTTTATTTGATTCCAATTACTTTGAATTTTGATTTTTGTTTCATTTCGATCCGGTTTATTGATATTGACGTAATTAAATCAATGGTTCAACTTAGGTTTAAAATTATAGGTTCCGTCCGGGTTGGTTTATATATACTAACATTAACCTCTACCTTTTTTCTTGTGTGTGCAAGAAGATACTCACCTCTACTTATTATTGTGAATGTCTAGAACAACAACGGCTAGATTTACTTAGGAATTTATTATTTTTGTGACAGTTTCAGCAATGAAGGTAGAACATAGATCCGACAAACGACATGTCTTTTACAACCTCCCAAACAATGCTCAAGAACATCAACAACAACATCCACAAGGACCAAATCAATCTTCTTCCTCCGCCGCTGAACCGGATCATCATAACGAACATCATCACCATTACGTTCCAAAGCATCAAGCAGACGAGATGAGACCCGAACCAGCACCACCTTCAAAGCTAATCCATGCGCATTCAATTGCTTCGGCTCAGCCTGCGGATTTCGCGCTTAAGGAAACAAGCCCGAATCTCGGTGGTGGAAGAGTCGTTGGTGGGCGCGTTATCCACAAAGACAAAACCGCTACGAGTACTTATGATCTTGTTGAGAGAATGTATTTCCTCTATGTCCGCGTCGTCAAAGCTCGTGAGCTTCCTATAATGGATATAACCGGAAGTGTTGATCCTTTCGTCGAGGTAAAGTAATTTATGTTTTAAGAAGCATTTGTTTCAAATAAAGAATTTGTTTTCCTTAAAACATTTTGTTTTCTAGGTAAAAGTAGGGAACTACAAAGGGATCACAAGACATTTTGAGAAGAGACAGCATCCGGAATGGAACCAAGTGTTTGCATTCGCAAAAGAGCGAATGCAAGCCTCTGTGTTGGAAGTGGTGGTTAAGGACAAAGATATTTTGAAAGACGATTATGTCGGTTTTGTTCGGTTTGACATTAACGATGTCCCTCTTCGTGTGCCTCCGGACAGTCCTCTTGCTCCACAATGGTATAGACTAGAGGACAAGAAAGGCGAGAAGATCAAAGGTGAGCTTATGCTCGCTGTTTGGATCGGTACACAAGCCGATGAAGCTTTCTCCGATGCTTGGCATTCTGATGCTGCAATGCCTGTTGATTGTACTCCAGCTATCTCCGCGGTTCTACGTTCAAAGGTACAATGACTTTTTTTTTTATGTTTACATTATTTAGTTTGTATTTTTATGTTGATATGTTATGTTAGGACCACATCAAAAGTGAAACCAAAAACCAATAATAATATTCAAGAGGCATAAACCAATCCACTCATTAGTTAGCGATTGATTTGAGTTGAGGAACCATGATTACCCACTTAGTAATGTGCTTATGTTCAAATGAAATCATAACTTTTACTAATTGAATAAAAAGTTGTAAACGTATAGGCTGGATGCAAATAAAAAAGAACAATATGTTTGTGTTTACAACTTATCAAAAGACAATTTCATAAAAATGGTAATCTTTAATTTTTCATCAAGAGAAACAAAATGTTTTAACATGTAAAGGCAAATACAAATGTTAAAATTGTGTTTAAAATATTAATTGAAGGAAATATCATTTTACGCTCTGTTTGCTCTGTTTTTACCAGTTTCTTCCTCGTCAAGTCATAGACTTAAGTGTTAGTCTTATTTTCTATTCTTCCTCTTTGTAAATAACATTCTTTGTTGGGGCTATGAATTTGAAATTCCAACAACGAAATAAAACTCATTTAAAGCTGGTTTTACTGAATTTGAATCAAAATTTAACTATTTGTGTTATTGTTTTTGGTTATGTATATAGGTCTATCATGCGCCTCGTCTATGGTACGTGCGTGTGAATGTGGTCGAAGCGCAAGACTTGGTTACGACAGAGAAACATAGGTTCCCAGATGTTTACGTCAAAGCGCAGCTAGGAAACCAAGTCATGAAAACCAGACCGTGCCAAGCCCGAACCCTTGGTGCCGTATGGAACGAAGACTTTTTGTTTGTTGTTGCGGAGCCGTTCGAAGACCATTTGGTTCTCACCGTCGAGGACCGGGTTGCTCCGGGAAAGGATGAGATACTTGGCCGTACGTACATTCCATTGAACACGGTAGAGAAGCGGGCCGATGACCATATGATACACTCGCGCTGGTAATGTTTATAATATTGAGATTAGTACTCAAAATGTATATAATTAAGAAGGTTTGATTTATATGATTTTGTTGAAATGTGTTTTGATAGGTATAATCTGGAGAGACCGGTTGTTGTAGATGTGGATCAGCTCAAGAGAGAAAAATTCTCTATGAGGATTCATCTTCGAGTTTGTCTTGAAGGAGGATATCATGTTTTGGATGAGTCGACTCACTACAGCAGCGATCTTCGACCATCTGCGAGACCGCTCTGGAGACAACCGATTGGAGTTCTCGAGCTCGGGATCTTGAACGCTGTTGGACTCCACCCGATGAAATCCAGAGAAGGCAGAGGAACTTCTGACACTTTCTGTGTTGCTAAATACGGCCAGAAATGGGTTAGAACGAGGACGATGGTGGATATCTTGTGTCCCAAGTATAACGAGCAATATACTTGGGAGGTATTTGATCCAGCGACGGTTTTAACTGTTGGTGTATTCGATAACGGACAGCTCGGGGAAAAGGGAAACCGAGACGTGAAGATTGGGAAAATCCGTATTAGGTTGTCTACTTTAGAGACTGGAAGGATCTACACTCATTCTTATCCGCTGCTCGTTCTTCACCCTACTGGGGTGAAGAAAATGGGCGAGCTGCATATGGCCGTGAGGTTCACATGTGTCTCGTTCGCAAATATGCTCTATCAATACTCAAAACCACTTTTGCCTAAAATGCATTACGTAAGGCCGTTCTCGGTTATGCAGCAGGACATGCTCCGGCACCAAGCGGTCAATATAGTGGCTGCAAGGCTAGGCAGAGCAGAGCCTCCACTGCGAAAAGAGATCATTGAGTTTATGTCGGACACGGATTCGCATTTGTGGAGTATGCGTAAGAGTAAAGCCAATTTCTTCCGGATGATGAATGTTTTCTCCGGCGCTATCGCGGTTGGGAAATGGTTCACCGATATTTGCTCCTGGAGAAACCCGATCACAACCGTTCTCGTTCATGTTCTATTTTTGATGCTTGTTTGTCTCCCGGAATTGATCCTCCCGACGATGTTTCTCTACATGTTTCTAATAGGACTCTGGAATTACCGGTTCAGACCGCGTTATCCGCCGCACATGAACACGAAAATCTCTCAGGCCGAGGCGGTTCATCCGGACGAGCTTGATGAAGAGTTTGACACATTCCCAACCACCAGAAACCCTGACATGGTGCGGTTAAGGTATGACCGGCTTAGAAGCGTGGCCGGGAGGATTCAGACCGTGATTGGAGATCTTGCAACGCAGGGAGAACGTTTTCAGGCACTTTTAAGCTGGAGAGATCCACGCGCGACCGCGATATATGTTATATTCTGCTTTCTTGCGGCCATAGTTTTCTTCATAACTCCGATTCAGATTGTTGTTGCGTTGGCTGGTTTCTTCATCATGAGGCATCCAAGGTTCCGGCACCGGCTTCCTTCTGTCCCGGTTAACTTCTTCCGCCGGTTACCTGCTCGAACGGACAGTATGCTTTAATTGTCTCTTGTATTGTATATGGTTGGGATGTATTTTATGATATTGTTGGATGATAATTTGATAATTTAATTATTGAACTCTATAGTGTCTTTCAAAATCTTATCATTTTTCTACAAAACCACAATTATTTTCAAAAGTTCTTTTTATCCTTGTTACACTCACTCCCAATATAATTGGATGGATCAATACTACATTGGTGATCACTCAAAATATGTGCCTCAAAATTTTCATGTACCTAGAAAATCAGTAAATCACTTACACACCATCTGAAATTACGGAAAATGAAAGACGTGGGGAAGATGGATCATCATGCAGAAAGAGGTCGGTTCTTCTCGTTTAATATTATCGTAATAAGGGCACATAGCACTTTAAAAGATCTAATAACATTATTAAAATAATAAATTTTAAGATTAAAGATTCAAAACTGATAAAAAGTGTCTAATATAGGATTTATTTTTTGGTTTTAAACATATTTTCATAATTAAAGTGTTTTAAAACATTAAACTTATTTAAATTTAATTAAAAAACTAATTTTTAAACACCCACTTTTAAAATATGCAATGCATACTCTCTCCGGTGAAGATTTATGGGCAAATTTAGGCCCAATAATAATCCGGAAAGGCCTTTATGGTTAGCGTTCACATTACGCCGCACAATAAACGCAACTGATGACGTAAGCACACCGAGAGTTCCGACGAGTCTCCAACGTGGCCTCCTCCAAATCATTCCACGTGTCTTTCCCATTCTCCAACCACACTGAACACGGAGAAAGAA
This sequence comes from Alliaria petiolata, assembly GCA_020283515.1. Lineage (NCBI taxonomy): Eukaryota > Viridiplantae > Streptophyta > Magnoliopsida > Brassicales > Brassicaceae > Alliaria > Alliaria petiolata. The sequence continues at coordinate 413,987,273 of JAHZTW010000001.1, forward strand.
GCTGAATAGCAAAAATATGATTTTGGCTCTTTTTTAATAAATATCTAATTTCCTGTGTATAAAAAGAATCTGCTACCAAATAATGTTCAGATCCTCGTTTCGGCTTCTCTATATAAGAACCAATCATCTGGTTCGAGTTTCATCATCGTCGTCTTCATCATCATCGCGTTCTCTGTTCTCTTCGAAACTCGATTCTGCGAAACCTCTTTTCAATTCTCATCGGATTCGTTCTCTTCCTTTATCCACAACGGGAGCTAAACTTTCTAGGTCGGAACACTCGATGGCTACTTCTTCCGAGCCTAAATCCATCTATGATTTCACCGTCAAGGTTCGATCTCTTCCATGATATTTCTGTAGATTCGAAGGTTGTGATTGATTAGGTCTGATTTCCTGAATTCGATTTTGTATTCAGTGTTTCGAATTTCCGTGATCATATCGAAAATTCTGTTTGATTCTGTGATTTGAGATCCGATTATGAACGATTTGAGTTTAAATTGAATTTTTTTTTTCGATTTGTGATTTCTCAGGATGCGAAGGGAAATGATGTTGATCTAAGCATTTACAAGGGGAAAGTTCTCTTGATCGTGAACGTTGCTTCTCAGTGGTAATTTTCAAGTTTTTTGTTTTTCTCACTCAGTTTCAATTTTGTAACACACAGGCTTGATTCGTAATCATAGGTTCATTGGTTAGTGATTAGTTTCTTTTTGTTGCAGTGGCTTGACCAATTCGAACTACACTGAGCTTGCGCAGCTGTATCAGAAGTACAAAGATAATGGTAAAATTTGATTACCAGTTGTTTGTTTTGTTCATCTTCACTGTAGAATGAATCGTATAGGTTGTGGTTGTGTTTCTTAATGCCACCACTTTCGCAGGTTTTGAGATCCTTGCATTCCCATGTAACCAGTTTGGTAATCAAGAACCTGGCTCTAACGAAGAGATCCTTCAGTTTGCCTGTACCCGTTTCAAGGCTGAGTACCCGATATTCGACAAGGTAGCAACTTTTCTTGTTCTTGGCTAAGTAAAGTGGTCTGATTTAAGAAGTTAGGTAGTCTTCCCAATTCAACTCGTATTATTTACTGGTTTTAGTTTGAAACAAGAGTCGTCCCATTTTGAATAAAGAATTTATTAGTTTCGATTGTCTACAATCTCAAAATAATTCTGACCTGATACGTGAAAATTATGCAAGTTCTCATAGTCTTTCTATAGTATTTGGTTATATGTTGAGTGAATCATTTTCAGAGCATATAGCTGTTTCTTTTCTGATTGGTAGGTAGTTCTACTTCTCGTCTCGGACTTGGTTTCTAACTTAGCTCTATGTAATGCAGGTTGATGTGAACGGTGACAAGGCTGCTCCAATCTACAAGTTTCTGAAATCAAGCAAAGGCGGGCTTTTCGGAGATGGCATCAAGTGGAACTTCGCCAAGTTCTTGGTTGACAAAGATGGAAATGTCGTTGACCGTTACGCGCCAACTACTTCTCCTCTCAGCATTGAGGTAACGTCTCTCACATATAACTCGATGCTTTAGTTTTGATTTAGAGACCCAAAGGTTTTCTCTAATTGCTTTTTCATTGTTAATCTGCAATTGCAGAAGGACCTGAAGAAACTGTTGGGAGCTACTACTTAAGCAAGGCGTTATTAGTCAAATAAAAGCTCTTTGTGTTGTATTGCCAATACTGTAATAAACTCTGTTTGAGTTCTCGAGTGTCTTTGGGATTAGAACAACCTGTACTACTTAAATCCGTTATTAGTAACTAATCTATGTAATATCATAGATCTAAATATCACTCTCTGTTTTGAGTTTTTCATACATACTAAAAAACATTTAAAAAAAGTTTTTTAACTTTATTTTTATTAATTATTATTTAAATTTTTTTATAAATAATAAATGTTATATAAATTAAGTAAAAATAAACAATAATTACGCCTAGAAAACTAAAAATATCTAACTATTTGAAACAATTTTTTTTTCCAAAATATATACTATTATTTAGAAACAGAGGGAGTATTTCATTTTACTGTGTTTTTCCAAGAATCATGTGAAGAAAACTAGAGACCAATGCTATAAACCAATGTGAGAATCATCGAGACGAGAGGTGTGGGAAACGAAATATATTTGTAAAGTTTAACGTATTAAATTTGATAAAGGTATTCAAACAGAATATTATATTTGTAAAGTTTGACTAATTCATATAATCCGATAAAGGTATTAAAATCCAAAGATCAACGCCTTACCCAATGAAAATGAAGCTGGGCCTCGCAAGCTTCTAGCTCGCATGATTTTTCATCCTGCACTTCGTTATGATCCTACTCTACCGTGATGACTACTTATTGCCAAAACATATACGATCCAAACCAGAAAAATTGGGCAAAACATAGTTCGATGAATATTGGTCCTAGTTTCTTAAAACCAAAAAAATGTCCTATTTTCTAGGGTTTGATGGATTTTGGTTCACTGATGCTTTTAGCCAAGTTATTGATTATTTTAATGTGATGGTCGTTAGATCAAGAAAAATCCCTAAATGGGAAAGGCAAAGGTATATGGATCTAAGCATTGGCGAAGTGATGAGATAAAGGACTTGAATTCTGAAATTTGGACAAGTTTTTCTGGTGTTTTTGGACAAAATTATGTGATTATATTTCACAATCAACATTTCCTTTATATATATATATATGGCCCTAGAGAGAACTCAATATGAGTTGACCCAAAAAAAAAAAGAGAGAACTCAATATGTAACCCCAAATTTGAAGTTACATATGGAGTTCTCTATTTTTATTGTAGGATATAAAGTATTATTAGAGATGATTTTACTAACCGGTCGTCTCCAGCCGATCCTGGATAGTCTTATCTCCGAACACCAATCAGCTTTTGTCCCGGGCAGAGCCATTGCAGACAATGTGCTTATCACTCACGAGACCCTGCACTATCTCAAATTGTCAAACGCAACAAAAAGATGTTCAATGGTGGTAAAAACTGACATGAGTAAAGCGTACGACCGTATAGAATGGGGATTTCTCCGAGCTGTTCTAGAAAGACTGGGTTTCCACAACATATGGATTACTTGGATAATGGAATGCGTGACATCGGTGTCGTACTCCTTCCTCATTAATGGAACACCAAATGGAAAAGTGCTACCAGCAAGGGGACTACGCCAAGGAGATCCTCTCTCTCCCTATCTGTTCATTCTTTGTACCGAAGTCCTATCCGGATTATGTGCAAAAGCTCAAGCTTCAGGAAGACTGAAAGGGCTTCAAGTAGCTCGCAAAAGTCCTTTTGTCAACCATCTCCTGTTTGCTGATGACACGCTCTTCTTCTGCCGGACCAATGAAGTATGTTGCAGAGAACTAATGCTAATCCTGAAGAAATATGAACAGAGTTCGGGGCAGTGCATAAATCTAACCAAATCTTCTATCACTTTCTCCTCAAAGACCCCACTTGAAATCAGAGAAAGAGTCAAAGCTACCATAGGAATCGATAAAGAAGGGGGGACAGGTAAGTATTTAGGCTTACCTGAGAATTTTGGCAGAAGGAAGAAAGACGTGTTCACAGGGTTAGTAGACAGGATTCGTCAGAGAGCACAGAGCTGGACTTCTCGTTTCCTTTCGGGAGCAGGGAAGCAGGTTCTCCTCCAGTCAGTCCTATCAGCACTCCCCACATACACTATGTCATGCTTCTTGCTCCCAAAATATTTGTGCAAAAGAATTCAATCGGTCCTCACCAAGTTTTGGTGGGACTCGTCCCCAGATAAAAGGAAAATTTCATGGGTCGCTTGGTCAAAACTCTCACAACCTAAGAGAGCGGGGGGACTAGGGTTCAGGGAAGTAGAGGAATTTAACACAGCACTCCTTGCAAAGCTAAGCTGGAGAGTTCTCACTTATCCTAAATCCCTATTGTCAAAAGTGTTACTAGGAAAATATTGCCAAGATGGTGATTTCCTAGCTTGCACCAGCACAACAAATGCTTCTCACGGGTGGAAAGGTATCTTGGAAGGAAGAACCGTCCTGAAGAAAGGTTTAGGATGGCTAGTGGGAAGTGGAGAGAACACCAAAGTCTAGTCGGATCCATGGCTCTCCACCACCAGTCCAAGCACTCCCATCGGTCCCCCTACAAAAATGAATGCATAAATGAGGGTGAAAGACCTGCTTCTCCCAGGCTCAAATAGCTGGAATGTAAAGGAGATCCGTCTCCACTTACCTCACTATGAGGACTGTATTCGCCAACTGTATCCTAGCTCTCAGAAGCCTGCAGATACCTTGGTCTGGCTACCTGAAAAATCAGGAAACTTTTCAACAAAAACGGGATACAATCTGCAAAAGAAAAACAACCTTGAAGCTGATTCTAACTTCAACTGGTACCAGAATATCTGGAATCTCCACATCTCCCCCAAAGTAAGAAATTTTCTTTGGAGAGCAACAAATGGAGCGCTTCCAATAGGTGTCAATCTCACCTGGAGAGGAATCGATGCAAACGTATCCTGCAAAAGATGTGGAAGACCAGAAACAATCATGCATATCTGGTTCGAATGCCCGTTTGCCAAATTGGTTTGGAACTTAACCCCAATTAATACAAGCACACAGACCTTCCAAGAGGATTTAGAGGCAAGAAGCTTTCTGGCTCAGCTGCAGAAGTCCTCAAACCTTCCTCCTTCGGGGCTCACAGAAGGTCCCCTGTACCCGTGGATTCTATGGAATCTATGGACGACAAGGAATAACCTCATCTTTGAGGACAAATCCTTCTCGGCTCAGGAGACCACGACAAAAGCAATAGTGGAAGCAAAGTCTTGGCAATCGGCAAACGTACCCCCAGACAAGTCTCAGATCGTGTCCTGCAGGCCCCATCCGACCATTCGGCCTCCATCAGCTTCACTGTGTTTCACAGATGGCGCTTGGAAAGCAGAGACGAAATCGGGGGGAATGGGATGGGTAATCACAGACAGTAATGGTGCCACATCAATCAAGAATTCAGACGCAAGAAATTTCGTCCCCTCGCCTCTAGTAGCGGAATCACTAGCGGTCCTCCTGGCTATTCGCGAAGCATGCTCGGCGAACATCCGGAAGCTTCACCTTCATTCGGACTCGGAAGTCCTCATCAATACCCTTTCCTCTGGGTTGGTTCAGAATGAGATTGCAGGCATTCTCGATGATATTCGAAGCCTTGTACCTCTCTTCTCCTCTCTATCGTTTAGTTATTTACCTAGATCTGCGAATGTTGTAGCAGACGGATTAGCAAAAGCTGCTCTCTTATGTTTGGACCCTCTGGACTTTGTTTGAACCGGTTTAAGTATTTAATGAAAATGTTGACAAAAAAAAAAAAGAGATGATTTTACTATAAAACTAGAGTTTAGAGGGAAATATAGAGTATTACTGGAAATGCTCAAATTACTATACATATAAAAACATTGCCATTACAAGATGTGTAAGTTTCATTCATAAATCATTTTCTGAATCAATAAGACGTACGAAAGCTATGTTTTATTCAATATGTTTTTGATTTCGTGCATCCTAACAAACACATGTGAATGAGAATTTTTTTTGCTTTTCAGCCAAATGCAATTAGCTAACCAGTGAAGAAGACCCATTTTGCATAATTTTTTTTTTAGATCTAGAATTAGCATTCATTGAGGCAACAGCAAATAATATTAATTAATAGTTAGTCTTAATTAGAGACACAGAGTGACTATAATTGCTTACGAAGTTGCTGTTCTTTGTTGGTTTGCAATATGAAGTTGCTGTCGCTTTGTCAAAGGACGACAAAAGATTAGGTTTGTGTAATTATAGATTTATGGGCATGCACAAGATATGTTTGGCGACTTATCGTGGAACCTTATGTACAAATATTCAGGCTACTTAATTGTAGAAGTTTTGTCCATGCAGGTTTTCATATAAAATCATTGTTTTATTCCTTTTTCCTTTAGACCTTAGAACTCTCTAACAAATTTTTAACTTTTTTTTTCTTTTTGTAGGTGCATTGAGATGGAGAGATTAGATGGAGACTCTCTATGAAATCTCTCCTTTGTTCAATGTTTTTCTTCTTCCCTTTATGTTACTAATATGAATTCAAGAATTTTAAAATCTCATCAATGATTTTTTCTTCTCTCTGCTCTGCTTATGATTCTTCGTTTTCCTTTTTAAACTCTGTTTTCTTCTCTAACGGATTTGTAACAATTTCTGTAACAGGCCGTGTCTTAAAAACCTGCAGCCCAACCGAATAACTAACTCAACCTTACCGTTTCTTGTAACGGGCCGTTTTCTTCTCTAACGGATTTGTAACTTATCTAGGTCCCTTTGTATTCAAACATAATTGCCACTAAACTAGGAACCAAAGAGGAACACATATTTCCAGATAATACAGACAATGAGATCTGAAAACAAAAGCAATCAGATAAGAGAGTTAGAGAGCAGTAATGATGGACAAAGTTTTCTGTCTTTTTCTTTGCTTTTGAAATAAATTTAAGATTAATCGGACATAATGATCAACAATATGAATTATATAACTTTAACATTTATTGGAAATATGAGATGTCCATACATTTCAAAAAATAAAACATGCACATACATTGATACACACAACTTATTGGTAAAGTAATTAGTGTGCCTCTAGGAATCGTAACCTTCCATGGATGTGGCAAGAGAAGTGATATTCATTTTCTTTAGTACTCACAAGACCTCTATCGACCTTTTCACAAGGATCTGTCAGTAGAGCACCTTTGTCCGGAATACCAACACTATGGCGACAAGAAACCCAAAGAACGTAACAAATGCTATTATACTAAAAGATAGCCTGAAGCAATGAGACCCATAACATGTGTTTCCTTCCCCAGAAATAGCCTTGTCATAGATATAACCGATTAATCTTACAGAGAATATATAAGAACCAACGGGACTAGCCATGGCTATTGTGTTGAAGATGGTACCCATATGACGAACTCCAAATAGTTCAGAGGTGATTGTAGGCATCAGTGACCACTGTGAACCAAAACAAACACCAACTATAATAGAACCAACATAGAGGTTTCCTTGAAAATCAAAGGCTATTATTAGATGGCCTATAGCCATCGCTCCAAGTGTTGCAGCCATTAGCAAAGGACGTGGCCAACCTTTTTTAAATAGCAATGCATCTGAGGCATAACCAGCTCCAAATCTACCAAGATAGTTCCATATACTCCACAAGGACACCAATGAATTTATCTCAGCGGAGGAATATCGAAGAGACTCACCTATTTGTCTGATGTTGTTTATTGTCGAAAGGCCAGAGCCCATTCCACAAATCATGGCAAGAAACAAAAACCAAAAGCTTAAGGTTTTCATAGCTTGGAGGAGATTCATGTTTCTTTCATTAAACACCATGTTCTCACTAGGATCAACTTCTATGTTACCGTTGCCTTCAAAACTTTGGTTACCGGAAGTTGTTTCTTTTGTACTTCTTATGAGAGGGGCATAATCAAATGGTACCTTTTCTTCCATGCGGTCTTGATGTGCTCTTCTCGCGATAACTAGAGGCAAGACAAGCAGAATGAGTAGACATACAAGTGTGACAACATTAGCCCATGATGGCAATCTAATGGTGTTATTCAAAATGATAACGATCATAAGATAAACTGCAATGATAAGAGATACAACCGAAAGACCATTTAAGTGCTTTTTATCATTGGTTGTGCTTGTCTTATAGATCTTGACTAGAGGCATAAGCAAGAAGGTGAAAAGTGTAGGTGTTACTGCCACTAGAAGAATGAAGCTAGCTGGATCTCCAGCGCACACTGTCTCGCACAATTGAATTAATATAGCTCCGCTTAGACCAAAAAACCCTGCAAAAAAAGAAAGAGATATAAGTTTGGTTGCTTCATTATGATCATAAAGAAACTGAAATACTATGTCAATTGAGCAAAAACATCTTGAAAACATAGTGTGTAAGACAATTGACCAGCTTACACAAAAATTATGATATTTCTATTAGAACTTCAACATATTACCAATTACTATTCAATCGATATCCCAATTAAGTTTTTAAAATAAGGTCCAAAAAAACCTATGACATTTTAGAATAGATCCATCCAGTACATAAGCTTACTTCATATAAACTAACAAAAACACAACCTCACAGTCTTGAAAACTTTTAATTAAGATCTTTGATTCCAAGCCAAGACCATATCACCGATAGAATGACCAAAAGTTATCATCTTGTCGTTTAGTTTTTTTCCCTTCAGTGTGTGTGGATACTAAAATGGTTTCAAGTTAATTGCATGCTCTTTCCTATATGATGGCATCAGCCCTTTTTATCCTCTAACTTATGTGTGAGTTGCCTTTGTATCGGTTTTAAACTCAACAAGGAGAAAACATGAGCAAGATTTAGTTTCCTATGTGCGAATGCATATTAATATAGAGGTCATCTCTTCTTTGATTGTGAGTACTCACGACAAAATTCGTTTATTCTTCACTTCACATGCTCACGTCTCCCCTCCAAATAGCTATAAGGACATACTTATTTGGACATATTCATCATCCTCGGATCCCAAAGTCTCCACCATTTTCAAGCTCTATATTCATGTCGCCATCTACTTCATTTGGAACCAACGAAACTTGAGACTTCATCATAATAAATCTTGTGCCATTCACACGGCCATTCTTCGAGATATTGATCAAATTATAAGAATAAAGTTAGCTGGCTTAAATCGATAAGTTGCTTCATCTCCACAAGCTATAACTCAACAAGGTGATACTTAGAGCATCTCCAATCCACCTCTATTTTTTACCTCACAACTTGGTTCTGAATCACACAACCTTTACAAGTTTCTCCGATAACTGCTTATAATGGATAATCAAACTTCTGCTCTATTCCTTAAAAACTGTGGTTTCTCGTGTTATGTAATTTTTGTTTAGTTTTTCTTTTTAACGCACAAGTACCTCTATAATAAAATTGGAAATACAATTAAATCATTAGTGAGAAAACAAAAATTTTAATTTTTTTTGCTCTAGTCTCTTTTTGACACGCTGTCGTTTTTCCTTAGTTTTGAATAAAATACCCCTCCAACAGGTGGTCCCAACGTAAAACATCATTCGAGATTTTGCCGGACGTCGAGTATTGAACTAGAATATCACTTAACTAGAATAAAATAATAGACAGTTGTGGGTTTAGCATAACAAGTTTTATTAATGCTTCGAAGCTCGAGATGTTACAAGGGATTGCTTGGCAAGAGAGTCTTGTCGAACTGAATTGAAAGACAAAGAACAAATTAGGTCTAGAAAATTCGCGGCGATTAGGTCTTGCTCTTGAGTTCTTTTGCGAATCGTGGATGATGGTGTTTTTATAGTTGAATCTTGAGAAAGGCTGCCTACGTACCATTGAGAAGGGATCAAGCCATTCGTAGTTCTCTCTGGGTCGCGATTCTTGAATTTTTGGATCATCTTCAAAGTTGTGAGGAACTCTCTATTTATAAGGTTAAGGGGTCGGTTCCTTTGACCTCCTTTTCCTCTTCTCTCTAGGACATATTCATTTTCGTCTGAATCCTTTTGATGGGTCTCGTTTTGATGGGCTATCATTAATAGGGGAGGACCTTTTATGAAATGTGCTCATTCTCCTTCTAACAATAAATCCCCACAGTTCGTCGAATTGATTGCAAATCGAATCAGCAAACTCTAAGTAGAAAAGTCGGCTCGTTGTTCATTAAGGATAGTCAATGCTCAATCCGCCGAGCTGTCTGGTGATATATCATGGTTTTTCCGTGTTTTTGACCATGATATAGGCTTTGTTTATAGAGTCTTTTCAGTGTTTTTTGAGTCTTTTAGAGTCTTTGCAGGATCAGGAACGTTTGGAGCGGAAGTGGAGTATCTGAAGCTTTTTGGAGTGTTTTGGAGAAGCGGTTGAATACGTGAGCTCGGAGATAAGATTTTTTGCTGGTGTCGATCGTGGACGAGAGTTGGACGCGAAATTTTGAAGATTTTCTGGAATTACAATTTTGGCCCAAAACTTATTATTATTTGCACTTTAGCCCTTTTCGTGTTTTGGGGATTATTTATGTTTTTAAGGCATTGTTTAGCCATTATCTTATTTTCCATTGAGACTTAGTGAGAGAGATTGATCTAGAGCTTTTAGGGAGACAATTATGCACTCTTCTAGAGAAGATTTCGAACCCTTGTATCAATACTCTTCTTATTTTTATGCAGTATTATTCAGCCAAGATTTGTATTTCAATATCTATGTCTGAGTAATTTGCTAGTTAGGTTAGGGTGATTTAGGGTTGATGATGAGTTTGTAGATTTGTCATACTGTTAGGGGAAAATCAATTGGTTCTTCATCTGAATTTATGCTTATATTGATTTCTATGATTGATCACCTAGAAATCAAACCCTAGGTTGTTTAATAGATGCGAGAGCATTGTTAATCGGCAGAACTAATGTTAGATGAGAAAAATTACTATCTCCAAAGAGATTTGATTTATGAATTTTGTGAACAATCGAACCTGTTTTTAATACTTGCCTGAATTGTTTGAATTTGCAAAGAGATTTGGAATTCTGGAATTTAGGGATATATAACTTCTGCAACGAGAGTTGATTGGTTTTAAATCTGTGTTTCGAGTTCTAGACGGTTCTTAATATTTCCCTGATAATATACCTTCTGCATTCTCGGATTCAACATGTGAATTACCCTTTGCCTAGCGTTTTAGTCTCCTGAATTTTAAAAACTTTCAATTAATCACCTGTTACCATTTTGTTTAGTTATCTCGTATTACATTATTTGAATTGACTTAGCATAATTTGAATTTAAATTATGTAGTGTAGTAATCTACTTCCTTTGGGATTCGATAACCTTTTGTACTTCAACTGCTTTGATGTGCACTTACAGTATTGATTTATTGGGTAAAACTTTGACCCTATCATCTGGCTGACGAAATGAATTTCGACGAAGTGAATTCTATGCATTTTGACGAGGTTAATTCTGACAAGGTGACGAGGTGAATTCTGATGAGGTTGATTTCGACGAAGTGACTAGCTTACGAGGTGATGAGGCGACGAAGTGACGAGGCGACGAGGTGTCTTAGCTGTTTGTCTAGTTGTCTAAGCTGTATGGCTGGCGAAACGGCACGGCGTCGAGGCGGCGGGGCTACGAGATGAATGTTGACGAGGTGAATTTCGATGAGGTGAATTCTGACGAGGTGAATTTTGACGAGGTGAATGATGACGAAGTGAATTCCGACGAGGTGAATTCTGACGAGGTGAATTTTTGACGAAGTGAATTCCGACGAGGTGATTTCTGACGAGGTGAATGATGACGAAGTGAATTCCGACAAGGTGAATTCTGACGAGGTGAATTCCGAAAAAGTGAATGATGACGAAGTGAATTATGACGAGGTGATTTCCAACGAGGTGACTGTTGCCGAGCTGTTCATTTAGATGTTTGCGTTTGCAAGGTGCTTCTTGCGATGTCGAGCTGTTCATTTAGATGTTTTTGTTTGCAAGGTGCTTCTTGCGATGCCGAGCTGATCAATTAGATGTTTGCGTTTGCAAGGTGCTTTTTGCGATGCTGAGCTTATCACATAAAACAAATAAAAAAATAAAAAATTTATTAAGTTATAGTTGAACCTGGTGAGATGAAGGTTGGTGTTCCCGTGGCTGGTGCTAAAGGCGGTAATCAATTGTTGGTGTGGTTGTCATGCTCTTCAAATGTTGGGATTCGATTGTCGGTGATTTCCGAGGGAGACATCCTTAAGCTTCGGTTGCGAAGAACTTGTTCCCTATTCCCCACAGACGGCGCCAGTTGTTGAACCAGAATATCACTTAACTAGAATAATTGTGATAGACAGTTGTGGATTTAGGAGAACAATTCTTATTGATGCTTTGGAGCTCGAGATGTTACAAGGGATTGCTTGACAAGAGAGTCTTGCCGAGCTTAATGAAAGACAAAGAACGAATTAGGTTTAGAAAACTCGCGGCATTAGGTCTTGCTCTTGAGTTCTCTCGCGAATCGTGGATGATGGTGTTTTAATAGCTGAACCTTGAGAAAAGCTGCCTACCTACCCTTGAGAAGGGATCAAACCATTCGTAGTTCTCTCTGGATCGCGATTCTTGGATTTCTGGATTATCTTCAAAGTTATGAGGAGCTCTCTATCTATAAGGTTAAGAGGTTGGTTCCTTTGACCTCCTTTTCCTTTTTTCTCTAGGAAAATTCGTTTTGATCCTTTTTTGTCGTATTTTTTGAAAATTATCTTTTCCTCGATGTTTTCCATTTCTTTAAGTCGGTTTAATCTCGATGAACTTCATTTTGATGGGTTATCATTAATGAGGAGAGGGCTGTTTATGAAATGTGCTCATTCTTTCTCTAATATTGATTAATCCTTGCTTTTCCTGATAATATTGCAAAATCTTCATCTTCTTCCAACCTCACTGGTTCAAAAAATTTATGAATTTCAGGTCCAAGTAGAATTACTCTAGAAAAACAAAAATTAACACCCCTTAATGAATTATTTGATTATTTGAAGCAAGAAGGATAAACTCTCGCACATAATCCCTTATTGCTCATTCCTAACAAAAGACTAATCGCTCAAATGGTGTGTCGAATTGATTCAAAGAGAAATTGTCTAGCACTTTGTTTCTTAGCTCTCCAATATGCAATATCATTCCGAGTTCAAAGAAAGACCGGCAATTTTTTTTTTTTTAGCTACTTTAGAAAATAGTAAATTAATGACAAAAATTGTAAGGACACCGACCATAAGTTTTCTCTTTGGTTTTTTATTTTATTTTAATAATCTAATCTACAAATAAAAAGCTTTAAAAGTTTTCTAATTAGTGAAAAAAATCATTCCTTTTAAAAGACTGTGAGAGTTCCATGCATTTATCCTATAATCTCATACAATACCCAGAATCGACTTTCAAATATTCCGATTTTAAAAAATAAATCTACATTTGAAAAAAGTTTTAATCCGAAACACGAGTGAACCAACCCATTGCATTACCACTTGTACACCACCTCTTTCATGTTTTTTGTTTGTAAGTAAAAATCTCCAAAAAATTACTTTACCCTTTTGAATTTTCAATTTACCAGGATCATAGTCAAAAATTGATCATAAGGGTCCCAAGGAAATAAATTGACGCGTTATTCAACAAATAGAGATCTATTCTAGGCATTAAAGCAAAAAACTGAGATGATAGAGTGGAAACTCACATTCATGATGCCAACGGCTGTTCCACCATAGTCGGCGAAATTCTCCAAGGCACAAACGACGTTGGCCGTATTGAAGAACGTTTGGGATTGAGCCGCCAAGAACATAAAAAAGCACATCAACGGCACCGGCGGTTTCCCGATGAGCCCGGTGACGGAAGCCCATATGAGAAAATAGCCAGCGAAGCACTGGATTGCACCAACAGCAAGAACCACCCAAGGGCCTCCTCCGCGGTGGCCATTGGAGGTAGCATACGTATAGAGAACACCGGATAAAACGCCGGTGTTCGCGCCGATGTCCTTGAAGACAGAGACGGTGTCGAGGGTTGATTGATCGTAGGACTGTGTCGATTTCAGGATCGTGGAATAGATACCGAAGGTGGAGGAAGCGCCACCTGTGCACTGTATCCATATACTAGCCGCCATAGCCACCCATTTCGTCATCAGCACGTCCATCACTTCTCTCTCCGGAAATTAGAAGATAAGTTCAATCTCTTTTCCGTCGTCTGAACACGAATATGATTACTATTGCTCGGCTAAATGATTTCGGACAAATAAATATTTTTGTCGTAAGACTTAATGGGATGAAAGATGCTGGTAATAATATCGACCAGTCCTATTAAGGAACGAGGCTGAAGGATTTGGTCAATACGTGGAGTAATAAAAAAAAGAGATACATCGTCAAAGAATATATTGCTAATATTTGCATGATATACATATACCTGACCGAATACATAATGTATGAAATTTTATATTCAAATATGATAAGTTTTTAAAATAATGTATGAAATTTTATTTTTCGTCCATATACCTGACCGAATACATATAATGTACGAAAAAATTATCTACAACATCGTATTTTCCGACTCACGATTTTTTTTGTTTCGTAGAAAACTTGCCCACGCGAGATGAAAAAATTCCTAAACACATACATAATTATGATAATATATTAAAATATGACTCACATTATTTGTTCTTTTTTTGGGTTAAAGTTGTGGTTATCTCAAATTTTACTTCTTATCGGACAGCATTTTTTTTTATGCATAACGTTTTCAAATATACTTTAATATCGTGTTCAACAATTTTCTCATCAACAATAAAAATATTAGCCACAAAAATTTTGATATATAAACGGGTTGGTTTGCTAAAGTGGTCCAAAGTAAAACATTCATGTGAAGAAAGAATTTGTTATAATTGTTTTTTCTTTAAATAAAATTTTCAATTTAAAGCTAACTTACCGTTTCTCTAACCATTTAAAAAAAGGGATTTTTGGTTCAGTAACCAAAACAATCAGGTAATTTAATCATTACAAAATCATGGCTATGATATACTTAGTATGTATAAACTAAAATATTGCCGAAAAAACTCTTATGTTAAGAGAAAGAACAATATTCTAAGCTGTAAAACCTCTCTCTTTTCTCTATTGTGCAGCTCTGCTCGAGCCAGCCATTATCGAACCTCTCTCTATTATCTAACAAAATTTGCCTTCACGAACTCCTCTAACTTTCTCTCTGCCACTCTCGTTTACAAATTAACCCAAAATATCGTCTCTTTATTAAAACTCTACTCACCAACCCACCTTCTCCAATGTCGACTCAAAGCTCCGCCGCCGTCCTTTCCTAATCGCTGCCGCTAAAGGCGAACCATACCCAGATTCAAAGCCAACCACTTCCTCTCCATTTTAATTTTCAATTTCATGACATTCTACCGTCTGTTTCAATTAGGTTGATTTGGCTAGTCTTATAAATCTGAATCATTCATCAAAAATTGGAAATTCAAACTTCAGTTTGGCTCTCGCTAAATGTTTAGTACTTGTAATAGTAACTATGAGTGGGAGAGATTGATGTGTGTAATCAGATTTGTTGGGGTGGAAATCATGTGTGTGTAAGAGTTTACAAATCGTATATGTACTAGGTTTAGACACACCCTGTATTTCGTATTGTGTGTTGCGTGTTGGGGTTGTAACATTATTATTCTAGTTGCAATATATAGTATAGATTTGGAACAGAGACAATGATTTAGAATTGCAAAATTATGGTTTAGGCGAGTTGAGCGCTCTTTTGGTGGTCGTAGGAGACTGTCGAATTCCTGACAGCCACCGTGTTGTCTTCCTAAGGTATAATCGATTCTAATTTTAAAAAAAAAATTGATAGAAATCTCTGCGATTCCATTAGTTTAAATCGAGGTGTCGCTTTTGCAGATAATTGATGGCGTAATACGGTGAGAAGATAACAGCTGAGGATTGAGAACTGATTGTGCAGGTTTGTCTCTCGCTAAATGTTCAGTCAACATAATAGTAACTATGAAAGGGAGAGATTGATGTGGGTAATCAGATTTTGTAGGGTGTAGATCATGTGTGTCAGATTTCAAAGTTTGGAAATCGTATGTGTAGTAGATTTACGCCTAACATGTGTTTTTTGTTGCTTGTGTGGGTTGTAATATTTATATTCTAGATGCAATATAGTATAGTTTTGGTACATGACATAGTCAGTGAATTAGTATTGTGAATCTCATTTCTAGCCCTCGTGGTTTGGATCTTATACTCACTGGCGAGATGCTTATTGAGGACATGATACAGTGTGTGGTTGAGTGGAACTTGTCAACGTTTAGACTGCAATGAATCTTGATCAGAAAGGGCTGGTAAAGTGGAACTCAAAGATATATATGTTTTCTTTCACATATTATATTATTATATTTACATGGCATAGTATCCTTCATGTTTATACTTTTATTTACACGTTATAGTAATGCCATGTTTCTATGTATGCTATGATGTTTGGTCCCTGCTTTGCGATGACCTGGAAGGTGACGTCGGTTGTATTAGGTATGAAGATGAGGTTGATGATGAGAGGGTTAGCTATCTTATAGCATTGATAGCGGCGAAGTTCCCATTGGGGCACAACACATGGCGTGGTGGTCTGAAAGCTGATGAGGCGCATTTAGAGAAGGGTAAAGGAGTAGAGGCATATGAAGATACATGTGATGAATATGATGTTATGGACACATATCCAATTGCTACAGATTAGAGTGGGCCTTATAAGTCGAGGAGGAACACGCACATGGGAACCGGTTCTATACCAAATGAGGTGATGTTGTACATATGCTAATGTTGGAGAGGGGAGTACAAAATTTGAAGGGCTGTTTAGGCAGCTGCCGAATGCATACGAGGATAAGCCGCCTTGTCGTTCCAACATACAATTATATTTAAGTTTAACTTGTTCAACGTTTCTGGGTTAAAAATTTTGTCCTTTTTCTGATACTCAGCTATTTGAATTATGTACTATGTAGTTTTGTGCTATTCTATTTCTGTACTATGTACTCACGGTTATATGATTTATATACTATATACTTTTGTGGTATTTCATTTTTGAATGTTTTCTATTTCAATCTAAACATAGTGTTTCATATTAATTTCGAATTTGTATATATCCTTGCCCTCTAGTTAGTGAAAACTTTACTGGAAACGGTATTTGCTGTTATGGTATTTGTATAGACGTCCAGGTTTTTTTTTTGCATTTGGAAGATACGAAGATAACAAATGAGATAACAAATAAGGAACTGTTGGGAATCGAATGAATTCTGTATATTATTATGAGGAGCAAAGGTCTATTTATATAGTGATTACACAAAGGATATAAAAGAAAATAGTCCTTTTACTATTTCTACAAGAAAAAGGAAAACATCTACTAATCCTATTGGACTTAGGAGTCCTGGCCGCCTATGGACTAATGGGCTGGGCCGGTTATGGAGATCCAACCTCAATGGATTATAACACTCCCCCTTGATTGACATAACCGGTTGTGATGATGAGATCATAGTAATACGCTTGGGGATGCTGCCTCATTAAAACCTTTCTAAGGAAAACCCAGTGGGACAAAACCTTAGCGAGGAAAAAGAGTACAACACGCATTACTCCCCCTGAAATGATCATCACTCTAAGTCCTTTAATCGGCGCATGCCGATCTGATGCATTAGCTTCTTCAATGTGGAAGTTGGAAACGACTTAGTGAATAGGTCGGCTGAGTTGTCGCTGGAACGGACTTGGAGCACTTTGAGTTCACCGGCCTTCTGTAGGTCGTGAGTGAAAAATAACTTTGGTAAGATGTGCTTCGTCCGATCTCCTTTGATGTACCTATCCTTCAACTGAGCTATGCATGCGGCATTGTCCTCGTACTTGCTGGTCGGTTCTTCTTTCCCTTCTATCATCCCACAATCTCGTCTAATGTGTTGAGTCATTGACCTCAACCAAACACATTCTCGGCTGGCCTCATGGATCGCCAATATTTCCGCGTGATTGGACGATGTAGCCGTGAGTGTCTGCTTCATGGATCTCCACGAAATGGCTGTTCCATCGTGAGTGAAGACATATCCCGTCTGGGATCGACCGTTGTGTGGATCCGAAAGGTAACCTGCATCAGCAAAACCAACTAAACCTTCATTGTTAAGGTTAGTGTAAAACAGACCCATATCTTTCGTCCATTTCAGGTAACGAAGTATGTGTTTGATCCCATTCCAGTGCCTTTGGGTCGGACAAGAACTGAATCTTGAAAGGAGGTTCAC
>JAHZTW010000001.1:414015943-414032636 GCA_020283515.1 Alliaria petiolata
TCCTAGCAAGCAATATCTATGATTTTCGGTTTGGCCAACAAAATTTTAATGGTCCGATTTTATCATGCAATTCCAAGTTCAATTATGATTTGGCCAAGCAATAGATCAAACAACCAAATTCGATTTTGATTAGAGCATGCGATTATAGATTAGGGTTCATCCGATTTTTAGGTTTGATATTGGCATGCATGAGATCAAATTCTATTTTGGTTATTCAAAACAATCAATGATAAACAAGTAAATCGATTTTAGGGTTCTAATATGCTTAGGTCCAAATTCGATTTTAACATGTGCAAGTAATCAATCTATTTCAAGCAATCCGATTTTTAGGATTATTGTTTAGCTTAGGTTCAATTCGATTTCAAGTTCTCAAAAGATCAAACACGTAGAACATGGGAGAATCGATTTTGTAGGGTTTGATAATATTAGGTCAGAATTCGATTTTCATGTTCTAGGGTTTTAGAGATTTGTTTCTACCTTTGATCCTTCTTTTGGGTTGACTGGAAAAGAACCGGGAGCTAAAGACCTCAGAAAACCTTAGGATCGGATCGCACCCGTTGAAAGACGGTGGCGGCTGATCGGCGGCTGCTAGGGTTTATCAAAGCAAGTTCGTGTTGATAACGTGTTGTGAATCGAATGAATTCTGTATATTATTATGAGGACCAAAGGTCTCTTTATATAGTGATTACACAAAGGATAGAAAAGGAAATAGTCATTTTACTACTTCTACAAGAAAAAGGAAAACATCTAGTAATCCTATTGGACTTAGGAGTCATGGCCGCCTATGGACTAATGAGCTGGGCCGGTTATGGAGATCTAACCTCAATAGATTATAACAGGAACATTATATTCTATATAAAACAGTGTAAAATAGATAACACAAACAGAATAAGGGAGTGACTAAAGGAGGGATATTTTTGTCCAAGAGAATAGTGCTTTTGTTACTTTTTTTGTTTCCAAATTGATAGGGCTATATTCCTTATATTTTTTTATTCTAATATAAATATTGAGCTAAAAGACCCTAAAAATGGCATTACTTTTTATTTAAAAAAAATTTATAACTCATTTTCTAATTCTACCCTACATTTTTAAAGTAATAACATCAAATGCCATTATTTTTTCTCCTTTTTAACAAAAGAAAATCCATAATATAAATTATCTTTTAGGAATTGTTAATAAGAGTTTGATGTAGGTGGAACTAGTTGATCTTAAAATTTAAAAAATTTGTTAAATTTTCATAGAATTATGATAACTTTTCAGAAATTTTTTTTAATTGAAAATAGTTTTTTATTTAAATAATACTATCAAAGATCTTATAATAACAAACTTGAAGAATCCAAAAGGTATGCATTAGATTATGAAGAATCTATATCTCATAAGTCATAACACTAAATTTTAATAGAATTAAAAAATTAATGATGACAAACAAAATTTTGAATAACAAAAGGTTTTTAGTACAATTTAAAAGTTATCAAACCAATAATAATAATTTTTCTAATAAAAATGTTAAGATCTATAAAACAGTAACGACAGAATATACTAAGACCATTATCTTATTATATAAAGTAGGATGCGTCGAAGTTGCTAATTAACATGATCGCGACACGTGGCAAGTTAATCGATCAGATTTTGTCACGTGTCAAATCTTATCTTATTGAAAAAGAATTGCAAAAGGGAGAAATATAATAAAAAGGATAAAACAAATAATATTTGTAAAGAAAAACGGAAATATCAAATAAAAAAATTGCAAAAAAGAGAAAATATAATAAACAGGATAAAGCAAATAATATTTGTAAAGAAAAAATGAATTAAAAAAAGGAAAGATCAAATAAAAAAATAAATTTTAATAACAAAATGTAAATGTAAATAAAGAATAAATCAAATAATATTTGTATAAAAAACAATTAAGAAAAAGATCAAATAAATTTTATTTAATCAAATAAAAGGATTAAGATGACAACAATGTTTCAAGATTACAAATAGATTTAAGAAAAAGAAAACAAAACAAAAGGATCTATTTCAATTTCAGAAAAATAAAAACAAAAAGTAAATTAGATTAACTAGGATATATTTCAATTAAAAAAAAAATTCTAGATGCTAATGATATGGTATTAGACGATGATGAGCTCAATGAAGAGAAAGATATAGCAATAATCATGTAAATATCTTTTTGATGCGAGTCTTGAGAAGCATAACTAATCTAGAGAGCAGAGAGATCATATACAGGATATGAATGTGAAGAGAAAGAGAGATTTTATTTGTTTGAAAAGAGTTAATGGGAGATCGTTAACATACTCGAATGATTCGAATTGCATACCCAAGTTTTTAACGCAGCAGAACAGGAAAAGATAATTGATAAAGTGTGTGAACTATATGAGAAGTAAGGTTAATGTTGCTTAGGATCCGCAACAGATTATGTGTTTTGAATATTTTAATTAAAAATAAATTAAAATTAAAATAAATAAATAACTCTTAGATTTATATTTTGTGTTTTTCATATTTTTTCCAGTAGTGATCCGATTTTGTTTTATATTTTTTTTTCAAAAATTATTTTAACGGGTTTTAAATTTTATTATTATAAACCAGCGCATACGCGGATCCTAATATAGATTTTAATTATGATAAAAATAGGATAAATAATTCGTTAAAATTTTAGAATAAATAATTATATTTATATATAGATAAGACATTAGAAGTAAACATAATTCATCANTCGAAGTTGCTAATTAACATGATCGCGACACGTGGCAAGTTAATCGATCAGATTTTGTCACGTGTCAAATCTTATCTTATTGAAAAAGAATTGCAAAAGGGAGAAATATAATAAAAAGGATAAAACAAATAATATTTGTAAAGAAAAACGGAAATATCAAATAAAAAAATTGCAAAAAAGAGAAAATATAATAAACAGGATAAAGCAAATAATATTTGTAAAGAAAAAATGAATTAAAAAAAGGAAAGATCAAATAAAAAAATAAATTTTAATAACAAAATGTAAATGTAAATAAAGAATAAATCAAATAATATTTGTATAAAAAACAATTAAGAAAAAGATCAAATAAATTTTATTTAATCAAATAAAAGGATTAAGATGACAACAATGTTTCAAGATTACAAATAGATTTAAGAAAAAGAAAACAAAACAAAAGGATCTATTTCAATTTCAGAAAAATAAAAACAAAAAGTAAATTAGATTAACTAGGATATATTTCAATTAAAAAAAAAATTCTAGATGCTAATGATATGGTATTAGACGATGATGAGCTCAATGAAGAGAAAGATATAGCAATAATCATGTAAATATCTTTTTGATGCGAGTCTTGAGAAGCATAACTAATCTAGAGAGCAGAGAGATCATATACAGGATATGAATGTGAAGAGAAAGAGAGATTTTATTTGTTTGAAAAGAGTTAATGGGAGATCGTTAACATACTCGAATGATTCGAATTGCATACCCAAGTTTTTAACGCAGCAGAACAGGAAAAGATAATTGATAAAGTGTGTGAACTATATGAGAAGTAAGGTTAATGTTGCTTAGGATCCGCAACAGATTATGTGTTTTGAATATTTTAATTAAAAATAAATTAAAATTAAAATAAATAAATAACTCTTAGATTTATATTTTGTGTTTTTCATATTTTTTCCAGTAGTGATCCGATTTTGTTTTATATTTTTTTTTCAAAAATTATTTTAACGGGTTTTAAATTTTATTATTATAAACCAGCGCATACGCGGATCCTAATATAGATTTTAATTATGATAAAAATAGGATAAATAATTCGTTAAAATTTTAGAATAAATAATTATATTTATATATAGATAAGACATTAGAAGTAAACATAATTCATCATATAAGAATATTAAAATATATATATTTGGAAATATTAATAAAATTAAATTTTATTTTTTTCCTTATAGATTATCCGATTTTCTTTTCAATTTATTTCTACGAATTTAAAATATTTTATTAAAAATCCTGCATATATGCGGGTCCTATTCTAATAATTTACAAACCAATAAAAATAGAATCTAGAAACTCTAACAATTATGAAATATTCAACATCCATTAACCATCCTTTAAAATATTTCACCTGTTAAATAAAAAACATATTTAATAAATATTATCTTCACATTATTTTAGAGAATTGTTTTAGGTATAAAAAACAGAATTCATCTTATCACGATCAGTGCGAGTCCACTCACAATAATAGGGTGTCACTTGACACCCCTTAAATATTTATAAAAGTTTTAATTGTATGTAAAATACTGAAAATTTCACTAGCACTATTGGTAAAAAGTGACTTGTGACCCCCCTAAACCATGGTTCGACTCCCACCAATGACCCATTTTATATATTTTTTTTCTTAGTTTGATATTTTGACCCCGGTCAATATAATTTTTAGATTCACCAATCACGATGAAAGCAAAAACAAATTTTAGGCTTTGAATGGTAAGCAGATCAAAAAGCAGAACAAAAGCAGATCATTAAGGCTTTGAATGGAAGTGCAGATCAATTGCAGAACAAATGCAGTTCATCTATTCTGCAGAATTATCTGCATTTAAGCACCATTCATGAATTAAATGCAGAACAAAAAAATTAATAATAAAAAAATAATGTTCAGCATGCAGATCAAGCAGATCAAGCAGAACAAGTACAGATCAAGCAGATCATGCCGAACAAATGCAGATCTACAAATAATTATATTATATTAAATAGTGTAACAATATAAAATTTACTGAATCATCATATTTGATTAAACGGTGAAAAAGATAAAACAAATAAAAATTAAATAATAAAAGCAAAAAAAATTCAAATTTTTATATAAGCATTAAATATAGTTATTTTAATAAATATGATTGAAAATTTAATCATTATAAAAAAATTGAATACGATTACAAAACGGTGAAAATGTAAAAAGAAAAATTATAGAGTATTTTTGTCTGCCCATAATGTATTTGCAATAGATTCCCTTATGTTTGCCATAAAATCTCTTTGTCCTATTTCTGCTTCTTCTAGATCACTTGCTTCAACCACAGAACTAATGTTGTCAATCTCTGTATGTCTCAATGTATCAGCAAAATCCTCATCTGAAAAATTTGAAATTCTAATAAAATTATGTAATACCATTGTCGCCATTACCACTCTTTTCTGAACTTGCATATCATATCTAGGAAATTCACAAAGAATTCTCCATTTTTTCTTCCAAACTCCAAATGTCCTCTCAATAACATAACGTAAAGATGCATGATATCGATTAAACAACTCTTGTTTGTTTCTGGGAGGAGGACCATTGTCAAACTGTGACATATGATACCTAACAACCACATTTCGTGAAGATCTATAGGGAGCCAAAAAACCTTTTTTATTTGGATAGCCAGAATCGACCAGATAATACTTATCAGCTGGAGGTAAAGGAAACCTGGAATCACTATCTTGCGCCATTGTGAGAACTGCTGTATCGTGACATGAACCTGGTGCTCCATTCCAAACATATGTGAATAACATATTCAAATCACATATCGCCATTATATTAAAAGATGTTATACTGTGTCGGTTCCAATACATTCCTTGTATTTCAGGTTTCACTTTCACGCAAACATGAACTCCATCCATTGCTCCAACAAAGCCACTAAAATATGGCCAATATGTTCCATCCATTACTAGTCGTTCTGGAATCCGTCTTAGCTCTTGTGTCGTTGGAGTCATGATATAATCACAAGCAAGTAACTCGGTCGCTCTCAGCACTTCAAAAAATTTTCGATTCACTGTCTCTTGTGTTCGTCCAAATCGTAATCCAACATCTCTCTGAACTTCGTTATGCCCACATATCCGTAGAAACATGGCCACACTCTCTTCAATGCTTACATTTAATGTTGGTTGTAAACCGTAACTCGTTTGCAGTTTATCACACAATGTTCGAAAAACACCAAGTGACATTCTTAATAGCTGAAGATAAGCAGCATTATCTTCTTGTAATCGACGCCAAATATTTCTCCATCCCAAACCGCCATCAGTTTGGGCTGGTCCTCTTTGAAAATATCGATTGTAGTAACTTAAGGATGGTTGAATTATTAACTCTTCAAACTGCTCGTTTTCCAAATTCCACAACTCAATTCTCTCCTCGTAACTTAGATTGTGGATACCATGTGATCGCAATTCACATATACGAAAAGCCTGAAAATTGGTAAACACGAAGTAAAACTCAAATCAAATTGATATGAAAATACAATGTTCAATAATGCATAATACATGATGGATAATATAAAAACATTGAAACATAACATAATTGTTAATAACAAAATACAAGCAATACTAAACTAATCTTCTGCTCCTGAATCACTTTCATTTAAATTTGGTCCTTCTTTATTTCCCCAAATGTTGAATAATCCTCCTACTCTGCGCGTTCTTGGTATTCGTGCATCTGAAGAATAATTTGTGAAACCAAATTCTGGTGATACTCCCCTGTGAATGTTTGTTGAAGTACGACCTTCTCCTCCTAGTGAAACTCCTTGTTGAGCATTCATTGTAGTTTCTACTTCAGTTCCCAATGAAAATCCATGTTGAACATTTGTCGGAGGAATCGATCGTGCAGCATTTGGTGATGAGCCCCATTGTTGGTTATGTGGTGATGAACCCCATTGTTGAACATTTGATCCTGAACCCCATTGTTGAACATTTGGAGGTGTACCCCATTGTGGAACATTTGATGATGAACCCATTGCTGAACATTTGGAGGTGTATCCCATTGCTGAACATTTGGAGGTGTACCCCATTGCTGAACATTTGGAGGTGTACCCCATCGCTGAGCATTTGGAGGTGTACCCCATTGCTGAGAACCATGACCCCACTGCCCACTTGAAGTTTGACCCCATGAATTATTGCCGCCAGAAGATGGACTACCAGAAATAATACCACCTACATTTGAACTCCCAAAATTTTGACCCGAGGCTAACCGCTTTCCAACATACTCACTGTCTGGTGTATACCCAGTTAGAGCTTGTAAAAATTGTAGCTTATCTTCGAGAGTGCTTTCAGCTCTGTCAATGAAATACTTACGCCAAAATCTATCATGAATGCTTGAATGCATGCCCAATAAAAGTCAGTATTTTTAAGTAATAATAAATTTTAAATCTACTATATTCCTTATTTTTTGTATATTAAAAAAACCTTTTAGATACTATTAGATTGTCTTCAACAATTTATTAGTTATTGCAAACTAAAAATAAAAGAACTAAAAACGAAAATGTTCAAAAAAGTAAATATTATAACATAAACCTAAACTTTTTATAACATATATGTTTCTCTATTGAAGCTATATATTTATAAATGATACCAAATTTATAAAAAAGTAAATATTACAACATAAACCTCAACTTATCTTTTAACATATTAAATTTTTCATTACTCTTTGAAACATAAATAATTCCAAATACATCTAGTATACAACTAATGAAACACAATTTTTTTTTAACTATCTTACTATAAAAAAATAAAAGAAAAGAAAAACACATACCTTGATTTTGAGAATTCCTTTGATAGATGTAGATATATAAGGCAAACTGAAAATTAAATAAAAAATTAGTTAAATAAAAGATAAGAATGCATGCATGTGTTATAATATATATGTAGGAAATAAATAAAATATTTATACTAAATAGAAGATAATAAATCATATATATATATATGTTTTATGTATCAATAAAAAGAAATCTTTTCAACAAAAAAATTATAAAACTAGAAAAATGAAAAAAAACATACTTTCGATCTTGAGGGGATTTTTTTGAAAGTGAATCAGATGAATTAACAAATAGATGCTATTTATAAGCAACTAAAAGGGAGGAAAAAAACAAGAAAAAAAAAATTTACACAGATCAAAAGATTTACCCAGATTTATTATTTTTGGGCATGTGCATTGCAGACTTCAAAAATTTACCCCCTTCCCTCTTTTCCTCTGCAGGTCAAAAAATTTACACAGATTTTCATCTGCATGCAGAGCAATTAATAATTTTTTTTTTTTTATTCTGCCCTAAAAAGTGTGAATGGCATACAAAAGCAGATTAATCTGCTTTTTTCAAAATCTGCTTTTAGACTGCTTTTCTTCTGTCTTACCATTCAAAGCCTAAAGCATCATTAATGGACAGTTTGTCTAGGGTTCATAAATTAAAAAAACAAGAAATAAAATGACGTGGAGATGTTTTTGGAGAGAACGGTTCTCTGCAGAGAGCCGTAAGAATCGACTCTTCTGACTTTTTCCGACATGTGTCGTAACGTAATAGGTCAACTTTGTTTTTTTTTCGAAAATCATTTTTTTAAATAATAATAAATTTTTTTGGAAAAGCCCCATGTGGAACTCTCCGTTAATAATGCTCTAACTAAGGATCTATACTAGTCAATCTTTTCAATAACTTCATTATATAATTTATTGACTTGAAAAGTAGTACTGGTCTACTAGATTTGTGTTTCTTTGTATGAATCAAATCCACTCGATCGCAATCTCACACAAACACACAAAATAAGTCAATCATGACAAGAAAAAAAGAGCACGAGTAATGAGTTCAGGGCCGGCCCTGGGCCAAGGCAAATGAGGCATTGGGCTTGGCCCCCAATTTTTGTTTGCCCCTTATACAAGAATTTTTCTATGTATATATAATAAATTTTATAGTTTTTGTTGATCCATTACTAATGTTTTATGGTTTTATGGTCCATATTTTTCAATTTGTCTCTGACCTCCAAAATCTCAGGACCGGCCCTTATGAGTTAATTAGTCTTCCATGCAAAACCTAGCTAACAAAAAATGAGATTTTTCTTTATAATCCACTAACAAATACTAGCACACAAACTTTTTAAAAACGATGAGTAAGACTAAAGCAAGAAGATTTACTGAAGCATTGACATAGAAATAGCTCTAAAGAGCTTTATTCATAAGCAAATAAAGTAAAGAAAGAAGAACTTTTAGATTGTCACCAAGATGAAAATAGTTTTGATTGATTCATAAAATATGAGAAAGGGGAGAGTTACTTTTTGATACAAGACTCGGAATCCACCAAAGCCTTACACCCTTGAATCAAGTCTTAGCCGCGAGATGGAGGCGATGAAGATGATGAGTAACCGGTTTGTTGATTGAATCCACAACCAACGGTTTATGTTTCTGACTTCCAAGGGCTATTCCTCGCGAGGACAGTAAGAAACAACACG
Organism: Alliaria petiolata; assembly: GCA_020283515.1. NCBI lineage: Eukaryota > Viridiplantae > Streptophyta > Magnoliopsida > Brassicales > Brassicaceae > Alliaria > Alliaria petiolata. The sequence continues at coordinate 414,025,140 of JAHZTW010000001.1, forward strand.
AAACTTCAAAAGTTTAATTCCACAAACACTTAAAACTCGCAGGAACAAGATTGATTCAAAGATAACTCTTTTGAAACAAACAAAGGGGATTTCTATTGCTTAAATACGTGAATACAATCGGTGAATGAAAGGAGCTTATATAATGCTCGACATAAACATAAGTTTAAGGGAAAAACTATGAAAAGAGAAAGAAATAAATGAGCAAATCGTGATTTGATCTCCTTGGTCGATCTTCTAGCCGTTAGGCATTAAAGATGATGCGGCTTGGATGAAACTTGAGGAGAAAGTGAAGTTCTTTAGCTCTCCAGGGTTGAATGGACGTCTGGTATCTTCTAAGGAGGATTGAAGTTCGAGATCAAGTGGAGTAAATGGTCGTGGATCTTTCTCTCCCGTGCCAGGCAAGCATACTTGTTCGGAAAAAGAAAGTTTGCAAACAAAGGGGATCCGCCTGATCCTGTGGTGCTGGTGTATGGAACGTTGCTAGATGACTCTCTTGGATGGTTGGATGTGTCTCTTGAATGCTCAGATGTCTCTCCAGGTCGCCAAAGTCTCGTTTGTAACTCATTAAACTCGTGAGCTTCCAAATAAGGCAAGCTGAGACGCCTCTGCTTTAGAAGTTGAATAACTTTTAAACCATAATGGATTTCGGTATGAATCCAATTCGACGATCTTCTCCTTTGAACCAAGATTCCATAAAAATCTGGTTCGTAGCTTAGTTCCTCCTGGTTCGGTCGAAATCCTCCAATTAACGCACGTCTATCCGATTCGGGTAAGTTCGGCATCACCCGTTTTGCAAGCTGGATAACATGGTCATATGAGCTCGGCTTGATCTCATTCCACTTCGGAGTGAGTCTCTGATAAGTCAACTTTATGGAACAACTTGACTTGTTGCTTGGTTCATCATGGTTTGGCCGGAATGACTCGATGAGTGAGTGTAGGTCTACATCGGGTCCAATGGAGATCAGAATAGGGTTTAAACTAGTGAGCCGATTTGCCTCGTTAAAACCTTTCCTGGAAAACCCATTGGGACAAAACCAAGGATAAGGAAAAAGAGTACAAATGGTCACATCCCATTTGTAAGCCTCAGCTTCACGTTTGGATCCAAGCTCGGCAATATATTCAACCTCGGGTGCAAGCTTGTTTAGCTCCGGATTGGCTCCAATTGATATATCATGGTTTTTACCCATTTTTATACCATGATATAAGTGTTTTTATAGAGTCTTTTGACTATTTTCGAGTCTATATAGAGTCTTTACAGGTTCAGGTACAATTGGAGATAAATTGGAGATTTGGATGCATTTTGGAGCTTAATGGAATGAAGTCACGAAGTGATGAAGTCAAGACTGGAATTACACGCAAGGTGTCGATCGACACCATGTAGTGTCGATCGACACCAGGTTTTCCAATTTCCAGAATCAAGAAGTTTCCATATTTTGAAGAAAAGGAAATCTCCAAGACTTTTCCTAATCCTTTTGGGAATTGAAGACTCGTACCTAGGCCTATAAATATAGTTTTTCAGCCATTGTTTAGGCATAATCTCATACTTTAAGAATCATAGAAGTTTAGGTTTTTGGAGAGAAGAATTTGACTCCCTTAGAGCAAATTTGGAACTCCCTTTATTTATTCTATTGATTTCTTTTATGCTTTCTATTCAAGTTATGATTTCTGTTTCATTAATCATGTCTGAGTAGTTTGCTAGTTAGGTTTAGGGTTTTTCAAAGGTGATTGATGAATTGTTAGGTCGAATTAAATTGTTAGGATAAAATCATTAGAGTTCTTCATCTGGATTTGTGTTTAATGCTTATTCTAGCTTCATGACCTAGAATCTGATCTTAGGTTAATTAATAGATGCGAGAGTATTATTGATTGCCTGAACTAATGTTAGATGAGCAAAATACCTATTCGCAAAGAGATTTGGTTTAGGGTTTTGTGAACAATTGAACCTGAACTTTAATGCTTGTTTGAATTGTTAGAATTTGCAAAGAGATTTGGAATTCTAGGGTTTAGACATAGATAATCTTCGCAGCGAGAGTTGGTTGATTTTACATTAGTGATTCGAGTTCGAGAACAGATCTTAATAATTCCTAACATTCTGTCTAGACCTGCAATTTAGATCACCTGAGAATTTCCCTGAACCTAGCGTTTCGTCTCCTGAATCTAAATCGTTTAATTGCTTTCTGTCTTTTAATTCCATATTATTTCTTAGCTTAATTCGAAATTAGAAAACTGCTGTGTGACTATCCCTTCTCTGTGGATTCGATCCCTAAGTACTACAACTGATCTCTTAATTTGAGAGAGTTGCTTTAGGGTAAATTTGACCCATATCAAATTTTGGCGCCGTTGCCGGGGAAGGAGATTAGTTGCCTACAGATTTCTAGTATTAGAATTTTGTCTAGGTTTTTATTTTTGTTTTTGTTACTGATTTAGTTTCTCATCTTTGGTTTCAGGTGCATGCCCAGTACCAGAAGCAACAAGGAAGAGGAACTAGTCCCATTGAACCAGGAGCTCGGTCATCTCGAACGCACAAACCGAGCATCTGCTCGAGCGTCGATCGACACAGAGAGCATCGATCGACACCATACCTTAGTGTCGACCGACACCGCTTGTATCGATCGACACCAGACGCAGACTGAGATGGCAGAACCACTGATCCTAATGCGCAACGAGGCTGGCGACTTTGTCGACCTACAGGGCAACAGAAGGAACGCCCAAGGACATAGACTTGATGAGGCTGGCGCCGTCATAGTCGAACCGGCGATACAAATCGCCGGTGCAGAAGCTGGACGTGGAAGAACACTTGGCGAGTACAACCGCCCAGACCAGTTCTATGCTAATAGAGCTGCGATCCGTCCTCCTGCATTTCAGAGGAATGACTTCGAGCTGAAGCCTGCTTACTACACTTTAGTGGCTCAGCATCCCTTCCATGGTCTTCCTAATGAGCACCCTATGGACCACGTTGAGAGATTCGAGGACTTAGCCTCAAGCATCAAGGCTAATGGAGTTACATATGATTATCTCTTCTGCAAGCTTTTCCCTTACTCGCTTGCTGGAGATGCATCATACTGGCTGAAGCAGCTGCCACCAGGATCCTTGACTACATGGGAAGATACAAAGAATGCATTCCTTTGCAATTTCTTTGATGATGCGAGATCCGAGGAGCTGAGGATGAAGATCACTACATTCTCTCAAGGACCCACTGAAGCATTCAAAGCTTCTTGGGTGAGGTTCAGATCTTACCAGAGGGACTGTCCACATCATGGATTCAGCGAGCCGCAGCTTATCGGTATCTTTTACCGAGGGATCGATTGGAGGTACCAGATGGCCCTAGATGCTGCGAGCAATGGCAACTTCAACACAAGATTTCCAGAAGGTGCGGTAGAGCTTATAGAGAATTTGGCCTCTAGTAACAGCACCAAGAACGCAGACTTCGAAAGAAGACAACACGCTGGAGTGAATGGAGGAGCCCATATCGCTGAAGTCAACAGGAAGCTGGACAACGTACACAATCTCTTGGTGGGAAAGAGGCAAGTTCAGTTTGCTGCAGAAGTGGAGACCTTTGAGCCAGAACAAGAAGAGGTTAACTTCATCAATGGTGCTGGATTTCAAGGTCAAAGGTTCAGCAATCAGCAAGGCTATGGTTCTTCTTACCAGAAGCCTTTTCAGAACAACAACTTCCAGAGAAGCTATGGTTCTTCTTCTTACCAGAAGCCTCCTGCACAAGACAACAAGATGGAATCTATGATAGAACAGCTTCTAGAAGGGCAACAGAAGATGACAGTGGCCTTTAATGGGAAGATTGACACATTATATCAAGATGTGACTGGAAAGATGGACGCCATGTACCAAGACTTGAATGGGAAATTCGAATCTCTGAACAACCATGTCAAGAAATTGGATGTTCAAGTTGCTCAAACCGCAGAAGCTGTTCATAGGCAAGAAGGATTTCTTCCTGGGAAGACTGATACAAATCCCAGACGCCATGTGAATGCAATCACGACAAGGAGCAGAAGCAAGATGGAACCAGAGGAGAAGGAGAATCTAAGTGCTGAAGACCTTGTGGAGTTGGAGGAAATTGAAAAAGAAGCTCCGGACGCCCCTGCAGATCCAGTGTCGATCGACACAGGAGAGTGTCGATCGACACCCGAAGAACATCGCGAAATCAAGAGCTCGAGCCCGTGTGTCGATCGACACAAGGCTGGTGTCGATCGACACCCTATACAGACATCGCTGGATCGAGCTGCAGCTTTACCATCTCAAGAGGAAAAAGTGTACAAGCCTAAGATACCCTACCCCCTGCCTCCCAGAAAATCTAAACAGGAGAGAGAAGAAGCCAGATGCAAGGAGATGATGGATAAGCTGATGATTGAGTTACCCCTAGTTGATGCAGTCAGACTTTCACCTGCATTAAGAAGATATGTCAAGAGAATGGTAGTCAATGGCATTAGTCCTGAGGAAGGAGCATTGCTTACCAGAGAAGTGACTGCAATTCTCTTGAACATAGTTCCAAGAAAAAAGAAGAAGAAGTGGGTTTCTGAACAGGTCAACGCTGTAATTCAGAGTAGGATTCCAGAGAAGTTACCTGATCGAGGAAGCTTTGTGCTACATTGCTCAATCTCAACAGGAAGGTTTCCTCGTTCTCTCTGCGATTTAGGTTCAAGTATCAACTTGATACCATACTCAGTTGCTGTGAGACTTGGAATGACTGATTTAAAACCAAGCAGAATCTCTCTAATCCTAGCTGATCGATCAAAGAGATTCCCAGAAGGTGTCTTAGAAGATGTTCCCTTGAAGATTGAAGGCTGCATTATTCCTACAGATTTTGTGGTTTTGAAGTATGATGAAGAACCTGCAGATCCCCTTATTCTGGGAAGATCAATCTTGGCTTCAGCTGGTGCCATCATTGATGTGAGAAGAGGGAAAATGGAGCTTGATTTGGGTGATGTTGTCATGAATTTTGACATGGAAGAGTTAAGAGGACCATCCACCATTGATGGTCAAGCTTTTTCAGTGGAGATGTCCGTGGAAGAAGGTCCAATCATAGAAAGCTCGGAAGACATTACTGCTGGGTATGTCAAGAAGCTTGATGCTGGAAAGCAAGAGGACAAGTTGGCTATTCAAGAGGCATTGGCTGAGAATTCTGAGAAAGTTGTGGAACTTGAAGACTGGGGTGGAAATGATCATATCTTCAGGACTATGAGCAGCGAGGATGTTCAAATCAATGATAAGTTGATGGAGGAAGACGTGTTCATCATGGAAGCAAGGATTGCAGAGCTAAGTTGCAGAAAAAGTGCAGAAAGTCGAGCTACAGAGCTAGTGTCGATCGACACCATCTGTGTCGATCGACACCCTACGCAGACCACACCAGAAGATGCTTCCAATGCTTCAATTCCATCACCAGTGGCCAAACAAATGCCTCCTATTGATCAGAAACCTGGAAGGAAGCAAAGGTACGCACATCCTGGAATGAATTTCAAACCTCCTGATCATCTCAATAAGCATTTAAAAGGTTCAAAAGATGCTTCGCACTTATCCAAGCCACGAGATTCTCGTAGAAGGCTTGGTATTTCTTTTGATGTTGCTGCAGGAAAACGAAGTGTCCCACCCGAACTCACGTCCCGCCCTGCTGTTGTTCCTCATTTCCTTGGTCGCTCTCATGAACCTAATGCATATACACCACCTTGGATGAGAAGACATTCGTCTGGGAAGCATTCAATGCCACCCTATGATCCACCAGACGTCTAAACCCCGACACAGTCAAGCTAATGACTGAAAACGAGCGCTGAGTGGGAGGCAATCCACTGTTAGGTACGTTTTTTTATTTTTTATTTTTTGTCTTAGTTTTACTAAGTCCTAGTTTCAGTCAGTTAAAAAAGGAGACATCAGACTCGACCTTGACCAGTGTCGATCGACACCATGCGTAAACAAAGGTGAGTCTTCTATCTAGTCTTTTAAGTTGTTTCTAATCTTTCTTTTAGCTAACTTCGGGCTTGATAACACTGGGGACAGTGTTGTTTAAGTCTGGGGGAGGTGATTACTGACTTTGTGTTTTATTTTGAGAGTCTTGAGTCAAAAGTTTTCAAAAATTTGTTTTATTGAGTCAAAATCAGTTGGAACTTTCAGTTTTTCTAGGAACTAACCACAAGAAGTTGACACTTGAAGAACCATTGTTATGAGAGTTGATTGCAGGACTTACTAAGTAGAAAGCTGCAAGTGGAATCAGTCTAACAGGGCGAATTCAGATCCCCTTATAGGAACTAGGTATGCACAGAACTTGATTCCTCTTTCAGTCCGAACAGATAGGCAATTGCAGTCTCTCCTTGATCTTCCCTTAAGAGAAAAGAAAAAGAAAGAAAAAGAGTCTAAGTCTTGAATAGTGTCTTTGTCATGAGCCTGTCTCCTCACAAGGAACAATATTAGTGATGCTCTTGAACACGTCTCCTCACAAGGAACACAAGTAGAGAGTAGCACTATTCCAGAGATCCCAATAAGAAAAAGAAGAGTCAATGAAAAGATCTTAGAACACCCTGAAAATGGGCAGAAGTTGACTAAGGGAAGAAAAAATAGGAGAGCTGTATGAGAATGTCTTGTTCAGGCACTAAGGAAGGGCAAAGAATCTGTAAATTTTGTGGCAATACCACTGTTAGAGTTCGAAATTTATCTAAGGAAAGGATCTGGATTCAAACTGGGAGATTGCTAAGCTTGTGGTAAGTACACTGAACTTTCCTAAGATTGGCATTATAGCATGTGGATTCAAGAAGTGTTAATCAATGTGGCGTTCTGAAGAGGTACTCGAAAGTTCCTGTTTTCAAACTTCTACTTCATTTTAAGTTTCTGTTTTGCTTGAGGGCAAGCAAAGGCTAAGTCTGGGGGAGTTGATATATCATGGTTTTTACCCATTTTTATACCATAATATAAGTGTTTTTATAAAATCTTTTGACTATTTTCGAGTCTATATATAGTCTTTACAGGTTCAGGTACAATTGAAGATAAATTGGAGATTTGGATGCATTTTGGAGCTTAATGGAATGAAGTCAAGAAGTGATGAAGAAGTTTTCCATATTTTGAAGAAAAGGAAATCTCCAAGACTTTTCCTAATCCTTTTGGGAATTAAAGATTCGAACCTAGGCCTATAAATATATTTTTTCAGCCATTGTTTTGGCTACGCTTTATTTTTACAATTATTTAGAGAGAAATTTATAGAGAGTTTTTGGAGAGAAGAATTTGTCTCCTTTAGAGAAAATTTGGAACTCCCTTATTTATCTATTGATTTCTTTTATGCATTCTTCTTTATTCATGATGTTTGCTTCATTCACCATGTCTAAGTAGTTTGCTAGTTAGGTTTAGGGTTTTTCAAAGGTGATTATGAATAGTTAGGTCGAATTAAATTGTTAGGATAAAATCATTAGAGTTCTTCATCTGGATTTGTGTTTAATGCTTATTCTAGCTTCGCGACCTAGAATCTGATCTTAGGTTAATTAATAGATGCGAGAGTATTAT
>JAHZTW010000001.1:414033677-414063274 GCA_020283515.1 Alliaria petiolata
TGTTTTGCTTGAGGGCAAGCAAAAGCTAAGTCTGGGGGAATTGATATATCATGGTTTTTACCCGTTTTTGGACCATGATATAAGTGTTTTTATAGAGTCTTTTGGTCTTTTTAGAGTCCTAGTAGAGTCTTTACAGGTTCAGCTACGTTTTGAGCATAATTGGAGATTTTGGAGCTTTTTGGAGCATTGTGGAACAAGCTGCTGAAAAGATGAAGTCGAAGTGGAGCTTAATGAACAGTGTCGATCGACACTGTTCATGGTGTCGATCGACACCAATTATTTCCAGAAACTGGACGCGACTTTACAAGTTTTGAAGAAAATGAAATTGCCCAAAAAGATTTCCTTATTTGCAAGAGTGCCCAATTCGTGTTTTAGGCCTATAAATATAGTTTTTCAGCCATTGTTTAGGCTACACAACATACAATACACAATAATTTAGAGAGAGATTTTAGAGAGTTTTTGGGGAGAGAGATCCTATACTTTGTTCTTGAGATTTTGAACCCCTTTATTTCTTCTATTGATTTTTCTTATGCTTTCTATTCAAATTATGATTTCTATTTTATTAATCATTTCTGAGTAGTTTGCTAGTTAGATTTAGGGTTTTTCAAAGGTGATTGATGAATTGTTAGATCAAATTAAATTGTTAGGATAAAATCATTAGAGTTCTTCATCTGGATTTATGTTTAATGCTTATTCTTGCTTCATGACATAGAATCTGATCTTAGGTTAATTAATAGATGCGAGAGTATTATTGATTGCCTGAACTAATGTTAGATGAACAAAATACTTATTCGCAAAGAGATTTGGTTTAGGATTTTGTGAACAATTGAACCTGATATTAATGCTTTTCTGAATTGTTTGAATTCGCAAAGAGATTTGGTTTTTCTGGAATTTAGGCATAGATAATCTTCGCAGCGAGAGTTGGTTGATTTTACATTAGTGTTTCGAGTTCTAGAACAGTTCTTCATAATTCCTAACATCCTGCCTAGACCTGCAATTTAGATCACCTGAGAATTTCCCTAAACCTAGTGTTTCGTCTCCTGAACTTACATCGTTTACTTGCTTTCTGTCTTTTACATTTTATCTTTCTTCTTAGCTTAATTCGAAATTAGAAAACTGCTGTGTGACTATCCCTTCTCTGTGGATTCGATCCCTATGTACTACAACTGATCTCTTAATTTGAGAGAGTTGCTTTAGGGTAAATTTGACCCATATAAGTTTCTCCTTGTTATACATCATGTTTTCATCGTTGCTTCTCACGTTTTTCTCCTTGTATAACACGTTTTGGTGTGTTTGCTCCTTTAAACCTGCACATAACTCATTTGGAGAGAACAAGTGCATCATATTTGGGGGATTAAATGATAAAGGATCTTGTATAGCAAAGTAACTAGCCTTAGTTGTAGTATCAGTTTTAGCTCTCACTTGCATTGTTCTGATTTCTTTTTGTGCTAAAGGGGCATGAACAAACTTACAATGGTTTATGGTGAATGAATACTCATTAGTTCGGCCATTGTGGGTTACATATCTGTCATATTGCCAAGGTCTTCCAAGTAAAACATGGCCAGCTTGCATTGGCGCAACATCACAGAGGATTTGATCCTTGTATTGACTAATGGCGAGTGATACTTCAACTTGTTTAGACACGTTTAACTCCTCTTTGTCATTGAGCCACTTGAGTTTGTAGGGTCTAGGATGTTGTATTGTGGGCAGGCCGAGTTTTTCTACTAGAGAAACACTAGCAATGTTAGCACAAGAGCCACTATCAATAATCAAATGTTATACCTTATCCTTGATATTACAGCGAGAGTGAAAGAGATTGTCTCTTTGTTCTTGATCTTCTAGGATATGCTGTGTATTTAAGGCTCTTTGGATGACTAGAAGTTCTCCTTCTTCAGCATATATGGTGATTTCGTCTTCTTTATTCTCAGCCATGACTTCGTCTTGAGAATCATAACCATCAGGGGTGGTGATCATAACTCTTTTGTTGGGGCACTCTTTTGATACATGTCCCCTGCCTTGACATTTATAACAAATAATGTCATGATGTCTTTGAGAATTACTAGACTTACCTTGCTCTTGGCGATGATCATTAGATTTAAATCTTGAATCCACTACTACAGCTTTGCCTTTGTCTACAAATGGTGTTGGTGTTTGTTGTTGCTGCGGTTGTGGCTGGTTCCAAGGGGTGTTGTTTGAGCGGCTTCTAGATGTCTTCTTCTTGATTTGTTGCTCACGCTGAATGGCTACGTGTAGGAGCTCTTGTAATGAATGGTAAGGCTGCATTTCCACCTTTCTTTGTATTCGATCTTGTAAGCCATCCATGAACTGGGACATGAGGGATTCTTCTGTTTCGTCTAACTCAAGGCGACTTCTTAAATCATCAAACTCCTCATAGTACTCTTCTACACTTATGGATCCCTGAAACAATGAGCGAAATATCTTTAGTATATTTCTATGGTAATGAGGGGGAACATACCTCTTTTGTAGCTCAAACTTCATGTCAGCCCATCTTGTTATTTGGGGATAGGATAGCCTCCTCTTCTCAGCTACTTCTCGGTCCCACCAAGCTAAAGCATGGTCAGTAAGGCTGGCGGTTGCAAGGGATATCTTCTTTGGCTCAGTGTAAGAATAGTATTCAAACAAATACTCCATTCTTCTTTCCCACTCTAAGTATGATGCTGGATCTATCTACCCTGCAAAGGTTGGGGCAGTAAGCTTCACTTCTGGTGGCAGGTTTCGATCCTCATTATATGGCCTGTTTCGATCAGCTTGATTCCTTCGGTTGAGAAGATCTTGCGCCCCTTGCATAGGATCTGGTGCACGAGGTTGTTGCAAGTCTGGTGGTTCCTCCACACGGTTAGGGTCATTGTGAACCCTAGGAGCAGCTGGCTAGACATTTCTTCTAGGCAGCATAGGATCTTGGCGTTCATGAGTCTCCAGGAGCTCAAGGCGGTTGTTGGTATTGTCAATTCGAGCAGATTGGACTTGTAGATCAAAACTGATAGCATTGACACTCTCGGTAAGGTTTTGCATCCAAGCTCGGCAATATATTCAACCTCAGGTGCAAGCTTGTTTAGCTCCGGATTGGCTCCAATGCAGCTTCTCTCCTCTGGTACGGTTGGAGTGGTACTGATGTTTACATCACTTTTGAGGCAACTCTCAGTTAAGATACAATGATTTTCGTAACACGAATACTGTATATGACTACTTGTTAAAGACCTAATCACATGAGCCAGTATCATGGGCTTGGAATACATAAAGCTGAAGACTTTTTGTTGGGCTCTAATAAATACTAATTCGAAAAATTCTTCTTTTTTCCTAACATAATTTCACTGATAACTTAACTTTCTCCAAGTCTTCGTTTCACTCTCAAGCACACCTTCCAAGGTGGCCGCCTCAAGATCTGAAGCTCGCAGAATGGATCGCCGGAGCCCCACTTCTTCCATCCTCTCCTGATCTGTGATTGGTTTAACTTCTCGAGATCTCCCCGGTGCCTGAGACTAATATATCATGGTTTTTTACCCATTTTTGGACCATGATATAAGTCTTTTTATAGAGTCTTTTGGTATTTTTAGAGTCCTATTAGAGTCTTTGCAGGTTGTACTACGTTTGGAGTTAAATGGAAGAATCTGGAACCTTTTGGAGCATTTTGGAGAAGCAGCCGAAGTGATGAAGTTGAGAGAGTGGATTTACACGCAAGGTGTCGATCGACACTCTCTGTGTCGATCGACACCAGGATTTCCAATTTCCAGAAGCGTGAAGTTTCCAGTTTTTGAAGAAAAGGAAATCTCCAAGACTTTTCCTAATCTTCCAAGGAATTGAAGATGCGAACCTAGGCCTATAAATAGAGTTTTTCAGCCATTGTTTAGGCATAACACACACATTATTTTAGAGAGAGATTTTTAGAGAGATTTTAGAGAGAAGAATTTGTCTCCTTCAGAGCAAATTTGGAACTCCTTTGTTTCTATTGATTTCTTTTATGCAAACTATTTTATTCATGATGTTTTCTTTATTCACCATGTCTGAGTAGTTTGCTAGTTAGGTTTAGGGTTTTTCAAAGGTGATTAATGAATTGTTAGGTCGAATTAAATTGTTAGGATAAAATCATTAGAGTTCTTCATCTGGATTTGTGTTTAATGCTTATTCTAGCTTCGCGACCTAGAATCTGATCTTAGGTTAATTAATAGATGCGAGAGTATTATTGATTGCCTGAACTAATGTTAGATGAGCAAAATACCTATTCGCAAAGAGATTTGGTTTAGGGTTTTGTGAACAATTGAACCTGAACTTTAATGCTTGTTTGAATTGTTAGAATTTGCAAAGAGATTTGGAATTCTAGGGTTTAGACATAGATAATCTTCGCAGCGAGAGTTGGTTGATTTTACATTAGTGATTCGAGTTCGAGAACAGATCTTAATAATTCCTAACATTCTGTCTAGACCTGCAATTTAGATCACCTGAGAATTTCCCTGAACCTAGCGTTTCGTCTCCTGATTTTAAGAACCCTAATTCGTGATTGCTCGTTTATTTCTTGCTTTGTTTTACTTTCATTCAATACTTACCTAGCATAATCTGAATTTAGAAACCTTAGTGTAGCATCTACTTCCCTTGGAATTTCGATACCCCGTATACTACGATTGCATTTGATGTGCACTTGCAGTAGTTTTATTAGGGTAAAACCTGAGCCCTATCAAGTTTTTGGCGCCGTTGCCGGGGAAGTAATAGCTGCCTACGGAATCTAGTACTAGGACGTTGACTAGGTTTTGTTTTTATTTTTGTTACTAATTTAGTTTCCTATCTTTTGTTTCAGGTGCATGCCCAGTACCATAAGCAACAAGGAAGAGGAACTAGACGCACTGAACCAGGAACTAGGCCGTCTCGAACGTACGAACCGCAAATCTGCCCGAGCATCGATCGACACAGATAGCATCGATCGACACCCTACCTTAGTGTCGAGCGACACCGCTAGTATCGATCGACACCCTGCGCAGACCGAGATGGCAGAACCTGTGATTTTGATACACAACGAGGCAGGCGACTTTGTTGACCTACAAGGCAATAGAAGGAACGCCCAAGGCCAGAGACTTGATGAGGCTGGCGCCGTCATCATAGAACTAGCGATGCAAATCGCCCCTGCAGAAGATGGACGTGGAAGAACGTTAGGCGAGTACAACCGCCCAGACCAGTTCTATGCTAATAGAGCTGCGATTCGTCCTCCTGCATTTCAGAGGAACTACTTCGAGCTGAAGCCTTTCTACTTCACACTGGTGGCTCAACATCCTTTCCATGGTCTTCCTAATGAGCATCCGATGGACCACATAGAGAGATTTGAGGACCTCACATCAAGCATCAAGACTAATGGAGTATCCTATGACTATCTCTTCTGCAAGCTGTTTCCTTACTCGCTTGCTGGAGATGCATCATACTGGCTGAAGCAGCTTGATCCAGGATCCCTGACCACTTGGGAAGATACAAAGAATGCATTCTTATGCAATTTCTTTGATGACGCGATATCAGAGGAGCTGAGGACAAAGATCACTACATTCTCCCAAGGTCCTACTAAAGCATTCAAGGCCTCTTGGGTGAGATTCAGATCGTACCAGAGGGACTGCCCACATCATGGTTTCAGCGAGCCGCAGCTTATCAGTATCTTTTACCGAGGGATCGATTGGAGGTACCATATGGCTTTAGACGCAGCAAGCAATGGAAACTTTCAACACCCGATACCCAGATGACGCGGTGGTGCTCATAGAGAATTTGGCCTCTTGTAACAGCACCAAAAACGCAGACTTTGAAAGGAGACAACAAGCTGGTGCAAATGGAGGAAGCCAAATAGCTGAGGTTAACAGGAAGCTGGATCTTTTGGTGGGAAAGAAGCAAGTTCACTTTGCTAATGAAGTGGAGACATTTGAGCCTGAGGAAAAAGATGTTAGCTACATCAATGGTGCTGGTTTTAAAGGACAGAGATTCAACAATCAGCAAGGCTATGGTTCCTCTTACCAGAAGCCTTTTCAGAACAACAACTTCCAGAGAAGCTATTGTTCTTCTTCTTACCAGACGCCTCCTGCACAAGACAATAAGATGGAGTCTATGATAGAGCAGATTCTGGAAGGACAGCAGAAGATGACAGTGGGTTTCAATGGGAAGATTGATGCTTTGTACACGAATATTAATGGGAAAATTGAGCCTCTAGGTACTCATATGAAGCAATTGGATGTTCAAGTTGCTCAAACTGCTGGAGCTTTGAAGAGACAAGAGGGATTTCTTCCTAGAAAGACGGACACGAATCCGAGACACCACGTGAATGCCATCGCAATTCAGAATGGAAGGAGCCTTCAAACAGAGCTGAAAAGAGGTCTAAATGGGGAAGAAATCGTGGAGTTTGAGGCTAAAGAGGAAGAAACTCGAGTTGCAGAGAAGGTGTCGATCGACACCACTCTGTGTCGATCGACACCAGTAGAAAATCCCGACGATTCGAGTTCTGGCGGACCGAAATCGACTAAAGCATCAACATCAGATAGAGTGTCGATCGACACCATGCCCAGACTTCACCAAATCAACCTGAAGCTTCAACAACTGCAGAGGAAAGAGTGTACAAGCCCAAAATACCTTATCCCAGACCGCCTAGAAAGTCTAAACAGGAGATATAAGAAGCCAGATGCAAGGAGATGATGGATAAGTTGATGGTTGAGCTACCCCTAGTTGATGCAGTCAAATATTCACCTGCATTAAGAAGATATATCAAGAGAATGGTTGTCAATGGTGTGAGTTCTGAGGAAGGAGCATTGCTTACGAGAGAAATGAATGCAATTCTTTTGAACATAGTTTCAAGGAAGAAGAAGAAGGTGAGAGTTTCTGAACAAGTCAGTGTTGTGATTCAGAGGAGGATTCCAGAGAACTTACCTGATCCAGGGAACTTTGTGCTAGATTGTTCGATCTCAACAGGAAGGTTTCCTCGTTCTCTATGTGATCTAGGTTCAAGTATCAACTTGATACCATACTCAGTTGCTGTTCGACTTGGAATGACTGATTTCAAGCCAACCAGAATCTCTCTTATCCTAGCTGATCGATCAAAGAGAATCCCAGAAGGTGTTCTAGAAGATGTTCCTTTGAAGATTGAAGGCTGCATTATTCCCACAGACTTTGTGGTTTTGAAGTATGATGAAGAACCTGGAGACCCTTTTATTCTGGGAAGATCATTCTTGGCTTCGGCTGGTGCCATCATTGATGTGAGAAAAGGGAAAATGGAGCTTGATTTAGGTGATGTTGTCATGAATTTTGACATGGACACGTTAAGGGGACCTTCTACCATCAATGGTCAGTCTTTTTCAGTAGAGATTTCCATAGATCAAGACCCAAACAGGGAGCATTCAGACGACACTACTGCTGGGTATCAAAAGGAGCTGGATTCTAAAGAGCAAATGAAAACACTGGCTGTTCAAGAGGCATTGGCTGAGAATTCTGAGAAAGATGTGGAGATTGAAGACTGGGGTGGAAATGATCATCTCTTCAAGACTATGAGCAGAGAAGATGAAGGTCTAAACAATGCCAAGTTGATGGAGGAAGACGTTTTCATCATGGAAGCAAGGATTGCGGAGCTGAATTGCAGAAAAAGTGCAGGAATTCGACACCCTTCGCGGATCATACCAGAAGTTGTTTCCAATGATGCAAGTCAATCCTATGTGGTCAAACAGATGCCTCCTATTGATCAGAAACCTCGAAGGAAGCAAAGATACGCACTCCCTGGAATCAATTCCAAACCCTCTGATCTTATCAATAAGAATACCAAAGGTTCAAAAGTTATTTCATGCTTATGCAAGCCACGAGATTCTCGTAGAAGGCTTGGTGTTTCTTTTGATTATGTTGCAGGAAAACGAAGTGTCCCACCCAAACTCAAGGCCCACCCTGCTGTTGTTCCTCATTTCCTTGGTCGCTTTCATGCACATACTGCTTATACACCACCATGGATGAGAAGACATTCGTCTGGGAAGCATTCAATGCCACCCTCTGATCCTCCAGACGTCTGAACCCCGACACAGTCAAGCTAATGACTGAAAACGAGCGCTGAGTGGGAGGCAACCCACTGTTAGTTACGTTTTTCTTTTTATTTTGTCTTATTTTTATAAGTCCTAGTTTCAGTCAGTTGAAAAAAGGAGACATTAGGCTCGACTCAGGGCAGTGTCGATCGACACCACGCGCAGACGAAGGTAAGTCTTCTATCTGGTATTTTCTGTTGTTTCTAATCTTTCTTTTAGCCAACTTCGGGCTTGATAACACTGGGAATAGTGTTGTTTAAGTCTGGGGGAGGTGATTACTGACTTTGTGCTTTGTTTTGAGAAAAAAAAATTGTTTTATTGAGTCAGAATTAGTTGGAACTTTCAGTTTTTCTAGGAACTAACCACAGGAAGTTGACACTTGAAAGAACCATTTCTATAAGAGTTGATTGCAGGTCTTACTAAGTAGAAAGGTGCAAGTGGAATCAGTCTAACAGGGCGAGTTCAGATCCCCTATAAGAACTAGGTATGCGCAGAACTTGATCCCTCTTTCAGTCTGAACAGATAGACCATTGCAATCTCTCCTTGATCTTCCCTTGAGAAAAGAAAAGAAAGAAAAAGAGTCTAAGTCTGGGAATATTGCAAAGAACCTCATGAGCTTGTCTCCTAACAAGGAACAATATTAGTGAGTGCTCTTGAACCCGTCTCCTCACAAGGAACACAAGTAGAGAGTAGCACTATTTCCCAAGACTTCAAAAGAATAAGAAGAGTCAATGAAAAGATCTTAGAACACCCTGAAAATGGGCAGCAGTTGATTAAGGTATGAGAAAATAGGAGAGCTGTATGAAGAATATCTTGTTCAGGCACTAAGGAAGGGCAAAGAATTTGTAAAGTTATGTGGCAATACCACTGTTAGAGTTTGAAATTTCACCAAGGAAAGGATCTGGATTCAAACTGGGAGATTGCTAAGCTTGTGGTAAGTACACTGAACTTTCCTAAGGTTGGCTTTATAACATGTGGAATCAAGAGTGTTAACCAATGTGGCGTTTTGAAGAGATACTTGAAAATTTCTGTTTTCAAACTTCTACTTCATTCTAAGTTTATGTTTTGCTTGAGGGCAAGCAAAGGCAAAGTCTGGGGGAGTTGATATATCATGGTTTTTACCCGTTTTTGGACCATGATATAAGTCTTTTTATAGAGTCTTTTGGTATTTTTAGAGTCCTATTAGAATCTTTGCAGGTTGTACTACGTTTGGAGCTAAATGGAAGAATCTGGAACCTTTTGGAGCATTTTGGAGAAGCAGCCGAAGTGATGAAGTTGAGAGAGTGGATTTACACGCAAGGTGTCGATCGACACTCCCTGTGTCGATCGACACCAGGATTTCCAATTTCCAGAAGTGTGAAGTTTCCAGTTTTTGAAGAAAAGGAAATCTCCAAGACTTTTCCTAATCTTCCAAGGAATTGAAGATGCGAACCTAGGCCTATAAATAGAGTTTTTCAGCCATTGTTTAGGCATAACACACACATTAATTTAGAGAGAGATTTTTAGAGAGATTGTAGAGAGAAAAATTTGACTCTTTCAGAACAAATTTGGAACTCCTTTGATTCTATTGATTTCTCTTATGCTTTCTATTCAAATTATGATTTCTGTTTCATTGATCATGTCTGAGTAGTTTGCTTGTTAGGTTTAGGGTTTTTCAAAGGTGATTGATGAATTGTTAGGTCGAATTAAATTGTTAGGATAAAATCATTAGAGTTCTTCATCTGGATTTGTGTTTAATGCTTATTCTAGCTTCGCGACCTAGAATCTGATCTTAGGTTAATTAATAGATGCGAGAGTATTATTGATTGCCTGAACTAATGTTAGATGAGCAAAATACTTATTCGCAAAGAGATTTGGTTTAGGGATTTTGTGAACAATCGAACCTGAACTTTAATGCTTGTTTGAATTGTTAGAATTTGCAAAGAGATTTGTAATTCTAGGGTTTAGGCATAGATAATCTTCGCAGCGAGAGTTGGTTGATTTTACATTAGTGTTTCGAGTTCGTGAACGGATCTTCATAATTCCTAACATTCTGTCTAGACCTGCAATTTAGATCACCTGAGAATTTCCCTGAACCTAGCGTTTCGTATCCTGATTTTAAGAACCCTAATTCGTGATTGCTCGTTTATTTCTTGCTTTGTTTTACTTTCATTCAATACTTATCTAGCATAATCTGAATTTAGAAACCTTAGCGTAGCATCTACTTCCCTTGGGATTTTTTTACCCCTTATACTACGATTGCATTTGCTGTGCACTTGCAGTAGTTTTATTAGGGTAAAACCTGAGCCCTATCAGAGACCACTTTCTCTTCCAGGAAGTTTTGGTTTCAGTTTGCCAGCGTTCTCTCCGGTCTCCTTGCTCATCTTCCTCCGCCGTGATGGTTGAACTCTGTGAAGTTTTCCCGATCTGCCCAACCGGTACGTCGCATTCTGCAGATCGGAACTCTGCCTCCTCTCAACTTCCGACGATGCCTCCCTCGGAGCTGCAAGGGTGACCTTAGCCACCTGAGCCCCCAAATCCACCGGATCTACCGGATTCTTCTCCCTTTCCGACAGCTGCTTCCTCTGCCCTCCCCTCCCAGCTTCTCCAGCCTTTTCTCCTCTGCCACGTTTCTTATCCCTCACCAGATCTGCTTCAATCTTTGCCGTAGATCTGCCACCTCCCCCGTCTACGTTCATCACCGCCTGTGCAAAGTTCCTTGTCGTTGCTAGGACTAACTCCGATGACCTATCAGAAGTCCAAGCTTCACCTCTGGTCATCCCTATCCGAGATCTCCAGTGGTTTACTTTATTTCGCCGGCGATGGCGTTACCTCTCATACCGGTATTTTTTCCATCTCCGACAAAGCATATGATAAAGAAAATCCACTCTCTTGGTTTTCTGTGGTTCCAAATCAAAAACCCTGTTATTTTCACCCTTCCGGTTCAGCTATCGGATAAGGCTGCCTCCTCCCGACTCCGCCGTATCGCTACCACAGCAGGTGCAATGTTCAATCGGAAAGGAGAGATTTTGGGCTGCATATTATTTGTCAAATGGGCTCCCGAGTCCAAAAGCTTCACCCAATTCTGGCTCATCCCCCAAGCCCAAATCTGTAGTTGGTTCTCATGGTTTTTTGGTCGAGTATATCAAGATTTCTTCAAGGATGGGGATGGCTCGTCTAGCAAAGTCCCCTTTGTGGGTGAGATTGTTTCTACTTTCTTCCATTATTGGGGAGAGAACTTTGTCATCTTCCCTCTCTTTGAGAGGTGAATTTCTCCCGAACTATTTGCTGGGAAACGTTACGAAAGTCCTTAACCTTAGAGGTAAGGCTTCATCTTCAAAGTTACAATTTCACGTGACTATCAAGCATAGCGGCTCTGCCGTAAAGATCCTATCGACGCATTTGAACCTAGCTTTGAATTCGCGGTTATTTGATCAGCTTCTATCTTTTTGAAGCGTTTTTATCCTTAATTTGTATTGATGTAGTTTAAGAGGATGGCTAATTCCTCTTGGTGTAATTTGGAAGATGATAAATTTGGTTCAGTAGCCATATTAACATCGTTATTTTAGTTTATAACCATAGTAAAATCATGGTCATGATTCTTTGTATAATATGTATAATACCGATTCTATCCTTTTCTATATTTTCCAAATGATAACAGATCTATACTGTTTTCCATTTCCGTATAGTATAGTTTCATCTATTTGTTTTGTAACCTCTTGTTTTTTCACTTCTGATTCTGTCGTCTAGATCGACAACTCTCGCTCTCACGAGCTTATCTACCATTTACCTTTCTCGCTTCCATCCGTCGCCCTCTCTGCGTGATGTAATCCCTCTTTCGATCCCAAACTTGATGAATATGTTTTTTTTCACATGTTATACTATTATATTTAGATAATATAGAACAGACAAACTGGATAAAAGAATGTAACAAGTCTAAACTGTTTTCCAAGTTCATATAGTATAGTTTGATCGATTTCAAATTTGGCATCAAAGATATATATGTTTTCTTTCACATGTTATACTATTATATTTAAACGGTATAGAACAGACAAAATAAAAGAATATCCGAAGTAAGGGCATTTTCGTTCAACGAAACAGTGTTATGGTTATTCGATTAATTTTTCAATCCATATGCCTATATTCTTAATTTTGTTTCCCAATATTGTTATTCACCAAAAAGACCCTTGGAAGATTAAGATATGAGAAAAAAGTTGTTGAAAAAAAAAAACTTAACTTTCTCCCGAAAATGATATATAATTATATTTTGTAATGCAAAAAATATTTCAAAGAACAAGCAGTTTTGAAAGAAAAAAAATTACCATATTGATTTCAAACGTAACATCATAGAAATATTTAGAATAAATTTCGTTTTATTGTTCCACCGATCTGCTATGTAACCAAATCATCTACTCTACTATATAAAAGTAGAAGGGAACTCTCCTGGGAGTGCCACATCATCACACAAGAGCCTGCCATCTGTCCTTTTTTATTTAATTTTTAAAAATTAATTTTATTTAATTTTTAAAAATTTGTTTTGCATCCACCAAGACTCGAACCCACAATCTTCTCATTAAAAGTCAATCATTTTAACCATTAGACCATGGATACTTCTTGGCTATTCTTTCTAAAAATATGTGATATTCGCTCTTTTCTGCAATTTTCTACACATTAAATGAGAAGCAGATACCATTGATAGTTTTAAATATTTTATATGTAAATTTAGACTTCAAATTTGAATTTCTGATGTGAGTCAAAATTCCAAATTTCTGATTAGTGAAATAACAAATTTAAATTTATTACATTCATGTTAGTATTAATCCATTCATAATTAGTTAAATGGTAAATATATTTTACACCTTAATTTCTTTAATTTCTCCAAAAAATAACCCTTTCAATTTATCAAGCTGTACACATACTTGTGGGATAGGCAAAAAGTCCGCATAGATGAAATAGATACAAAGGGTACTATTTGTCATTCATCAATTTTCAATCACAAGAATTCATTCTTAGTGAAAAGTCAAATCATAATTTTTGCATCATCCAACAAGTTTGATGAATATCGTTTTATATACGCCTCAGAGAGGATGTGCAGATCCCCGTAAATTTTTTTTAGATGTGTGGTCTAATATTGATTTATAATATTTTTCACAGTGATATCGAATTGCAATCATGTATCAAAATCGATCAAAATCTCAATAAGTTGAAATTAACCAAAATTAATATAAGGTATAGAGATAAAACTCATTTTTAAACTTTAAAAATTCCGGACTAAAGAAAGAAACATAAGCTATAAATACGAGTCTTTAACTTTATGAGTTAGTGGGAATTAAACAAGTTGTGGAAGAAAACGAAAGAACTCTGACCGTTTTTATTCTTTTCACATTTTGCTCATGTGAGTTTTAGTTTATTTAAGAAAAAATTTTAAAATTTTAGTACCTATTAAATTTTGTTTCATTTGGCATTAAATGCGAACCAAACAAAATACTTTTAAATCACATCTAAGGGGATTCGATCCCAAAATCTTCTCAATGAAAATCAACA
Source organism: Alliaria petiolata (assembly GCA_020283515.1). Lineage (NCBI taxonomy): Eukaryota > Viridiplantae > Streptophyta > Magnoliopsida > Brassicales > Brassicaceae > Alliaria > Alliaria petiolata. The sequence continues at coordinate 414,047,237 of JAHZTW010000001.1, forward strand.
GTCTTATCCATTATGCCATAAGTACTCCTTCTCAAATTTTGCGAAAATTACTATAATAATAGTAAAAGGCGTAAAAAAAAAACTATGGTGTTCTAATATACATTACAACTTTGAAAATAACATAAAAAAATAAATCAAAAGGATAAATTATAGAATTAAAAAAAAAAAAAACTTCAAACAAACACCACCTATAAGTTATCAAATCATTAAATTATATACAATATCTATTGTAATTAATGACAAATAAAATCTTATTCACAAAACCCAAAAAAAAAGCATTCAAGTTATATTTTTTTAAAGGATTAGTGTTTCAGCTTATCTTTTCTTACAATGAAGTCAGCTAATTTTTTTTTTTTTCATAATCGATAACATACTAACACTCATTTATTTATTAAAATCTAACTACTCATTAAATTTAATTTTAACTATATAATATATTCAAATTGCAACACATGTCGAAATCTAACCAATTCACTTACCACGTGTCGCGATCATGTTAATTACTAATTTAAACGCATCCAACTATATATGATAAAAAGATATAGACTAAACATAATTATAAACAATTTCAATTTTCACTTTCTTATTCTTTCAGATTAAATTGTGTCAACTGTTATGTATATAATAAAATGTCTATTATTACGGTATAAAAAATAATAAAATAACATATTCAACAAAAAAAAAAATCATTGAAAAAAATAAACAAATAACACATTCATAAATCACAAATCATCATCTACTATATAACAGATGAATGAGACTCTTTATAAGATGTCACAACAGTTTCTTCTTATTAGTCAATCATAACATTATTTTTCCACATGTATAAAATATATAAGCAGTTAATTATTATTATTTTTAAACATCATGCAACATAAATAAAAATTAACATATGTATAATTAGCTATAAATAAAAACTATGAAATTTGAATTCAACTATTTAAAAACTATTGTAAGTAGGTGAAATTCAAATTTAATTTAAAAACATACATATATATAAATCTTATATAATACATAATTATATATATATATATATATCATTCTATTTTTTATGTTGTTTTATACTTATTTGCAAATAAATTAGGATAATTAACTTTGGTACAACTGAAAAAAAATTATGATATTGAATAAATTAAAAAGTTAATTACAACATATAAATCGTAAGACACAACAAAATATTCAATAAAAAATCGAGAAGATAAGAAGATGCAAAAATTCTGATTTGATTCTTCATTAAGAAACCATTGCACCTATGACCCCTTGGTCGCGACCGCTGTCTACGCGACCACAAATCGAAATTTTTTTATGATATTGAATAAATTAAAAAGGTAATTCCGACCTATAATATCATAAAACAAAACAATAAAATCAATAAAAATCGAGAAGATAACAAATTATATAAAAAAATAGAGAATAAGAAAAATGGATACAAAAATATACAAAATTTTAAAAAATGAAAAAAATATATGGATTCAATGAAAGATATACAAAAAAGCTTCAAAATAATAAATTGAAAAAAAAATAATAATATCATAATATTAAGATTTAGACAAATGAAAATAGTATGAAAATTGAAGAATAAATAAACATTCATGAAATAATGTATGAAAGAGATTATACACATCATCAAAAAATAAAGTAGAAAATAATATTTTTTTAAAACAATATAAAATCAATAATCAAAATATAAATATAAAATATATTTTTAAAAACTCAAATTAAAATAAAATCCGCGCATTGCGCGGGTTCTCTCCTAGTATATATAATTAGCCAAACCTCTCTCCTTCTAAGCCATCCACATCATCAATTTTTTTATTTTTTAAATGGGATTTAATATATTTTGGGTAAATATATTTTTGGGCTTTCACACATTAATTTAAAAATAAAAAACATACTTATTCTAAAAAAACACAAAAACTATAAATTCTTTTAAAAAAAAAATCATAATGCTATTTCAAATAAAAAAATAAAGAGAGTGGATTAGATCAATGGTGAAATAACTTTCTTCATATCGCTGAAAATAAGCGACTGAAAAAAGAGAAACTAATTGAATATATATATTAAGTGGGAAGAAAAATATACACTTACAATAGCGTATAAATATAAGAAAAAGTTTTTTAACAATTAACATATGACAATTTATATTAGGAAAATAATTTCACAGAAAATATACACTTACAATAGCGTATAAATATAAGAAAAAGTTTTTTAACAATTAACATATGACAATTTATATTAGGAAAATAATTTCACAATAGATTTACATATTTTTAGATTAAAAAAAAAACTAAAACCATTATTTAAAATTAAGAAAACAAACAAGAACCAAATTTAAAAATAAAAACACACTTATTCTACAAAAAAAAAATTAGAAATGTTTTTTTGAATAAAAATTGATAAAGTGTTATTTTGAATAAGAGAAAAAAAAGAGTGGATGGAATTAGCACTGGGCATTCCAGGTTTTAGGACGAGAATTTATGAGTACGAGACGGGAACGAATAATTTTGAAATTGGAAAACAATCTCAAAAGGGAATCCAATAAGAACGGGACAGAATTTTTGGGTTACGGGACGGATTCGGGAAATTTTTAACCTAAAATATGTTTCCAAAATTTCAATAATTTGGGTAAATATCAACTTAAATATTTCGGATAATTTTGGGAAAATTATGGAAAAATCGTAATACGTTGAAAAATTTCAGGAAAATTCGGAAAATTTCGAAAAAATTCGAAAAAAATATATAGAGTTTTCAAATTTTAATTTTTTTAAATGGGTAATTTGGGTACGTGATCTCATATTCGTTCCTCTCACGTACTCTTTCCGTACCCGTTTGAATAAAATAAATGATCCCTAACATATAGTTATTTTGAACGGAATTGAGAATAGATGGAAAATTCGGGATGGGTACGAGACGGAATGAGAAACCTGTCCCAAAATTTCTAGACTAGGTTTGATGGTGAATTCAATTTGTTGATCACACTAGAAATAGTGGACATAAAAAAAATTGAATAGATATATTGAGTGGGGAAACATATACACTTACAACATCATATAAGTATAGGAGGAATTTTTTTAACAATTAACACATCACAATTTATGTTAAGAAAAGAACTTCATAATAATATGTGTACATATTTTAGGATAATAAAAAAAATTAAATCAACATCTAAAATAAAAACAAAAACAAAACAAAAGCAAATATAAAATAAAGATAAACATAATAATAATATAAATATATGAAATTATAATATATAAATTTAAATTAAATAAAACCGCGCAACGAGCGGGTTGATCTCTAGTGAAATCTAATTGAGAAGGGTTTTTCAATTAACCAAACCCCTTACATGATTACAGTTTTAAAATGGATTTCTGATTTTTGCGTTTTAAAGACTCTTTTAATCATTCAATCAACAATTTTTTTAAAAACTTGCCTTCCTAAAATTAGAAAATTTCTCTGTTTTGTTTTTGTTTTTTATCTATCTTTATTATATTTACACAAAAACTAAAAACTCTTTTATTTGAGTTTTTAGAATTCAAAATCTTAATCAAACCAAGTTCTACCGAGAATTTTATTCTTAATGACCCGTTAACAAGTTTTTGACCAGAAAAAAAGACTTTTTGTTAACTTATTCGTAATTATTATTTAATACATTATTATCCATTACGCGTTGATAGTCATCACACACGTACACACTCACACACAAGCATACAATAAAGACTCGTCTCTTAATTATTTAATACACACGTACGTGCAAACCTACATACACACTGGTGTTGAGAGAGAGTCTAGGCCCTAGTCCCCTACCTAGGACAAAACACGACCCGGTAGTTAGTGTTACTGCAAGTGAAAGTGCTGGTCGGGTCGTCTTGTGGATAGCTGTAGGCGTCCGGACACCTCTGTTTGAAGAACCTTGAGAACCCAGTGGGGCCACATGATCCCTGCCCGTTCGTACAACAATACTGGTTCGTCTTGTACACCGTGCACGGGTTGTTGCAACCGCCCGGCGCTCTCAACTCGTTTGGACACTGTCCGTTTATGTCCGCGTTACATAGTATCCGCTTGCAATTCGAACTGGTTGGGCCAAGATATATAGTATATACGGATAAAAAGAAAAGCATATCATTAGCTATCACAAGGACTAAATTTAAAAAAGACAAAAAAATGACTATTTCACATTTCTTACTTTTTTATGACTACTGTATTTAATTTTTTCTATTTATCCATTTTCTGTATAGTTTCTTTTTTTTTACATTTTTTAATTATTTTGAGGAGTATAATCTTTTTTTATATACTGTATTTAGTTTTATCTGTTTAATACATTTACGGCTTAAACAAAATTATAATTACTTCTAGTCGTCCTTATTACTTTTCCCCTTGGTCACGTCGATTTTGTAAAATTCGAGATCTTCTGACTTAAACTTTCGTGGGGATATTTAGGTTAAAGTGTCAATATCTAGAATTCTACTTTTATGGTCCGAATTTGTTTTGGGCAAAATTCGAATTTATACCATCTTCACTAAAGAAAACAACGAAACTTGATAAAATTATGAAAAGGTTATGGTAATATTCTTACCTAAACTCCATAGGGATGTTAAATCCATCGACTAGTGAGATGTCGTAGAAGTCTAAGTTGTTGAATTGGTTCAAAGCGTACTCAGCCAATGTATTCGGTGGCTGGCCCCAACCGGTGCATTGAAGTCCACCAGTGCAATCACCGGTTTGGCATCGGCCACGGCCCGAACCGTCAAAATTACAGTTTGTCCGACCCCAAATCCGTGCCATACGCGTGCCAGCCGGGACATCTAGTGGCCACGACTGGCCGGGATCTAGACGCCGGCCACCTCCGGGGCTGGCGGCGGCCCATACGGTGTAACCACATTGGTTCAGGATATCGAATCTGGCAGCCGTCGCGGTGGAGATGAGGAAAAGGATGGAGAAGATGAACGGAGAGAGTGAGATGTTTGCCATTATTCTTTGTTTTACTACTTATGTGTGTGATCGTTTGTTAATATTTGTTATGGCTTTATATAGAGAGGTAACCAGTGCCGGTCCTGGCGTACCACCTTAATAAGAGCATGGGGTCAGCTGATCCCATCACATTTACATATTATTTTATTTTTATTTTTTGCAAAAGATTTACATAATCTGATTGTATTTACTAAAAGGAAAATTATAACGAATAACAATAAAAAAATCAAAATTAACAAAGTAACCATATTGAAGCCGTGACTAGAATATAGGTTAAATAATATGTAATACTGTCAAACTATGATAGAAAAATCGCCTTACTATATGAACCTGCATAAAATATAATGTCATTATGTACTATACTATTTACTATATCATACCATTCTATTTACTACTAGTAAATATACAAACGTATTCTTTTGTGTTTTTCTCTTCCTCTCCCCCTTTTTCCTCCCTCACCGCTTCCTCTCCCTCCCTCCGTCCATCTCTCCTTCCCTTTCCCTCTAGAGATAGAGAGAGGTTTGAGAAAAAAACTCTATTTTGCTATTGGATAATTATTATTTTTTTAAGTATGTACTATATGTACATTTATTAAATTATATTATTTCGAAAAAAACAGGAAAGTAGGTAAAATAGACAATTTTTAGGGTTTTTGGTTAGTGCTTTTATTAATAAGTTCATAGGACTATATTTTTAATTTTATAATCAATATGGTTAATTTTGCAAAAGACCCTTACTAAAATCTACGCTGCACGAAATTGTTACTGATGGGACGTTTTTCATTCTGGAAGCAGAAGCGGAAGCAGTAGCACTCGGAATCGTCTCAGAATCATGATTCTAGAAATGATGTGTTCGGAAGCGAAGAGGAAGCAAACAATTCGAAGTTCGAAGCGTCTGGCAATATTGATCGGAAGTGTTGCTCACGTTAAACTATTAACTAACCAGAAAATAATCAAACAAGTCAACAACTATTTTGGGGCTTATAAGTTGTTTTGTGGCCCATTAGCCCATTTGTTAAAAACTTAAAAAGCAAAAACCTAATTATCGTAAGTTAAGAAACAAACCAACGATAATAGAAATTTAGAAGTGGAGAGGAGTCAAGTCGTCTCTGATTTTGTTGTTTAAAACATTTTCTATTAATATAATTTTATGTTTGATATTTTAAGATATATGCTTCTAACACGTATCCGGTTCCTATTTTTTTTTTTAATTCGCTTCTACACTTTTAATCGCTTCCGCTTACGCGTATGCGCTTCTGATTCCATACAGCTTAGACTAAAATGAGTGGACTCCACTCATTATTCTTCAAGTCCCTCCCTGCTCTTGTTTTCTTTCCCTTTTAGTTTTGTTTTATTTATATTTTCTTAATCCACGTAATCAATTTTAATTAAATTTTAATCAAAAAATTACATGATTCAAGATACATAATATATTATGGATCCCATATAATAATTGTATCAATATATACGATATATTTTATGACTAAAAATACATTAGATTATTTAATAATTATTTTATTCTGTGCATATGCGTCTGTTTTACCTAGTTTCATTGATATTTTGTATATAATTTATGTAATTTTTTTTTTTATATATTTGACCCCAGTTTGATAAATTTCTTGATCCAACATGGAGGCAAAAGCCTAACAATAACAGGTAAGGAGTTTTGTATTGGTAAGTTTATTTTATTATTTAATTACTATTTTGCATTTTTGAAGTTATCTAAATGATACTCCCTCCGTTTCTTTATATTTGTTGTTTTAAAGATTCATTTTTATTTCAATTTATTTGTTGTTTTTGACACTTTTTATGTAAAGTTAATAAAGTAGTATTGGAATCTGGATAAAAAAAACTTTTTCTAACGATTCTCTTTCCAAAAAGTGACTACTTTTGAGCTTTTTTATTTAAAAGATGATTATAGTTACTTTTTGTAATTAAATAAGTTTCTTAATATGCGTGAATTATGTTAAAACAACAAACAATACGGAACGGAGGGAGTAAATGTTATTTTGCTTGTATCATTTTCTAAATATAAAATGATGGATGGGCGACTTGACTATGTTATTGGCAAAAGTCTTGTTTATTGGTTATTGTTGCCCCAAAATCTGTTCGTACTGATGTCTGCCTAAATGATGTGGACATTTACTATTCAAGTTGTAGATCATCATTTGTATATTTGTTAAGTAATAGTTGAAGCTTGAAAGTCGTAATTCTTTGGGTCGTCTTTTAAATTATATCACATGATTCATCTAAATGTGGGCCTAAGTGTTCACTCCTTACCAACTAGGCTAGTGGCTGTAGATCCTTCCAACGAAAGTTGAACTCCGTTTGATTGTTTCCCTATTAGAGGCTGATCCTAAACAAAACGATAATAGGGGGCTTAGGCTTGTAACTTCTTTGTCAACAGAAAAAAAGAAAAAGAAAAATGTTCACTCAATACTATATTCTTCAAGTCCTATGCGTACTTAGTTTTTTCTTAACTTAACACTAAATGTCTAATTCGTTTGATTTATTTTAGAATGACCAAACTCTTCAATACATGTATACTTTTTGATAAATGACCTGATGGAAATTCAGTACCAATTACCCGAAATATATATTGATTGCAAAATAAAATTGGAGTGAATTAGTCTAGTCCAAATTACTCTAGTCTATAGTGGTTCATCCATTACAAGCTCAGTGTAATGATCAAACATCCCATATAATTAGACTTGTTGATATTTTTTTAGATGTTTTAGACTTTTAATTTAGTTTTCAAGTATTTTTCTATATTCCTTCCTTTTCTTTTCCAGATTTTGTTGATCTCTTTGCTTTTTTTTGTTGACCGACCATAAAAGAAGAGAAAATTTTAGAGTAATACTAATATATAGCAATCAAAATTGCAAAATTAACTAAAACAATTTGACACAGTTTTCTACAGCATTTTTCATAAGAAAATTACTCTATACCTCTTTTATTTGTTTTAATTTTTTTGCTTTCTTTCTCTCTCCTTCAATTAAGGAAGAAAAATAGAAGAAAATGAATCAGAGGAAGAAGAAGAAGAACAATGGTGAACAAGATATCGGTGGTGAAAAATATGTTAACGGTGAATAAGACGAAGGTAGTGGCGGTTGGTGACGATGTTAGTGATGGTGTCCGTAACGGTGATGGTAGTGATGATGATCGTCGGTGGTGATAATGACGATGCTAACAGTGACACTGATCGTGTCAATGATGGAGACGGTGGCAAGTGATGGAGAGTGGCAATTGTGTTGATGATGATAACTTGATATTGTTATTATTATGTACAACATGTTATTTTAAGTATTATCATGTTAACCTCGCATTATTATTAGAGAATATTTAGTATAATTTACACGTTAATATAAATTTTATTGATATATTTAATATTTTACCACGATAATACAAATAATATGCGGATAGCTAATAGGTTATCACGTTACAAATATAAATAATTCGTTATTACATTGTTATAAATATACTTATCAGGCTACAATATTTGTTAGCTAATAGGTTATCACGCTACAAATATAAATAATTCGTTATTACATTGTTATAAATATACTTACCGGGCTACAATATTTGTTATCGTGGTAATTACATAGTTAACAACTAAATTTACACAATGTTAACGGCCAAATATGAATAGTATCATTATATAAACAGTATTGCCGGCACAAAATCCGTTGATGAACAGTGACATCTGCAACTGAAAATAGTGTTAGCTACAGTTTTCAGCTGAATGACAAGTCTCCGCCTTTACAAGTCTTCCAGACAAAGCTATTCTCCTCCTTCGACAATTTTTGTATATTTACTTTCGACATGGTACAAGTCTCCGCCTTTACAAGTCTCCCAGACAAAGCCCTTAATTAATCATAAATATCCAATTTTTTTTTTTTTTTGAACATTACCAACGTTTTTTCCTTAGCTTTTGTCTGATTCAAACAAGTGGAAAAAAGCTAATTTCAAAATTTTCATTTTTTTCTAAATAGTGATTCAACTAAAATTCTTAAATTTGTTAGACATTTTGATTCGATATCTGCTATCTTTTTTAAGGTTTTTTTTTATTTTTCATTTCTTGGATCACTTTGAGTCAAGAACAGGCAAAGACTTAATCAACAGTGTGCCAAAGAGAGGTTCATGCACCTCATAGAAGACAAAAATTAACTTCACAAAAACAAAAACTTACATAACAGTTTAGTGATACGCTATTGAGTGATCCAATATATGATTCATATTATTTGGTAACCGGGGTCATGGATATGGGAATTGTTAGTAACAAATTTGGGGAGAATGGATATTTGGAATTCGACCCTAACAACAAATTTCATGGTATTTTCAAATAATTTCATAGTATCAAAATTTTTTGTTTAAAAAATCATTTTCATTAACAAATAATAATCATATCCTAAATTTTGATGCATGCATTTTTTTTTTTGGTAACTCAGGGTAAATCTCAGGCCTATGGAGGGGCTCAGACTAATCCATGAGGATGGTGCAGCCCACGGATAGACCCTCACCTCCGGATATTCAAATGAGCCGAAAGCATGTGTCCATATCCGTATGGGTGTCCAAAGCATTTTTTCAATCAATCATATTTATAAAAAAAAAAATAATTGTGGAAATAACTGGTTTTTCGTAAAGAAAAAAAACCCAAAATATGAAGAACAAAAAAATGGAATAACACTTTTAACATATAGAGACTCAAGAACTTGGACCAAGTTCTGGATTTAGTCTTAAAAAGGATAATAAATTGGTCCCAAAATCAACAAATTAATTTTCACATGTTATGGATAATTTAAATCTAGATTTTTGAAAAGTGGTATAAATTAATAATATCCATTCAGGTTGGAATCGGGTGTATGAATTTTCTCGCTTACTTCAAATATAGTACAAGTTCTTGTCAAAAATATTTATTTGGAAGTTGGCCCATTAATTAAATTATCTCCAGTTGATAGCTTTCAGTGATATGATTGAAAACCTTATTAGCAAGGGAAATAAACATAACCATAATTGCAAGATTTTCCAATGAATTTGGTGGTATAATCGATCCAGCAGGCCCATTAATTAAATTCTTTTTTTATATAGCTTTCAGTGATATGATCTTATCTAGTAAAAAGTGTATTAGCTGATTCAATACCTATTTGCAAAAGTTAGCAAGGGAAATAAATAACCATAATTGCAAAGATTTCCCAATGTAAAGCATCTTCTTCTACTTGGCTGGACTAGAATTGCAAATACGAATCCACGTTCTTGAGATCTCTCGAACCGGCAACATTCTCCTGCATTTACAACCCTTTGACGGTAATGTAAGTCCTTAGCGCACACTCTAAGATTTGTGAAAGAGATGATTTTCATTATTCAGTGTACTGATGCATTTATACAAGAGTTGCAAGAGAAAATAAGGCAAGACAATATTGTACATTTACAGAGAGATATACGATTCTAGAATCAAGGCAATCATAGATCAATTATCATTTTTGAGTATCTCTAATACACACTGCTTCACTATCCAAAATGAAGATCATATGCACTTTTGACTCACGAACCACAGAAACCATCTTGTGCACCCTAATCTGAAGGTCTTGAGCTAGCTCACGGTCCTCCTTGATCTACAAGGAAGATTTCATCCACCTTGTGAACACAACACCGACCCTATACTCTCTTAACATCTCACATTGTCTCGTCTAGGAAGCACAATGGCACCAATAGAATGGGTGAATCATCATCTGAATATATCTTTTTGGGTTAAAGTGCAAGTATCTAAACATTACATATCATTCTTATATGTAAATTAGAGTAAGATTGTTTTCCACTTTCATTTGATATAGCTTTGGAGAGCAAAATCTATATGTAATATTAATTAAGTAATGTTAAAGGTACAACATGAAGAAGAAGAAGAACACAAAGAGATTACAAGAAGACTCGATCTCTACTTTAGGAATGCTTCTCTCTCTATATCTTTTACTCTGTTTCTTCTCTTAACCGAATAGTAATATACTTTGTAACGGGCCTTTTGTATAAGCTCAACCGTGTAACCGATTAACACCTTCCGAAAACCCATAAGCCCAAGCCCAATACACTTGTTGACTGATATCTTCACGAATAATAAAATCTTTCTTTATTCAGTTTTTGTTTACTTGTATAAATGGATGGATCTGAATCATCTGATATCGGGAAAAGGAAAAAAAAAGGAAGCAAATATGGACAAATGGACAAGAAACAAAATTTGTGTATAAAAAAAGTTCGCTGATTTACGTACGGTACTCCTTTCTAATTCAATAAAAGGAGATATATATACGGAATACATATATAATTTTAGAAAATGGATTATTAATTATCAGTAGAATTTGTTTATGTTATTGAAACTGTATTTTTCTTTTATCATCTCTTAAGAGCAACGGCAATGGAGACATAAAAATATCTAAAATTCCAAAAAAATAATAAAAAATAAAAATAAAAAAGAGTTGGCAGTGAACAGTATTAAACCGGTGTTTTATTTAGGATCTAATTATTTGGTGTCTTATTACACGTGTCACGACACGATTCGTCACAATTATTTTTTTTTTTTAAATCGTACTTTTTTAAAAAAAAAATTATTACTAAAAAATGTTTAAGACATTGAGTGTTTACATTGGGGTTGGTCTTATATCCTTTATTTTTTTCTTTCTTTTATACCATTTACATTTTTAACCATTTTTAATCATTCATTTAAAAATGAATTTATAAGCAATTAGAAACGAGTAAAGACCACTCTACGTCTCTACCACAACAATCTATTCGAATCACAACAACTTATGATAGATAATTCTACATGATTTATTTGTACCATGTTAGAAATCTATGATTAATTTATCTTTATTAATTTACAAAATTTGTATTTTCCAAAGAACATTTGATTAAACATTAGATCAAAGAGATTTCCACACAAAACTGTACAATAAATGGTATTCTTTTATGCCTAATCTTTGATTGATTATTTGGTTAAACACAAATCAACAACGTCTAAAAGTCCACAAATCTAGAGCGATGACGATGCCAAAATAATTAGTTTCACTAAATGAGTTTCTTCTAAAAGCAGCCACGAATCGGTCTACATTGTTTTTCGCACGCAATCAAACATTGAATTGAGTAAGGATCCTATTATTAGTCAATATACTCAACAACTTCATTATTAAAGTAGAGGGACCTATAAGATTTTGTGTTTCTATGAATATTTTCGTATATCTTCGCACGAATTGATCAATCCACTCGCAATCTGACACCAACACAAAAGTTCAGTGATGACAAGATAAAAGAGCACACGTTAATTGATGACTCAGTAGACTTCCATGCAAAATCGAACTAACAAACATTGAGATGTTTTCTTTAAACCACAAAAAAAGCTTTTCTTGGTAATCCGAAAATTCTTGCCTTTTTTTTTGACAAACAAAATTCTTCCTAATTACTTGATTTTCTAACTTAACAATCTCTACCACACACAAAACAATTATAAAATTATTTTTAGTAATGAAAATAATTTAATTTCGTAGGAAACAAATCTTACAAAAAAGTGACCTCCTATTGATTTCAAGAATCATAGAAAAATTTAGAAAGAAATTTGCTATCTCGTTTCAGTTTTCGCTTATATTTTGCTATTTTCCACCGTTCTGCAACCAAATGAAACTAATCGGGAATGGTTTCTCTTTTTTTGACCAAATCGGGAATGGTTTTTCAATTAACTAAATTCATTAACCTTAAATGAATGCAGTTTTTAAATGGATTTTGATTTTTGTTTTTCCAAAAAATCATTAAATCATTTAATCAAAAAAAAAATGTATTGTCTTCTCAAAAACTCTTAACATTATGTTTTTTTTGTTTTTTTTTTTAAACAGTGAAAATTTCAGACCTTCCGCTCATAATCTTTTCCAATACCTGAAATCAACATTTAGATATTTCGATTTAAAGAATAACCTTCTATCCTGAAAATGGTTTGAACCTGAAGTACAAGAAAACCAACTCCATTGTACTACCAGTAGGCCATCACCCCTTTGGTGATTATGGATACTGGAAAAAAAAAACTCTCTATAAGCTTGTTCCTAACTTGTTCTATTCTATCTAATCTTTACTATCTCCACACACGGGGAAAAAAATACACCCTCTCTATTACTCGAGTTTTAGAATTTAAAATGCTACAACAAAAGCTAAAAGCCACTGCCAATCAAAATCTTAACCAACCCAAGTTTTCTTAATTACCCGTTAACAAAAATATGACCGCAAAACAAGAAATGAGTCCAATTTATTATTGCCTTCATTATTATCCATCAAGTGTGATAGTCACGTAAACATGATCACACGCGTACGCATACCTACGTACACACACAGACACACACACACACNCTATGAATTTTCTCGCTTACTTCAAATATAGTACAAGTTCTTGTCAAAAATATTTATTTGGAAGTTGGCCCATTAATTAAATTATCTCCAGCTGATAGCTTTCAGTGATATGATTGAAAACCTTATTAGCAAGGGAAATAAACATAACCATAATTGCAAGATTTTCCAATGAATTTGGTGGTATAATCGATCCAGCAGGCCCATTAATTAAATTCTTTTTTTATATAGCTTTCAGTGATATGATCTTATCTAGTAAAAAGTGTATTAGCTGATTCAAAACCTATTTGCAAAAGTTAGCAAGGGAAATAAATAACCATAATTGCAAAGATTTCCCAATGTAAAGCATCTTCTTCTACTTGGCTGGACTGGAATTCCAAATACGAATCCACGTTCTTGAGATCTCTCGAACCGGCAACATTCTCCTGCATTTACAACCCTTTGACGGTAATGTAATTCCTTAGCGCACACTCTAAGATTTGTGAAAGAGATGATTTTCATTATTCAGTGCACTGATACATCTACAAGGAAGATTTCATCCACCTTGTGAACACAACAGCGACCCTATACTCTCTTAACATCTCACATTGTCTCGTCTATGAGTCACAATGGCACCAATAGAATGGGTGAATCATCATCTGAATATCTCTTTTTGGGTTAAAGTGCAAGTATCTAAACATTACATATCATTCTTATATGTAAATTAGAGTAAGATTGTTTTCCACTTTCATTTGATATAGCTTTGGAGAGCAAAAACAATATGTAATATTAATTAAGTAATGTTAAAGGTACTGTTGAAACCGGTATGACATTAAACGCATAACTTATAGTTTAGCTGAACCGGGTAGATTTTGGTTTAGCTAGATTGGTACAAGAGTTTAATTGGCGGTCAATGGTTTGTTGATTGTTAGCTGGTTAAGCTCAGGTTGTATCGGTTTGCTGAAGATAAGGCAAAGGGGATCTAGGGTTTGTTCATTATCGGGATTAGATTGTAAGTGAGAGAGAGACGAGAGATTTGAGAGCAGAGGGTGAGCGATTCTCAAATCTGTTCTTGGGGGATCTTGTATCGGGGCTCTCTTTGATTGATCTAGTGGATTGCTTGGCACCACCAAGCCCCAGACGTAGGCATCTCTCGCGAGAGCTGAACTGGGTAAACGTTGTTGTGTTCTTTCTTCCTTCCATCCTTGAATGCTTGTTTTTCTTCTTTGATTCTACACACGAGTGATTCTTTGTGCGATTGAGAGTTGTGAGGTTTTGATTCCGCGTCCGAAACAACGAGATCGTACGGCTTGATTTCACTACAGGTACAACATGAAGAAGAAGAAGAACACAAAGAGATTACAAGAATATGAACAAAGAAAGATGAAGACTCGATCTCTAAGACTCTACTTTAGGGATGCTTCTCTTTTACTCTGTTTCTTCTCTTAACCGAATCGTAACATACTGTAACGGGCCTTTTGTATAAGCTCAACCGTGTAACCGATTAACACCTTCCGAAAACCCATAAGCCCAAGCCCAATACACTTGTTGACTGATATCTTCACGAATATTAAAATCTTTCTTTATTCAGTTTTTGTTGTGAATCGAATGAATTCTGTGTATTATTATGAGGAGCAAATGTCTCTTTATATAGTGATTACATAAAATGATAGAAAAGGAAATAGTCATTTTACTACTTCTACAAGGAAAAAGAAAACATCTACTAATCCTATTGGACTTAGGAGTCCTGGCCGCCTATGGTCTAATGGACTGGGCCGGTTATGGAGATCCAACCTCAATGGATTATAACACTCCCCCTTGATTGACATAACCGGTTGTGATGATGGGATCATAGTAATACGCTTGGGGATGCTGCCTCATTAAAACCTTTCTAAGGAAAACCCAGTGGGACAAAACCTTAGCGAGGAAAAAGAGTACAACACGCATTACTCCCCCTGAAATGATCATCACTCTAAGTCCTTTAATCGGCGCATGACGATCTGATGCATTAGCTTCTTCAATGTGGAGATTGAAAGCGACTTAGTGAATAGGTCAGTTGAGTTGTCGCTGGAACGGACTTGGAGCACTTTGAGTTCACCGGCCTTCCGTAGGTCGTGAGTGAAAAAGAACTTTGGTAAGATGTGCTTCGTCCGATCTCCTTTGATGTATCCATCCTTCAACTAAACTATGCATGCGGCATTGTCCTCGTACATGTTGGTCGGTTCTTCTTTCCCTTTTGTCATCCCACAATCTCGTCTAATGTGTTGAGTCATTGACCTAAACCAAACACATTCTCGGCTGGCCTCATGGATCGCCAATATTTCCGCGTGATTGGACGATGTAGCCGTGAGTGTCTGCTTCATGGACCTCCACAAATGGCTGTTCCATCGTGAGTGAAGACATATCCCGTCTGGGATCGACCGTTGTGCGGATCCGAAAGGTAACCTGCATCAGCAAAACCAACTAAACCTTCACTGTTAAAGTTAGTGTAAAACAGACCCATATCTTTCGTCCCTTTCAGGTAACGAAGTATGTGTTTGATCCCATTCCAGTGCCTTTGGGTCGGACAAGAACTGAATCTTGAAAGGAGGTTCACGGAAAAGCAAATGTCCGGCCTAGTGTGACTAGCCAAGTACATTAACGCTCCTATGGCACTGAGATATGGCACTTCGGGACCAAGGATTTCTTCATCCTTCTTCTTTGGACCGAATGGATC
>JAHZTW010000001.1:414120154-414250300 GCA_020283515.1 Alliaria petiolata
AGGTTGGAATCGGGTCTATGAATTTTCTCGCTTACTTCAAATATAGTACAAGTTCTTGTCAAAAATATTTATTTGGAAGTTGGCCCATTAATTAAATTATCTCCAGCTGATAGCTTTCAGTGATATGATTGAAAACCTTATTAGCAAGGGAAATAAACATAACCATAATTGCAAGATTTTCCAATGAATTTGGTGGTATAATCGATCCAGCAGGCCCATTAATTAAATTCTTTTTTTATATAGCTTTCAGTGATATGATCTTATCTAGTAAAAAGTGTATTAGCTGATTCAAAACCTATTTGCAAAAGTTAGCAAGGGAAATAAATAACCATAATTGCAAAGATTTCCCAATGTAAAGCATCTTCTTCTACTTGGCTGGACTGGAATTCCAAATACGAATCCACGTTCTTGAGATCTCTCGAACCGGCAACATTCTCCTGCATTTACAACCCTTTGACGGTAATGTAATTCCTTAGCGCACACTCTAAGATTTGTGAAAGAGATGATTTTCATTATTCAGTGCACTGATACATCTACAAGGAAGATTTCATCCACCTTGTGAACACAACAGCGACCCTATACTCTCTTAACATCTCACATTGTCTCGTCTATGAGTCACAATGGCACCAATAGAATGGGTGAATCATCATCTGAATATCTCTTTTTGGGTTAAAGTGCAAGTATCTAAACATTACATATCATTCTTATATGTAAATTAGAGTAAGATTGTTTTCCACTTTCATTTGATATAGCTTTGGAGAGCAAAAACAATATGTAATATTAATTAAGTAATGTTAAAGGTACTGTTGAAACCGGTATGACATTAAACGCATAACTTATAGTTTAGCTGAACCGGGTAGATTTTGGTTTAGCTAGATTGGTACAAGAGTTTAATTGGCGGTCAATGGTTTGTTGATTGTTAGCTGGTTAAGCTCAGGTTGTATCGGTTTGCTGAAGATAAGGCAAAGGGGATCTAGGGTTTGTTCATTATCGGGATTAGATTGTAAGTGAGAGAGAGACGAGAGATTTGAGAGCAGAGGGTGAGCGATTCTCAAATCTGTTCTTGGGGGATCTTGTATCGGGGCTCTCTTTGATTGATCTAGTGGATTGCTTGGCACCACCAAGCCCCAGACGTAGGCATCTCTCGCGAGAGCTGAACTGGGTAAACGTTGTTGTGTTCTTTCTTCCTTCCATCCTTGAATGCTTGTTTTTCTTCTTTGATTCTACACACGAGTGATTCTTTGTGCGATTGAGAGTTGTGAGGTTTTGATTCCGCGTCCGAAACAACGAGATCGTACGGCTTGATTTCACTACAAGTGGTATCAGAGACAGGTTCTCTGAATCGGAGAAGATGGCGACAACGAAGATTGATATCGATCAATTCGACGGGAATGGCGACTTCGCCATGTGGAAGAAAAGGATGTACGCGAACCTTGGGGTTCTTGGATTGAAGGATGTGCTAACGGAATCGCCACCGATGCAGACTGTATTCGGTGCCGATGAAGCGACGAAAAAGAAGCGTCAGGAAGATGAAGTGGCTAGATTAGAAAGATGCGAAAGGGCGATGAACATGATATTCATCAACATCACAGATCAGGTTCTGAGGAAGCTCGATGCGTGTACAACAGCTGCATCTGTGTGGTCTACACTGGACAGGTTGTATCTTTCTAAAACTCTACCTAATCGAATTCACCTTCAGCATAAATTCTATACGTTTAGGATGAATGATTCTAGAACTATAGATGAGAACATTGATGATTTCTTGAAGATCGTATCTGCACTAAGTAATCTCAATGTTTCTGTTTCAGAGGAGGTTCAGGCTATACTGCTATTGAATTCGCTGCCATCACAGTACGACAGCTTCAAAGAAACGCTTAAGTATGGTCGGGAGACACTGACTCTTGAAGAGGTGATGCAAGCTGCAAGATCAAAAGAGAATGATCTGAGAGAATTAGGTGGAGGCCAGAAAGGTGGAGAAGCTTACGTTGCAAGAGGAAGACCTGAGAAGAGGGATTCATACAACAAACGGAGCAACAAGAACCGATCAAGATCCAAGTCAGGATCGAAGGTCACTTGCTGGTACTGTAAGAAGGAGGGCCATGTGAAGAAGGATTGCTATGCCAGAAAGAGAAAGATGGAGAGTGAAGATCACGGTGAAGCAGCTGTAACGGTGGACAAGCTTCAGGAAGTAGATGCACTCACGATCTCAGAACAAAGTCCAAAGGAGCGTTGGGTGATTGATTCTGGATGCTCATACCACATGACATCCAGGAGAGATTGGTTTGAGACATTCTCAGACATCGCTGGTGGACAAGTTCTTCTAGCTGATGACAGAACAGTCATGGTGCAAGGCATTGGCTCAATTCGCATCAATGCCAAAGGAGGAACAGTCAAGAAACTTCAGAACGTCAGGTATGTCCCTAATCTCAAAAGAAATCTAATATCTGTTAGTACTCTTGATGTGCAGGGCTTCAAGCATGAGGGAGGCAACGGGAAGACCAAGTTCTACAAGAATGGGAAATTGGCTCTTCAAGGCACGTTGTGTGGAAGTCTCTATCTGCTTGATGGTGAAGCCGTAACAGGGGAGTCAAATGCTGCTGTGTCAAAGGATGACACTGCTCTGTGGCATAGTAGACTCGGGCACATGAGTATGAAGAATCTGAGGATTCTGACCGAGAAGGGGCTCCTGGACAAGAGAAGGATCAGTGATATGCAGTTCTGTGAAAGCTGTGTAATGGGGAAGAACAAGCGTCTGAGTTTCATTATCGGGAAGCACAACACTGAAGAGGTTCTCAAGTATGTTCACGCAGATCTGTGGGGGTCTCCAAATGTTCATCCATCACTGTCAAGGAAGAAGTATTTTCTATCCATTATAGACGATCACTCGAGAAAGGTGTGGGTCTATTTCTTGACAACAAAGGATGAAGCATTCAGCAAGTTCTGTGAATGGAAGACTCTCGTGGAGAACCAAGTTAACAAGAAGGTGAAGTGCTTAAGGACTGACAACGGGTTAGAGTTCTGCAACTCTGAGTTTGACGGGTTCTGCAAGCAGCATGGAATAGAGAGGCACATGACATGTGCGTATACTCCGCAGCAGAATGGAGTAGCTGAGCGTATGAACAGGACAATCATGGAGAAAGTGAGGTGTCTTCTAAGCGAGTCAGGGTTAGAAGAAAGGTATTGGGCAGAGGCAGTTGCTACATCAGTCTACCTCATCAACAGAACTCCATCATCGGCGAATGATGGTAACATTCCAGAGCAGTTGTGGCTCAACAAGGAGCCAGGGTATTCACATCTCAAGAGATTTGGGTGTGTGGTCTACGTTCATGCGGATCAGGGAAAACTGAAGCCTAGAGCTTTGAAGGGTATCTTTATTGGATATCCTCAAGGAGTAAAAGGTTACAAAGTGTGGCTTCTGGATGACAAGAAGTGTGTGATCAGCAGGAATGCAGTTTTTACTGAAGACAAACTCTACAAAGATATCTGTGAAGAGAAGAAGTCAGCTACAAGTCAAAAAGAAGCTGACAAGTTTCCAAAGAAGATGGTGACTATTGAAACTGTGGAAGGCTCAACGGGTGCTAGGAAACAGCAAGCAGAACATGTTGCTGTGAGCGACCAAGAAACTTCAGAGGATGAATCTGAAGGTGGAGCTAATGAAGAAGGTACTACTGAAGGTGGAGTTACCGAAGGAGAAACCACAGAGATAGCACAAGACAGCGACGAAGAGTCTGAAGATGAGCAGGCTGGTGATCAAGAAGATGATAATTCTGGTCTTGGAAACTACCTGTTGACAAGGGACAGGAATAGGAGAGCAGAAATTAAGAAGCCTGCCAGATTCAGAGACGACAATGCAGTGGCATTTGCTCTATGTGTTGCTGAGGAGATAAGTTCTGAAGAACCACAGAACTATCAAGAAGCAATGAGATGCAAAGATAAGAAGAAATGGAAAGGAGCCGCAGATGAAGAGATGGACTCTCTTATGAAGAATCATACATGGAATCTGGTGAAGAAACCAGATAAACAGAAGATCATTGGATGCAAATGGGTCTTGAAGTTGAAGCCTGGAATACCTGGAGTTGAGAAGCCGAGGCACAAGGCAAGACTAGTGGCCAAGGGTTACTCTCAGAGAGAGGGCATTGATTATCAGGAGATCTTCTCTCCCGTGGTCAAACATGTGTCCATCAGATTCATGTTGTCAATAACAGTGAATCTTGATTTGGAATTGGAACAACTTGACGTGAAGACAGCTTTTCTACATGGTGACATTGAAGAGGACATCTACATGAGTCAGCCAGAAGGGTATGAAGTCAAGGGTAAGGAGGATTACGTGTGTCATCTAAGGAAGTCTCTGTACGGGTTAAAGCAAGCGCCGAGACAGTGGAACAAGTGTTTTGATCAGTTTATGATTCAGCATGGGTTCCAGAGAAGTAAGTATGATATCTGCATATACTTCAAGAAGTATGAGAAGAACAGCTACATATACTTGCTGTTGTATGTCGATGACATGCTTCTGGCTTCAAAGAGCATGGTCGAAGTAAAGAAGGTAAAGGATTTGTTAAGTAGCAGGTTTGAGATGAAGGATCTTGGTCCAGCAAAGAGGATACTTGGCATGGACATAGAAAGAGATCGAGCAGGTGGAGTTCTCACGCTATCTCAGTCAAGCTACATCAGGAAGATTCTTCAGGTTTTCAGAATGGATGAAGCTAAGTCAGTGTCTACACCGATGGGAGCTCATTTCAAGCTAGCCGCAGTGAAAGAGGAGGAAGAAGGAGCTGGCGAAGTTCCTTACTGCAATGCTGTGGGCAGTATCATGTATGCTATGATAGGGACGAGGCCTGATGTTGCATATGCAATAGGATTGGTAAGTCGATTTATGAGCAATCCAGGGATGCTTCATTGGTCTGCAGTTCAGTGGATACTAAGGTACCTTAAGGGTACTCAAGACAGGAAGCTCGTGTTTACTAAGGGTTCAGGGTTCAAGGTCGAAGGTTTTTCAGATTCAGACTTTGCCGCCGATTTGGATCGCAGGAGGTCTATCACCGGGTATGTGTTTACTGCAGGTGGGAATACAGTCATTTGGAAGTCGAATCTGCAGCAAGTGGTGGCTTTGTCAACGACAGAAGCTGAGTATATAGCTCTCTCGGAAGCTGTCAAGGAAGGGATTTGGCTTAGGAACTTGGCTGAGGAGCTTGGGTTCAAGCAGGATGCTACAGATGTGTGGTGTGACTCTCAGAGTGCCATATGTCTTGCAAAGAACAATGTATTTCATGAGAGGACGAAGCACGTTGCCGTGAAGTATCATTTCATTAGAGATGAGATTGAAGATGGGATCGTGAAGGTGCAGAAGATTCCAACAGCAAGGAACCCTGCGGACATGCTCACGAAGACTATTCCTGTCCAGAAGTTTGAGGAGGCTTTGGCCTTCCTCAAAGTGACCAGTTGCTAGAAAGGTCACGCTTGGTGGTGCACAAGTCGGAACAAGCCCAATGGAGTCATGCGTTGATGTCAAGGTGGAGATTGTTGAAACCGGTATGACATTAAACGCATAACTTATAGTTTAGCTGAACCGGGTAGATTTTGGTTTAGCTAGATTGGTACAAGAGTTTAATTGGCGGTCAATGGTTTGTTGATTGTTAGCTGGTTAAGCTCAGGTTGTATCGGTTTGCTGAAGATAAGGCAAAGGGGATCTAGGGTTTGTTCATTATCGGGATTAGATTGTAAGTGAGAGAGAGACGAGAGATTTGAGAGCAGAGGGTGAGCGATTCTCAAATCTGTTCTTGGGGGATCTTGTATCGGGGCTCTCTTTGATTGATCTAGTGGATTGCTTGGCACCACCAAGCCCCAGACGTAGGCATCTCTCGCGAGAGCTGAACTGGGTAAACGTTGTTGTGTTCTTTCTTCCTTCCATCCTTGAATGCTTGTTTTTCTTCTTTGATTCTACACACGAGTGATTCTTTGTGCGATTGAGAGTTGTGAGGTTTTGATTCCGCGTCCGAAACAACGAGATCGTACGGCTTGATTTCACTACAGGTACAACATGAAGAAGAAGAAGAACACAAAGAGATTACAAGAATATGAACAAAGAAAGATGAAGACTCGATCTCTAAGACTCTACTTTAGGGATGCTTCTCTTTTACTCTGTTTCTTCTCTTAACCGAATCGTAACATACTGTAACGGGCCTTTTGTATAAGCTCAACCGTGTAACCGATTAACACCTTCCGAAAACCCATAAGCCCAAGCCCAATACACTTGTTGACTGATATCTTCACGAATATTAAAATCTTTCTTTATTCAGTTTTTGTTGTGAATCGAATGAATTCTGTGTATTATTATGAGGAGCAAATGTCTCTTTATATAGTGATTACATAAAATGATAGAAAAGGAAATAGTCATTTTACTACTTCTACAAGGAAAAAGAAAACATCTACTAATCCTATTGGACTTAGGAGTCCTGGCCGCCTATGGTCTAATGGACTGGGCCGGTTATGGAGATCCAACCTCAATGGATTATAACACTCCCCCTTGATTGACATAACCGGTTGTGATGATGGGATCATAGTAATACGCTTGGGGATGCTGCCTCATTAAAACCTTTCTAAGGAAAACCCAGTGGGACAAAACCTTAGCGAGGAAAAAGAGTACAGCACGCATTACTCCCCCTGAAAAGATCATCACTCTAAGTCCCTTAATCGGCGCATGCCGATCTGATGCATTAGCTTCTTCAATGTGGAGGTTGGAAGCGACTTAGTGAATAGGTCGGCTGAGTTGTCGCTGGAACGGACTTGGAGCACTTTGAGTTCACCGGCCTTCTGTAGGTCGTGAGTGAAAAAGAACTTTGGTAAGATGTGCTTCGTCCGATCTCCTTTGATGTATCCATCCTTCAACTGAGCTATGCATGCGGCATTGTCCTCGTACATGCTGGTCGGTTCTTCTTTCCCTTCTATCATCCCACAATCTCGTCTAATGTGTTGAGTCATTGACCTCAACCAAACACATTCTCGGCTGGCCTCATGGATCGCCAATATTTCCGCGTGATTGGACGATGTAGCCGTGAGTGTCTGCTTCATGGACCTCCACGAAATGGCTGTTCCATCGTGAGTGAAGACATATCCCGTCTGGGATCGACCGTTGTGCGGATCCGAAAGGTAACCTGCATCAGCAAAACCAACTAAACCTTCATTGTTAAGGTTAGTGTAAAATAGACCCATATCTTTCGTCCCTTTCAGGTAACGAAGTATGTGTTTGATCCCACTCCAGTGCCTTTGGGTCGGACAAGAACTGAATCTTGAAAGGAGGTTCACGGCAAAGCAAATGTCCGGCCTAGTGTGACTAGCCAAGTACATTAACGCTCCTATGGCACTGAGATATGGCACTTCGGGACCAAGGATTTCTTCATCCTTCTTCTTTGGACCGAATGGATCACTGTCCAGACTAAGGCTTCTCACCATCATTGGGCTACTCAGTGGGTGAGCCTGGTCCATATTAAAACGCTTGAGTACCTTTTCTGTATATGCCATTTGATGCACAAGGATTCCATTATTGACGTACTCAAGTTGTATTCCCAAACAGAACTTAGTCTTTCCTAAGTCTTTCATTTCGAATTCCTTCTTTAGGTATTCAACCGTTTGGGATATTTCCTCAGAGGTTCCTAGGATGTTCAGGTCGTCTACATACACCGCGATGATTACGAATCCCTTGTCAAATTTCTTTATAAATATGCATGGACTTATGGGATCGTTTTTATAGCCCTCTTTCACTAAGTACTCGCTTAGTCTATTATACCACATGCGACCTGATTGTTTTAATCCATAGAGCGATTTATTCAGCTTAATACAATGCTGGTCTCGAGAACTTCTTTTATCTTTCAGCTCTATTCCCTCTGGGACTTTCATATAAATTTCGTTATCCAGTGGACCATATAAGTATGCGGTTACAACATCCATTAACCGCAAATCCAATTTCTCTCTTATGGCCAGACTTATCAGGAATCTAAAAGTCGTTGCATCCACCACAGGGGAGTATGTCTCCTCATAATCGATTCCTGGCCTTTGTGAGAATCCTTGTGCCACAAGCCGTGCTTTGTGTCTAACGATTTCACCTTGTTCGTTTCTCTTCCTCACAAAGACCCATTTATGTCCAACTGGTATAACATCACGAGGTGTCCGAATTATGGGACCAAAAACCTCTCTCTTCTTTAAAGAGTTTAACTCCACGTTTATAGCTTCTTTCCATTTATGCCAGTCTAATCGACGAGTGCACTCTAAAATGGACGTGGGTTCTAGATCCTCATTCATGAGCTCAAGTGCTACATTGCATGCAAATATTTCATCAATGTCGACATTCTTTCTGTTCCATTGGATTCCAGACGAGACATAATTGATCGCGATCTCTTTGTTATCAGGAACTTCAGGCCCATGAAGCTTGGCGTCCCAAGCAACATTTTCCGGCACCTTAGGTTCATTTATGTCTGGAACGTCCACTATCTCCTCGGTCTGAATTTCAGCACCTTTCTTTAATTTCCGAGGAGTCTTATCTTTGGAACCAATTGGTCTTCCACGTTTCAATCGTGGTTTAGACTCAGTAGCCGCTTGACTCGGTCCTTCTTGGACATCAATACGAATTGGTGCATTCACGGCTGGTATATATGATTTCGTTACCCTCTTTGGGTCTGCAAAGGAATCTGGCAATTGTATAGCTAGCTTTTGCAAATGTATTATCTTTTGGACCTCTAAATCACTTTCACGAGTCCGGGGATCTTGCCATTTTAAGGATGTTTGATTCCATGCAATTTCTTTTACCAGCCGGTTTCCATCACCTAATGTTGGAAAAACGGATTCGTCAAAATGACAATCCGCGTACCTGGCCTTAAATAAATCTCCGGTGGTCGGCTCAAGGTACTTTATGATCGTGGGTGAATCATATCCAACATATATCCCCATCCTCCTTTGAGGTCCCATCTTAGTCCTCTGTGGTGGTGCAATCGGCACATAAACTGAGCAACCGAATATCTTAAGATGGGAAATGTCTGGCTCTTGTCCCGATAATAATTGGGATGGGGAATATTTATGGTCACTAGATGGCCTGATGCGAATTAGTTCGGCAGCGTGTAAGACAGCATGTCCCCAAGCGGATACAGGAAGCTTTGACCTCATGAGTAATGGTCTAGCAATCAACTGTATGCGTTTTATAAATGACTCGGCCAAGCCGTTTTGTGTATGTACATGTGCCACGGAGTATTCAACACTTACCCCCATGGACATACAATAGTCATTAAACGCTTGGGAAGTAAATTCACCAGCATTATCCATTCGTATGGTCTTTAAAGGAAAGTCTGGAAAGTGAGCCCTTAGGCGTATTATCTGAGCAAGGAGTCTTGCAAATGCCATATTCCGTGATGACAATAAGCATACATGTGACCATCTTGTAGATGCGTCAATGAGGACCATAAAATATCGGAATGTCCCACAAGGTGGGTGTATTGGTCCGCATATATCTCCTTGAATTCTTTCCAGAAAGTTTATTGTTTCCTTAGTCACTTTTACTGGTGATGGCCTTACAATCAATTTCCCTTGTGAACACGAGGTACACATTATATTCTTGGGGATTACTCTCCTTTCTTTCAAGGCGTGCCCATTAGTATTGGCAATCAATTTCCGCATCATACTTGACCCGGGATGTCCCAGACGGTCGTGCCATAAAGTATACATATCCGTAAAGGCTTTATTTACGGCGGCATTGGCTTCTATCATACTGACCTTAGTACAGTAAATGCCAGTGGCTATAGCAGGTATAGTCTCTAAGACTTCTTTCTTTTGGCCTTGGGCGTTTTTAACTATCTGAAGAAATTCTCTGTTTCCTCCGCCCATTGTTTCCACATGATAACCATTCAGACGAATGTCCTTAAAACTCAATAAATTTCGATTTGAGCTAGGTGAAAACAATGCATCTGAGATTTCTAGATGCGTGCCTTTAGGCATTAAAATATTGGCCTGGCCGTGGCCTTCTATTAGGCTGGCTGGTCCTGCTATAGTACTTATGTTTGCCCTTTTAAGTATAAGGTTTATGAAGTATCTTTTATCCTTTAGAATCGTGTGGCTTGACCCACTATCCACCACGAACTCATCCATACTTCATAAAACAATAATTATGTCTTAAAATAAAAACTGAAATCATTCAATAAAATCAAATAATAAAATCCAAAGACATAAATCCAAAGCACAGCAAACATAAAAGCAACAAAGCAAATAGAACTCAAAGTCTAAACTATTTCAAACAATCGGAAGTCTCATGTTCAATGAGATCATCTTTATTGGCGTCAAAATGATCATTCCTTTCATGATCAAAATCGCCTTCATCATCATGCTCATGCTGGATCATATTGGCCTCGGGATTCTTCCCTTTCACACTCTCTTTATAGAGTTCGACGAGGTGTTTGGGAGTCCGGCATGTCTTGGCCCAATGGTTATCCATCCCACAACGATAGCAAATAGACTTGGTCGGGTTGGGCTGATGTCCGGTTGGGTTACCGTAGCCACGACCTCGGCCACGACCCCGACCGCGGTTAGAATTAGATCCGCGGCCGTTCCCACGACCATAAGGCTGGTGGCGACCACGCCCTTGTCTCTTCCCACGTCCATGACCATAATCCTTTTGGTATCTATGGACGTGGTTTGCCTCGGTTTCTTTCTTTGTTTCTGCGGCCACGTTGGCTTCAGGTAGTGGGGCGGTTCCAGCTGGTCTCATCTCGCTGTTGGCCAGAACAAGGCTATTGTTTTGTTCTGCAAGCAACAGGCATGCGATCAGATCTGAGTAAGTCGCGAAGCCTCTCTCGCGATATTGTTGCTGTAGCAACACATTACTCGAATGGAAGGTGGAGAAGGTCTTTTCCAACATATCCTTCTCAGTAATGGTCTCGCCACATAGTTTCAGCTTTGAAACTATCTTGAACAAAGTCGAGTTGTATTCCTCTACGGATTTAAAATCCATGAACCTTAGGTTCAGCCAATCGAATCTGGCTTTCGGCAATACAACCGTCCTCTGATGGGCGTACCTCTTATTCAATTCCTTCCACAGATCCAATGGATCTTCAATTGTAAGATACTGATCCTTGAGACTTTCAGCAAGGTGGTGGCGTATAATGAGGATCGCCTTGTATCTGTATCTCACGGATTCATTGTTTCCGTCGACGATACATTCACCAATCCCTTTTGAGTTGAGCATGATCTTTGTGTCAAGTGCCCACTTTAAGTAGTTGTCTCCAGAGAGATCGAGGGCTGCATAGTCTAGGTTGGCGACTCTAGACATCTGAAAATATGCACCAATTTTCTCTTAGGGCATTTAATAAAATCAAGGCCTTAGAATGATGGCCGATTTATATACATCCGATTTTAGACTTCAAGTAATTAATCATGCAAGCAAATTCAAGCAAGCAATCATATAATCCGATTTTATTCTATACTTATATCAGATTTTAATTAACTTATTCTATATGTAAGATTAATCCTAAAACAATTATAATTAAACACTAAAGGATAATCATGCAAAAAGGAAATTCTTAAACTTTCCTATTTTGATTAGGATTAGGGTTTTTATGAAATCCGATTTTAATCTTTCCTATTCTCTTAGGGTTTCGGTTTCATGCAACTAGAACAATCAATCTAACACTCCTAAAACGCAAAGCTAAAACCTGATTTTAATTTTCTTTACTTATGCGGTTTTAACTAAGCAAGTAAACAATCCTTTACATGAATCGGTTTTAGGGTTTGAGTAAGATTAATGTTCAATTCGATTATGGTGAATGATTCTATCATGCGGTTTCTAAACATCAAATAAACAAGCTAAACAATATGTTTAAAACACGCAAACAAGTTAATCAAGTAAACCGTATTTTAGGGTTTGATATATGTTCAAGTAGGTTTCGGTTTTAAGGTTCTAAAGAGATCAAACAAGTTTAAACAATCAAACCGAATTTTATGTCTTATCTTTAGCTTAGATTCAATGCAATTCAAGTTCTCAAAAGATCAAGCAAGTTTATAAGATAATCGGTTTTTAGGGTTTATGTTTATTAAGGTTGAATTCGATTTTATTTTGTTCTTAGACTTAGGGTTTTACCTTGATCTTCTTTTGGGGTTGAATGGTATGAACCGGGAGCTACAGACCACGGTAAAACTTTGCTCGGATTGCTCGCGGCTACTCGTCGGGTCAGCTACACGGAACTCGCGGCTGCTAGGGTTCGCGCGGCTGGATCGGCTACTCGTCGTCGAGCTGCTGCCGTATGAGGATCACGCGGCTACTCGGGATCGTCGGGTGAAGGACGCGCGACTACTCGGGAAACGCCGGGTGAAGGACTCGCGGCTAGGGTTTCTCCGGGTAAGGGAAACGCGCGGCTAGGGAGATCGAGCGGCTGCGGTTTTTCTCGGTGGCTAGGGTTTAGGGATTTTTCGGTGGCTAGGGTTTAGAGCAAGCTCGTGCTGATAACGTGTTGTAAAAGTAATGTAAATTGTGTTGTATTATTATGACCAAGAGGTCTCTTTATATAAGGATTACATAAGGGTAGAAAAGGAAACATCCTTTTCCTACATGAATAAGGAAAACATCTAATAGACCGTCTAAGGTATTGGGCCTTCACGCCAATGTCTTGATGGGCCGGTTATGGAGATCGAACCTCTATGATTTATAACACTCCCCCTTGATTGACATAACCGGGTCGTGATGAATGGATCATAGTAATACGCTTGGGGATGCTGCCTCATTAAAACCTTACCAAGGAAAACCCAGTGGGACAAAACCTTAGTGAAGGAAAAAGAGTACAGCACGTATTACTCCCCCTTGTTTTAGGCATCACTGAAGGTCTCTTAGTCGGCGCATGCCGATCTGATACATGAGCTTCTTGAGCGTGGAGGTTGGAAGCGACTTGGTGAATAGGTCGGCTGAGTTGTCACAGGAACGTACTTGAAGCACTTTGATTTCTCCGGTCTTCTGTAGATCGTGAGTAAAGAAAAACTTCGGTAAGATGTGCTTCGTCCTGTCTCCTTTGATGTATCCATCCTTCAGTTGAGCAATGCATGCGGCATTGTCCTCGTAGAGTACGGTTGGCTCTTCCTTCTCATCGGTCATTCCACAGTCTCGCCTTATGTGCTGAGTCATCGATCTCAACCAAACACATTCGCGGCTAGCTTCATGAATCGCCAAAATCTCTGCGTGGTTTGATGAAGTGGCCGTGAGTGTCTGCTTCATGGATCTCCATGAAATTGCTGTTCCTCCATGAGTGAACACATATCCTGTCTGAGATCGTCCATTGTGTGGATCCGATAAGTAACCTGCATCAGCAAAACCAACCAAACCTTCATTGTTAAGGTTAGTGAAAAATAGACCCATATCTTTCGTTCCTTGTAGGTAACGAAGTATATGTTTAATCCCGTTCCAGTGCCTTTGGGTCGGACAAGAACTAAATCTTGATAGGAGGTTCACGGCAAAACAAATATCTGGTCTAGTATGACTAGCCAAGTATAACAACGCTCCTATGGCACTTAGATATGGCATTTCGGGACCAAGGACTTCTTCATCGTCCTTCTTTGGACCAAATGGATCACTGTCCAATCCGAGGCTTCTCACCACCATTGGGCTGGTCAATGGGTGGGCCTGGTCCATATTAAATCTCTTGAGTATCCTTTCTGTATATGCCATTTGATGCACAAGGATTCCATCATTAATATACTCAAGCTGTATTCCCAAACAGAACTTAGTCTTTCCTAAGTCTTTCATTTCAAACTCGGCCTTTAAATATTCAACTGTTTGGGCGATTTCTCCAGGGGTGCCGAGGATGTTCAAATCATCCACGTATACTGCTATAATCACAAATCCTTTGTTTGCAAACTTCTTTATAAAGATACACGGACTAATGGGATCATTCTTGTACCCGGACTTTACTAAGTATTCACTTAACCGGTTGTACCACATACGCCCACTTTGCTTTAGTCCGTATAAGGATTTGTTCAGCCTAATGCAGTGTTCTTCTCGAGAACTTTTCTTATCTTTGAGCTCAATACCCTCTGGCAATCTCATATAAATTTCATTATCCAGTGGACCATATAAATACGCGGTTACAACATCCATTAACCGTAAATCCAATTTTTCTCTTATAGCCAGGCTTATCAGGAATCGGAATGTCGTTGCATCCACCACAGGGGAGTATGTCTCCTCATAATCGATTCCTGGTCTTTGTGAGAATCCTTGTGCAACAAGCCGTGCTTTGTGCCTAACGATTTCGCCTAATTCGTTTCTCTTCCTCACAAAGACCCATTTATGTCCAACTGGTTTAATGTCATGAGGTGTCCGAATTATGGGACCAAAAACCTCTCTCTTCTTTAAAGAGTTTAACTCCACGTTTATAGCGTCTTTCCAGTTAATCCAATCTGGTCGCTGAGTGCACTCATATATTGACGTGGGTTCTAGATCCTCGTTCATTACTTCAAGTGCTACATTGCATGCAAATACATTATCAATGTCGACATCTTTTCTGTTCCATTGGATTCCAGACGAGACATAATTGATCGCGATCTCTGTATTATCAGGAACTTCAGGCCCTTGCTGCTTGGCGTCCCAAGCAACATTTTCTGGCACCTTAGGTTCATTTATGTCTGGAATATCCACTATCTCCTCGGTCTGAATCTCAGCACCTTTCTTTAATTTCCGAGGAGTCTTATCTTTGGAACCAATAGGTCTTCCACGTTTCAAACGTGGCCTAGACTCTGTAGCCACTTGCGGTCCATCCTGGACATCAATTCGTATAGGTGCATTCACGGCTGGTATATACGATTTAGTTACCCTCTTTGGGTCTGCAAAGGAATCTGGCAATTGTATAGCTAACTTTTGCAAATGTATTATCTTTTGGACTTCTAAGTCACTCTCTTTAGTTCGAGGATCTTGCCAATTTAAGGATGTTTGATTCCATGCAATTTCTTTCATCAGCCGGTTTTCTCCACCTAATGTTGGAAAAACGGATTCGTCAAAATGACAGTCCGCGTATCTGGCCTTAAATAAATCTCCGGTGGTTGGCTCAAGATACTTTATGATCGTGGGTGAATCATATCCAACATATATCCCCATCCTCCTTTGAGGTCCCATCTTAGTTCTCTGTGGTGGTGCAATAGGCACATAGACTGAACATCCAAATGTCTTTAGATGGGAGATGTCTGGCTCTTTTCCCGTTATTAATTGGGATGGGGAATACTTATGATCACTAGATGGCCTGATACGGATTAGTTCAGCAGCGTGTAAGACAGCATGTCCCCAAGCGGATACAGGGAGCTTTGACCTCATGAGTAATGGTCTAGCTATCAGCTGTATGCGTTTTATAAATGACTCGGCCAAGCCGTTCTGTGTATGTACATGTGCCACGGAGTATTCAACACTTACCCCCATGGACATACAATAGTCATTAAACGCTTGGGAAGTAAATTCACCAGCATTATCCATTCGTATGGTCTTTAAAGGAAAGTCTGGAAAGTGAGCCCTTAGGCGTATTATCTGAGCAAGGAGTCTTGCAAATGCCATATTCCGTGATGACAATAAGCATACATGTGACCATCTTGTAGATGCGTCAATGAGGACCATAAAATATCGGAATGTCCCACAAGGTGGGTGTATTGGTCCGCATATGTCTCCTTGAATTCTTTCCAGGAAATTTATTGTTTCCTTAGTCACTTTCACTGGTGATGGCCTTACAATGAGTTTCCCTTGTGAACATGAGGCACAAGTAAGATTCTTTGGGATTACTCTCCTTTCTTTCAAGGCGTGCCCATAAGTATTGGCTATCAATTTTCGCATCATATTCGACCCGGGATGTCCCAGCCGGTCGTGCCATAGGTTGAACCTATCCGTAAACTCTTGGTTTGCGGTGGCATTGGCCTCAATCATATTGACCTTAGTGCAATATAAGCCGGTAGCTATAGCAGGTATAGTCTCTAGGACTTTCTTTTGGCCTTGGACGATTTCAATTATTTGGAGGAACTCTCGGTTTCCTTCGTCCATTGTTTCAACATGAAGACCATTCATTCGAATGTCTTTAAAGCTCAATAGGCTTCTCTTTGAGCTGGGGGAAAACAATGCATCCGCAATCTCTAGATGCGTCCCCTTAGGCAATAGGACATTGGCCTGGCCGTAGCCTTCTATTAGGCCGGCCATGCCTGCTATAGTATTTATATTGGCCTTTTTCAATGTAAGATTTATGAAATATCTCTTGTCCTTTAAAATCGTGTGGCTTGACCCACTATCCACCACGAATTCATCCATGTTGCCTTTCCTTTTAAAAACAAGAATTATGTCTTAAAAGCCATTAATTATTAATTAAGCAAATCCAAACAAATCCAAAGACATAAATCCAAATGAAAACAAAACATGAATGCAATACAATTTTAATGCCTATTTTAAACAATCTGATGTCTCCATGAGATCATCCATAAGGTCATCACGTTCATGATCGAAGTCGCCTTCCTTATCATGCTGGATCATGTGGGCTTCTGGATTCTTCCCTTTAACACTCTCTTGATAAAGTTCCACAAGGTGTTTGGGAGTCCTACATGTCTTGGCCCAATGATTGTCCATCCCACATCGATGGCAAACAGACTTAGTCGGGCCGGACTGGTGTCCGGTTTGGTTCCCGTGGCCACGCCCTCGGCCACGGCCTTGACCGCGGTTAAAATCAGATCCGCGGCCATTCCCTCGACCATATGGGTGGTAGCGACCACGCCCTTGTCTCTTTCCACGTCCACGGCCATTATACTTTTGGTATCTCTGGACATGGTTTGCCTCGGTTTCCATCTTAGTGTCCTCGGCCACGTGGGCTTCAGGAAGTGGGGTTGATCCAGGAGGTCTCATCTCGCTGTTTCTCATCAGCAATTCATTGTTCTGCTCCGCAAGCAATAAACAAGAGATCAAACTTGCATAGGTCGTGAAGCCTTTCTCACGATACTGTTGCTGTAGCAACACGTTGCTTGAGTGGAAGGTCGAGAAGGTCTTTTCAAGCATATCCTTCTCTGTCACAATCTCGCCACATAGCTTCAATTTTGAAACTATCTTAAATAGGGCCGAGTTGTATTCATCCACGGACTTAAAGTCCAGGAGCCTTAAGTTAAGCCAATCATATTTGGCCTTAGGCAGTATAACCATCTTCTGATGATCATATCTCGCCTTTAACTCCTTCCAGAGATCAAGAGGATCCTCAAGCGTCAAGTATTGATCTTTGAGACTCTCAACGAGATGGTGGCGTATGATTAAAATCGCCTTATACCTATTTCTCTCGGATTCGTTATTTGCATCATTAATGCATTCACCGAGCCCTTTTGATTTCAGCATGATCTTTGCATCTAAAGCCCATTGCAAGTAATTATCTCCTGAGAGATTAAGGGCTGCGAAGTCCAAATTATTGACTTTCGCCATCTGAGATCAAGCATCGGTTTTTCTCTTAGGATTTTTAGGGTTTCTTTCAACCGCTTTTATTTTATGCACATATCATGCGATTTTAATTCAAGCAAGTTTCCAATTTTAATCCTAACATGTAATTCTAGGTGATAAAAGTAAACAGGAAATTTTCCAAATTCAAATAAGGCAATTTCCAATTTGCGATTTCTATGTGGTCAAACAAAAAGGAAATTTTCCAAATTCAATCCTAACAAGGAATATCTATGATTTTCGGTTTTGGCCAACAAAATTTTAATGGTCCGATTTTTATCATGCAATTCCTAGTTCAATTAGGATTTGACCAAGCAATAGATCAAACAACCAAATTTGATTTTAATTAAAGCATGCGATTATAGATTAGGGTTTTC
The DNA here is from genome assembly GCA_020283515.1 of Alliaria petiolata. Classification (NCBI taxonomy): domain Eukaryota; kingdom Viridiplantae; phylum Streptophyta; class Magnoliopsida; order Brassicales; family Brassicaceae; genus Alliaria; species Alliaria petiolata. The sequence goes on from JAHZTW010000001.1 coordinate 414,137,984, forward strand.
AAGCAACCATGCGATTTCAAACAAATAGGATTTTAGGGTTTGATATTATCATGCAAAAGTTCAAGTTCGATTTAGGCCAAACAATCAATCAATCAATTTACAAGCAAATCCGATTTTAGGGTTTTATCTTTTCTTAGGTTCAATTCGATTTTAGGTTCTTAAGAGATCAAACAAGTGGAACAATCAAAATCGGTTTTTAGGGTTTGATATACATTAGGTCCGATTTCGATTTTATGGTGTTCTTGAGTTTTAGGGTTTTGATTATACCTTTGATCCTTCTTTTGGGTTGGCTGGAAAAGAACCGGGAGCTAAAGACTTCGGAAAACACTTAGGATCGGATCGCACATCTCCGGCGTAGAACGGCGACGGACGGCGGCTGCGGACGGCGGCTACTTAGGGTTTATCAGAGAAAGCTCGGGCTGATAACGTGTTATGAATCGAATGATTTGTGTTGTATTATTATGAGGACCAAAGGTCTCTTTATATAGTAATTACATAAAGGATAGAAAAGGAAATAGTACTTTTCCTACTTCTACAAGGAAAAGGAAAACATCTACTAATCATAATGAACTTAGGAAAACGTGGCCGCCTATGATCCAATGGGCTGGGCCGTGGTCTAATGCAATGGGCCGGTTATGGAGATCCAAACCTCAATGGATTATAACACTCCCCCTTGATTGACATAACCGGTTGTGATGATGGGATCATAGTAATACGCTTGGGGATGCTGCCTCATTAAAACCTTTCTAAGGAAAACCCAGTGGGACAAAACCTTAGCGAGGAAAAAGAGTACAGCACGCATTACTCCCCCTGAAAAGATCATCACTCTAAGTCCCTTAATCGGCGCATGCCGATCTGATGCATTAGCTTCTTCAATGTGGAGGTTGGAAGCGACTTAGTGAATAGGTCGGCTGAGTTGTCGCTGGAACGGACTTGGAGCACTTTGAGTTCACCGGCCTTCTGTAGGTCGTGAGTGAAAAAGAACTTTGGTAAGATGTGCTTCGTCCGATCTCCTTTGATGTATCCATCCTTCAACTGAGCTATGCATGCGGCATTGTCCTCGTACATGCTGGTCGGTTCTTCTTTCCCTTCTATCATCCCACAATCTCGTCTAATGTGTTGAGTCATTGACCTCAACCAAACACATTCTCGGCTGGCCTCATGGATCGCCAATATTTCCGCGTGATTGGACGATGTAGCCGTGAGTGTCTGCTTCATGGACCTCCACGAAATGGCTGTTCCATCGTGAGTGAAGACATATCCCGTCTGGGATCGACCGTTGTGCGGATCCGAAAGGTAACCTGCATCAGCAAAACCAACTAAACCTTCATTGTTAAGGTTAGTGTAAAATAGACCCATATCTTTCGTCCCTTTCAGGTAACGAAGTATGTGTTTGATCCCACTCCAGTGCCTTTGGGTCGGACAAGAACTGAATCTTGAAAGGAGGTTCACGGCAAAGCAAATGTCCGGCCTAGTGTGACTAGCCAAGTACATTAACGCTCCTATGGCACTGAGATATGGCACTTCGGGACCAAGGATTTCTTCATCCTTCTTCTTTGGACCGAATGGATCACTGTCCAGACTAAGGCTTCTCACCATCATTGGGCTACTCAGTGGGTGAGCCTGGTCCATATTAAAACGCTTGAGTACCTTTTCTGTATATGCCATTTGATGCACAAGGATTCCATTATTGACGTACTCAAGTTGTATTCCCAAACAGAACTTAGTCTTTCCTAAGTCTTTCATTTCGAATTCCTTCTTTAGGTATTCAACCGTTTGGGATATTTCCTCAGAGGTTCCTAGGATGTTCAGGTCGTCTACATACACCGCGATGATTACGAATCCCTTGTCAAATTTCTTTATAAATATGCATGGACTTATGGGATCGTTTTTATAGCCCTCTTTCACTAAGTACTCGCTTAGTCTATTATACCACATGCGACCTGATTGTTTTAATCCATAGAGCGATTTATTCAGCTTAATACAATGCTGGTCTCGAGAACTTCTTTTATCTTTCAGCTCTATTCCCTCTGGGACTTTCATATAAATTTCGTTATCCAGTGGACCATATAAGTATGCGGTTACAACATCCATTAACCGCAAATCCAATTTCTCTCTTATGGCCAGACTTATCAGGAATCTAAAAGTCGTTGCATCCACCACAGGGGAGTATGTCTCCTCATAATCGATTCCTGGCCTTTGTGAGAATCCTTGTGCCACAAGCCGTGCTTTGTGTCTAACGATTTCACCTTGTTCGTTTCTCTTCCTCACAAAGACCCATTTATGTCCAACTGGTATAACATCACGAGGTGTCCGAATTATGGGACCAAAAACCTCTCTCTTCTTTAAAGAGTTTAACTCCACGTTTATAGCTTCTTTCCATTTATGCCAGTCTAATCGACGAGTGCACTCTAAAATGGACGTGGGTTCTAGATCCTCATTCATGAGCTCAAGTGCTACATTGCATGCAAATATTTCATCAATGTCGACATTCTTTCTGTTCCATTGGATTCCAGACGAGACATAATTGATCGCGATCTCTTTGTTATCAGGAACTTCAGGCCCATGAAGCTTGGCGTCCCAAGCAACATTTTCCGGCACCTTAGGTTCATTTATGTCTGGAACGTCCACTATCTCCTCGGTCTGAATTTCAGCACCTTTCTTTAATTTCCGAGGAGTCTTATCTTTGGAACCAATTGGTCTTCCACGTTTCAATCGTGGTTTAGACTCAGTAGCCGCTTGACTCGGTCCTTCTTGGACATCAATACGAATTGGTGCATTCACGGCTGGTATATATGATTTCGTTACCCTCTTTGGGTCTGCAAAGGAATCTGGCAATTGTATAGCTAGCTTTTGCAAATGTATTATCTTTTGGACCTCTAAATCACTTTCACGAGTCCGGGGATCTTGCCATTTTAAGGATGTTTGATTCCATGCAATTTCTTTTACCAGCCGGTTTCCATCACCTAATGTTGGAAAAACGGATTCGTCAAAATGACAATCCGCGTACCTGGCCTTAAATAAATCTCCGGTGGTCGGCTCAAGGTACTTTATGATCGTGGGTGAATCATATCCAACATATATCCCCATCCTCCTTTGAGGTCCCATCTTAGTCCTCTGTGGTGGTGCAATCGGCACATAAACTGAGCAACCGAATATCTTAAGATGGGAAATGTCTGGCTCTTGTCCCGATAATAATTGGGATGGGGAATATTTATGGTCACTAGATGGCCTGATGCGAATTAGTTCGGCAGCGTGTAAGACAGCATGTCCCCAAGCGGATACAGGAAGCTTTGACCTCATGAGTAATGGTCTAGCAATCAACTGTATGCGTTTTATAAATGACTCGGCCAAGCCGTTTTGTGTATGTACATGTGCCACGGAGTATTCAACACTTACCCCCATGGACATACAATAGTCATTAAACGCTTGGGAAGTAAATTCACCAGCATTATCCATTCGTATGGTCTTTAAAGGAAAGTCTGGAAAGTGAGCCCTTAGGCGTATTATCTGAGCAAGGAGTCTTGCAAATGCCATATTCCGTGATGACAATAAGCATACATGTGACCATCTTGTAGATGCGTCAATGAGGACCATAAAATATCGGAATGTCCCACAAGGTGGGTGTATTGGTCCGCATATATCTCCTTGAATTCTTTCCAGAAAGTTTATTGTTTCCTTAGTCACTTTTACTGGTGATGGCCTTACAATCAATTTCCCTTGTGAACACGAGGTACACATTATATTCTTGGGGATTACTCTCCTTTCTTTCAAGGCGTGCCCATTAGTATTGGCAATCAATTTCCGCATCATACTTGACCCGGGATGTCCCAGACGGTCGTGCCATAAAGTATACATATCCGTAAAGGCTTTATTTACGGCGGCATTGGCTTCTATCATACTGACCTTAGTACAGTAAATGCCAGTGGCTATAGCAGGTATAGTCTCTAAGACTTCTTTCTTTTGGCCTTGGGCGTTTTTAACTATCTGAAGAAATTCTCTGTTTCCTCCGCCCATTGTTTCCACATGATAACCATTCAGACGAATGTCCTTAAAACTCAATAAATTTCGATTTGAGCTAGGTGAAAACAATGCATCTGAGATTTCTAGATGCGTGCCTTTAGGCATTAAAATATTGGCCTGGCCGTGGCCTTCTATTAGGCTGGCTGGTCCTGCTATAGTACTTATGTTTGCCCTTTTAAGTATAAGGTTTATGAAGTATCTTTTATCCTTTAGAATCGTGTGGCTTGACCCACTATCCACCACGAACTCATCCATACTTCATAAAACAATAATTATGTCTTAAAATAAAAACTGAAATCATTCAATAAAATCAAATAATAAAATCCAAAGACATAAATCCAAAGCACAGCAAACATAAAAGCAACAAAGCAAATAGAACTCAAAGTCTAAACTATTTCAAACAATCGGAAGTCTCATGTTCAATGAGATCATCTTTATTGGCGTCAAAATGATCATTCCTTTCATGATCAAAATCGCCTTCATCATCATGCTCATGCTGGATCATATTGGCCTCGGGATTCTTCCCTTTCACACTCTCTTTATAGAGTTCGACGAGGTGTTTGGGAGTCCGGCATGTCTTGGCCCAATGGTTATCCATCCCACAACGATAGCAAATAGACTTGGTCGGGTTGGGCTGATGTCCGGTTGGGTTACCGTAGCCACGACCTCGGCCACGACCCCGACCGCGGTTAGAATTAGATCCGCGGCCGTTCCCACGACCATAAGGCTGGTGGCGACCACGCCCTTGTCTCTTCCCACGTCCATGACCATAATCCTTTTGGTATCTATGGACGTGGTTTGCCTCGGTTTCTTTCTTTGTTTCTGCGGCCACGTTGGCTTCAGGTAGTGGGGCGGTTCCAGCTGGTCTCATCTCGCTGTTGGCCAGAACAAGGCTATTGTTTTGTTCTGCAAGCAACAGGCATGCGATCAGATCTGAGTAAGTCGCGAAGCCTCTCTCGCGATATTGTTGCTGTAGCAACACATTACTCGAATGGAAGGTGGAGAAGGTCTTTTCCAACATATCCTTCTCAGTAATGGTCTCGCCACATAGTTTCAGCTTTGAAACTATCTTGAACAAAGTCGAGTTGTATTCCTCTACGGATTTAAAATCCATGAACCTTAGGTTCAGCCAATCGAATCTGGCTTTCGGCAATACAACCGTCCTCTGATGGGCGTACCTCTTATTCAATTCCTTCCACAGATCCAATGGATCTTCAATTGTAAGATACTGATCCTTGAGACTTTCAGCAAGGTGGTGGCGTATAATGAGGATCGCCTTGTATCTGTATCTCACGGATTCATTGTTTCCGTCGACGATACATTCACCAATCCCTTTTGAGTTGAGCATGATCTTTGTGTCAAGTGCCCACTTTAAGTAGTTGTCTCCAGAGAGATCGAGGGCTGCATAGTCTAGGTTGGCGACTCTAGACATCTGAAAATATGCACCAATTTTCTCTTAGGGCATTTAATAAAATCAAGGCCTTAGAATGATGGCCGATTTATATACATCCGATTTTAGACTTCAAGTAATTAATCATGCAAGCAAATTCAAGCAAGCAATCATATAATCCGATTTTATTCTATACTTATATCAGATTTTAATTAACTTATTCTATATGTAAGATTAATCCTAAAACAATTATAATTAAACACTAAAGGATAATCATGCAAAAAGGAAATTCTTAAACTTTCCTATTTTGATTAGGATTAGGGTTTTTATGAAATCCGATTTTAATCTTTCCTATTCTCTTAGGGTTTCGGTTTCATGCAACTAGAACAATCAATCTAACACTCCTAAAACGCAAAGCTAAAACCTGATTTTAATTTTCTTTACTTATGCGGTTTTAACTAAGCAAGTAAACAATCCTTTACATGAATCGGTTTTAGGGTTTGAGTAAGATTAATGTTCAATTCGATTATGGTGAATGATTCTATCATGCGGTTTCTAAACATCAAATAAACAAGCTAAACAATATGTTTAAAACACGCAAACAAGTTAATCAAGTAAACCGTATTTTAGGGTTTGATATATGTTCAAGTAGGTTTCGGTTTTAAGGTTCTAAAGAGATCAAACAAGTTTAAACAATCAAACCGAATTTTATGTCTTATCTTTAGCTTAGATTCAATGCAATTCAAGTTCTCAAAAGATCAAGCAAGTTTATAAGATAATCGGTTTTTAGGGTTTATGTTTATTAAGGTTGAATTCGATTTTATTTTGTTCTTAGACTTAGGGTTTTACCTTGATCTTCTTTTGGGGTTGAATGGTATGAACCGGGAGCTACAGACCACGGTAAAACTTTGCTCGGATTGCTCGCGGCTACTCGTCGGGTCAGCTACACGGAACTCGCGGCTGCTAGGGTTCGCGCGGCTGGATCGGCTACTCGTCGTCGAGCTGCTGCCGTATGAGGATCACGCGGCTACTCGGGATCGTCGGGTGAAGGACGCGCGACTACTCGGGAAACGCCGGGTGAAGGACTCGCGGCTAGGGTTTCTCCGGGTAAGGGAAACGCGCGGCTAGGGAGATCGAGCGGCTGCGGTTTTTCTCGGTGGCTAGGGTTTAGGGATTTTTCGGTGGCTAGGGTTTAGAGCAAGCTCGTGCTGATAACGTGTTGTAAAAGTAATGTAAATTGTGTTGTATTATTATGACCAAGAGGTCTCTTTATATAAGGATTACATAAGGGTAGAAAAGGAAACATCCTTTTCCTACATGAATAAGGAAAACATCTAATAGACCGTCTAAGGTATTGGGCCTTCACGCCAATGTCTTGATGGGCCGGTTATGGAGATCGAACCTCTATGATTTATAACACTCCCCCTTGATTGACATAACCGGATCGTGATGAATGGATCATAGTAATACGCTTGGGGATGCTGCCTCATTAAAACCTTACCAAGGAAAACCCAGTGGGACAAAACCTTAGTGAAGGAAAAAGAGTACAGCACGTATTACTCCCCCTTGTTTTAGGCATCACTGAAGGTCTCTTAGTCGGCGCATGCCGATCTGATACATGAGCTTCTTGAGCGTGGAGGTTGGAAGCGACTTGGTGAATAGGTCGGCTGAGTTGTCACAGGAACGTACTTGAAGCACTTTGATTTCTCCGGTCTTCTGTAGATCGTGAGTAAAGAAAAACTTCGGTAAGATGTGCTTCGTCCTGTCTCCTTTGATGTATCCATCCTTCAGTTGAGCAATGCATGCGGCATTGTCCTCGTAGAGTACGGTTGGCTCTTCCTTCTCATCGGTCATTCCACAGTCTCGCCTTATGTGCTGAGTCATCGATCTCAACCAAACACATTCGCGGCTAGCTTCATGAATCGCCAAAATCTCTGCGTGGTTTGATGAAGTGGCCGTGAGTGTCTGCTTCATGGATCTCCATGAAATTGCTGTTCCTCCATGAGTGAACACATATCCTGTCTGAGATCGTCCATTGTGTGGATCCGATAAGTAACCTGCATCAGCAAAACCAACCAAACCTTCATTGTTAAGGTTAGTGAAAAATAGACCCATATCTTTCGTTCCTTGTAGGTAACGAAGTATATGTTTAATCCCGTTCCAGTGCCTTTGGGTCGGACAAGAACTAAATCTTGATAGGAGGTTCACGGCAAAACAAATATCTGGTCTAGTATGACTAGCCAAGTATAACAACGCTCCTATGGCACTTAGATATGGCATTTCGGGACCAAGGACTTCTTCATCGTCCTTCTTTGGACCAAATGGATCACTGTCCAATCCGAGGCTTCTCACCACCATTGGGCTGGTCAATGGGTGGGCCTGGTCCATATTAAATCTCTTGAGTATCTTTTCTGTATATGCCATTTGATGCACAAGGATTCCATCATTAATATACTCAAGCTGTATTCCCAAACAGAACTTAGTCTTTCCTAAGTCTTTCATTTCAAACTCGGCCTTTAAATATTCAACTGTTTGGGCGATTTCTCCAGAGGTGCCGAGGATGTTCAAATCATCCACGTATACTGCTATAATCACAAATCCTTTGTTTGCAAACTTCTTTATAAAGATACACGGACTAATGGGATCATTCTTGTACCCGGACTTTACTAAGTATTCACTTAACCGGTTGTACCACATACGCCCACTTTGCTTTAGTCCGTATAAGGATTTGTTCAGCCTAATGCAGTGTTCTTCTCGAGAACTTTTCTTATCTTTGAGCTCAATACCCTCTGGCAATCTCATATAAATTTCATTATCCAGTGGACCATATAAATACGCGGTTACAACATCCATTAACCGTAAATCCAATTTTTCTCTTATAGCCAGGCTTATCAGGAATCGGAATGTCGTTGCATCCACCACAGGGGAGTATGTCTCCTCATAATCGATTCCTGGTCTTTGTGAGAATCCTTGTGCAACAAGCCGTGCTTTGTGCCTAACGATTTCGCCTAATTCGTTTCTCTTCCTCACAAAGACCCATTTATGTCCAACTGGTTTAATGTCATGAGGTGTCCGAATTATGGGACCAAAAACCTCTCTCTTCTTTAAAGAGTTTAACTCCACGTTTATAGCGTCTTTCCAGTTAATCCAATCTGGTCGCTGAGTGCACTCATATATTGACGTGGGTTCTAGATCCTCGTTCATTACTTCAAGTGCTACATTGCATGCAAATACATTATCAATGTCGACATCTTTTCTGTTCCATTGGATTCCAGACGAGACATAATTGATCGCGATCTCTGTATTATCAGGAACTTCAGGCCCTTGCTGCTTGGCGTCCCAAGCAACATTTTCTGGCACCTTAGGTTCATTTATGTCTGGAATATCCACTATCTCCTCGGTCTGAATCTCAGCACCTTTCTTTAATTTCCGAGGAGTCTTATCTTTGGAACCAATAGGTCTTCCACGTTTCAAACGTGGCCTAGACTCTGTAGCCACTTGCGGTCCATCCTGGACATCAATTCGTATAGGTGCATTCACGGCTGGTATATACGATTTAGTTACCCTCTTTGGGTCTGCAAAGGAATCTGGCAATTGTATAGCTAACTTTTGCAAATGTATTATCTTTTGGACTTCTAAGTCACTCTCTTTAGTTCGAGGATCTTGCCAATTTAAGGATGTTTGATTCCATGCAATTTCTTTCATCAGCCGGTTTTCTCCACCTAATGTTGGAAAAACGGATTCGTCAAAATGACAGTCCGCGTATCTGGCCTTAAATAAATCTCCGGTGGTTGGCTCAAGATACTTTATGATCGTGGGTGAATCATATCCAACATATATCCCCATCCTCCTTTGAGGTCCCATCTTAGTTCTCTGTGGTGGTGCAATAGGCACATAGACTGAACATCCAAATGTCTTTAGATGGGAGATGTCTGGCTCTTTTCCCGTTATTAATTGGGATGGGGAATACTTATGATCACTAGATGGCCTGATACGGATTAGTTCAGCAGCGTGTAAGACAGCATGTCCCCAAGCGGATACAGGGAGCTTTGACCTCATGAGTAATGGTCTAGCTATCAGCTGTATGCGTTTTATAAATGACTCGGCCAAGCCGTTCTGTGTATGTACATGTGCCACGGAGTATTCAACACTTACCCCCATGGACATACAATAGTCATTAAACGCTTGGGAAGTAAATTCACCAGCATTATCCATTCGTATGGTCTTTAAAGGAAAGTCTGGAAAGTGAGCCCTTAGGCGTATTATCTGAGCAAGGAGTCTTGCAAATGCCATATTCCGTGATGACAATAAGCATACATGTGACCATCTTGTAGATGCGTCAATGAGGACCATAAAATATCGGAATGTCCCACAAGGTGGGTGTATTGGTCCGCATATGTCTCCTTGAATTCTTTCCAGGAAATTTATTGTTTCCTTAGTCACTTTCACTGGTGATGGCCTTACAATGAGTTTCCCTTGTGAACATGAGGCACAAGTAAGATTCTTTGGGATTACTCTCCTTTCTTTCAAGGCGTGCCCATAAGTATTGGCTATCAATTTTCGCATCATATTCGACCCGGGATGTCCCAGCCGGTCGTGCCATAGGTTGAACCTATCCGTAAACTCTTGGTTTGCGGTGGCATTGGCCTCAATCATATTGACCTTAGTGCAATATAAGCCGGTAGCTATAGCAGGTATAGTCTCTAGGACTTTCTTTTGGCCTTGGACGATTTCAATTATTTGGAGGAACTCTCGGTTTCCTTCGTCCATTGTTTCAACATGAAGACCATTCATTCGAATGTCTTTAAAGCTCAATAGGCTTCTCTTTGAGCTGGGGGAAAACAATGCATCCGCAATCTCTAGATGCGTCCCCTTAGGCAATAGGACATTGGCCTGGCCGTAGCCTTCTATTAGGCTGGCCATGCCTGCTATAGTATTTATATTGGCCTTTTTCAATGTAAGATTTATGAAATATCTCTTGTCCTTTAAAATCGTGTGGCTTGACCCACTATCCACCACGAATTCATCCATGTTGCCTTTCATTTTAAAAACAAGAATTATGTCTTAAAAGCCATTAATTATTAATTAAGCAAATCCAAACAAATCCAAAGACATAAATCCAAATGAAAACAAAACATGAATGCAATACAATTTTAATGCCTATTTTAAACAATCTGATGTCTCCGTGAGATCATCCATAAGGTCATCACGTTCATGATCGAAGTCGCCTTCCTTATCATGCTGGATCATGTGGGCTTCTGGATTCTTCCCTTTAACACTCTCTTGATAAAGTTCCACAAGGTGTTTGGGAGTCCTACATGTCTTGGCCCAATGATTGTCCATCCCACATCGATGGCAAACAGACTTAGTCGGGCCGGACTGGTGTCCGGTTTGGTTCCCGTGGCCACGCCCTCGGCCACGGCCTCGACCGCGGTTAAAATCAGATCCGCGGCCATTCCCTCGACCATATGGGTGGTAGCGACCACGCCCTTGTCTCTTTCCACGTCCACGGCCATTATCCTTTTGGTATCTCTGGACATGGTTTGCCTCGGTTTCCATCTTAGTGTCCTCGGCCACGTGGGCTTCAGGAAGTGGGGTTGATCCAGGAGGTCTCATTTCGCTGTTTCTCATCAGCAATTCATTGTTCTGCTCCGCAAGCAATAAACAAGAGATCAAACTTGCATAGGTCGTGAAGCCTTTCTCACGATACTGTTGCTGTAGCAACACGTTGCTTGAGTGGAAGGTCGAGAAGGTCTTTTCAAGCATATCCTTCTCTGTCACAATCTCGCCACATAGCTTCAATTTTGAAACTATCTTAAATAGGGCCGAGTTGTATTCATCCACGGACTTAAAGTCCAGGAGCCTTAAGTTAAGCCAATCATATTTGGCCTTAGGCAGTATAACCATCTTCTGATGATCATATCTTGCCTTTAACTCCTTCCAGAGATCAAGAGGATCCTCAAGCGTCAAGTATTGATCTTTGAGACTCTCAACGAGATGGTGGCGTATGATTAAAATCGCCTTATACCTATTCCTCTCGGATTCGTTATTTGCATCATTAATGCATTCACCGAGCCCTTTTGATTTCAGCATGATCTTTGCATCTAAAGCCCATTGCAAGTAATTATCTCCTGAGAGATTAAGGGCTGCGAAGTCCAAATTGTTGACTTTCGCCATCTGAAATCAAGCATCGGTTTTTCTCTTAGGATTTTAGGGTTTCTTTCAACCGATTTTAATTTATGCATTTATCAAGCAAGTTTCCAATTTTAATCCTAACATACAATTCTAGGTGATAAAAGCAAAAAGGAAATTTTCCAAATTCAAAATAAGGCAATTGTCCAAATTTCAAATAAGGAAACTTTCCAAAAACAAATAAGGCAATTTCCAATTTGCGATTTTAATCAAACAAGCAATTTTCCAAATTCTAAAATAGCATGCGATTATAGATTAGGGTTCATCCGATTTTTAGGTTTGATATTAGCTTGCATGAGATCAAATTCGATTTTGGTTATTCAAACAATCAATGATAAACAAGCAAATCGATTTTAGGGTTCTTATATGCTTAGGTCCAAATTCGATTTTAAGATGTGCAAGCAATCAATCTATTTCAAGCAATCCGATTTTTAGGGTTCTAGTTTAGCTTAGGTTCAATTCGATTTCAAGCTCTCAAAAGATCAAACAAGTAGAACATGGAAGAATCGATTTTTAGGGTTTGATAATATTAGGTCAGAATTCGATTTTTATGTTCTAGGGTTTTAGAGATTTTGTTTCTACCTTTGATCCTTCTTTTGGGTTGAATGGAAAAGAATCGGGAGCTAAAGACCTCGAAAAAAGGCGGCGGCTGATCGGCGGCGAACGGCGGCGGACGGCGGCGGACGGCGGCGAACCTTGGGTTTTATGCTCGGCGGCTGTTAGGGTTTATCAGAGCAAGCTCGTGCTGATAACGTGTTGTGAATCGAATGAATTCTGTGTATTATTATAAGGGCCAAATGTCTTTTTATATAGTGATTACATAAAAGGATAGAAAAGGAAATAGTCATTTTACTACTTTTACAAGGAAAAGGAAAATATCTACTAATCTTATTGGACTTAAGAGTCCTGACCGCATATGGTGTAATGGACTGTACCGTTTATGAAGATCCAACCTCAATGGATTATAACAGTTTTTGTTTACTTGTATAAATGGATGGATCTGAATCATCTGATGGACAAATGGACAAAAAAAAAAGGTGTAAAAAAAAATTTCGCTGATTTACGTACGGTACTCCTTTCTAATTCAATAAAAGGAGATATATATATGGAATACATATATAATTTTAGAAAATGTATTTTCCAGAATTCTCTTGGAATTCATTTATGTTATTTTTTTTTTATAACTAACAAGAGAATTCTGGAAAATACATTTATCATCTCTTACATCCTTTATTTTTTTCTTTCTTTTATATCATTTACATTTTTAATCATTCATTTAAAAATGAATTTATAAGCAATTAGAAACGAGAGTAACGACCACTCTACGTCTCTACCACAACAATCTATTCGAATCACAAAAACTTATGATAGATAATTCTACATGATTTATTTGTACCATGTTAGAAATCTATGATTAATTTATCTTTATTAATTTACAAAATTTGTATTTTCCAAAGAACATTTGATTAAACATTAGATCAAAGAGATGTCCACACAAATTCTGTACAATAAATGGTATTCTTTTATGCCTAATCTTTGATTGATTATTTGGTTAAACGCAAATCAACAACGTCTAAAAGTCCACAAATCTAGAGCGATGACGATGCCAAAATAAATTAGTTTCACTAAACGAGTTTCTTCTAAAAGCAGCCACGAATCGGTCTACATTGTTTTTCGCACGCAATCAAACATTGAATTGAGTTAGGATCCTATTATTAGTCAATATACTCAACAACTTCATTAAAGTAGGGACCTATAAGATTTTGTGTTTCTATGAATATTTTCGTATATCTTCGCACGAATTGATCAATCCACTCGCAATCTGACACCAACACAAAAGTTCAGTGATGACAAGATAAAAGAGCACACGTTAATTGATGACTCAGTAGACTTCCATGCAAAATCTAACTAACAAACATTGAGATGTTTTCTTTAAACCACAAAAAAAGCTTTTCTTGGTAATCCGAAAATTCTTGCCTTTTTTTTGACAGACAAAATTCTTCCTATTTACTTGATTTTCTAACTTAACAATCTCTACCACACACAAAACAATGATAAAATTATATTTAGTAATGTAAATAATTTAATTTCGTAGGAAAAAAAATCTTACAAAAAGTGACCTCGTATTGATTTCAAGAATCATAGAAAAAGTTACAAATCTCGTTTCAGTTTTCGCTAATATTTTGCTATTTTCCACCGTTATGCAACCAAATGAAACTAATCGGGAATGGTTTTTCAATTAACTAAATCCCTTAAATGAATGCAGTTTTTAAATGGATTTTGATTTTTGTTTTTCCAAAAAATCATTAAATCATTTAATCGGAAAAAAATGTATGTCTTCCCAAAAACTCAAACGTAATTTTCTTCTTGTTTTTTTTTTTTTTTTGAAAAACGTGCAGTTCTTCTCAATTTTGGGTACATAATCTCTCCAAATATCCGAAATCAACGTTTAGATATTTCGATTTAGAAAATAACTTTCCGTTCCAAATTTGTTTGAATCCGAAACACAAAAGAACCAACCAGTTGTATTATGACCCCTTTGGTGATTTTGGGTACCGGACAAAAACCCCCTCTCTATTACATGTTCCTAGCTTGTTCTATCTAATCTTTAATATCTCCATACACAGGGAAAAAAAACCTCTATTACTCGAGTTTTAGAATTTAAAATGCTACAACAAAAGCTAAAAGCCACTGCCATATATTCAAAATCTTAACCAACCCAAGTTTTCTTAATTACCCGTTAATAAAAATATGACCGCAAAACAAGAAGTGAGTCCAACTTATTATTATCCATCAAGTGTGATAGTCACGTAAACATGATCACACGTGTACGCATACCTACGTACACACTCACACACACACAGACACACGCACACACTTAAGATAGAGACGAGTCTCTTAATTAATTCTCCTCGGTGACCATCTGGATCGGTAGCTGGTGGGTACCAGTAGTACCGAGCCTAGCCCGAGGACAAAACACGACCCTGTAGTTAGTGTTACTGCAAGTGAAAGTGCTGGTCGGATCGTCCTGTGGATAGCTGTAGGCGTCCGGACACCTCTGTTTGAAGAACCTTGAATATTCTGTGTCTCTACATGATCCCTGCCCATTCGTACAACAGTACTCATTCGTCTTAAAAACAGTGCACGGGTTGTTGCAACCGCCTGGTGCTCTTAACACGTTCGGACACTGTCCGTTTATGTCCGCGGTACATAGTATCCGGTGGCAACTCGAGGTTGTTGGGCTGGAGACAATACACACCAAAACAAACAAAAAGAAGTTAAATAATAACCATTATCGATTCAAAACGTTTTTTCAGATATAGTCTTTCCATTGTTATATTCTTTTTACCTAACAGCAACAAGAGATTTACCGATTCAAGAAAAGTGCGGCAAAAAAAAAATGATTCAAGAAAAATGTTTTATTTTGTGATTTTCTGCATGTTGCCTACTAGGTTAAAATAGGAAAAAGGCAAGTACTATTTTTACAATCAATGAAAATTGAAAATTAATCGATAGTTTTTACTACTAGCGATCTCTTATTGTTTTTTAACGGCACATGTATATGTATATTTTTTTTAATTCGAGACCTTCTAACCGATAGTTAAACAACTTATGTGGGTGTATTTATATAGGTTGAACATTCAAAACTGAGATTTTTACGTTTATGCCCTAGGTTGTTTTTGGGAAAAATTCAAATTTACGAAAAGATTATGGTAATATTCTTACCTAAACTCCATAGGGATGTTAAATCCATCGACAAGTGAGATGTCGTAGAAGTCTAAGTTGTTGAATTGGTTCAAAGCGTACTCAGCCAACGTGTTCGGTGGCTGGCCCCAACCGGTGCATTGAAGTCCACCAGTGCAATCACCGGTTTGGCATCGGCCACGGCCCGAACCGTCAAAATTACAGTTTGTCCGACCCCAAATCCGTGCCATACGCGTGCCAGCCGCGACATCTAGTGGCCATGACTGGCCGGGATCTAGACGCCGGCCACCTCCGGGGCTGGCGGCGGCCCATACGGTGTAACTACATTGGTTCAAGATATCAAATCTGGCAGCCGTCGCGGTGGAGATGAGGAAAAGGATGGAGAAGATGAACGTAGAGAGTGAGATGTTTGCCATGTTTTTTGTTTTACTACTTGTGTGTGTGATCTTTTGTTGATATTTACCGTGGATTTTATATAGAAGTAAGAGGTTATGTATTGGTTTGTTTATTTTATTATTTAATTAGTATTGCATTTTGAAGTTATCTATACAATGAATGTTAACTTGCTTTCATCATTTTTATAAATAAATACAAAATGATGGAAACTTAGAAAGGCATGGGCGGCTTGACTATGGACTAAAAAGACTACTTGTTTCTAGATTGGTGTGTAGGATTAGGATAATACTATACAATTGACTTTCTTATTTCTTATACTTATATATAAAATAAAATACAAATTTATACACGCCTTCATTAAATTTTAAGAGGTTTAGGTTGTATTTTTTAAAAAAAAAAATCTAGGGGATTTTTGTTTTTAATCATCTAACATGAATTTGTATGTTATAGTCTTATAGACTTGTAATCCTTAGAGACATATATAGAGAATAATATATATCCATTTCTTTATTTTTTAATAAAAAAAAATAAAGAGAAATTTACATCTGCCTTACTAGTTTAGTTGATATATTTTCCACAACAATTTTAAGTATTTCATGCTTGCACGAAATAACTATCCTGCGTGGTGCATACTATTTTTAATAATTGTAGATTGGAGAAAAAAGATAATTTCGCTGTCAATTATAAATATTAGATATAGGTAAATATAATTTGAGATTACCGGACATTTTTTTATTGAACATATGTTGCTTGAATTCAATTCCTATTTGAAAATGTACCAAAGAGAGGGATGGATTAAGTTGCAGATAATGAAAAAAACGGCAAACAAAAAAAGAAGATCACTCTTCTATTGGTGAATCAATATATATTATTATTTTTATGAACCCCGTAGAAGTAGAAGTTGCGTACCTTCGACACATAATCTTGTTTAGCACCCGTAGTCAGTTTTAGATATTTCAAATGAAATAGTAACTCTTTATTTCAAATAGAGTTTATCCAGAATATAAGGTAACCAACCTCATTGTACTACTAGTAAGCCACCACCACTTTGGTTGGTGAATCAATATTTGCCTTTAGAATAAAGCTAATCTCTTAAACTAAATATTGCAAAAGCGTTTGATATGTTGAATAAAAATACATTGATTTAATGATGAGAAAGCTTGGTTTTGCACATAATGATGTAGATAGATCATGGTGGCTTGTAGGTCTGGGCATTCGGTTACCCGTTCGGGTTCGGATCGGTTCTTTTCGGGTTCGGATATTTCGGTTCTAAAGAATAGAACTCATTCGGGTATTTTGCTTTTTTGGTTCGGGTTTGGTTCGGTTCCGTTCGGATCCGGGTCGGTTCCGGATATCCAAATTATCTAAAAAAAATCTAAAATAATTAAGATTTGATAAATATAACTAAAGATTTTTAAATATTTTGAGTATTTTAGTTATTTTGTTCTAAACATAACTAATATATTTGGTTTATAATTGAAATTTTGAGTATTTAAGTTATTTAAAGTATAAATACAACAAATGTTTTGGATATATAATTATATTTTGGGTATTTAATGTACCCATTCGGTTCCCGGTTCGGTTCCGGTTCGGTTCCGGGTTTTCGGATATAAAAATATATAAAAGTATACCTTAATTTTACTTATTTATCTTTTTATTAGATGTTAAGATTTAGAAACTTATATTTTTCTTTATAAATTTAGTTTTAGGATAACTTATATTTTTAATTGTTAGGAATTTTTTGATATCGTAGTTTTTTTTATAATATTAGCGATACAACTTAACCTAATTAAATATTTATAAAAGTTGAAATATATTAGTATAACCATTTTTAAAAAGATTTTTATTATTTATTTCAATTATATTCATATAAATGTTTGGTTTAATTTAAAATATGAATGGTGTCTTTTGGATTTTTTTTATAATGTTAAAACAAAATGTATAATTAGTATGTGTATTAAATTTTAATTAAAAATATTTCGGATATTTAGGTCGGTTTCGGTTCGGTTCGGTTCCTTCTAATTTGGTTCGGTTCGATTCGATTCCTTCTAATTTGGTTCGGTTCGGTTCGATTCTTCGGGTACGGTTTTTATGCCCAGCACTAGTGGCTTGTATCACTTATGTAAGTATTCAGTTCTAATTATGGGATCACTGAAAAATCAATAGAAGACAAAAAAAAAAATTAGAAACAATTTCCGTCTCGACATAATCAAATTTAGTGACCCACTGAAAACTCTCCCACAAACCTTCAACGGACTGGAAATCATAGAAAGAGAGGGTAGTCCACTTTATCATTTTTCGTGACTCTGAGATGATTTGGAATGCAGAATGAGACTATCGTAACACTGGATCTTGAGACATGTCATTGGAGATCAAGCGATAATGGGGAGGAAGAGATTTAAGTTTCATGTAGAGAGTTTTTAAAATTTTCTTCGCCACAAAGGGGCGTTTTCTCTTTGTTTTTTTTTTTTTTTAATTCGTATCATTTGGAAATCTAGTGATAATGTTCTTTTAGTTATTACTTTCTCTGTTTTATTTAAATTGATGTTTTAACAAATAATTTTGTTTTATTTTAAGAGATGTTCAGATTTCTATATTAAACTTTAATTATTTTTTATTTGTTATGACTGTTAATATTCTTCGGTCTTTTTTGTTATTGATTAAATTATTTTGTTTAGATAATAAATAATGTTTATTGTTGGAATAAAATAAAAATGGAAAAGTGTCATTCTATTGTTTTTATACATATTAAGAAAATTATTAAAATTATTATTTTATCTCTAATTAATACACTAAATAAATTTATCTTTCTAATTAATACATTAATACAATAAGGTTAAAAGTGAATTTTTGTTTAAAATTTTGCATTGAAATTACAAAACAACACTTTATGTAACAAAATAAAACTTTAAAATAATAATCTTAATTTATGAAATGAAAGAAGTATATTTTAACTTTAAACATCAATTAAAGTAAAACAAAAAAAAATATAATATATTTTTTCTAGATAATGATAGGATGCATGGTTTTTTTTGGGGAAAATTGGAAAAAAAGGACACTTAGAATTTCGTTTTTAAGCATTTGTTACACCCATAAAATCGTATAGATAGTTCCCACAAAAACATTTATACCCGTAACTTCTTTCTTTGTTTCTTAGTAGGAGTATTTGATAACCAAAACATCAATCGATTATTAGTTTTTGTTCTTTTCAATAAAATCGATTAGAGTTCACAATTTCTCAAAAATAGTTTGCCGACAAAATTGATTTGCCAACCATTTCGAGAAATCCGTAAGTAACAATCGATTTAAAGAGGTAAAATTTAATCTGATTGGATTTGGATCATAATTATGGCCAAGAGAGACAAATCTACCAAGTTTTTTTTTTCCTTTTTAATGTATTTAAAACATCTGCTTTCATCAACTGTTTGTAACATCTACCAAGTTTTTGTTTGTAACAATAGAAGAGATTAATGTGAACAAAAAAAAAATTAAGAACTTTATCCATCACTTTATTTCTTATAATAATCACCGTAGCGTTTACATTATTATCGGAGAACTTTTTCCAGAAATTACTTCAACCAGGTCTGCATCTATTGTGCTTCAAACATCCTCGTGTATATGGATTCGCTTGAATGGGCTTATGACGTATAACAACCTTTACCTAATTTTATTAGCTCTCGACGTATCCAATATATCTGTATTTTTTGCGCATCGATGCAACTTGTTAACGAACATACCACAATCAAGATTGTCACAAACATAAACTCTTTTGTTTTCGTCATGATCTTACTAGTTTCAGTAGCTTTAATACGGGAAGAATATCTGTAATTTTAGGGAATATAAATTGTCAACATTATATTAATAGAATTAGCTTTCATCTTTGCCAAAAAAAAATCGAATTCAAAAATTTCGAAGTTCACCGTTTGACCTTTCAAAATGAATAGTAAATCATAATTTTCAGTAAAACATCGTCTCTCTTTTTTTTTTTAACAATAAAAGAGATTAATGTGAACCAAAACAAAAAATACTTCTTCTTTAATGAATCCATCACTTTATTTCGTATAATCATCATCGTCGTGTTTACATTATTCTCGGAGAACTTTTTCCAGAAATTGCTTCAACGGAGGTATTGATACTGAGGCAGCATTAGGACCACCACGTCTGCATCTAGTCTTCTTATAACATCCTCGTGTATATGGATTCGCTTGTATGGGAAAACATTCGGGGGTGGGATATCTTCGATCACAAGCTTTAGGGAATTTGAGTTCCGTTCCATAACTTGTTGACACACATACCACAATCAAGATTATTACAAACATAAACTCTTTTGTTTTCATCATGATTTTACTATTTTGGATTGTTTTTTTTTTCCTTGTCGAAGGATCGGAAAAGCCAATTCTTATATTTATAATGCGAGATATAAGTTATAGTTCCAGTAGCTTTAATGCATAAGTTCATTCTAGTTTTTGGTTGAGTATCATTAATTACTTCAGTTTTTTTTTTATTATTATTAGAGAAATCACCAAATTTTGGTGTTACGTTTTTTTTTTATTTTAGGGAAATTCTTTTTGCAAAATATACGTTCAATTTGATTGATTAGTCGATAAACTTTTTTGGTTTGGTTTAATTTGATCTCAGATATGGGTTTTCTTTTGGTCGTCATCTCGGTTATGGTTTAAAGGGATATATATGTACAGCAGTATAAACAAATCCGAGTCAGTTTTGTTTTTCTATTTTAATATTTGGGTCGGTTTTTTCTAGTATTATAGATTTAGTTTGGTTATGATTGGTTTAACCAGAGTAGATTACTCCTAAATCCATTATAATTTATAAGTACAGAGCGAGCAGTTTTAGTTTTTCTATTAAAAATGATAATAAATGATGTCAGTTTGTTACGAGGAAATGCATTTAATCAAACTAAATGAAAGTAACGTCATTTCATTGTCGTCATGCAAATGTTATGAATTGCTCATTTAATTCCCCGAGTATTTGCAATTGGCAATTTTATTCTAAGTATCGCTTACGCAGATTGATTCTTCAAGTTTGAGTTGACTGCGCAAATTTAGGCATGAAAAAAGTCAACGTTAACGGAGAAAAGGAAAACGTTACCGTTGACTTTTTCTCAATCTAATTTTGCAAAGTCAACTCAAACTTGTGGAATTAATTTGCCAAATTGAAAGTTGGGGAATTAATCTTCACAATTAGAAAAACTTGGGGAATTAAATGATCGTTTTTAGAATTTTCTATCTAAAATTTCATTGATATTTAATCAAAAATACAAAATCAGTATACATAACTTTCGAAAAACAAATAATGTAAGCAGATATATGTATCCTTAAAAATTTCAGAATTCGTGATGAGAATTGAAAATATGGGAATCCGATAAGAACGAAACGGATTTGGGAAATTTCCTTACCCAAAATCTCTTTTCAAACTTTCAGTTACATGGGTAAAGATCAACTTCAAAACATATATTTTGGATAACTTCTTCGGGGAAATTCGAAAAATTTTAGGAAAATTAATAAATATATATATATATATTTTTCTTTTTTGAACATGTAATTAAGGTATATGATCTTCTACCCATTCTTTTTTCGTACCTGTTTGAATAAAATAAATGGTGCTGATTGAGAATTCTTTTAACGGAAAAGGAAATGTGATGCGAAATTCAGGATGAATACGAGACAGAACGTGAATTATGTCACTATATTTTCAGGGCTACTACCATATACTGAGAAAGATAGATGAAAATAAGTGAATTTGATGAAAAAAATTTCTTCTAATAGAGTGACCATACCAATGATTGTATGATAGGAGAATAATCATTGGTTGATAACCAAAAAAATTGCCAGTAAAAAAATACTGAAATTAAATACACTTAATTTTTTAATTTTATTCATAACAACAGAAAACTTAATATAATAAAAATTATATTTCTTAAAAAAGGTATTTGATGGTATTCTACAAATAATCATGATTTATGAAAATAATCATAGTTTTCTAAATAAAAAAATGATCATTTAATTCCCTAAGTTTTTCTAATTGTGCAGATTAATTCCACAACTTTCAATTTGGCAAATTAATTCCACAAGTTTGAGTTGACTTTGCAAAATTGGACGGAGATATAAAGTCAACGGTAACGTTTCCGTTTTCTTCGTTAACGTTGACTTGAGGAATAAAAATGCTAATTGCAAATAGTTCGGGAATAAAATGAGCAATTTCCCATGTTTTATTACTTAATAAAAAAATTTAGTTTTCAAAATCTTAAAAACATAAGTTATTTTCAAATTAAAAAAGTATTATATTATTAAACCGAATCTCCTAAAAAAATCGTATTTTTAAAATTAGTTTTACAGTTAAGTAAATGTTGTAGGAATTTTTTCTTACCGAAATACAGTAGTACAGTTTGAAAGTTATAGATCATTGGGCCTTGGGCTTTGAAAGTTATAGATCATTGGGCCTTGGGATTAATCCATATTTAGCCCCACAATATCTTTCTCTGTTGAACGCCAGACTCGGTACGTTTTCAAGATCCTCCGTTTCGGAATGGATTGTCCGATTTTATCTATATCCATTTAAATGATCCAATCCGAATTGTAGTAAATTAGTAAACTGTATATGTTTAAGTCAATTTTTTTAAAAAAAAAATTTGTAACCTCTCATATTATTGATTTAAATTGTGTTGTACGACCATACAAAAATTAGTAATTCACAAACTAACCATTAAAGACACAATCGGTTGCCACAACAAGATATCCTTTATTCTCTCTCCATTTACCTTTGTGTTCCTAAAATTTCTCCACCCTCACATCTTATTTTATTTTCATCGTTTTTAGAAAATTAGCTCAAGCTGGAAATATTACTAAAAAATACAAAACAAAATAATGTACATACTGTAAGAGAATGGAAAGAAGACCATTAGGATCTCTGTAATTATGCCCTCAATCTGTGTAATTACGCTCTACTTTTACTCTTGTATATTCCCTTTCCTTCTATTTTATCCCTCTCTGTACATATAAAGAGAGCTCTGCATATCAATAATATTCACGGCATTATTCAAATCAACATGGTATCAGAGCCACAATAGGTTCTAACTTTTTTTTTTTTTTTCTCTCCGCCGCCTCTCTCTTCGCTTTTCTCCTTTCTTCCTTTCCTTCGATTGTCTCCTTCTGGGTTCATAAGCTCCTTTTATTTCTTCTTTTCCTTCGGTCACTATGTCTGATTCAACTGCAGAACGGACTTCGGTCTTCAATTCTCAAGATCCGCAGAGCACTCTCCTCACCGTCAACATGTCCGGCATCACGAAATTGACTCACCTCAATTACCTCATGTGGAGCAGACAAGTCCGTGCCTTACTTGAAGGGCATGAACTTCAGCACTTTATCGATGAAACCAATGCAGCTCCGCCTCAGACAACACTGGTCAATACAATCACCACGCCAAACCCAGCATATGCTCCATGGCGTCGTCAAGATCGCCTCCTCTACAGCTCTCTTATTGGTTCAATTTCTTTACCAGTTCAATCGGTGGTCTCGACGGCTACCACAACACGCGAAGTGTGGACCATTCTTGCAAGTACCTTCGGCAACCCCACTCGTGGACACATCCGCCAACTCAAACACCAAATCAAATCGTGTGTCAAAGGTACCAAGACGATCAGTGAATACTTGCTCCTCATCAAATCAAAGGCGGATGATCTTGCGCTCCTTGGCAAACCGATGGATCCCGAAGATCTCACAGAACAGATACTCGCTGGCCTAAGCGATGACTACAAACCTGAAATAGATGCAATCAATGGACGCGAGACGTCGATCTCCTACACTGAACTCCATGAGAGACTTCTCAATCGCGAGGCCATGATTCAATGCACTGAATCCCCTTCTGCAGCACTTCCAATTGTGGCTCATGTCACTCACACTCGTCCACACCAACAAGGCCGAAACAACAACTTTAATCATTCTCGCTCCAACACTCATCAACAAGGGCAGCCTCGCTTCAATAGACCGTACTTGGGTCGCTGCCAAGCATGTGGAACTCACGGGCATAGCGCTAAGTACTGTCCTGAGTTCCGGATGGTCCGTGGCACTGCTCCTCCTTCCACACCACAGTCCCAGTCCCGCAATCAGCAATCATGGCAAAGGTCTCAACCGTCTCCGATGTGGCAGCCCCGTGCCAACGTCGCCATGATGTCTGACTCGTCTACGTGGCTTGTCGACACAGGAGCATCCCACCATATGACGTCTGACTTAGCAAACCTCTCACTTCACAATCCGTATGGTGGTGGTGATGATGTTTTACTTGGTGACGGTTCAGGCCTACACATTTCTCACACTGGTTCCTTATCCTTACCCTCTTACACTCGTCCTTTCTTCCTTAATAATGTGCTTTGTGTTCCATCTTTAGAGAAAAATCTCATCTCAGTTTTTCAGTTATGTAATACTAATGGCGTTTCTGTCACCTTTACACCCACATACTTTCAGGTCCGGGATTTGACCACGGGGGCTCTTCGGCTAACGGGTAAACCTAAAGACGGAACATACGAATGGCCCAAAACCACAGCTACCTCTCCACCATCTCTTGCTTTTGCGTCTGTAGTGAAGACTACTATATCTGATTGGTATTCCCCTTTAGGCCATCCGTCCATTTCTATTCTTCAAAAAGTTATTTCACAATTTGATTTACCATTATCCTCAAATGCTTTATTGTCTCACCCTTGCAATGCTTGTTTCATCAATAAAATGCATAAGTTACCTTTTCAAAATTCTTCTCTTTGGTCTCACAAACCGCTTGATATCGTATTTTCCGATGTTTGGACATCTC
The DNA here is from genome assembly GCA_020283515.1 of Alliaria petiolata. Taxonomy (NCBI): domain Eukaryota; kingdom Viridiplantae; phylum Streptophyta; class Magnoliopsida; order Brassicales; family Brassicaceae; genus Alliaria; species Alliaria petiolata. Next base: position 414,162,510 of record JAHZTW010000001.1, read on the forward strand.
CGCTTATTTCAATCGATGGTTTTAAATACTACGTTATTTTTGTTGATCATTTTACACGATACACTTGGTTGTATCCTTTAAAGAAAAAATCCCAAGTATTTGATGTTTTTACACGGTTCAAAGTATTAGTTGAAAATCGATTTCAATCTAAGCTTCAGACCTTATATACCGACAATGGGGGTGAATATATTGGACTCACTCAATTTCTTTCCACCCACGGTATCACTCACATGACAAGTCCTCCGCATACGCCCGAACATAATGGCATTGCTGAAAGACGACACCGACATATCGTCGAGACGGGCCTTGCGCTCTTATCTCACGCGTCTATGCCAAAATCGTTTTGGACCTATGCGTTTGCGACTGCCGTGTATCTTATTAATCGGATGCCCACCCCTGTTTTAAACTTTGACTCGCCTTTTCAAAAATTACATGGGCATTCTCCTAACTTTCAAAAACTTTGAATCTTTGGATGCTTGTGTTTTCCGTGGATACGTCCGTATGCATCGAACAAGTTGGATGCAAGATCGACACCATGTGTCTTTTTAGGATACTCCATCACCCAAAGTGCTTATTTCTGTTTAGATCGAACTACTTCAAAAGTTTATACATCAAGACACGTAATTTTTCATGAATCGGTTTTTCCATTTTCAAACCCATCGCAAGACTCAATGTCTACTGATCTTTCAGACGCTCAAACCCAGACTTTTCCACTAGTCCAAAATATATCACCACTACCTAATCCTTCATTACCAACTTAACCATCAACACCACCAATAGCTCCCACTCCGCAATCCCTATTCTGCCACCACAACCACCTCCATCGCCATGTCCATCACCAACTCCAGAAACCCAACCACCAGCTCCGGAAACCCAACCAACTTCTACGGAACCTCAACCACCGACGCCATCACTTATTCCTATAGCTCCGTCGGTGACCACTGCTGCACCTCCCCAACGTGTTAGCAACAGGGTTCGAAAACCAGTACAAAAACTAAATCTCCATACCACTGTTAAACCTGCCATAGAGACACCTCCGACTACGGTTGCCCAAGCCCTCAAGAGCCCCCACTGGCGCAAAGCAATGCAAGACGAGTATACAGCTCAAACCGGCAATCGGTCGTGGGATTTAGAAAACATAACTAACGTCTCTAATGTTGTAGGATGCAAGTGGATTTTCACTATCAAGCGAAATCCCGATGGCACAGTGGCTCGCTACAAAGCTCGCTTGGTGGCCAAAGGCTTCAACCAACGACCAGGGATCGACTACAACGAAACGTTCAGTCCCGTAGTGAAGCCAGCGACGATTCGCACTGTTCTTAGCATTGCCGTCTCTCGCAATTGGAATATTCGTCAGTTGGACGTGAACAATGCGTTTCTTCAAGGAACGCTTGAAGATGAAGTTTTCATGACTCAACCTCCGGGATTCATTGATAAAGACAACCCGCATGCCGTCTGCCGGTTACGGAAAGCCATATATGGCCTTAAACAAGCGCCACGGGCTTGGTACAACGAGCTACGCAATTTTCTCGTTCACTCAGGCTTCAAGAACTCCTTAGCGGATGCGTCCCTATTTATATACAACAACAATGGCGTCTTTATCTACATGCTCGTATATGTTGATGATTTAATCATCACGGGAAACAGCTCCAGCCACACAAACGGGTTTATCGACTCTTTATCTAAACGTTTTTCTTTAAAGGATTTAGATGATCTTTCTTTTTTTCTTGGAATTGAAGTTCATCGAACTAAGGAAGGGATGCATCTAACTCAATGTCGCTATATTGCAGATTTATTACACAAAACAAAAATGGACGAATGCAAATCTCTTCCCACACCCATGTGTCCAAACTCGGCGCTTACCCTTCACTCGGGCACACCACTCGACGATCCAACAGAATACAGAACAGTCATTGGAAGCTTACAATACTTGTCCCTAACCAGACCAGATATCTCCTTCAGCGTCAACAAATTATCACAATTCATGCACAAACCGACGACAGACCACTGGCACTCAGCAAAACGCATTCTCCGATATCTGTCCGGAACTATGACGAAAGGAATCTTCCTCCATGCCAACAATACTCCAACGCTCCATGCCTTTACGGATGCTGATTGGGCAGGAAATAAAGACGATTACACTTCGACAGGTGCATACATAGTATATCTTGGCAAGCATCCAATCGCATGGTCTTCAAAGAAACAAACGGGAGTGGCTCGATCCTCTACTGAAGCTGAATACAGGTCCGTCGCATCAACAACTTCTGAAGTAGTTTGGATCACGTCTCTCCTCACAGAACTTGGCGTTCAAACTCCCATCAATCCAGTCATCTATTGTGACAACATTGGAGCTACGTACCTCGCTGCCAATCCCGTATTTCACTCAAGAATGAAGCATATTGCTTTAGATTATCACTTCGTGCGTCACTACATACAAACAGGCCAGCTGCGGGTTACTCATGTCAAGTCAACCGACCAACTAGCTGATGCTCTAACAAAACCTCTACCTCGTACTCGGTTTGAAGATCTCAGTGTCAAGATCGGACTCTCCTTTGGTCGTCCGTCTTGAGGGGGTGTGTAAGAGAATGGAAAGAAGACCATTAGGATCTCTGTAATTATGCCCTCAATCTGTGTAATTACGCTCTGCTTTTACTCTTGTATATTCCCTTTCCTTCTATTTTATCCCTCTCTGTACATATAAAGAGAGCTCTGCATATCAATAATATTCACGGCATTATTCAAATCAACACATACTGTATTCAAAATTTTAAAAGCAAATAAATTACTCAAAACTCATATATAACAAAATGAAAACATGTATGTTTATATATTACATAGTCTGACTGTATAAACTGATGCCTATTCTACATATGAATCATATAACATAATAATTTTTTCAAAATTGAGATAATACACTATTTTGGGGTTTTAAGAGTATTTACGTGATTTAAAACTTATTTTATGGTTAGGATTTATGCTTTTGGGTTTAAAGTTTAATATTTTAGATGTTGAGTTTAGTTATGTATGAATTAGGGTATTTGTATAAAATAAATAGACCAATGCCGGTTCTATATAAACTCGCAGAGATTGTACCTCTTTCGATCTATTGCAACTACAATTTATTTCTATATTTTGGTTTAATTTTGTGATCATATTAAAAATGGTTGATAACTATTTTTGCATTTATCCCTATTTGAATTTTTAAAACAGACACATATATTTCAAAAAGAGATAAGTAGTTTTTATAGTAGATATGTTGTTTTATATGAAACTAGAACAAATAGTATTCCATTTTATATAAGAGGACATGTTCATATTTATAATATCATCCCTTTCTTAAGTGTAAATACTATTATATATATAAAAACAGTATTCCATTCTATTCATGATGCACATTAATAATTAAAACTTCTCATATTTTTGATTTCGGTTTTATTACAAATTTTAATTTAATTTTGGAACTCTATTAAAAAAATTATATGTTAATGTGTCGTGATTTGAATTTCTTCGACTCCTTTAAAATAGAATAAAAACATTTCTTGTTAGTAAGCTACATGTAAAAAGAAAAAAAACACATACTATATGGACAAGTAAAAATAAACTTATCATTCCTTTTTTCGTTTTGGTAGGACGACTGTTTCACATTATTCATTTTTAAAAATTACGAGTCTATTTACTAACATTGCTGAGTACATAATATCTCTTTTTGACAGTTTAAACTAAGGCATATGCAAAAAATGTCGTGATTTTTTAAAATAAAATTGCAACATTAAACCAACATGATTGAAAAAAAAAATGAAACAACAAATTATTAGATGGGGTATAAATTTTTTTTGGATCAATTTGCTGCAGAGCTAAGTGTTGGAAAATAATTAGCTATTTGGCTATGCCAACTTTTTGTATAAGTATTCGACATAAGGATGCCGAGAGGCAGAATTTTTCTTTTCCAAATTACATTTCATGTCAGCGTGATGCGCGTATACTTTGCCATTAATATGGGGGAACAACTTGTCCACTTGAGCCGTTTGTCTTGTGCATGACGTAAGACGAACCGGTGAGATTTGATAGTGATTAAATACGGTAGTGAATGACGAGTACTCATATAATTATGTTCAACTTAAAACTTGCAATGTTAAGTCGTATTATGGACATCTATTCGATTATATAAAATTTTTAGAATGTTCATATAATTGTTTAATATAATTATATTTAATTTAAAACTTACAATGATAAGTCATATCATGGATATCTATTCGATAATATACATGTAAACTATGTACATATTTGTATATATATAGATATCTAACACAATATGTACATATTCATATTTATTTATAGAATAGTATTGAGTTATTAAAGAGTTATAAATATATATGTAGATGTATAATAAGATACATACATATATATATATATTTAATTATAGAGTAATATTGAGTTATGAAATAGGTACATAATTTGGCGAAGAGAGACACAGGCGGTGATGTAGTAGTACATCAGGAAGACGAATTGGATGACGGAAGAAGACGGCATATCAGAATCCGATGGAGAGACGCAGACAATGACATAGTAGTAAATCAAGAAGAAGAATTGATGGCGGTAGCGAACGGCATATCGGAATTCGACGGAGGAAGATGTATGCGGTGACGGAATAGTAAATCGGAAAGAGGACGACAGAGTTCTACTGCTTTTCTTCTCTCTTATGAAGATGTCAACTTCTTTTGAAAAAAATCATATATGGATCGTATACAAAATAAGTAAATGTGTACAAAATATATTATAGTTTGCACCTTTGTTTTGTGATAAGTTATATGATTTAACTAGCTAAAATTATTGAGATATTTGTGAAAATCGAACTGGTGCATAAAGGATATACTCGTCTAGATTGGTGGTAAACTATTTTGATGTTTGGAGCTCGAAAATAATATGTTATTTGTTTAATTTGTGTTTATATTTGGGTTGTTGATCCAATTATCTCAATTTTTTTGTCTATGTAGGCAAGAGGAAGAGAGATTGAAAAAAAAAGGATATTATTGTCTATTCCATCTGTCAAAATGGTTTAGTTATTTTATTTTTAAATTGTGTTAATTGGCAGATTCTATATGGTTATTAGGCAATTTAACCCTTGTTAGATTGTAAAAAAGATAACACAAATAATCCACTAACCAACTAGGTAGAACAAAATAATTACAAAACGATGAATCTAAAATTATAAGCCTTCTTGAAGAGAACATCCGCAGCTTGATTAATTATTCCCTCGATTTACATTGTCCAGCGAACAAAGTGGAAGCATCCCAAGCCAATGTCTTATATCGTGAGAGATGTTTCCTATTCTATTTCATGATCTTACCATTTGTTTATTGCATTTGTTAATTCCAAACAGTCACTTTCAAACCATACATGTCGACATCCTTTAGCCCAAAACATGAAGGAAGCCCATGGCTTCTGCTTGTAATGCCGTATTAGCTACTTGTTACGAAGTTGTGAAAATTTTGTCTGAATTGGACATGGATACGCAAACTCGAATTCAGATTTTTGAACGCAAATCCGACTCTTAAACTAACTAATGAGAATTCCGACAGTAATATTAAACTATACCTAAACTAAAATGTTACCCAAATTACATTAACTGTTGTTTTTGTCTTTTTTTTAACATATATCGGATAATAGTTTTAGATACTCATATTATTCAAATCCAATTCTTAATTACCTGCAATTATCCGATCATATATCTGAAATGTTCATATTATTATCCTACACCTGAAATAAGCATGCCTACCCAAATTGCAAATTTATTCGCACGCTTGTGCAGCATAATATTATTTGAAGCAATTGAGATAAAAATATTTTAGACAAAACGAAAGCTACTTATACCTAACGTTGAACAAGATCCCTAAATGATTTCTCCGAAACTACCTCATTCTATATTTTTCAATTGTCATTAAATCTTAACCTTAATCAACGATTTATATTTTTGAGAACTTCATAAATCAAATATCTTAATAAACAATCTCTTAGAACTTCACAAATTTCATTAGTCCTTAAATTTAGTCGAGAATCGACTTTTCAAATCGATTTATAAGTAAAAATTGAATCACTCTAAACCATATAGAAAAGAAAAAAGTGAAAAGCTAGACAGTAAATTTTTTGAGCTAACCCTATTGGAATCATCGTTGATATATACTCAGAAGAAGAAAATTCATGAAAATGCTATTAAATCATTTAAGAAGAGTTAAATGGTCGAAGAACAAATATCAAATGGTACACATATAGATCGTGTTTTTTCTGGACGACGCTGCGTTGTTGCAGACAGTAATATTAAACTACCTAGCTGCAACAGTGGAGAAAATAAACAAATTATATGTTCAAAAAAACAAAAAACAGTGGAGAAAACAAATTGTACAAGAAAAAGTTTTTTTAGTCGTCGGTTCGTGTCTAGTGGGGTTTGGACTTAGAAGAACAAGCCCATAAACCAACCATAGTTTAAATTCTAAGTTGGCTTTCTATCTTGCAAGAGAAATTAAGTCAACTAGAAAAATAAATATTAAGAAATATTGGTCATACAAGTTAATTACAACCATGCAAATTATAAGATTTTTTTTTTTTTTTTTTGACAAAAAGCTTTCAATTACATATATTATAATATTTTAACATGGAAGAAAAAAAGGTATAAGATTCTAACGAACTTTCGCTGAAACTTCATGTAAATCTTTTAATTCATATCAACCAACCTTGATATCTTTAAATAATATGTATCTCAAAGGAAAAAAAGAATCATATAATTATATAAATCAATCTTACTTCAATTGTTTTTGTGACACTCGAAAATTGATGAAAGAACATAAAGATCACGTAGTGGTGATCACTTACGGACCATCGTCGGAGGGTTCAGTGACGGCGTCGCCAATCTCTCATCAGACGCCGTCAGTTCCGACGCCGTCTTCGTTTGCATATTCCGTAACGCCGTCAGCATCGAGGTTCAGCTCACGGCGAGCGTCGGTTCATGTTTCCGGTTTAGTTCTCCGGTTTATAACTTTGGTTCTCTGTTTTGTCTCTGCTCTTTCGTTGGCAGTGAATGTTCATCGGCCTTCACTGAGACATCAGAAACAGAGCTCCTCGAGTTTCGCTTCATATCCTGAACTATTGTAAGAACCTTATCCTCTTTTCGATTTTTTAATACTAGTATTTTTAAAGATTTATATATTAGACAATTTCAATTGCCGTAAAAAAAAGACAATTTCAATGATTATTTTTAAAAAGTGAAATATGTGAAGGGAAATGTAAATCTTTGCACGCGTGTTGGATATATAGAGATCCATGACTGTTAAAAAATAAAGCAATGTAGTAAATGACTATATATTAGTCATTTATTTGTAAAATTTGTGGATGCATGGTACTTTACTACTTTTGTATTGTATATATAGTGGTTACTTAATTCATCGCACGTATTTTTTTTTTAAAAGTATCATCATGAGTTTCACGGATGTTTTTCTAAAATATTATGTTATTTTATCCGATATTACGTCATTTTATATAATTATTACGTTTTTAAAGTGCGCAATAAAACTATTCTATTACGATAGTGCCACCTTGTATTTTTGCGAATTTTGACATTTAACGTGTTCAATACCAAAATCTGCCTAAGAGATCCATGAAAATCAGCGTAAACATAGAGAAAAGAATGTGAAGAAAAAAATTGGATGATTTTGTATTATATCTAATTTATATTAAGAACTATTGAAAATGTTGTAATAAAAGAAGCATTATATGTAGGTATTGTTTTGGTGTAGCAGTGACAGGATTCGTGTATACATCTCTGCAAACTTTCAAAGGAGTTTGCGATATTACTCACAGAGGAGTTTTAATCTCTGAGCCTCTCTCGGATTACATCAGCTTCATTCTTGATCAGGTACTTTTTTGCATGATTAATGATTAATTAGATGCACATATAAATTATAATAGTACTATACATATCTAAATCATATTTATATAGCCAATAGTATTATAGTAAACATTTAAAGAGTTTGGGCTAATTTTGTTTTTGCAAAAACCCAATCAGGTTATATGTTATCTGCTAGTATCATCTTCTTCTGTGGCAATTGCATGGATCCAACACAGAAACGAGGATGCGCTAAAAACACTGAGAAACAATTCCATAGTTTCAGCTTCAATGTCCTTCTCTGCTTTTATGGTTTTGACTCTCTCTACCCTCTTGTCTGGCTATAAGCTTTGCAAGAGATTTATGTGGTAATTAGTTATTGTTAAGTGTTTTTATAATCATCTCCTGTTTACACTAAATAAGTAATGACCGTGTGAATATTGGAGTAGGTACGTGTTAATTTGTAAATATGGATGACCATTGTATAAAACAAACTTTTTATAAAAAAAAATTACGAAGATGTTTTGAGCCAAAATCTGTAATCACTGGAGGTCCGAAACTACATGTAATATTAGTTATATATACATCATGAAAATACAAAACACGTAAAATTATTCTCGAGCTATTGTAGAATTCTGTTCCATGCATGATGCAATTTTGTGGTCTTTATATCGATTTTATTCTAAAAATATGTAATACATAAATAATAATATAAAACAAAAATATAAAGCGAACCGTAAAAGCATTTTTTTTTTTAAAGAGACCGTAGAAGCATATGTTGGTCCAGTATTTGTTTAAGGAAATGATATATACATGTTTTTTTGTTTGGTAAACATATTTATGCATGCATGTTAAGTATACAATTCAACGACCAAAAAAAATAAATAAATATACAATTTAAACTTTTGACTTTGAACAAATATTATAGATGATAGTTTTGAGCTTCTATTGATTCTCACACCAAAGTAAAAAAAAAAAACATTCAATACTTTGCATATTGATCGTTGGTAAGTGACTAAGTGTTGTGGTTTAGTCTACTACATGTTTAGGTAAAAACTAACGATATTGGAATTCTTATTTTGTAACATAACAAAAATTAAACAGAGTCGAGTCAACAACTTACAAATATTAAATTCGACTTCTAAAACTTATTCAAACGTACATTAAATTATAAATATGTTATCACTTATCTAATAGGGCTACTAACGTTTTGTGAAATGAGAAAGGTCATAAAGGGAAAGAAACAAAAAGGTGAAAGAAGGAGAAGAAGAAAGAGAGAAACTTCTGGAAAAAGAGGAAAAGCCACATACGCTCTCTTCTCGCACATTCCTATACTCTTTCCTTCTTGTGGACCCCTCACTTTTTATTCCAATTCTACCCTTTTCTTCCTCGATCTCATTTTTTCTTTTTTTTTAATTGTTTATTTATTTAATTTTTAAATCCATTTTTCTTTCCTTCTGGAACTTCCTTCCGATCTGTCTCTCATCTCTCTCCTCTCTCCATTTTTTTTCTCTTTCTTATCAATCCGTATTTGCCAGAACCTTCTAGAACTTCAAAACACAAAAACTCAATCACAATCTCTCTCTCTCTGTCTCTCTTTCTCTCTCTAGCTTTGAGATCAAACGTGTGTTCGTCACGGGCTCCTTCTGGATTGTGGCAATCTCTTTGTTGGTTGGTAGAGAAAAGGTGAAAAGATTGCGTTAAGACAGAGAAAGTTTTTTTTTTTTGGTGTTTTGGATTTGGTTTGATGGGTCTGTGAGAAGAAGAATATGATAGCGAAAGACATCACCTTTCTCTTCTGGGTGTAATTCGGATCTCATGATTCCAAGTTTCTACAAGCAATAACAATTAAAAATAGCTCCTTTCCATTGGTAAATTCATCGTTTTCTCTTTCATTTATCCTCGCCGGCGACAATTTTCTCCAAATCTAATCTTGGTTTGGGTATTGGGATTAAAAAGTCCAGGTTTTTGAGGTGTGCGTGGATCTAAAACTCATGCCTGGAGAACAAACCGGAGAAACTCCGACTGTAGCCGGAGTTGGCGGCGGAGGTGGTGGTTGTAGCGCCGGGAACAGTGGTGGAAGTAGTGGATGTGGCGGCGGTGGTGGTGGTGGGGGAGGAGGAGATTCGCAGAGGTCGATTCCGACTCCGTTTTTGACGAAAACGTATCAGCTTGTGGATGATCCGGTTTACGACGAATTGATTTCGTGGAACGAAGATGGATCAACTTTCATCGTGTGGAGACCAGCTGAATTCGCGAGAGATCTTTTACCGAAATACTTCAAACACAATAATTTCTCAAGTTTTGTTCGTCAGCTCAACACTTACGTGAGTTTTTTTTTAGCTCTTGAATTATTTACTTTGAATCAATCTCAATATCGGTTTAGTAGTGTGACTCATATTTGGTTTAACATGGTTTAGGGATTTCGAAAAGTAGTTCCCGATCGTTGGGAGTTTTCTAATGAATGTTTCCGGAGAGGTGAGAAGAATCTGCTTCGGGATATTCAACGACGGAAAATCTCTCAGCCAGCTATGGCCGCCGCAGCTGCAGCCGCTGCGGCGGCAGTAGCGGCTTCAGCTGTCACTGTCGCAGCTGTTCCGGTTGTAGCTCACGCTGTCTCTCCGTCGAACTCTGGGGAAGAGCAGGTGCTATCGTCTAACTCATCCCCCGAGGCTGCAGCCGTGGCTTCGGGAGGAGGAGCGGTTGGTGCGGTTCTGCAGAGGACGACGAGCTGCACCACTGCGCCTGAGCTGATTGAGGAGAACGAGCGGTTGAGGAAAGAGAATGTACAGTTGAGCCAGGAGTTGACAAAGCTCAAAGGGTTATATGCGAATATCTACTCGTTGATGGCGAATTTCACGTCGGGACAAGCGGACTGTGCGCAGCTGTTACCTGAGGGGAAACCGTTGGATCTTTTACCGGAGAGACAAGGGATGAGTGAAGCCATGGAAATGGATTCTAGGTTAGAAACAGGGGTTGGTTTGAAGCTCGACGAGGATTTGACACCGAGGTTGTTCGGGGTTTCGATCGGGGTGAAGCGAGCTAGAAGAGACGAAGAGCTGGGTGCTGCAGCAGAGGAAGAGGATGAGGAGAGACGAGAAGCCGGTAACCGAGAGGGAGAACAAGGTTCTGATGTTAAGTCAGAGCCGATGGAGGAGAATAATAACTCCGGTAACCATAACGGGCCATGGCTTGAGCTTGGAAAATGAAGTTACAGGTTTTGTTGTATATGCAGGAAACGGTCACTGATCCCCATTGAAAAGGCAAAAGCCACTGAGCTGACCCGAGCGGAAAATTGGAGCAGTGTTTGGTCATCAGAACAAAAGTCATGGAATGTTTTACAAATACAAGGTTCATTTATTTGGGGGGTCCTTAAACACAGATCTTACCATCCTGAGTTGTTCCTGATCTCAGATGTTGCTTCTTGAATCTTCTTCTTGATGGAACTGAAACTATTCTGGCTCGTTTGGCTCCAGCGGGTGGATGTGCTTCTCACGATTTCGGATAAAACAGGAAGGTTCGAAGTTGGATCTTCATACTCTGCAAAAATAGCATACAGCAAAAATGGTTTTCTCAGACTAGTTGTTGTTGATACAGAAGCCTTAATGTTCTTTTAGTCGAAAACAATTGGAGCTCTCTACTTGTACTTATTATCTTGATGAAATTTTTTTATTTCTTCATAAAAGACAGCCGCAAGTCCTTTTCTGTTATAGTTTCATGGTGTGTGTATGTGTGTTGTTGTTACCTGATGACATAGGAAGCTCGTACTGGCGCTTTAAGAACTTGGAGGCGTTACGGTCTTTCTTGTGGCAAAGAACTCTGACTAATGTCTGTGCGTCCTCCAAGCGCCGTTGCTCTGAACTCACTCCCATGTTGATCAGCTCGCTCGCAGTCATTAGCATCTGTATTAGCATTTCACTCTGCAACCCATGTCGAACGTTACCCCGTAAAACATTAGTGTCTCAGATTTTCTGTGAAAGGAAACTGACATCGCAAGTGAACCAAAGATATTTTACCTCCAGAGAGTAGAGGTCGAGGATCTCTTTAGCCTGTTTTGCTTCTTGGTCAACTAGGGAACGGGGAAGACCTTCCCCATCAGCGATGAAGAACTCCTACCAGAATACATAGCAAAGGTCAGTGAACTGCCATATTCATGAATAGAGACCAAGTTCTCATAGGAAGGATTGCAGAACCTAATCAAAGTAGTAGAACCTAATTTCTAGCTTTGTATAGTGTCGTTGGTTGTCTAGAGTTATTGAATAGATTGTAGACGGAGGTACTAGAGCTAGAAATTTGGAAGAGAAGAAACTTTTTGGATATATAATTCCAGCATAATAGTGCAGAACTTCAAAATAGGAATATCAATTACTTACTTTCAAAATACTGAGATCTTCTTCCATCAAAGGGATGTCAGAATCCGAAAATGCACGGGTTGGACCTCCATCAAGTAGTACTCGAACATAAGCTTCCTAAGTGAGAGAAGCATAGCGTTTTGGTGAGCATAAAAGAAGTTGATATTAGTTAACTTGTACGCATATGTGAAAAAGGGAAAGGAAGTGTTACCAAAGCGAATCGACAAATGCTCAAAACCACCATATCTCTCGAGTCCTCATAACTCAAACTGCATACACTATCAAGCACCTGTGCATTGCATTTCTCAGTGTAAGTTCATGGTTAGTAGAAAGGGGTGAATCAGGGAAAGAGATGATTTTGTTTACAGAATCAATGTGAGGGAGTAATCTTTCCAAGCGGGCGCCTTCGACTGTGCCATTGTACAGCTGTACTAGGAACATATCTCTCAGATCCCAGAATATCACTCTTGCCCCTGTTAAAAGAGCAACAGTAAATATAGAAAACAGAGCTAAACCGAGTTCTTCTGCCTCTTTTAAGTAACAAAATCTATCTAACATTCTCTCTCATTCACGAGGTGATAACAATAAAACTGGAATATGTACATATGCAAACAGAACTGAAACATGATAAATATGTATAGCTTGTTCACGAGTACGTCTGAGAAAGACAGACCATAGGAAATCTTGTTTTGTACGTCTGCAAACAGTGTGCAAACGCTAATGCATCTTATTTATCGATAAAAAGACCGTCCAACCAGACATTGATAACTGACGCTTATGGTTGCAGAGAATTGGTTCAGTTTTGACAGATTTTTTGGTTAATTTCAAATTTAAAGTTCTGCATATGAACACGAGACTTTGATTAGCTTACCAATTAGGTCACGGGTTTTGGTTATGCAATTGGCATTGGTCTCCCTGAGGCTATCATACGTGGTAGCAAAGAGTTCATCAACAGCTTCGCTATGCGTCATTGAATTCTCCTCTTCAGCTTCGTCAATCTCAATTTCTGAAACAAGATCATGCAAATGGAACCACCAGTGCACATTAAAACAAAAAAAAAAAAAAAAAAAAAAAGAAAAAAAAATAAAAACAAAAGAAAAAGAAAAAAAAAAATCTAATAAAAAGAGAAAAAAAAAAAAGTAAAAAAAATAAAAATAAAAAATAAAAAAAAACAAAAATATATATAAAAATAAAAAAAAAAAAAAACAAAAAAAAAAAAAAAAAAACTTATTATTTTGTTTACTCAGAAAAAAATATAAAGGTTTTAGCTAGCAAGGACACACATACACAGAGCGTATTCAATCTTATGCAGAGTTTCGGTATTGTCAGTTCATCCAATTTCTTAACCATTTGATTATCTGGCTCACCAAACTCGAGCGACTTCCTCTTCATTGCTGGCATAACACCCTCTGTGAATCAAGTTAGAGGAGGAGCTGACGGATACAGAAGCTTCTTGTCAACTGCAGATATAGGCTTATGGTCAATACATCACAGTATGCTTCAGAAGAATTTCTTAATTTAAAACAAGTTTTGAAATTGTTTTCATTTGACCTTTGGATTTGGACAAGAGGTTCTATATATATATATATATATATATACTCAAATCTTAGTCTCAATTCCATACAAAGAAACACAACATAAAAAATCTACATGTTGCAAGTAATCTACCAGACACATAAAAGCCTGCTCATGCATGCGTCTCTGGATTCTGATTCTGACATAAGTTATAAGAATTTTATAATAGTATTTTCCATGATAGTGCAAGAACAAGACTCGGTAACAACTGTAAGATGTAGAGTTGGTCAGTACCTAGTTGATCGGAAATTCTCTGAAGATAAGTATCCAAGCTATGGTAAATTATTGAGAGAAGAGCTTGGAGATGTGTGATATCAACAGGTAGATGTAAACCAAATAGCTGACACACAGTCTGCAAAGTAAGTGAGATGAGAAACTAAGATGGAAAATAAATTGTGCAGTATTAAAAAATAAAGGTGGAGAGAATCATACTAGAAGTAAAGTAAAAACTTAAACAAAACCAACATGATATTACAGAGGCAACCCAAAAAGAAGAAAAATGATTTTGAATAATGAAATCGTTTTCTGTCTGAGGCTGCGGTTAACCTCCTACAGTTTGCACACTATTCCGCATAATGATGTCATGATAGTATCTAGATATACCTCTTCGATGATCCTGAATATTTCAACAATTGATGCAGCATGTCTTTGATGAACTGATAGAGGCTCCCACTCCTGCTTATAAAAAATCATTATAATTAAAAATCATGTTTCCATCTTTTAGACAATAAAGTGTCCTGCATCATTCTTTGGAATTGTTTGGTTGTAAAAGGTGATGGGAAGTCTGTTACATCTTTCTGACTTCACGGATCCTTCATTTTATCAGTATATATTACGACTTAAAAATATATATGATGCAACTTTTTCACAGATGTCTCAATACTGACCAGATGAAGTTTAAAGTGATCCATCAAATAAGTTTCCCTTGTGACCAAACTTTAAAAGTCTCTAAACTGTCAACAGCAATCAACATGTGAATATTTTGCCAAGAATATATAACCTCAATTTCAAAAGCTCGCCTAGTCCATTGCAAGATATGATCATGTTGAGAGATAAGCCAGTCCAGCATTACTGGTTTGACAACCTTTGCTATCTGCACATAAACAAATATAAACAGTATCTGATATGACTTATTCGACTTGATAGAGGAAACCATAACACTGAATAGTGGTATAATTGTGTTCTGAGACTCAATTCATATAAGAACTATCTTCATTCAATGACCTCGTAATTCTTCAACTTGTGGAGGTAAGGTTTGTGCAACTTGGATTTGCTATGACAATTATACAGTTGAGCTAAGGCTTCCTCTAACATATAAGCAGCAGGAACTACTTTTCTAACATCACCAGAGAGGGATGAAACTCCTTCAAGGAAAGGCGCCTGTTCCAGTAGAACAAAATATCAATCATAAATATAGATACCAGTGACAAACTATATTCTCTTAAGAACTGAAAATGCTCAGGGACATACCAGTCTTTCTCCATAAAACCGATGCAGCAGCATGGCCGAGATCATCATACATTCGGGTAACCATTTGGAGAAAACTGGGACAAACTCATTGATCTCCGCCTTTGCGATGACGCTCAGTTCATTTGCAAGCAGAGCTAGAGCATGCGTGCGTTCACCATGAGATTTCACGTATGCAAAATGTGCAGCCTAGGAGGATAAGAATATCGATTTAAGTAAACATTTACATCATATGATAGAGCGATAAAAGAAGTGGCTTATACAATATAGCAATATAAGATAACCAAGACAAAAACTCACCCTGGCACATGCACCTTTAATAGAGTTCTGAACATAAAATTGTATTTTATCACCAACATCATCACTCAAGGTATCTAGCTTGATAAGCTGCAAGAGAAATCAATATCTATCAACGATGATCATCCGAGGATATCTCCACATCACAAGGCCACACTAAATAATATATATGCATTTACTCTTTCTATACCCAACTAAAACTGTTTTTCTTATTACATCCGAACACTTAAATGCATAGAACATATAGCCATGCCAGAAAAATGTCTAGCCCTAGCTAGTTAATTGTACTGCATAAAAGCACATGAAAGTTACGCAAATGTAAAATGAAAAAGCTAGTAAGGGCCTCATAAGGAGAATTTTGGCATGCATCGCTTTTCCAAGACATGTTAACTTCAACTGAATATTCATAAGTCAACAGGTGTAAAATATACACATAAAAAAATGGAAAAGGCAAAAGAAAATTTTGTTGAAAATGAAAATGGATGTTTGGCTAACATCAGAAACGCCAACCTCAGTTCTGGTACAGTCAGCTGAAGGAAGTCCAACTGTTGATGCTAAGCTGACAAGCATTCCAAAATCACGAGGTTTCTGAGGAGACATAGACGATCAAGAAAATATTTATTATGTCATGACAGAATTGTAAAAGCAAATTCCACATGATGAACTTAGAACAGAGATGAAAACCATTATTTCGTTTGAGCAGTTTGGAAGTAGCAAAAATCCAATGATCTTAATTAGCATGAAAAAATAACAAATTATGGCAGAAGAACTGCACGCTAACTAGATATACATATAAGAATTTTGGCCACAAATTTTGAAAAGAATACGTAAAATTAAATAAATATATTAGGACGTTATCAACTTATCATAGATCGAAAACTGACCTTACCAAAGTGTAGATGGTAGTCCTGAAGTTTATCATCACACCAAGCACTAACTGAAGTGAAAATTGCCTTCACGAGACCTAAGTGTATGTCAGTTCCAACGGTTTGCCTTGCACATACTAGATGACTTAAATAAAGATCTTCCTTCGGGTTGCCCTTTTCAGTGGAAGTAACCTTCTGAAACTCTTGAATTGCGCTCCCTGGAAGAGAAGGTTCACCTGTGTACACAAACTTCACAGGAAAGGAGCACATGTGGTGGCTACCTTAAACTCTTGTCTGAGATAAATTAAAAATGCATGCATCGGTGCAGTGAGGATCAAACAACATATATGAAAATTCAACCTGGCATTGAACTTAAACTATTGTGTAGCAGCAACGCGTAGAGCTTAAGTCTGGTTACCCAACTGCCAGTTTAGGCGTCCTAAATTTTAGCTTCCCTCAACAGTTTTATTATATGCATACATGCGTGTGTGTGTATGCGAGTGCGTGTTTGTGTGTGCGTGCTTGAGTGTTTATACCTTTGATTTTAAATATGAAACAGATCGATTCTATTGGTGATAAGTTTTTGTGTTCAATGTTACATAGAGCTATAACAAGCCAGCTTTGTGCACAGAGTGATCAGTTAGATAAGGCAGATGTCTGAAGAATAAGTGGACCAATAAATAAGACGTACCTGTTGAAAAAGAACCCATCCATATATTGCATTATGTAGATTCTCAGTTATGCCCAATGTCGACCAAATTGATTTCATATGGAAAAGCATTGATGAGGCATCCTGATATGTATTTGAAGTCAGAGACAAATATGCATGAGGCAAATGATAAGAAGAAAGACAAGGACTAAGAAAATCTACCTCTATGAGTTGACCCTCGTCAAGAATATCAAAAACGCCAAATAATAACTTCTCATAGAGTCGAATATTCAATTGATAGATAGCAGTCCAATAATAGGTTTCTTCTTCAATACCACATCGGCCAGGTAGTGATGACAATTTCGAAGACACATGCCTTATAGACGATAGAACCTCAATCCGCAGCGAAGAGGACATTACAACATCCCATTCCTATGCCAGCCAAAAAAAGTTTTAGATTCAAGAAAAAGAAGTTCTTTACATTTCACTAGATAAGACATTGCTGGCTATGAAACATCCAGATCACAAATATAGTACGCACCTTTGAGTCTCTAATCGTTGCAAGGCATTTTCGCATAGTTGCTCGTTCATTTTTCTCCAGACTAGGTGAGAAACAGAGCGCTTCTTCTAGTAGGTTAGCCTATATTGACGATAGGAAAAGGCAATTAAGTTAATGGCTTAAACAAGCATACTTTCACTTTCTTTCACATATAGTGGTTAGGCGTATCTACGTGTTTAAGTACGTGTCCACAGAATAGCAGGATGATGCAGAAGTAAATTCAATTTGTAAGGCAACCAAAACCGCAAAAGCTGCATATGCCTATTAAAGCAGGTTACATTTTAACTTAAGCTGTGGTACAATAGATATGCTTGCATATGTGCCAATCAATCCCATCGTCTTCTCATTCCAGCTTCTAAATAAAGTATTTGTTAATAAAATTTCCAAGGAGAGCAAGAAGAAAAGGAATCATAGCAAAGCACCAGGAAGGATGACATCCAGACTTACATGAGATTATCATATATCAACTATCAATCCAAGATATCCAAGAAACGGTTCAAGAAGTTGCACAAGGACCGGACGACAAGAAAAAAAACAGAACTGTTGTTCGTTATCACCTGTCTAGTCTTCCAGTTCATGTAGAGTTTTTCATTTGGAAAATCTGATTTGAATATCCCAACCAAAAGCCCCAATGCTAACTGTGGAAGATCAATTTGTTCACCTGTCCTCAGCCTGTCTCTTATACACATCTAGATGTGTATAAGAGACAGCTATTAAAGCAGCAACAAACAGTGATTAAACATATGCTGCACAGAAACACATATGATCCGGCTGAAGTAAACAGTGATTCTTTTGGTTAGTTAACAAAATGCTTGCTAATTGCATGGCGAGAAGACCTTTCTCCTCTAGTACTACGTTAGATAACTACTGGTTCCATAGGGCGTATCATAGATAATGATTTTATAGCTTGCCTGCATCTGGACACGGATCATGTTGATGACCTCTGAGTGCGCGTTAGAGATCTGAGGTTGTAGATGCGGTTTGTCCTTTCTCTTCAAACTTGACAAAAGCTTTGAGCCTTTTTCTAACTTTCTTCTCTGTGTAGGATACGCCTCAACACTGTTTATGAAAAGCCCATAAGAATGTGCAGAAGCAAGAGAAACCACGCAGATTTATCCGGAAATATAGCTGGAAGTCCGAATCGTAAGCACCATAGAATATACGTGTATGAAGGAATACAAAAAAAAAAGAGCGAGTACCTCGAAAGCAACATAGACGCAATCATTAATTCATAAGCTGCTTCTCGCAAATCATCATCCGATAACCCTTCAAAATTCCTAATATCATGTATCAGTTCACTCGAAAGATGTAAACTAAATTACAAGGAAACAAATAGTACCCTAGGACAGAAAGATCAAAAAAGAAGAAGTTGCCTAACTAAATACCTGTTCTCAAGGGTGGCAAGCCGAGAGGAATGATTTTGATAGGTTTCAAGGGTTTGGTCTCAGGTGTAACCTCTTTAAGTACATAGTTATCTCTAGGTGGAGTCTTGGAAGAATCAAGGTCTGGGCCATTGTTACTGGAATTTTCCATGTTAACTGGTTGGGGAGGCATACGGCGAGGAGGAGAACCTGCTACATCTGGACTCGATACAAGAAAATAGGAATCTCTAGACTCAGACTGTATCTGCAAATCCAAACCATCAAAAAAATAATCACTCTCTACGGTTATTATCAACAAAGGCGGCATTGGTGTCTTATATCAACAGCTTAAGAGCCACATGAATTTTGCGAGGAGGATGTATTGTAGAAGCATTTCCTTACCGTTACGGGGTATGAGGACTCAAAATTGAATTTCTCCGTGCCCTTGAATACATCAACGACACCACCTGCGTTCGCGTTCACAAAATGGAGTGTTTCGGCAATTGATTAGTTAGCAAATCGGACGAACACAATTCAGAAATGAAAAATCCATTTCACAGATTACAAATCGCTTAGAAGAGAAGAAACGATGAACGAATTAAACCATTTCTTCAACTCAGAAACAGATACTAACTAAGGAAACGTAAAAACTCACCGGATTTAACGCAATCCAAGACATAATCGGCGCTGAGAGCATCTAAAGCAGCCGGAGAAAGTGAAGCAGATGAACCAGAAGGGGAACGAAGCTCCGTTACCAAACCCGAAGACATGAGAAACTCCAGGAGCTTGCGGCGATCGCTCCGGTAACGCTGCAATAGAGAATTCATCTTCGCCCTCCAAACGATCCCGTTCGAGTCAGAAAAAACGAAAAATCGCCTCTGAACTACAAAAACAATGTTGAAATTGAAGAGAAGAAGGAGAAGGGAGGTGCAGAGAGACTTATTCAGAGTCCTTCGTTGTCCCCTCCCATGTAAGAAGACAGGTGAAAGAAAGAGGAGGAGCTTGGGGGTTTTGGTGGAAGCGCGGAAAAAGCAGCGACTGATGATCAGAAAAGACCAAAACAACCTTAAAAGATTCTTTTCATATTAATATTATTACCAATCTGATTTTTCGTTTTTTACTTTTGGTAAGTCCGTCGTTTTTTTTACAAGTAATTCAAATTACACAACGACGGAACAATTTGTTGATTTTGAGTCTTTGACTATTGACAACGTCGATTTGTTTACAGCAAACGGCGTCGTTTCGCATGGGGCCAACAAACGGCGTCGTTTCGCATGGGGCCAACAAACGGCGTCAGATTGTGATCAGTGACGGCGCCGTTTGTTTGTGACCGCTTCCCCATATAAAATTTTGATTTTGATTTTATTAATAAACGAGAAACACAAAGCTTTGTTTCCACGTTCCACACCAAGAAAAAAAAAAAGCAGGTCCAAGGATGAATACTCATTTTCTCACTATTCACTGTAATATAGAACTCACAGGACAAATACACTGATCTAGAATTCTACAACTACACAACACTAAAACACGCACCAGCGTTTACATATACCTGAAACTTCTGGATTCTAGGATAGTTCGGTTCGGTTGATCATGGAACCACGAAAGATCGCTAGACTTCGTTCGCGTTCTTCAAGATGTTAAACTTGCAAAGCGGGCAACGAGAGTTTATGTGAAGCCATTTATCAATGCAAGCGCAGTGAAAGTGATGGTTACAAGGGAGCTCTCTTAGTTCGACTCCGTCTTCATATTCACAGAGACAAATGCAGCATTCCTGCAAGAATCACAAGAAAGCAACGCGTTGTTCTCAGTCTAAAACACTTTTTGAAAATGTTTGATTTAACTTAGAGCTGCATAAGATAAAGAAAATGGGAGTAGTACAGCGTCTTCCGGAGAAAGCGAGCGTTCGATAGGTGAGTCTGTTCCACATTCCGTCATTATTCCTCGGTCAGTAGTTCCTTGTGCCTCGCCTGGGAGGAGCTTTACATCGCTGCCAATCTTTCTAAATCTGAATTTTGGCATTTGATCTATATCGTTCTTCGATGCTCCCTCCTGTTGTGCGTGCACCAATTTGCATCGAAAGATGATAATAATTGAACAACATTATGGATTTACTAATCCTCTTGGGTTCTACAACTATATAACATTGTTATAATGGGAAGGAAGTAGAAGAGAGCTTACCTCATCGGCAACAGCATATAAGATTGCAATTATACATGGAAGACAGCAGCAAACTGCAAGGCCGATAACACAAGCCAGTGCAACACAGAATACCACAAAGAAAACATCGAAACCGAGAAAAATGATACACAGCCTGCAAGTTAAAAACACCGGCACACAAATTCAAAACAAAAATTCCCCAAAGATACAACAAATACTAAAATAAAGGAAAACATACCAATAGAGCTGAGGAGAGTCACTAGATAGTGTTTGGCCTCCTGCAGATACCCAGTAGAATCCAATTATCCACCAGATGAATGAGAACATAGTGTTTGCCGATTCAAGATGCTTCGCGGAATTACTGAGACCATCAACATTGAGTATAAACAAGGGCCATATCGAAAACGAAAGGAAATTTCAAAGTTAGGAAACCGAAACAAATAACAAAGAAGGATCGAAATGGCCTAAACTATCTCTAAAACTCTAATACAAGATCAATTGCAACCATGTTCCAGAACTTCTAAACATTAGATCAATATTCGCCAAAGAGAGAAAAAAAAGATCACAGCTCAAGTTTCCTTTATAACAGAGTTTCAGTGGAGTTTCTTTCTTTATCAATTCCGTTCCCCGAGACTATATCATTTATATCTTCTGAACGAAGTCTGGAAAGGGAACAGGTACAGTTGCATTGATTCACAGATACCATAAGCATCAACTAACATTAACCTAAAAACTAAGATTCCACCTTGAAATGTATATACAGTGAACAAATTTCTCATCTCCAGCTTCTCTCAATTTGAAACTAGAAACCTCCGATTCCAGATCCAATCAAGCACAAATCTAATCCAAAAATTGTTAAAAACGAAATCGATACCTAGTATTTCCTCTATCCTCCAATTGCGCTAACGAAACGTACTGCTGCGATGAATTCGTAAACCCTGGGCCACTATCATCCGACGAAGAAGAAGAAGCAGATGATGATCGGTGGCGCGTGCCTCTCCTACGCCGACACCCCCTCCGCCTGTACTCAACGCACACGCACGCCATATGTAGCCCGCACTGAATACCGTAACCTACAACCCAAACTCTCAACGGCACATTCGGCCTCTCGTCGCGGCTGAGAATCAGAACAGCAACACCGATCGCCACGAAAGCAAGATTCCACAGAATGTCGAGAAACACCACGGGCTTCGAATAAGCCCAATCACTCTGTCTCTCCTCCAATTGCTCAGCGGCGGTTTCCCTAACCAGCATCGACGGCTCACGCATCATCCTCCGGCTACCAGCGTGGCGAAGGAACCTCGCTGCCTCTCTAAGACCTTGTCGTCTAGCGGATCGGTGAATCCCATTGTTTTCATCGACGCTCACGGTTCTAGAAACGCCGGAAGGAAGAAACGGCGTTGTGTCGATGATTCCGTCGGAATTCGCCATGCCGACGCGAGAAGGCAGAGACGCTGAATCCGGTTCCGTCGTGTTCGTCGTCGCTGACATTGCTATAGCGTTCTTGATCCTCAATTTCAATCGGCTGATGCCATTCAAAAGGATTACGATTTGGCCCCAAAAGGGTTTGGAGTTTTGGACGCACAAACAAAAATGTTCAGAGAGAGAGAGAGAGAGAGAGAGAGAGAGACGATAACGTCAGGAAAAACGAGAGAAACTGAAAAAAGTTTTGAGAGATGTTTCGATAGTCCCTAGAGTCTCCTCTTCTTCTCAGATATTTACAAATTTGCCATTCATTTGTTAATGCGGTTATGTGTGTCGATTGTCGAATCCGAGGCCCCTTTTTAGGATTTTTTGGGCTAATATTGAATACCGAACCTACCACCCTAACTTTTTTCGGAACTATGTTTTTAATCTNTTTTTTTATGTTTTTATTATATTTTTATAGTAATTATTTTGTTGATATGATTAACTTTTTGTAAAAATAAAAAATTATTTTACTTATTATTTTATTTTAGGTATTCGATTTATAAATCATATTATATATTTTATTGGTGATAATAACTGTATAAGATGGATGTCAGATTTTGTTCGAATGGATTTGTATGTTACTTTGTTGAGCGAATGACTGTTAAGATATATGTTTTTTTTTTTTTTGGAACTTTGTTGGGATCCAAGTTCCATATAGGAATTTAACTCCTATTAATATGAGACCACATCTATTGAATTTAAGCTTTGTATTTAAGATTTTTTTTTTTATTTCTATGCATGATAAAATCTACTAAAAATAAATGTGATATTTCATAAACACGATAGAAGAGTGTTTTCTGATGATTGTCTGACACGAATCAGTTAACAGTTAAAAAATATTTAAGGACTCGAAAATAACTTTTAATTTTAAATAAATAAAAAAATCTTTGTTATTTTAAAAACAGAGTACTTATAACTTTATAAATTAAAATTGAAATTTATAACATGATAAGTAAACACTGAAGTGAAAATTTTAAACTCTTGGCAATATATTTTATTTATTTCGTAATCATTTAAACCATTTATCTTATAAATATTTTTAGTTATTCAGCCATATTCCTCGGTTACCATTTGAATTCATAGTTATTCAGCCAGATTCTGCCAAAAAGCACAAAAAAATTCAGCCAGATTCCACATTTAGCAAAAAAATTACGTTACCATTTGGACCCTATGTGTGTCGATTGTCGAATCCGAGGCCCTTTTTTGGGCTAATTTTGAATACCGCACTACAAAAAAAGAGGTGGATTATATCATTTATTATATATTTTTACATTACTTATAATTGATGCAAATGAATCTTACATCACTTAGAAAAGTGACTTTGTTTGTGGTGATGCAAATAATTAACATCAGTTAGTTATCAACCGATGCAAATATATTTTATTTTTGCATCGATTGTTATAATTGATTTCAATATGTGTCAATTACAAAAAACTGATGTTATCTTTTACATCAATTTTTAAAAGTGATGTTAGTATTTGTGACGATTATAATAATTGATGTTAAAATTAGCGTCAATTTTAATAAGTGATTTTAATAGTTGTATCATTTATAATAACTGACTTAATATTTGTATCATTTAAAATATATGATTTAAAATATTACTATCACTTGTATATAATTGATGTTAAATTTATGCGAGATATCATAATTGATTGTAATAATTATGTTATTTATTTTTATATAATTAATCTTATTGGTTAAAACCAAAAAGAAAATTAATCTTATTGGTTAAAACCAAATTAAAAAATTAATTTTATTCACCAATAAATATGAATATTAGATATTTAAGTTTCAGTATATATAGAGATGATTTCTCTTTAACTTCTTCATCTATTAGCAATGTGGGATAAAATAAAAAAAGTTAGTTACATCACTTTTAACTGATATAAATTTTATATCATTTTTCTAAATGATGTTAACCAAAATCATTAGTTACATCGATTATTTAGCTGATGTAAATTTAAAATTTTGTATCGGTTTTGTTATAATGATGCTAAAGAACGAAACAGTTACATCATTTTTAATAATTGAAACTAATTCACATAATTATGTATATATTATTAATGTAATTTTTATTAGAATCAGTTTTTATTGATGCTAATTTTGCATCATTGTTAGAAGTGATGTTAACAAAAATTAATAAATACATCGATCACCTAATTGATGTAACATTATATGTTAATATCAATTTTTTTAAAGTGATACAAACTAATAAAATTTGTATCACTTTTATTGAATTGATGTCAAACTAGTTAATTATAACATCAGTTATCATAATTGATGTTAAGCCATGTATATTTGTTTCATTTATAAATAACTAATTCAAAATAGCATCACTTAATTTTGTGATACAATTTAAGTGATACAATCTACCCTTTTTTGTAGTGCCGAACCTAACATTTTTTGGAACTAGGTTTTTAATCAGTATTAATAATTTAGTTTAATTCTTTTTTTCTAATATTTAAATTATCAAAAGCATAATAGATTTATAGAAATTTTTATTTTATATAAATGAATTTAAAATAGAATGTGTAGTTTTCTCTTATTTTTTATTTATAAAATTATAAATCATATTAAATAAAATAATAGTAATGATATATATCGAATTATCCAACTTCGACGTACACACGTTTGATTTAGAAAAGAGTTTCATTGCTAAGATTTTAGACCATCCCCAATGGAGACACCCAAGTGTCTTAAGTCTATAAAAAAAAAGAAAAAAAAAAGAGAATAATGACATGGCAACACTTGGGTGTCTTAAGGGGAAGAAAAATGTCTTATTTAGGATCTTTTTTTAGGGTGTCTTATGACACGTGTCACGGTGCGATTCGTCACATATTTTTTTTTTTTTTTTATTTATAATCGTATTTTCTTTCTTTTTTTTAGGCCTGGATATCCGTATACCCGAAATGTAACCAAATACCCGAACAAAAATCATGTTTAAAAACTGAAATTTTCAGAAAAGTGAATTTTCGTCAACTTGCGAACTGATTTCCAGATCGAATATAACTCGGAATCGGTAACGGAAAGAAGATCTGAATAGCTGACTGCGAGATCTTCTATGTAGATCGACTTCTGGATCATTATGGTTCGTCGGAAAATCTCTCTAAAAAACCCTCACTCGATCACAAGATAACTAGGGAAAAAAAAATCCGGGTAAGAACCGGAACCGAACCAAAACCCACGGTTCTTAAATTCAGGACCCGTCGGGTAAAAAAGTTTATAACCGAAATCGATCCGAACCTGATTATTTCGGATTGGTTCCGGTTCGGGTTTTTGGATCCGGGTTTTTTTGTCGAGGCCTACTTTTTTTTTCAAAAATTCTTTTTTTTTATTATAAAATT
Source organism: Alliaria petiolata (assembly GCA_020283515.1). Lineage (NCBI taxonomy): Eukaryota > Viridiplantae > Streptophyta > Magnoliopsida > Brassicales > Brassicaceae > Alliaria > Alliaria petiolata. Next base: position 414,188,486 of record JAHZTW010000001.1, read on the forward strand.
TTAAGACACTCATGTTAAGTGTCTCCATTGGGATGGTCTAAACTAATAAAGTTCTTAACTTAAATTAATAATATATTTAATATTAAAATATGTTTAAGACCCTAAACAAAAGTTCTCCATTGGGGTTGCTCTTAGTGTTTTGTTTTTTTTTTTTGGGATTTTTATAGTTCATTCTCAAAGTTTATGTGTTTAAGTATTTGGTTTTTTTGCTGAATGTTTCATTGATATTGGGTAGCTATGCATATATAATCTATGATTCATGTTGATTCTAATATTTGTATTTTAAAAAAAATTAGGCATGTTGTTTTATCAATTTTCTTAATATGAATGCAAAGTGTATTGCAAATTTATTGGAATATGTAGATGAACTGGTCGCTCAGTTGCCAATATGCATACTCAGTTTTGCACGAGTGGGTTTGAAACAATCGAAAAAAGATCGAGTTGTCACGAACAACGAAAGGCTGCATGTAATTTTGTTGGGAAGCTGAAATGATCGTGCAAAGTCACTTTTTGCTTCTCCATCAGGTCTTCCACGAGTTTTAACTTATATCTCTATTCAGTTTATCATTGAGATATATTTATTTGCAGTCTACTATTTGATAATTTTAGTTTTTAAACATGTAGGATGGTGTGAAGTCTTCGCATTATTTTCACTATTTTTATCTTTTGTGTGCTTTGTTTATGTTTCTATTTGAATAGTCTATCTAGATATACCAATTTGAATTTGATTCATAACTCTATCATACTTTATTATTTAAATAAAATTTTAGAAGGTGTTACTCATGTGTTGTTCATGTTGGCTCATATATAAGTAGTAACTATATATAAAAAATCAGACTTTACTACTTGTTAAATTTCAAGTGTAAAATTACTTGTGTAGTGTTTTTCTTTGATAGTTTTTAAACCAAACAGCCACTGTATTAGTCTTTGTATATTTGAAGAATATGTTTGATTTAGAAACTCAGTGTAACCTATTGCAACTTTAGATAGTTATTTATAGTATATACCAATACTTTAAAAATCATAAATTTTCTGAAATTAAATTTCAAATTAATTTTTTCTTAGATTTTTTTTCGATATTGATTTATGATTTCTAAAGTATGCTCTTTGGTTTGTAAAGATAATTTGTTTACTAGATGCACTTTTAAGGTGAATTGAAGTTGCTATAAATAACCATAACTAGATTTTTCAATACAAAAATTTAAAGATGGGTAAAAATGTTCACTATATTTGCACTTCACCACCTTATGTTCGTGCATCATCCTGTAATCTATCATTACTACATCGTGACCCCCTTCATATACATCACAAGCTTTCAAAGGACCACGGTAGATCTCTTCTTTGTTCTCCCAACCGGTTAACCAGGCTAATGATGCTCCAACTGGGTGTGTTCGCAGACGATACAAGGCATCTTCAAATATAGGATACGTGTAGACATCTTTGATGAAGAGTCTTTGACTTCTCAGAACAAGGGGGACATGTTCCCTGCAATCATATATCTTCGCATCTTCTCTTTCTCTTAGTATTCCAAACTTCTTAACATAAATCAACGCTGAAGCCATGTTATATCCATAAAATTTATGAACACCATCCAAAGCAGCCTCTTCATATACTTTTCTCTCAACATTCTGGCATAGATACATATGATACATCAGCTGGAATTTGTCGTCATGCCCATGTAATACACGCGAAATGTTGAAAATATTCGAATTTTCAGAAAATTCACAAAAACTATTCAATCCATAAATATGTGATGTTGAGTGAGAACATATTTGTCTATTACTATTTTCTCTTATTTTACATGGTATTAGCTTCTTATGGTTTTATGGTATTATGTATGGTGTCTAATCAATTTTTACAATTTTAAAAATTGTGTTTTGCAAAATTTTACATGAAATTGAATTAATCATATGTGGGAAGGTATTATATATATATATATATATATGTATCGCGTATATTAAAATAATTTATTGCTTCCTTAATCGGTAACCGCCCAAGCTCCCATGCACACTTAGTCAAATAGATACAAGTTTTTTTTTGATAACTTTTTTTTTTAGACAGATATACTGTATTTGTTGGATTAAAAGAGAGAAGGGCAAAATAGAGATTCCACATCCAAATAGTTGTATGCCAATAACAAAAAAAAAACAAAAGAAAGTCGATCTCTTTCTCTTTCGTATCATACGAACATTTTCAAAATTGGTACCGAAAATGAAAACAAAATTTTTCGATCAATCCGAAGCGCTCTCAGATCAATACCATGCGGCGTTCACGCTTTTCCTGCAGCAGCAAACGAATCACAACCCGCAGATTCCGCAGTGCAGCCAGCTGCTCCGTGGAAAGCTCTTGGAGGTTGATTGCCAGCAATGCTCGATCGAGGATAGCAAGAGCAGATGGTGTGGTTTCATAACCGTGGCGGTTAAGAACCACATCCATGCTGCAAAGATTGAGAGGAGAAAGAAGATAGAGACAAGTTGAATGTCTTTCTTCCGTTTCATATCTGCTTGAGACAAGATGGACTGCATGATTAGATCGTTTGATCCACTTAGCTGAGGCCTGCAATTTGTATCTTCTTACCCTGACTTGGTAATAGCGTTGCTTAAACCACGCTCTATGAAACCATCGCTTTATCGAAATTCCTTTTTAGAGAGAGAGAATGTTTAGTGCCGAGAACCCTTGAAGTCAACGAATCCTCAAAAACCCTTTTACAATCAAAAACCCTACTCACCATGTTATGAACTTGAGTCTTCTTGAGGAGTCTAAAATCATCAACCTGTGAACCCATTTTTGGATTTTCGATCTAAGATTCCACCATTGAAACTTCTTGTTTCTGACCCGCCACTTGCTCGACGAAATTCCGCAAGGAGGGTTTCGAAATTTCCGTTGAGATTTGACCTTCTGTGCTGGTCTCTTGTGTTCGTGGAAGCTCTGGCGTCTTCTGCTGCTCTTTAGCCAGCGATTGAGGCAGATACTCTCGGTCATAGTCTTCTCCAAATCTTCGCTTGAGAATATTTATCCAATCTTTCTTGAGGTCGTCGTTTTGTCTCAGAGCATACTCCAGCATCGTCTTCCTTGGCTTCTCCGTGGATCTTTCCAAATCAGCCTTGAGTTCTGAAAAACCCATTATCAAAATAACTCTCAACGAAAGCACTAATTGATAGAACCGATTTCTATCAAAAGAGATAAATAAGAAATAGGGATGAGAATAAAAGAATTTGAGATGAGAAAAGATAGAAAGAGGGAGGACATAGGGCTAATCTGAGACGCCACTCTCTTAAGATAATTTGTTTACTAGATCTGCACTTTTAAGGTGCATTGAAGTTGCTATAAATAACCATAGCTAGAGTTTTCAATACAAATTTAAAGATGGGTAAAAATGTTCACTATATTTGCACTTCACCACCTTATGTTCGTGCATCATCTTGTAATCTATCATTACTACATCGTGATCCGCTTCATATACATCACCAACTTTCAAAGGACCACGGTAGATCTCTTCTTTGTTCTCCCAACCGGTGAACCAGACTAATGATGCTCCAACCGGGTGTGTTTGCAGACGACACAAGGCATCTTCAAATGTAAGATACGTGTAGACATCTTTAATGAAGAGTCTTTGACTTCTCAGAACAAGCGGGACATGTCCCATGCAGTCATATATCTTTGCGTCTTCTCTTTCTCTTTGTATTCCAAACTTCTTAACATAAATCAACGCTGAAGCCATGTTATATCCATAACATTTATGAACACCATCCAAAGCAGCCTCGTCATATACCTTTCTATCAACATTCTGGCATAGATACATAGGATATATCAGCTGGAATTTGTCGTCATGCCCATGTAATACACGCGAAATGCTGAAAATATTCGAATTTTCAGAAAATTGACAAAAACTATTCAATCCATAAATATGTGATGTTGAGTGAGAACATATTTGTCTATTGCTATTTTCTCTTATTTTACATGGTATTACTCCACAAGGTTAACAATATGATCTTGGATTTATTCGAACCGGTCGGCGCCGATGCACGTTACATTGAGAAGACAAGGATGGCGTATACTCAGGAGGCGAATCATACTTCGAGTAATGGAAGTGATCAAGCCGGATCAAAACAATTTTTTTTTCTTTTTCATTTTATGTTTGATTAGCTTCTTATGGTTTTATGGTATTATGTATGGTGTCTAATCAATCTTTACAATTTTAAAAATTGTGTTTTGCAAAATTTTATATGAAATTGAATTAATTATATGTGGGAAGGTATTACATATATATATGTATCGTATATTACAAGAATTTATTGCACCACAACAAATATAACAAAAAAAAATCTTGCTTCTCCATCTTTTATCCAACTATGAGCAAGATGAGAGACCAAAGAGCGAGAGAGAACACGAGAGAACCATCTCCTTTTCTTCCACAAAGGTCAGAGAGAGTTACCGAGGCTCATCATCATGGTAGACACTAGGCTCATAGGTATCGGAATGCCAAAAGATCTTTAAGATGCATATATTGAATGTCTGGCAAATTTCGTCATTCTTAGAGAAATAGTACGACTCCCGAGTATCAATATGTTTCCAGAAGGGCTCCACCATGGCTTCAACATGATCTTGAAATTGCTTGAATGCAAGGATGGTGTATACTCAGGAGGCCAATCATACTTCAACCAGTGGAAGTGATCGAGTCTGATCGAGACCCATCATATCATATTTGCGTGTGTGTTCATTCATCTTTCATAACTATTCTATTAAAATATAGTCATTTTTTGCTTATTCTTTTAATATTTCTTCAAGTGTTATATTACAAATATGTCATTGGATTTTTAGAGGTTCATTAAAGTTACTTTTGTCATTTGATTAACATGCAATTGATTTTAGTTTTTTCTTTTTTCTTTATTTAATTCTTATATATTTATTATCAAACACAATTAGTTTCAAATATTACCTATTTGGATTACTTTAACTCTAATTGCCAAACACATTTAAATAATTTCAAACTTACCAAAAATAACTATTTCAAAAATTATAATATTTTACAATTATAATCTTAACAAATAAACGACACATGAGAAACATCTTATACAATTCCATTTAAATAGTAAAGTATGACACTGTTATGAATCAAACGCAAATTGCCAAATCTAGACAGCCTACTCAAATCATAACATTGTGAAACCACAAATGGTTAATACAATGATAAATGATTCGAAGACTCCACACCATTGTAAAAAGTTGTAAAAAAGAATCATCTAATAACATGCTGCAAATAAAGATGACCTGAATGATAAAAAAAGGAACAAAGATATGAGATAAAAAAATTTGTGGAAAACCCTATGAAGAAGCAAAAAGCTACATTGCATGATCATTGCAACTTTCCAACAAAGCTATAGAGCCTTTTGTTCGCGAGATCACGATCATCTTCTTCGATTATCTCAAATACATTTATATGAATCTCAGTCTACATATTAACAATTGAACGATCTGCACTTGCTATGTTGTCAGAGTTACCTGGTTTTCAACAAAAAATAAGAAAAAATGTTGAAAGATACGATATAAGCACATATATATATATATATATATATATATATATATATAAATACTTTCTTCAGTTTTTTTTTTTAAAATGTCAAATTATTCTTCTTATATTATTATTTTTACACACATGGCATACGTGTTAAAAATTAATATTTTAGATAAATTAGTTATTTAATTAGGTAAAAATTAATTAATTAATTAATATTTTATTTAACAAAATTTGCAATATCATAAACAAATACAAGTAGCAAAAAATGATACATTAGATTTTAAATAAAATTTATAAAAAAACATTCTGTAAATCTATTATGCGTTCGGTAATTTAAAAGTTACTAAACCAAAATAAATCTTAAACAAAATTATTAAAATAGATCCGCGCGTAGCGCGAATAAAATTCGCTGTTCTGAAATTTTATATTGATTTCTATTTTAATTGTAACCATGTTATTTTCGATCTTGATATTAGTTAGCTTAGATATCAAGATATTTTATTTTTTGATAATTTTTTTCTTTTGTTAATTTAACTTTTAAAAACATAGTTACTACTTATATTTTTGGAAATTACAAGATGGGTAAAAATGTTATCAAGTTAGTGTAATTATTATCACCTTGAAATCGAGTTAACCATAGCTAGCTATGTATTTAAAAGTTAAATTCAAATATTTTATTACCTTTATAAGATGGGTAAAAATTTTAATATTGAATTTGTAACCTACCACCCTAACTTTTTTGGAAATTTTCCGACTAAAAGAGTACATGTATAATTCAAATAGTTTATCATCATTTGTATTTCTTTTTTCTTGTCGAATATTTATATTCAAAAGATTCTTGAAGCAATTATTTAAAAAAAAATTAAGGCATGTGCATCCAGTTTTTCAGTCCAGTTTAGTTCGGATTTTAGTTCAAGTTTCTGTTTGAAAGAGATGATTTATGTTTTAAAATGGTTTTGACTATATCAGATTACGGTATGGATCGAATGTTCAGAAAAAAGATTGAAACTTCTTAGTTTAACAAAAATATATAGAAAAATATTTAGTTCGATTTTGAATTAATGGATTTTGGTTCGGTTGGACCCTTTTTTTTTCCCCCACGCTTAGTAATTTTAACCGTTCTTTTCAGTTTAGTAAAAAATATTAATTACCCGTTTGTTCAGAATCTTCCGTATTGATTTACCATTTTTGTGGTACGGTTTTTGGGTAAATTCGGATTAGAGATGTCTACATGTTTAATAGATCAACAAGACCACCTTTAAAGAAATATGGGCCTTACTTTTTAACCAGCCTATTACGGTATGGGCTTTTTTATTAAAAGCAATGATTAATATATGTGGGGACTGTTCATGGTGCTTAATTAAGCTCAGTTATGGTTTCTTCTTCTTCTTCTTGCAAGACGCCTGAATGTTTCGTGTTTTAAACGTGTCTACTATGGCGGAGAAAGCTCGAAAACCCCTCTTTCTGTTGGCGAATTTAATCAAGGTTCCCCCATTGAAGGCTTTCTCTCTTTTGAACTCGTCGAATTTTCACGGAGTTCAACACACACATGAATCCTTTTCAATTCTTCTTCGTCTTCTCCTCTCTGGGAACTTATTCTCTCACGCTCAATCGCTTCTTCTGCAAGTTATCTCTGGGAGAACCCATTCTCAATTCTTCACTTCTTCCTCTCTGTTACACTATCTGACCGAATCAGAAAGCTCGAAAACCAAGTTTCGACTCTATGAAGTAATCATCAATGCCTATGTTCAGTCTCAATCCCTAGACTCGGCGATCTCTTACTTCGACGAGATGGTCGATAAGGGTTTTGTTCCTGGATCGAATTGCTTCAATAATCTCTTGAGTTTCGTTGCTGGGTCGTGTTCTTTCAGCGAATTCTGGGTTTTCTTCAACGAGAACAAGAGCAAAGTTGATCTGGATGTGTACAGCTTCGGGATCGTGATCAAAGGCTGTTGCGAATCTGGGGAAATCGAGAAGAGCTTTAAGCTTCTTGTTGAGTTAAGAGAGAATGGGTTTTCTCCAAACGTTGTTATCTACACTACTTTGATCGATGGGTGTTGCAAGAAAGGAGAAATCGAAAAAGCGAGAGATTTGTTTTCAGAAATGGGGAAGATCGGATTAGTCGCTAATGAGCGTACTTACACGGTTTTGATCAACGGGTTGTTCAAAAACGGGATTGAGAAACAAGGGTTTGAGATGTACGAGCAAATGCAGGAAGATGGAGTCTTCCCCAATCTCTATACTTACAACTCTGTGATGAATCAGCTCTGCAAAGACGGAAGAACGAAAGACGCGTTCAAAGTGTTCGACGAAATGCGTGAGAGAGGGGTTTCGTGTAACATTGTTACTTATAATACGCTAATCGGCGGGTTATGCAGAGAGATGAAGGCTAGTGAAGCTAATAAGCTGATGGATCAGATGAAGAGCGACGGAATCAACCCGAACCTGATCACTTACAACACTTTGGTCGATGGGTTTTGTAATGTGGGAAAATTAGGCAAGGCTTTGAGTTTATGCAGAGACTTGAAGTCAAGAGGTATATCTCTGTCTCTCGTGACGTATAATATTCTGATTTCCGGATTCTGTAGAAAGGGAGATACTTCAGGAGCAGCTAAGATTGTTAAGGAGATGGAAGAGAGAGGGATTGAACCGTCGAAAGTAACATACACGATTCTCATCGACACATTTGCTCGTTCGGATAACATGGAGAGAGCAATCGAGCTCCGGTCATCGATGGAGGAGCTAGGATTAGTCCCTGATGCTCATACTTATAGCGTGTTGATTCACGGGTTTTGCATCAAAGGTCAAATGAATGAAGCGTCGAGGCTCTTTAGGTCGATGGTCGATAAGAAGTTAGAACCGAACGAGGTTATATACAATACAATGATTCTTGGGTATTGCAAGGAAGGTAGTTCTTACAGAGCATTGAGGTTACTCAGGGAGATGGTAGAGAAAGAGCTGGCTCCAAATGTTGCTAGCTATAGTTATTTGATTGAGGCTCTTTGTAAAGAAAGAAAATTGAAAGAAGCTGAGGAATTGGTTGAGAAGATGGTTGACTCAGGGATTGATCCGTCTGCTTCAATCTGTAATATGATCTCTAGAGCCAAAAATGATTCACCTGTAGCTCAAACAAATGATGAGAATAGTTTCAATCTGAATGGTACTACATAATATAATTGATGTGAAGTATTGTTTGAATTATCTTTTACTGAAGTTTTTTTTAGTAAAGAAAGAAGGTTTAATACTTGCAACATTTAGTAAAGAAAGAAAGAATTATCTTTCATGTTGTTGGAAAAAGTATCTAAAAGTTTGTCACTTTCAAACTTTGAATCAGAGCAAATATGTAACCAAATAAAATCTTGATTAATGACCTTTTTATCTTCAATTTCTATTGAAATCTATAACATTTTTCATTTGATTTATCGTTATTTTTAATAAATATTCCTATAATGTTATTATTAATACATATACACATCTAGATGTGTATAAGAGACAGATATCAGATTACGGTATGGATCGAATGTTCAGAAAAAAGATTGAAACTTCTTAGTTTAACAAAAATATATAGAAAAATATTTAGTTCGATTTTGAATNTATTTTTAATAAATATTTCAAATGTTATTATTAATACATAATTAATTATGTATAAATAGATTAACTTCAATATACAATATTAATTATATATTGAACATATAAAATGTTTTATAATCCGCCTACGGTGCGGGCTGATCACCTAGTAAAATAAATAAATAAAAACGGAGGTATAATATTTATCCTATCATATTATATGATTCATATACATCACAGACACAGTTAACGGTAATGTCAGTCTGGTTCGATCTAAACCCAAGGAAGCCCAAAAAATTTTGTTCGCATGGTGGATTCAAAACAAAAAACGAATATCATGAGTCATTATGAACCCCAAACATATATGCCACAGCATATTCCTCCATAACTAAAAACTAAAGATTTGGTCATAAAGAAAACACAAACGTCCTATTAATCTCAAATTAATTGCGTTTATTAATTTTCAAACTCTTTGTAAACCCAAAAAACGTATAATCTCTTAGAATAAATCATATATGTGTGTGTGTGTGGTGTGTGTGTGACTTCGAGAAAAAAGGTGTGTGTGTGACTTCGAGAAAAAAACCAATACGATTTTCAAACTAAAAATGTTTTCGGTGAAATGTTTTATTTTAGCGGCTTAGACCATTTCCAATGTTTAACTCTATTTTTTACTCTAAATATAGAGTTCTATATAAATAGATAGTAGATTTGCTCAAAGATTAACTCTATTTTTTACTCTAAAAAAACATATTCTTATTATATTCTATTTTTCAGTTAATAATTTCTTATAAGTTTTTTTACTTTACAAGTATACAAATTTTATCCATTTATCTTATATGTTTAACAAAAAATAAATAAATTATGATTTCATTAAAATTAAACATTTACCACAAAAATTATTTTTAATGTTATTTTTAATTTAATATCATCCAATGTTACATTTACATATTTTAGTTAATTATCTAATTAGTTATCATTAATTTAATCTTGTTTTAGTGTAAAATAAAATATATAAGTTTTGTTTAGATATAAAATAAAAATATATCAAAATGTAAAGAATTATTTTGTAAATAAAAAAGTTCAATTCTTGGAGTCACAAATAGAGATCTCTATTTTTAGAGTAAGATATAGAGTACCATTGGAGATAGTTTTACTTTAAAAATAGAGTTTATAAGCAAAAATAGAGTCTCATTTGAGATGTTCTTATGTGTTAACAAGTTGTGTTGCAAAGCCTGCAATTAGAAAGTTGTCTGAAGAAGAAGATTTGGAATAAGAGAGACAACTTAAGCTTATGAATAAATCGCCTGTTAAAACTGTCGAGGTTAGAGCTTTAATTTTTGTTTTCATATATGTTTAACATCACTGATAGTAAAATTTATACTTTTACATATTTAATATCTAAATTAATAATTCTCTTCTAAATTCCAATAAATTGAAATTGAATTAATTTTTTGTTTGCAGACTGAATATGGTCAGATCTATGATTGTATAGATTTTTACAAACAACTTGCGTTTGATCATGCTCTCTTGAAAAATCATGATTTTCATTCTGATGAGGTAATTGTTGGATCCTTTTTTGAAAGTGTGAAAATAAATTTGGTGTTAAGTTTTTCGATCCATGTGCAAAGTAGTCAAAAGTTGGAAATAATTTTTTCCACCTTGTTGGCCAATCTTTTTTTGAGCAACGTGAGCTTGTGGCCAGCCTTGCAAAAATTCTTTGGATTAAAAAATCCACCCTTCTACGCCTATATAAGGATCTCACTCTCACACTCTTAAGACACACACAACATCTCACTCTCTTACTCAACAAACCTTCGATCCTCCACTTCCACCACAGTGAGTCTAGAGAAGTTAGTTTCACGTTCTTTTAACTTCATAACTTCCGAGTCTCGAGAGTTTAACATATCGTTGTTTAGAGTTCGTAGATTCCGTTTTCGAGTGCTGCGAAACGGTCTCGTATCGGTTGTATCTTGATATTCAAAAATAGTGTTCTAAACCGTCTCACTACGGGCGATTTATTGAGTTACAGAAAGAGATTTCTCGCCTCCGATATTCGTTTTTTTTTCTCTTCGAAGATTCATTTTTCGTTTCTTCGTTTTTTCACTTTTCCTTACTTGTCCTTTAATCGTTTTTATTACTTACAAAACTTTTTTGCTTAGTTTCGTATAAACTTCCATTTTCAAGATTTTCGTATAAACTCGTACTTTCAAAGTTTCGTATAAACTCGTACTTTCAAAGTTTTCGTATAAACTTGTACTTTCAAAGTTTCGTATAAATTCATGTTTACTATAAAATCGTTTCGTATTCTCCGCATTTCTTAATTCCGTTTTTTGCGGTTCCTACAATCGTAACTCAATAAATCCGCTTATAGCATTTCGCTACAATCGGATTAAGTTTTTTTGGAATAATTTAAAAAAAAAAATCGTTTTTCTCGGTTTATTAAAAACTTTTTATAAAACGGTTTTTTTGTCTTAAAGGAAAACGGATTTGTGATCCGCTCTTCTGCGTATCCCCGAATCGTTATTTAAAAAAAAAATCGGTATCCGTTTCTACGAACGCTTCTAAGCGAGTTTGTAAAACGCTTTAACCGATTCTAAAGTTTCAGCGAACGCTTAAAAGTGAGTTTGCTAAACATTTATTAGCGATCTAAGATTGTTAACTAGATCTGCTATTTTCGATTTATTCTAGATAAATCTTTTATTGAACTTTGGTTCAGATCGAGTGGTTACTGAACATTTGTTTACTTGTGAACAGATGGCTACCGATACCTCAAACGTATTTGATCAACACCGAATGTGTTTGGACTAGTGGGTGCAAATGATGTCGATGAGCCGACACGCCGAATCCTGTTTAGTGATGGTCTTGCAACGGCTACAACACTCAATGTTGTCCACCCTATGATTCCGTCAATCCCTGCATCCGCGAGTCATGGACTCATGCCAGATCATTTTGACGGAAAAGGTTTCAAAACATGGCAATTGAAGATGCATTTCTTCTTGACGAACATGAAGTTCGATAAGTTTCTGAAAGAGGACGCACCAGTCCTTCCAGAAGGAAACACATGTGCCTTCACTCTCACAAGTGTTGAAGCCTAGATCCATGGGGGTTTCGTTTGCAGATGCTAGATCTTAGGCCGCCTCAATGACCAGCTGTACCTTGTTTACAGTATGGAAAAATCCTCCAAATCATTATGGATGTCTCTGGAGAAGAAGTACAAATCAGAAGACGCTGAATGTCAGAAATATGTTGTTGCAAAATTTCTTGACTTCAAAATGGTTGATTCCAAACCGATCATGGATCAAGTGGAAGCACTCCAATTGATTTTTCATGACATAGCTGCTGAGGGAATGTCAATTTGTGAGATCTTCACGGTGAATAGCTTCATTGAGAAGTTACCTCCGAGTTGGGTGGATTTCAAGAACTACCTCAAGCACAAACGGAAAGCGATGATTCTCGAAGAAGTCATCACCAGGCTGCAAATGGAAAGCAGAAACCGTCAGGCAAACGGTCTACAATTCCAGGAGCACAACGTCAATGTGACAACCCACAAGTGAAAGTACAAGGGTGTGGCTGTGAACAAGGCATCTCCTTTCAAACCAAGGTCCTCCGCAAACTTCAAAAAGCGTAACAACGCTGAAACGAAGTTCAAAGGGAAATGCCACAAATGTAACAAGATTGGTCACAAAAGTGATGTGTGTCGCAGCAAGCCCAAAGACAACGGGAAAGCTCAAGCCAATTTGACAGAAGAAGACATGTGCGCTGTGGTCTCGGTAGTCAACATGGTGGAAGACAACCCGAAAGAGTGGTGGTACGACACTGGTGCAACAACCCACATTTGCGCTGAACGTGCAATGTTCAACACCTACCAGAAAAGTACATCGACCGAACAGCTGTTCATGAGGAATTCTGCATTCTCTAAGATACATGGTCGTGGAAAAGTTGTGCTGAAGATGACCTCGGGAAAGGAACTCACTCTTCAGAATGTCAAACACGTGCCTGATATGAGAAAGAACCTGATTTCTGACACTCTGATGAGAAAAGCCGGATTTGCTGCTAATCTTGAGGCAGATAAACTCGTGCTGAGGAAATTTGGGGTGTTTGTTGGCAGGTGTTATGAGAAGAACGGGCTGATCAAGATGTGCGTCACGACAGTCCTCCGCAACAAAGACGTTTATAGCTCTAAGAATGTTGTTGCTAATAATGTTGCTTATGTTTCAAATGTTGCTGAATCTGTTTCTAAGATTTCACTCAATGAGAAAAATTCCGTTGCTTACTTGCTTGAGTCATTTAATATTTGGCATGAAAGATTAGGACATGTGAATTACAAATCTATAAAAAGATTAATGAACTTGAACTTAATCCCGAAATGCAAAACAAGAAAAGAAAAATGTGAAGTGTGCGTAATGGTCAAACTCACAAAAACGCCATCACCTCAAGTTGAAAGAACCACCAAACCTCTAGATTTAATACATACAGATTTATGTGATTTAAAATATGCACCAACTAGAGAAGGTAAAAGGTATTTTTTAACGTTCATAGATGATCATACAAAATATTTTTACGTATATTTGTTACGTAGCAAAGATGAAACCTTGGAAAAATTCAAGGAATATAAGCGCGAAGTTGAAAATCAACTAAACAAAACTATTAAAATAGTTAGAAGTGAATCAAGTGATAGAGGAGGTGAATATGATGGATCGTTTAATGCTTTTTGTCAAGAACATGGGATTATCCATCAAACCACTCCTCCTTACTCACCGGAATATAACGGAGTTGCAGAAAGAAAAAACCGAACTCTTAAAGAAATGATGCATGCGATGTTGCAGGAATTTGGGTTAACCCAGGACATGTGGGGGGGAGGGAAGCATTGCTTACCACAAATTATATCCTCAATAAAATACCACACAAAGTCACGAAAAAAACTCCTTACGAACTTTGGAAAGGTACTCCGCCATCGTTTAAATACTTAAAAATGTGGGGGTGTCTAGCAAAAGTTGCAGTGCCACCTCCGAAAAATGTCACAATCGAACCAAAAACGGTGAATTGTATTTTCATTGGACCAATCGAATCAAAAGTTGCAGTGCCATCTCCGTTTTTGCGATTCCTACAGTAATAGTTTCTAATAATATTTGAATACATAAAAATAGTATAACCAGGCTATATTTTTATTTTTTTCATAATTTAAAAATTCGATTTGTTTTTCTAGATGAAACCAAGCAAAGTGAATAATAGACCAGAGAAAGTTGAGAATGAAGAAGAAAAAAATCCGGCGTCGTAGCAATAAAACCAAATCTGTAACCTTAAACGGAGTTGGATGTCCACGTGGCACAGTCCCAATTAAAAGAACTACCAAGAAGACCTGATAAGACAAAAAAACTTTCAACCAAGTGTTTGACTCAAACATACATCCTCAAACCGATTCCGAACCGGCTTTGCATGTGCGTTCGTTTATTTCGTATAGTGAAGTCAATTATATAATGTTTTCTATAATTTGTGGAATCCAATAGTATGCAGGAGGTAAAGTCCGTCCAGATTGGATAGGCCATAAAATAGGAGGAGCAGATGCTCATTTCGCTTTATACCGAACTCCATTTGTTAACCAACTTCAATTCTCTTCCGGTTCAATCAAAGTATCCAACGGTACAGATTTCATCAAGGCTGGTTGGACGGTATAACATAATAAAAGCTGTCAATAAGTTAATTTACATGTCCTGCAAATTTCGGGACGGTTTCCGATTCTCACGCGTACCCGTTTCGAATTTCTCGTCCCGTTCCCATTCAAAAAAATTTCCGTTCGGGACCATTTATTTTTTTCAAACGGGTACGGGAAGGGAACTGAATGAGATCGGATACCCGAACTTCCCGAAATTTCCTGCTTTTTTCGAATTTTCCCAAATTTTTCCGAATTTTCCCGAAATTTCCCGAATTTTTTCAAAATTTCCCAAAATTTCCCGAATTTTCCCGAATTTTTTCAAAATTTCCCAAAATTTCCCGAATTTTCCCGAATTTTTTCAAAATTTCCCAAAATTTCCCGAATTTTCCCGTAATTACCCGAATTTTTCCGAAATAATTATCCGTTTGGGAAGAGATTTTAGGTAAAGAAATTTCATGAACCCGTCCCGTTCCCTTCCCATACTTATCGGATTCTCTTTCGGGAATTGTTTTTCAATTTCCAAATTTCCGTTCCCGTATATACCCGTCCCGAAATCCAAAATTTTCAGAGTGAGTATCCATTTAGTGTATGCCAAAAAAAAAAAAGCTTAAATTACTCTTTTACAGGTGAATCCGACGCTATATGGAGATGATCGTTGCCGTATTTGCGCGTAAGATATATACATCCCATCAAATGGTTATATATATGTGCGTGTATATATATTCTTTTTTGTTGTAGTATTGTTTTATTGCTCTGGCCTCTGTGCATTTAATTGTGCTCATAGTCTCATAGACTTTGCATGGCGATAACAAAAATAATTAAAAATTTGCATGGCGTGTGCGGCCTTTGATTACGTAAAAACATTACATAAAACTAGCAAACAACTTGTATCTAAAAGCTTCACTATATCGGTCGTCGAAAACAAAGATAGTTGTTACCGGACATGTTTCATATATTTATAGGCTTTTAATTCGATAAACTTTGCATACAAATTTATCTAACAGTTTCTTTATGCTTTGAGAAAAAGATCAATCACTCAGTTTTCATGTATATATACGATTTTATTTGCATTGTTTTACTAATATCAGTTTTGGTTTTTATAATGGATAGACGCGTGAGCAACATTGTTTCAGTTTTGTGATCGAAATTTGGATTCTCTGCGATTGCGATTCTGTAAACAAACCAAAAAAAAAAAAAAAATTATCGAAGAATATATATATGCATGTGTGTGTATAAGTTGGAGATATTAATAATCAAGAAACTAATTCAATTTTCAAACAAAAATAATACAAACATTAAATGTCCGAAATGTATCGAATGAAGCCTTTAGTTTTAGGGGGGTTCTGTGTTAACAAGTTGTGCTGCAACTATAGAGTTGTCTGAAGAAGAAGATTTGGAATTAGAAAGACAGCTTAAGCTTCGACAAAGACAACAAATTCGCAAGAGGTTCCCAACTATCACGACAAAACAACCCCAAAAAGCAAACAATATAAAGTCTTAAATATTTAATTCAAAAACAAAAAGTGTAGCAGCCTGGATGATCCAGCTTAAGCAAACATACTGAATGTGGCAGCTAAAGTCGAAGAAATTACCGTTAAGATTCAGTTTTTAAAACGTATTGAGAAAACTGCGCAGATAAGAATCAGTTTTAAAAGTATTACCGTTAAGCAAGAAGATGCTTCTACTTCACCAGTACTTAACAATTTAAAATTTGGTCAAAAAGAAATTACAAACTTCCTTATTTTTTTTTTAAAAAAACAACAACTTCCTTAATTTCGTACAAACCCACTCATATGCAATTTCGTATATTATGAACCCCAAAAAAATATGCCGGAGCATATTCCTCCGTACTTAACAATTTAAGATTTGGTCAAAAGGACATTACAAACTTCCTATTAATCTCAAATTAATTGCGTTTACTAATTTTTCAAACTCTTTGTGGTATAAACTCTTAGAATAAATCATATATATATGTGTGTGTGTATGTGGTGACTTGGAGAAAATATATAACCAACAAAGTTTTTCATAAAGAAATAGTCATTCCCTAAAAATGTTTTGGGTGAAGTTTTTTGTTTTAGCGGCTTTTGTGTCAACAAGTTGTGTTGCAAAGCCTGCAGCTAGAGAGTTGTCTCCAGAAGAAGATTTAGAATTGGAGAGACAACTTAAGCTTATGAATAAACCGTCTGTTAAGACAATCGAGGTTCGTGTTTTATTTTATTTTTCATCGTTTTTTCATATATTCTTGTACATATATAATTTTTTAAAATTATTAATTCTTCTAATAAAAGAATAATGTTTGATTTATTTTTAATGTATAAAATTTTTAATTTATGTTGGGCAGACTGAATATGGCGAGATCTATGATTGTGTAGATTTTTACAAACAACCTGCGTTTGATCATGCTCTCTTGAAAAACCATGATTTTCATCCTGAGGTAATAATTTCTTATAATATTTGAATAAATAGTATTCCAGGCTTCATTTTAAATGATCATAATTTAAAAATTCGATTTTTTTTTTCCTAGATGAAACCAAGCAACGTGATGAATATAGCAGAGAAAGTTGAAAATGAAGAAAACCCACGTTATGACAATAGAACAGAAGTGGAATCTGTTACCTTAACTGGAGTTGGATGTCCACGTGGCACAGTCCCAATTAGAAGAACTACCAAAGACGACCTAATAAGACAAAAAGAATTCAACCAAATGTCTGACTCAAATATTCATCCTCAGACCAAGTCCGAACCGGGTTTGCACGTGCGTAAACTCTCCTCTCTTTATTTTGTTTTCTTCTTGTCACGCATCTGTTTACTTCTTTTTTTTCTCAATTTATTTTATTAATTATATAGACAAATGTATTTATATTTTCTTTAAATAAGTTACATTAAAATATTTATAAATTGTGAAATTCAATAGTATGCAGGAGGTAGAGTCAGATGGAAGTGGGTAACAAGGAATCTAGCAGGAGGACTTGCTCATTTCAGTTTATACCAAACTCCATTTGTTAAACAACTTCAATGGTCTTCTGGTTTAATAAAAGTTTCAAACGGTACAGATTTCATCAAGGCTGGTTGGACGGTATAACATAATTTTCATAGCTTTCAAATCAGTTATTTTACATAAATTAATATTAGTAAATATATAAGTAATTATTATTTTGCTTAAATTACCTTTTTTACAGGTGAATCCGACGCTGTATGGAGATAATCGTTGCCGTTTTTTTGCATATTTGCATGTAAGCTAATATATACATCACGTTAAATGTTTTTATATACTTTTGGTGGTATTTTTTTGTTTTTATATACATTTGTGCTCATTACAATTCGCATGCATGGCGCGATAACAAGTTAACAACAACATGTTTCATATATCATCAAGACGGTGGGCCATAATTTAGTCGATAAAATTAGCAAACAATTTTTATCTAGCTAGTACGTAGTTTCATTATGCTTTGTAAGAGAAATCAATCAGTTTTCATATAAATCAATCAATTTTCATATATATATAATACGTACTATAGTCGTAATCAGTATTATTACGATTTTTAATTTGCTTTATCTTACTAATATCACTTTCATATTTTTAATGGATAGACGCGTGAGCAACACTGTTTCAACACGAACTGTCCCGGTTTTGTGATAGTGAACCCCGATTTTCCTCTTGATTATGCATTTCGCAAAGTTTCAAAGACCGGTGTGGAATTAGTCGAAGCTAGAATCTTCATTTTCCGAGTAAGTTAAACTATTAATTAAAGTAGTTACTCCTTAATTTTTCATAAACCTATAAAATTTAAAAAAATTGTCTCTAAACTTGTGTTTTTCTCTCTCTCTCAAGGATCCATCTGATGGAAGCTGGTGGTTAACCATAGGACGTAAGCCAACACTTATTGGTTTTTGGCCGTCTAGCATCTTCACCGATTTAGCATACAACGCAGACGATGTTTTTTGGGGCGGCGAAATTTTCGCTATTCCATACTCGAAGAGTAGTCCAATGGGTAATGGACTAAAAGCTCACTACGATGATCCGAAACTTTATGCATACGCTCGTAGTTGCTCGGTAGTAAATGCTGATACGCAGACAATCTTTCCTGTGGGAGGTAGTGTTCATGAGGTTGTATCTGATATTGGTTGGGATTATGTGAGACACAACTATCTCAAAAGAAAAGATTGGGGGCTGATAATGATGTTTGGTGGCCCTTCAAAGATTTTTGGAAATTAATAAAGATGTAAAATTGTGGGAAATACATTGTGGCTCCGAAATTTTTTGTTGTTCATCATATTCATCTGATCTTTAACTTTTTGGTTATATATATAATTCAACAGACAAGTTGAAATTATGTCAAAGGCTAGGCCAATTAATTGCATATATATAACTAGTAAAAGTTATTTGTGTAATCATGGAATAGCCACAAATTTTTCGGTGACTAGTTCAAAAAAGCAATGAAAAATTCACAAAAATTCAATATAACCACGAAAAAATTAGTCACGAAGCTATAGCCACGAAATTAGTCACGGATCTATAACCATGACTGTTTTCGTGACTAATTTTTTTTAGGTTATATTGATTTTTTCGTAGCCATATTAATCTTTTCGTAATTTTTTGATAACTTTTTGTGGTTTTTTCGTAACTAATTCGTGATTATACACATTAAAACTAGTCATATATATACTATGAACGATTAATTGAATGTAATTGATGAAACTAATTAACGATCCATTGAATGTTCTTCAAACTCTACGACGAACTTCTTAAACATCAATTGTGCCCTACGAATTTGTACCAAATGCAAATGATATAAATATCGATCCAACGAGACAAGAGGTACAAACACTAGACCCTACGAACAAAATAATATCCATGGCACTAGACCCTACTAACAAAATAGGGTTTTCTGCCAAAAACAACTCTCAATCTTTATTTTTTTTTTGCAAAATAAATGTTTACATCAAAAAATGTAGGTCAATTATATGATCTCAAAAGTATCTCATGATATAACTCTTTGTATATTGATGATGTGGGAGATATAAACGCTCTTAATGGTGATAAAATACAGCTAGTAAAAAATCAACATCATTAACACAAAAAACATACAGTTTCTTTCTATTAAAACTACACACATATTTGCCCAAAAACAAAAAACTACACACTGTTTTTTTCTTAATTAAAAAAAGAGAAAATTTGGGATAATACACCAAAACTAGTTTATAATTTGAAAACTACACTTTTATTATTTTTCTAATTTTTTTTATAATTAATTATATATGAAATGACTAAATTAACCTTATTTTGAATTCTTATAATTTAAAATTATTTAATAAAATCAAAATAAAATAAAATTTGAAAACTAAATAATATATATTTAGAATTTAATTTATTTATAAATTTTAAAATCTTAATTTTATACTAATCTATATAGAATATTCTATAAAAATATATTTTTCATAGGGAAAAAAGAAAAAATAAATCATAAGATTTTTATATATTATATACTTATCTATAGATTATTGTACTAAAACTAATTTTAAATTTGTATAGACAATTCTCAAATATTAATTTTTATCTGATTTAAGATTCATCTAATTAAAATATTTATATAAATATATAATTTAGAGAAAATCTTAAGGATTACTAATTAAAAATCTCTCATATATTTAATTTTTTGATTTTGATTTTAATTTATAAAAATATGTATTATTAAAATCTAGTTAAAATAGCCTTTTTATCTATCAATAAATTTAGTAATAAAAAAAAAATTATAGCAGTGTATTTTTCAAATTACAAAAGTTAATTAGGGTACTTTGCCAATTGCCCCTTAAAAAAAACCTAACACACTAACAATTATTTATTTATTTTGATTCTATTATTTAGTTTTCAACTAAATTTTATCACATATTTTTAAATACATTTTAAAAAATCTGAATCTGAGTTAAGTTTAATTTTTACTATTTAATATATCAATTTTTTAAAACCGTGACAAATTGATTTTCATATTTCAATTTGAATTAGATTTATTACTTTTGTTACTCATATTTCTTTTTTATGAATCAATATTAAAAACNGTTTAAGAGCGGAGGAGAGGCTTCGATTGTAGCGGAAATCGTCGAAGTGGAAGATAATTCGAGTAGCAATATGCAAACAGTACGGATCCCACCGGTCATAACAGTGAACAAATCAGCAGCTTATGCTCTCTATGATCTAACTTACATTAGGGTAACGAATCTTGATGATTTTGCCAAAAAGGAAATGGGTTTTGGTTTAAATTTGATTATCATCATGAAATTACTCTAATTTTTGATTCAGGATGTGCCTTATAAACCTCAAGAATATCACGTTACGACTCGAAAGTGTGAGCCAGACGCTGGACCAGATATTGTACAGATATGCGAGAGGCAAGGATGTTTAAATACTCTTTCTTGTTTAGTAGCTTTTGTTGTGGTAATGATTTGTCCTTGGTAATCTGAAAACTAATCTTTGCAGATTAGAATTGATCTCTTGGTTTGTGTTGATGAGTATCTTTCTCTAATTCCTATCGATAATCTTTACAGGTTGCGAGATGAGAAAGGTAACGTTCTGGAGCAGACTCAGCCAGTGTGTTGTCCATGTGGACCGCAGCGAAGAATGCCTTCATCTTGTGGAGACATTTGTATGTGTTCTCTTTAGGTTCAAGGTTAACTCCTCTTGTTTCTTGTAAAGAGTATTTGGAGCTCTCATTTATCTTTCACTTGGCTTTGATTAGTTGAGAAGATGATAAAAGGGAAGGCAAACACTGCGCATTGCCTTCGTTTTCCTGGTGACTGGTACCAATCCTTTACACGATTTTCATCATCTGATCTTAAGCTTTCTTGAATTTGGTCATTTGATATCTCTCCTCTAGGTTCCATGTTTTCAGCATTGGACAACGGTCTCTAGGATTTAGCATCCGGGTGGAGTTGAAGACAGGAACTAGAGTTTCAGTATGTTTTTATTTCAGTTTTCAAGCTGGCTTTGTTTCGAGTTATTCGGTCTTTATGATTCTTTTTTTTATATAATCGCAGGAAGTGATCATTGGTCCTGAAAATAGAACAGCTACTGCAAATGATAACTTCCTCAAGGTTAATCTCATAGGAGACTTTGGTGGTTACACAAGTATACCTTCTTTCGAGGACTTCTATCTTGCAATCCCAAGAGAGGTAAAAAAATTGCTTATACACTTGAGACATCTTATAACTTCTTCCACTCGGTAATAATTGCTTAAAGAACTCTCCGGTGAAAAAAAGGCGGCTGCAGAGGGACAACCAGGGAATCTAGGCGGGAACTTTTCAATGTGGTTGCTGCTTGAGAGAGTGAGATTTACATTAGATGGCTTAGAATGTAATAAGATCGGTGTTGGCTACGAAGCTTTCAACACCCAACCAGATTTCTGCTCTGCACCATATTGGAGTTGCTTGCATAATCAGCTATGGAACTTCCGAGAGGTCGGTCGTTATAGCTTTTCCAACACCTTACTACTGCGTCGTGGTTTCGCCCGATAACAAGTTTGTTTTCAGGCAGATATGAACCGGATGAACCGACATCAACTTCCTCTATATGGTCTGGAAGGAAGATTTGAGAGGATCAATCAACATCCAGTTATGTTTCACCTTTCCTAGTTTCTTTACATCATAAAGATTTGTTGTTTTGGCTTATCGGATTTTCCTTTGCATGATACAGAACACGGGGCCTCACTCGTTCTCCATTGGAGTTACGGAAACACTCAACACGAATCTAATGATAGAACTAAGAGCCGATGATATTGAATACGTTTTCCAGAGGTAAAGAAGTCAGTCAACATTTTTCGAAATTCTGATGATATTGAATACGTTTTCCAGAGGTAAAGAAGTCAGTCAACATTTTTCGAAATTCTGATGATATTGAATACGTTTTCCAGAGGTAAACGTTTCTGTGGTTGCAGGAGCCCTGGTAAGATCATAAACATCGCTATACCGACATTCGAGGCACTTACACAATATGGAGTTGCTGCAGTCACAATCAAGAATACTGGTGAAGTAGAAGCATCTTATAGCTTAACGGTAATACGTTTAAAACTGAATCTTATCTGCTAGTTTGATAGCCTGAAAGTTTTCCTCGATATATATTAATCCGCATCCTGCATCCTCCTGCGCAGTTCGATTGCTCCAAAGGTGTGGCTTTCGTTGAGGTAACTAAACTCTCACTCAATCTTCTAAGAAGAAGCATTGTTAGGAGGAATGATACAAACTGATATTGTTTCAGGAGCAATTCTTCATTATAAAATCAAACGCGGTTACAACTCGATCTTTTAAGCTGTACCCTACGAAGGATCAGGCTGCTAAATATATATGCACAGGTGGATTCGACTTTACCATTACAAGTATCAAAGTCAATTCTCTTACAATCCCCTGATTCCTTGCATCAAGAATGCTCTGTTTTCTTTGTGTATAGCTATACTAAAGGATTCTCAGTTCAGCGAAGTAGACAGAGCCGAGTGTCAGTTCAGTACGACAGCTACCGTACTCGACAATGGAACTCAGGTTCCTCTACTGTTTCAATCGATTCTTGATTAGTGTCAGTGTCGATGTCGATCATCTAGTGACCATTATCTGATTATCTTCAATCTGCAGGTTACTAATCCATTTCAAATTCCAGAGACCCAGCCTAAAAGTTTCTTTGAATCGATTAGGCTAATATGGACGAAACTCGTGAATGGTTTAATTGATTTCATCACCGGAGAAACTTGCAGGTTATATGCACTTTTACTATATTCTTTCTCCTGAAAATTTCTTTGAAGAATGATGATGATGATGATGACTTGAATATGAATCAATAATCTCTGCAGAAACAAATGCTCGAGTTTCTTCGACTTTAGCTGCCACATTCAATACGTTTGCTTGAGCTGGATGGTTATGTTCGGCCTCCTCCTCGCTCTCTTCCCAACCAGTAAGCGTTTCAAACCGCAACCGCAACCGCAACCGCAACCGCAGATCGTTATCATAACTATAACACGAACTAACTAACGGTTTTGTCTATGTAGCGTGTGTCCTTCTCTGGCTCTTGCATCAAAAGGGACTCTTTGATCCATTCTACGATTGGTACGAAGATCATTTTGATTCAGATCATCGTAGATTATTATTACACACCAGAGAAAACGCTTTAAACCGCCGTCACCATCTTCCTCACCATCACAAGCATCATCGCCATGGCTTGGAAACACATAATCATCATCGTAGAAAGACGCAACAACAGAGACGCAAACACCATCATCATGGGCAAGAAGACGACGACGTTTTGCAGAAGATGCTTGAACGTGACCACAACGAGTCTCACTATTACCGCCAACTTCACCGAGTCCATAAAGATAACAAGCGGAAGCAGCGTAGGCGAGGAGGAGGCAAGCACGGGATCGTCGTGCCACGTGATGTGCACGTGGACAGACGGAGAAAGAGGTTAAGGGAGAGTTAAATAATAGTTTATTGTTGTCATGTGGGAAGAAGCATATTTTTGTATCTGATAGTTAACTTACATTATTCCATTAATTGGGAAATAGTTGTACGTGTGTATTTGTAAAATTAGTAACTAGTTGAATTTATTTTTTCTTTTCCGAGTATAGAATGGAAACGGATAATTTTATAATTAAAAAAACAATTCTCAAAGAAAATTTGATAATAAATGGGTTGGGAAGTTAGTATTTTTAGAAAAATCAAGAAATTTTAAGAAATCAAATATATATATATTTTTTTTTTTTTAAATGGATAATTTAAATACTTTATCTCATATTTGTTTTTCGTATTTTTTTATATCTATTTGAATAAAATAAATAATATATAATTATTTGAATATGATTAACCGGGTACGCTTTTTAAAATTGTTTTCGATCTGCAACTCCGACGGCTTACATGCGTCGGAGTTATGTCTTCAGCTTGCTTTATGTTTGTGGATATTTGTAAGAAGGTTTCAAAAATGTAACCCCAGTCAGATCTCGTCTCCTTTTAGAGTGAGGTGGGTTCCGGGGCGGAGGCGCGTGGTGGCGCATAGAGATCTTGTTTGGTCTCACCATGTCTGAAGTTGTCAGATCTGTTGGCTGTCTGAGGTTGGCTCCAGTTTGGTCCGGTCGCAGCGGTTGGTGTTTTGATTTATTTTCAGATCTAATTTCTCTCTCTGCTGGTCTTCGTTCCTTCGGTGACGGGAGAGGCTCTTTCCTCCTCTGTTGGGCTGGTCAGGCCAGTGGCTTCAAATCGGGTATTTTTCCTCATTCTGTCAAGACGTTTCCTGTTAGGGTTCGGTTTTCGTTTGGTTGTTCTACTTTCACTACAAGAAAACACTTGTTTCGTGACTACTATTTACGACTACAAAAGTAGTCGTAACATTTTACGACTACTTTGCGACTATCTTGCGACTATTCCGTAGTTTTAAAATAACAATCGCAAAATAGTTGCAAAACAGTCGCTAAATGGGGACTACACATTTTAGTCGTACATTAGTTGTCAAATTACGACTAATTGACGACTACAATGACCTCGCGGAAGGTTAGTCTCAAAACAGTCGGTAATTTACGACTAATAAGCGACTGTTTCGGCGGGTCGCAAAACAGTTGCGTATTAGTCGTAAAAAAACCGGTATACCATGTTTTCTTCGTTTGGTGGTTGGTGTACCTAATTTCTTATGTAGTCGTAAATCAGTCGTTTTGTAGTCGCAAAATTTGTCTATATATACAAACCACCGCCGATTGTTTCCTCTCATCCACTCTTCCACTCATAAGTTACACACTCAAAGTATAAATAAAAAGAGTATTATTATTTGGAGTGAAAAAATAAAAAAAAAATTTATATAATTGTAATGTCGGGAAATTACGATTATAATAATTTTCGGGATTGGATGTATAAGAGGATCGATGAAGAGACGGGGAATTTCTCAACAGAATTTAAAGCGGGGGTCGATTAATTCATGGCATTTGCAAACAACCAACCTCTAGCGTAAAGCAATAGGGGTAAGCTTTACTGCCCTTGTACTGTTTGCAAAAACGACAAATTTATCTCTGGGTCAAAAGTTTGGAATCATCTGTATAGTAGAGGATTTATGCCAGATTACTATGTTTGGTATAAGCATGGAGAAGAAATCAATATGGATTTAGGAATGAGTTATGTAAATACGACGCATATAAGTGGGAGTGAAGAAGTGGGTAATGTAGTAGAAGATAGGCATGTAGATATGGTGAAAGATGCATTTCGCGATACCGTCAATTTTGATAACTATCATCAGAATGATAGTTATCAGAATGTAGAAGAACCAGTACGTAACCATTCAAAAAAATTCTACAAATTGTTAGAAGGAGCAAAAAATCAATTATACGAGGGTTGTCATGAAGGTCACTCGCAGTTATCTTTAGCTGCTCGGATCCTGCAAAATAAAGCAGATTATAATATGAGTGAAAAGTGTGTGGATTCGATATGCGGGATGTTGACAGAGTATTTACCGGACGGAAACCAGTCAACCAGTTCACATTACGAGACATGAAAATTGATGCGCAATTTAGGCCTCCCATATTATACAATTGATGTTTGTATTAAAAATTGTATGATCTTGTGGAAAGAGGATGAAAAGTGGGATAAGTGTCAATTTTGTGATGCACCAAGATGGAAGCCTAACAACGGACGACAGAGAACAAAAGTTTCATATAGCCGTATGTGGTATCTACCTATTACTGACAGATTGAAGAGAATGTATCAGAGCGAGAAGACTGCAGCGGCAATGAGATGGCATGCTGAGCACAAAGCAAATGAGGGAGAAATGTGTCATCCGTCTGATGCAGCGGAGTGGAAAAATTTTCAAGACCTACATCTCCGGTTTGCAGAAGAACCCCGTAATGTCTATCTTGGATTATGTATAGACGAATTCAATCCATTTGGCATGTCTCGTAATCATTCTTTGTGGCCTGTGATATTGACTCCATATAATTTACCCCCTGGTATGTGCATGAATACAGAGTACTTGTTTCTTACAATTCTGAATTCTGGGCCAAATCATCCGCGAGCAAGTTTGGATATCTTCCTCCGGCCTCTTATTGACGAGTTAAAAAAATTATGGTCTACTGGAGTCGATGCATACGATGTATCCTTGAATCAAAATTTTAATCTGAAAGCAGTGCTGATGTGGACGATAAGCGACTTCCCGGCGTATGGCATGTTATCAGGATGGACGACTCATGGTAAATTGTCTTGTCCAATTTGCATGGAAGAAACACAATCATTTTATCTCCCTAATGGAAGGAAGACGTGTTGGTTTGATTGTCACCGAAGATTTCTTCCTCGCCCTCGTGATCATCCACTGAGGAAGAATAAAAAAGACTTCTTGAAAGGAAAAAACGCTTTGAGTAAGTATCCACCTCAAGCTTTGACAGGTGAGCAAGTTTACTACGAGGGGATAGATGGTGTTAATCCCCCGAAAACAAAAAACTGCGGTGGAAACGGTCATGAAAAGAAGAAGGCTGTCTATGGGAATTGGCACAACTGGCACAAGGAAAACATATTTTGGGAGTTGCCTTACTGGAAGGATCTCAACCTCCGACATAATCTTGATGTGATGCATATAGAGAAGAATTTCTTTGACAACATCATGAATACTCTTATGAGTGTGAAGGGTAAATCAAAAGACACCGTCATGTCACGAAGGGATATAGAACGATTTTGTTCTCGGCCACACTTACATGTTGATAGTGATGGTAAAGCTCCTTTTTCCCGCATTCACATTGACAGAAGAAGCCAGAACAAGTTTATTGGAATGTGTGAAACATGCGATGAAATTCCCAGATGGTTATGCGTCAGACTTGGCTAGTTGTGTTGATATGGTTAACAGAAAGTTTTTCAGGCATGAAGAGTCATGATTGCCATGTTTTTATGGAGCGGCTACTCCCATTTATCTTTGCAGAACTTCTAGACCGTAACGTCCACCTTGCGTTATCAGGTACCAATTATTTTTATTTCTATAAGATGTGACACTTAAATATGATTATAGTATTTTATAGTAACCATTAATTTTTCGTTTGAATATATATTGTAGGGATTGGAGGATTTTTCCGTGACTTATGTTCTAGAACTTTGCTGAAAAGCCACATCCAAATTCTGAAGCAAAACATAGTTTTAATCATATGCAATTTGGAAAAGATTTTTCCACCATCATTTTTCGACGTGATGAAGCACCTGCCTATACATCTCCCATACGAAGCTGAACTAGGAGGTCCTGTGCAATATAGGTGGATGTATCCTTTTGAAAGGTTTTTCAAAAAATTGAAGGAAAAAGCAAAGAACAAAAGATATGCGGCAGGATCGATTGTTGAATCATATATCAATGACGAGGTAGCTTATTTCTCAGAGCACTACTTTGCCGATCACATACAAATAAAATCAAGGTAAACGGTAAAATTAGTCACATTTGCAGACACATGCTATCTATTCTAATGTGAATTAATTTTCACTCATTTGGTTATAGGTTAACAAGATTTAATGAAGGTGAAGTCCCTGTATATCATGTCCCCGGAGTACCTGACATATTTACTCACGTAGGTCGTCCAAGTGGGGAAATGCATGAAATATGGCTTTCAGAGAAAGACTACCAATGTGCACATGCTTATGTTCTGCGAAATTGTGATTATTTTAAGCCATTTGAGAGGTATAATATGGCATGTCTTATAACTAATATTTTAATATAATCCATATATGATTTCTCATATTTGTGTTGGTTTTCTATAGTATGTTCGAAGATTATATTTCTGCAAAATATCCAGAACTCTCTGAAAAAGACCGCTCCGCGAAAAGAGCTGACGAATATCCTATATGGGTAAAAGATTATGTATGTCTAAATAATAATCATAACAACGATCTATTATATACGTATGTATTTATACTTCTATACTTGGGCTATTATTTCTACGATCTATATTATTTCTGCAAAATATTGATATTGTAGCTATATGCAGGTTACTTACTGGAACGCCACAAATCTTTTTCCTACTTGGGTTCAAGAGATAGTGCATGGGCCCGTGAATAAGGGCAAAACATGGCCGATCTATTTCACAAGAAGATATTTGTTTCATACGCAAAATTACGGCGAGGGACGAAAGACATGTAACTATGGGGTATGTGTTAAAGGAGAGAATTATACGAATGCATCTGACGAAGCTGATTTCTACGGGAATTTATCTGACATCATACAAATCGAGTATGAGGGGATGGTCAATTTGAAAATTACACTTTTTAAGTGTAAGTGGTATGACCCTGTTATTGGTAGAGGCACTCAGAGGAGCAATGGTGGCATTGTTGACGTTCTTTCATCGAGAAGATACACTAAATATGAACCATTTGTTCTAGGTACTTATATATATATATGTATTTATATTTTCTAAATGTCGATATCATATATATATTAATATTTTTTATATTGATATTGCAGCCTCTCAAGCAGATCAAGTTTGTTATATCCCGTATCCATACACAAAGAAACCAAAACGGGCATGGCTCAATGTTGTAAAGGTAAATCCGAGAGAAAATGTTGCAGGACAATACGAAAATCGAAAATGCTGAACAAGAAGATGAATTTGGTACAAGGAGTACACCCAATAGATCTCGATTACGATGTCGGAGATGCTGAACAAGAAGATGAATTTGGATGTAATGTATCATCATCTGATGATGATGAAATGGAAGAAGATGTTTAATATTTTTAATTACATCAGTTTGTAATAAAATTATAACTTTACATTTTAATTTTATCATAATTCATAATTTTTTAAAATTAAAACTGAAAACACATTATTTTTAATATTGGACCCAAATAAATTTTTATGAAAACCAAACCTAAAATTAATCCTTAAAACCAAATTAATTTGTATTAAAACCAAATCAAAATTTTAAATTACCCAAACCAAATTTTTATGGTTTTCACAAAACCAAAATCAATTTGATTTCACAAAACCAAAATCAATTTGGGTTTGGTTTTCATAAAAATCAATTTCTTTTCACAAAACCAAAACCAAAAGCAAAAAATAAAAAAAAAACCTAATCCCTATCTCATTCTCTCTGGTTTCTCATCTTCTTCGATCTGTCTCCTCCATCTCGGCCACGAACCCGCATCCATCTCTCTCTTGCGATTTTTTTCCTCGATCTCTCACTTCTGATTCCTCTCATCTTCTTCGATTCCTCTCGTCTTCTTCGAACATTTTCCTCCATCTCCTCCATCTCTCACTTCCGAGATCTCTCGGTTTCTCATCT
This sequence comes from Alliaria petiolata, assembly GCA_020283515.1. Lineage (NCBI taxonomy): Eukaryota > Viridiplantae > Streptophyta > Magnoliopsida > Brassicales > Brassicaceae > Alliaria > Alliaria petiolata. The sequence continues at coordinate 414,218,479 of JAHZTW010000001.1, forward strand.
TCTTCGATTCCTCTCCTCCATCTCCTCCATCTCTCTCTTGCAATTCTTCTTCTCGATCCCTCACTTCCGATTCCTCTTATCTTCTTCGATTCCTCTCGTCTTCTTCGAACCCTCTCCTCCATCTCCTCCATCTCCTCCATCTCTCACTTCCGAGATCTCTCGGTTTCTCATCTTCTTCGATTCCTCTCCTCCATCTCCTCCATCTCCTCCATCTCTCTCTTGCAATTCTTCTTCTCGATCTCTCACTTCCGATTCCTCTTATCTTCTTCGATTCCTCTCGTCTTCTTCGAACCCTCTCCTCTATCTCCTCCATCTCTCACTTCCGAATCCTCTCCTCGATCTCTCACTCCATCTCTCACTCCTCCATCTCTCACACGATGTCTACAACTAAGCAGCGAGGACGAAAGAGAGCAACAACAGTTCACAACATTTCTCAGAGATCCGGACAGACCAACCTCTCCGGATCGAACCGTTTACTGAATCAATACAACTTCACGCCGGCGGCAAAAATTCCTCCCCCCCAGTCGCCCCAAGAGCCATTGCGCGATTTACCCCAACAATCAACGTCAGCAGCACCACATTTCCGGGACTTTCCACCACCACAGTCGCTTTTCCAGAACTCCGGTAATCAACAACGTCAAGCCAATGCGACTCTTTCGTCAACGGATGTCCAGAACAATCGACATAATCAAATGACTCCACTGCAGGACGCTCCTGGGTCTCCAGTTCATAACTCTCAGACTCAGAGTCATCCATCTTCTCAAGGTAACAACTTCCAGGACGATTCTTTGAATGTGTTGCCGGATCTCCAGGAGGACACATTGAGGGCCCTAAATGCTCTGCTAATGGTGCCAGACCGTTATAAGTTTACCACGGTCCTCTGTCCCGAACCGATCCCAAACTCGACTTGGTATGACTCTTATTCTTCAGCTTTTTGTTTATCAAATAGTTTGTATTGTTTATCAAATTGTCTGAGGTTTTGATGTCTGATGGTTAATCGTAGCTTGAGTAGGTTGACTTTTGATGTATACACATGCTTATGGTTTGCTTATTTAAAATCTTTACATGATGTTTTGATGTCTGAGTAGGTTGAGTTTTCATGTGTGAGTTTAGACACATGCTCCACTTGATTGGTTTTCATGTGTTTGCAGGTTTACACGCGACAAAAAATCGAAGCTGGTTCGGAAGATTACTAAAGTTTTTACAAACAAATTCGATGGCCCCTACTATAGCTGGACATGTGTGCCTCGGGAGAGACAAGAAAGATACTTCCTCGAGTTCGCGGTATTGTTTTCTGTCCTCTAGACTTCACATTTACGTTTACTTGTATTGATAACATCACTCTATTCTCTTTGTTTTGTAGAAAACCCACACATGGAATCCCTTGATAACAAAGACAGTTCTAGACTATTTTGAGCTGATATGTCAACGCCGGATGAAAGACATGGTTAACAACGTGAGGACTAGTCGACAGCGACCTAGATGGATCAATGATACTCTCTGGAAAACGATGGTTGAGTATTGGGATACTGAAGAAGCCCAGATAAGAAGTAGCATCTATTCTGATGCTCGTATGTCTGACAGTAATGGTCTCGGTCCTCACATCCACTTATCAGGGCCGAAGTCGTATCAACAAATCCAAGACGAGATGGTAAGTAACTTTTATATATCTGTTAGATATTTTTCTTACACCTTCATAATCCTTCTTTATTTTATAATATTGCAGGAAGAGAAATTGGGAAGACCGGTGAGTTTTGGTGAGGTTTTCATTAAGACACATACAAAGCCAAATGGTACGTATGTCGATCGGAAGGCTGAGAAAATTGCCCAAACTTATGAGAAGAACGTGCAAGAGAAGCTGTCTCAGATCGAGGCAGTGAATTCATGTGTTTCAGACGGTGCTTCACGGCCTCCGAAGCTCACAACAAATGAGTAGCTCACAACAAATGAGTATACGGCCATCTTTCTTCAGGTAAAGTAACATTAGCCTTTAATCACTTAATTAGGTGTATAGTAAGTAGAAATCTCGCCTAACTGCTTTGACATTGATATAGACTTGGCGCATATGATTTAGAATTGGCACTTTGTTATATTCAATCACCGAGTATTGGAATTTGTCATGCTCTTTATTTCTTGTGTTTCACTTTTTTTCTCACAGTCCACGGAGAAGGATTCACGAGGCAATCTTTATGGAGTTGGAAGCCTCAAGGAAAATCTTGAGAATGTTCTCACTGGCAAGCGCAAGCGAGACTGTGAATCGTTTCTGTCACTGCAAGAGCAACTGAAGGAAGCTCAACGTAAAATCGAAGAGCAGGCTTCTTACAATGCACGACGTGATGCTGAGGTTGCTGCCCGTGAAGCAGAACATTCCCGAACTGTGGCTGAGCAAAAGGACAAGCTCGAGAACTTGTCCTTGGTGGAAAAGTATTTGCGCCAAACTGATCCAGGCTTCCTGGACTTCATGGCGACTCATTCAGCTCAACAAACCACCGACCCTCACACAACCGGTCTTCCCCCAACAGCTCCAACTTCAACTCCATCTGCTTCTTAGGTTAACTATCACTCTCCATTTCTTAACTCTCATGACCTTGTCACTTTTCCATATATATGTGTTTCTTTTTCTGTTTATTTGTGTATGTTGTGACATGTAAGAATATTTGTTTCATTTAAAGATTTATTTGAATTTTGCTTGAATCTTGGTTTTGTTTCCATTAGAATAGTGGTTTTGGTTCTTTTAAAATCAAGGTTTCATAATTTGGAAAAACAAAACCAATTCAAATAACAAATCAAAACCAAATGCCAATCAGAAAAAAACCATATGAACAATATCGTGATATTAATAGTCGCTATACAGTCGTTAAAACAGTCACAAAACAGTCACTAAATAGTCGCTAAATAGTCGTTATACAGTCGTAACCTAGTCGTAACATAGTCGTCAAAGTGTTTACGACTACTGTCCGACTACAACACCAACCACTTCTGTTCATGCGGAGTAATCGTTAAATAGTCGCAATGTAGTCGTAACAATTAACGACTACGATACGACTAACTCTACGACAATGAATAATAGTCGCCATGTAGTCGTCAATAAGCGACTATATTTACGACTACGGTGTTTAACGACTATCGATTTACGACTACATGTATTAGTCGCTACGTAGTCGTAGTCTATGATTTAGCGACTACATTGCGACTATTTGTGCAGTCGGAAAATCCCTGCTTTCTTGTAGTGTTTTAGTTCGAATGTTTGGATGGAAATTTTGGAGAAATGTTGCTCTTCCGCTCGGTCTCGGACTCTGGTGGTATGGGTGTTGTTTGTCTTGTGCTATGGTTTACTTAACGTCTCTACTGTGAAGATCCATAATGTTTCAATTGTGTCTCGATATGGCTGGAGTGAATGTAGGTACCGGCTCTTTTGCTGCGTGAATCTCTGACATTTCGCCAACTGCATTTTCTGGTTTCATCGGATAGATGTTTTATTCAGGTCCTCTAATGTGTTACTCCGACATGTTCTATCTGTGTTGAGACGCCTTCGCTACAAGAAAACATATGTTTTAGGAGGGATATATTCGTGGCAAATTCATCGTAAATCGGAACTCGCTACGAATATTGAATCGTCGGTAATCGATCGTCGCAAATGGAAAATCGTCGGGAATTCGTCGTTAATATTGGGAGCCTCAATATTCGTTGTAAAATCGTCGTTAAAATATTCGTCGGGAATTCCTCGTAAACTTGAGAGAGACAATATTCGTCGTAAATTTATGGCTAATTGGGAAAAAAGAAACGTCACTAATTCCTGGCAAAAACAATTTCGTCGTAAAATCAAAGCAAAAGATTTCGTCCTAAATTCGTGGCAAAAAGAATTTCGTCATAATTTCCTAGTAAATTATATTTTCCAATAGCGACGAATTAACGAGGATTAGTACAACTGTATGTTTTTAGTATAAGAAAAAATATAAAGATATATAAAATTAACTATTCAATAACATTAATTTAAAAGTTCATAGTGGTTAAAAACAACTATCAAACCAAGTGGTGGTAGTGGGGTGGTTCCCTTCTGGGGTGAGAATCGGCCCTGCTGGTCTAGGCCAGGGATCGATTCCCCACAGAAGCGGAATTGCAACATTTAATCCACTTGGCCACCGGGGCATTCAAATGGTCTCTCCGGGCCTCCAGGATTCCCGCGGGACCCGCCGTTAGGCTGGCGTTCCGCACTACACAGGACCCGCAGGACCTTGTAAATTAGTGTCCGGTTGGTGGCCTGTGCTTAGTCGGATCCAAAGGATCCGGATACCTGAGTTATCAAAAAAATAAAAAAAAATAACTATCATTCTTACTATACGTTATCATTGAGATTTATAGAGAACCCACGATTCTTAAGCATATATTTTATAATTTTATAGAAATTCAACAAGTATACATTTAAAATGGTATAACCAAAAAGATTGAACCAAAATTATGCAAGTTTAGGGTATAATGTATTGATTTAAGACGAATTTGGGAGGAATTTACGACCAACTTACGAGAAATCCAGGTCAATATATATCATCGTAAATTTTTTGGTATTTAACAACGAATTAACGACGAAACTATTTTTCTTAGTTAATTCGTCGTAAATCCGTTCATATTTACGATGATTTCCAACGAATTGTTTTCCTCTTTCTTTCCGACGAATTACTAACGATTTTAAATTTCCTCATAAATTCGTCTTAAATTTAACGTTAATTAACTACGAATTATTTTCCTCGTAAAAAATCGTGGCAAATCTCATGTTTTTTTGTAGTGCTTGTTTTATGAGTAAGGTGTGATCTTGCCAAGGCTTTTGCTTTAGTTTCTGAGGTTTATTAGGTGGTTTGATTTCAGAGTATCCCTTTCCATCTTTTCATTGTTCTTTTAGCGTTTACTTCCTTTGTTTTTGAGGGGGGATTTACACATCTTATGCCGGTTTTGTCTACTTTATCATATCCCACCATGTATACCCTCTCCGTATTTTACTTTATTATTTTAATGAAATTTAGATGATAAAAAAATAAATATGATTAGCCGTTTAGAGTATCATTATTGGTGAGTTTTACCAAGGTTCTACAATTAAAAAAAAAAAGAAAAAAAGGTGGCAGAGAGATAAAAGAGAGTCGACTGTGTGTAGAGAGTCGCTAGAGGCGTCTCTTCCCCTTCTCTCACCACGTGTCAAATGTCAATTAATTTTTTTTTGTTTTTTTTTCTCAAAAAATCATTTTTTCTTTTCTTTTTTAAATAATAAAAAAATGAAGAGCCCCAAAAGGGACTCTCCAATAATGAGTCTTAGAGCATCAGTATTGTAGAGACCCCTTACTGGGCTCTTTAACATTTAATATTAATAAAAGAAAAAAGATTTTCGAAAAAAAAATCAATTTTCGAAAAAAAAGCGACGAATCAGGTTTCGACACGTGTCGAGTTTCCCTTCAGAGTCGATTCCTCCGCCTCTCCCAAAGAATCGACTCTCTTAAAAAGTTCTGCCACATCATATTGTTAGTTATTTTTTCTTTATTTTTCTGATTAAGAACTTTTAAAAATCTGTGCAATAAAGACGATCTTATAGCATCTCCAACGCAGGTTTTGGAGAGAGTCTCTAAACAATAAAAAAATGATAAAAAAGGAAAAAGTAAGAAAGAGAACTAAAACCGGTTCTGAAAAGAGGACTTTAAGAAACAGTCTCTGATACCCTTATGATAGGTGTCATTGTATGAATGGTTTATCTTTTTTTTTTTAAAATTAAAAATTAATTATTTTTATTAATTATATTGAAATAATAATATTTAATTGAGAAGAGATTCTTTTTTTGTACTTCAGCGTTGGAGATGGTCTTAGGCATTTCAATCGGAGAGCTCTAGAGCGTATCTAAACAATTAAAAAATGAAAAAAAATAAATAAAATAAATGAGAGAACCAAAAACGTTTCTGAAACAAGAACTTTTTAGAGACTAGAGATTTCTTCCACATGTCACTTTGTAAATGGGTTCATTTGTTGGTCAAACTGGTTTTCTAGTTGTAAAAAAAACAAGGTCAATTTTGTTAAAATTAAAAAAATTAAAAAATATTTAATTTATATTTAAATAATAATATTTTAACAGTGAGAGACTCTTTTCAACGATAAAAATGCTCTTAGAGCATGTGCAACGCATAGATCTTAAGTCAGATCTTAATTTAAAAAATTATTAAAAAATTGAAAAAGTAAAAAAAGTGAAGAACAAGGGTTCTTGTGGGTCTTGTTTAGGAATCGGATCTTACACTATTTGGAAATAAATAAGACAAATGTATTTCTGTTATTGGTTTTCTTTTTTATATATTTAAAATTTATTTATGTTTTTATATTATATTAATATTTTATACTTAAGAAACATTTTTGAGAGTTCCTGCGTTGATCTTGGTCTTATAGACAAGAAATAGAAAAATTCGGGACGAATTAGGAAAGAAATATGTCCTGAAATAGATAGGTCTATCAGAGTTTGTTAAATATAGTCGTAATATATATCGTGAGAACAACAAATAAAGTAAACTGATCGCCCATATAAAAGAAAAAAAAAATCAAAAATTAAAGAAAAGTAATAATAATAAGGAAGAGAAAATGAAATCGCGTAAACGAAAAAGGAAGTAAAAACCTAATATTTGACCCCCAAAAAACAAAACCCTAATATAAATATGATATTATAGACACCCTTTCCGACAAGTTGATTAACTCGTTCTCTTTCAGTCTTTCTCAAGTTCCTAAACACCGAATCTTTTTACAACAAATCATGGTTTGGGTTGGGTATATCGATAACGACGAACCCGACTCGTTTATCTCCTTCAACCCATTCTACAGCGATGATGACCAACACAACAACAACAACAACAACAACATGACCTTTGTGTTCGATTTCGAGTTGGTTTACAGGCGAGCCCCTGAACCAGGTTCAGATTCAGATGAATATCTGGATACTGAAGATTTGTGCAATCTGGAAACTCGGATCGTTCATCGAACTCACGAGTTCGATAGAAACTGGCTAATCGGCGGCGACAGGGATCAGATACAAGCCACCGTGTATCAGATCCTCGAGAATATCCAAGTCCCTTTTTACTGGGATGTGATTCATGCATTAACTGTAGGTATCCTGGATTTAAAGAAGCGCGAGGCCATGTCTGATTCACCTAAGGTTGATAGGATCAAAGTGGAGATTGATGTTATCGTCCGGCGTTTTCCCGACGACGACGACGTGGATGTAAATCTTGCGGTGGCTCCGGCAAGTGATGAGGCGGTGGAGAAACACTTTGATACGGTGGTGGTTGTTGGGAATGATGATGATGAAGACTACTGTGTGATTTGTATGGATACGATCCGGGTCGGTTCCGGTGTGGCGGCGGGTCGAATGCCGTGTTCGCACGTGTTTCATCGCAAGTGTGGAGAGGAGTGGCTTAGGAACAGTGGGATTTGTCCTGTTTGTCGCGCCGTCTTCCCGCCGCTCTAGGTTATTGTTTTAAAGTTGTGTAATTGAATACTCTCATTATACAGTGTCTTTTTTTTATAAAAGGATTTTCATTATACAGTGTCTTAATTTGTAGTTGTTTGCTTCCTTTTTCAGTTTTATTAATACAATAATACATTACCACAGTATGTTAAATTTCAGATTACAATACTATATAATTCCATTGTTCGAACATGTTGAAAATTCTAAGTGTTCTTATGAAACCTTGAAGGATAACCTATGTTTAGCTTTCCATATAATTTTGAAGAAGAATCACAAACGGTTCCATGGCAATTGAAGAAGAAGAAGAAGACTTTCATAGAAGTTGTTTCTTAGAAACGGTAAACCAAAACATAGTAGTGGGGGGGGGGGGGGGGAATCCCATAACCCCAAAATCAAATTAAAGATTAATTGTTTTCGTGTCTAATTAATTGAAATGATAAACTAATCAATTTTCATGCAAAAGCTGCATGCCTCTCACAAATAGTTTTTTTTTAACGTTCTTGGGCGGATAGATCCAGATGCTTTGAGGAGGACAAAGTTCTTGATCTACAACGCCCATTGCACCTGCTTTCATCAAACGAGTAGGAGACACAACGCTTGCGTTTGTTACCAAACCTTGAGAAATAGACACTGTTCCTCGTCCATGCATGGGAGATTACTTCTCAACTCAAAGTTATATAAGCTGACGACAAAGATTGTCAAGCCATCAAGATCAGTACTAGTCACCTTCTCCAATTTCAAAGAGACTAGTTTACACACGTCTGGCTTCTTGTTGCCGCTTGTAATCATGAGAAAGAGCTCTCCTCTCTTTTCTCCCAAATAAATTGTTTTCTGATTTGGTATTGATAAGAATTGGTATATGGAACACAACCAGCCTCTTCCTCCGTTTAAGAGATAGAATCCATCATTGACATAGACAAGCTTGCTATGCTTATAAACCTCTCCAAAGAGAGTAGGGAAGTCTTCAGTAATCCACTCAGTTTGCTCCATGATGGCAAGTGCTGACAGTGACAAGATTACCCACAGAAAAGTTTATCGCTACCACAACGCAATTATCCGACGTAGGAGGACAAGAGAAAGCAAGCTCCCGAAAAGACAGATCAAACTTAGGCAAGCTTATGAGCTCCCGAGAAAGCGGATTGAAGAAGAAGATGTTGCTTGAGTATAACCAGGCATCTCATGAGTAACACAGAGTGGATTTTGCTAGCTCTGTAAGTTTCAGAGTGTACGGCCGGCTTCCATTGCAATAATGGATCGTAGAGTTTAAACAAGTTGCCACGTTTAGGAAAACACAAAAGCCAAGGATGTTGTTCCACTGCTCGAACGGATAATGCAGCTTCACGCCATGACTTGCAAGCAGCAGATGTGTACGCATGTTATATTTTAACACAAGTTGAGACATTATTACTTCCAAGAGGCATAATGGCAGATCAACAAAACTCGGGTACAGTGATCTACAAAAAAAAAAAATATGAACTTCAAATTAGACAAAAGTTTGTGATCACTTTCAGATTCGTCTCAAAGTTGAGAGCTGTAATATATTTCAAGGTCACCAACAAATTCGCTACAATAAGAAACTCACAATTTTTTTTTGTCAAACTTTGTAAAACTCTTGTCAAATCCACTACAACTCAATATAATTTGCAAAGAAATTGTCAGAAAGTAACAAACCGTGTACATGCATGGGACGATGGTACTAGGAGAAATCAAAAGTATCTTCATGGAGGGAGTGTTGGAGTTTTTTTACTTTATTTTTGTGTTGTGGTTAAAAACAAAGAAAACTTGAATTGCTTTCAGAATAAGAAGAAAATAAAATAAAAAATCTAAAAGCATATTTATTGATCGGATGATCCTTAGTTCTCATGTGAGCTTAGACCATCTCCATTGGTAGAAACCCAATTGGGTTTCTTAACAAATTTTTTAATATAAATTATTCATCATCACATATTAAGAACATGTTAAGAAAATTTTAGTTTTTTTTCTCTTTCATTGGTAGTATCCTATTAAGGGTTTTTAAGAATAAAAAAATATATTTCAAAAATTATTTAACAAACTATCACTTGCAACCCAAGAGTAAACTATGCTGCAATTGGCAAGTTGAAACACAATTGAATGTAGTAGATAGGCGTTTCTCATTATCACCATAGCCAAGTAAATTAAAAGAGAATCTACAAGTGACAAAGATCCTTACAAGAGCTTAGCGTTTTTCATCCAAAGAGCTCGGCGGAGGCGCTGTTTTATCAACAAGAAGCTCAATCCTATCACCTCTCTCCATTATCTTCTCAATGTTCTCTACCATCACCGATCGAATCTGTAAACAACACAAACAATGAGAAAAATAATTGCACTATCACGCACAAGTGGATATAATATCTAGAGATGATACCAAGAAGCAACAATTATTACATAAAATCTATGTTGAGGGAACGTACCGAGACTTTGCTGTTTGGATTTTCCATGGAGTTGGCTCCCCTGCTTTTTGAAGGATCTTCTCTTACGATTGCTCATCTTCCTTGTTCTGCCTTTCCAGCCACTCTTCATCTTCAGAATCCATGTCATAGATTCCTCTGCTCTAGGAATGATCCTAAATGCCAGTGTTTGTTCTCGGAATGGTTCAAAGAAGGCGTTACAGCGAGATACAATGTGACTGCTTTCTGTTTATCTGAAATGCAAAACATAGTTTTACCATTACGAAGAAGGAGAAAAGCTCAACAAGACCATCACTCACAGGAACAAGAACCCGTTGGGGAAAGAAAGCATGAAAAAAACTCATCGGGCAGTGAGGAGCTAACCTTGAATTTGCTTTTGCTAAATGATTCTACTCTGCAGACCAACCCAGAACTGACTTCCTCTTTTGTTATTGTGACAACATAAAAGTGTGCACATTGCTTTTCAACCTGTAAGAACCATAGCACATATGAGACTTATATGGATATAGACATTCATTACATACACAAATGCGATCATTGCCAGGCATCGGCTACAATAGCTCACCTTTTTAGTCACAACTTGTCTAAGTAAAAGAGGATCAACTGAAACTCTGCCACTAAGAGCCTCCTCCAAAATAGTTGCAGATACAGATGTTTTTATCAGCACACCAAGTTTGCTATTTCGTTGGGAATTTCAGAATACATACTCACTCAACTTGCATTCAATAAACCAACCTAAACAAAGCTGCAAACACAGTATTCCTATCTCCTAAACTTGAGAGATATAAATCCAGGTCTTGGCTTTCTGCTTCAACAGCCTGTGAAAGAGAAACATAGTATTCATAGCTTCAATCCTAGTGAACAAATTTGACAAAATTTCATTCTCTTAAGGCCACTACCTAACAACACTACCTAACAATTCCATCAAAGCTTAATAGCATTGAACAAAACAGAATCGAATCAAAGACCTGCCCAGAAGCACAATTCCAAACACGCATCTTCTCGTCATTGTTATGTATCTTTAACATTAATTTCATCAGTAAAATTCAGAAACCACATAAACCCAGAACAAAATTGCGATAAGAAGAAGAGAGAGGAGAAGATCACGAGAGAGAAGCATTAGAGGTAGAGGTCGCCGAGTTCGTCGATAGAGAGTGAAGCCATCGATTCGTCGGAGAGAGAGAGAATTGTCGACGAGTTTCGTCGGAGAGAGCGAGATCGGAGGAGCCAAAAAAATCCGATTCTACCGAGGCGATAGAGAGAATTCTTTTTTTTGGGTTAAAACTAGCGGATCAATCCTAAACTGACACGTTAGAGTTTCTTAACAATTCTTAAACATCTTATGTAAGATACGTCTTTAAAAGTTTTACACAGTACTCAATTATTTTATTTTATTTTAACCTTAAGATACTCTTAAGAAACTCCTTAAAAACGCTGATGGAGATGCTCTTAACATAGTGAAATGAAATTGCCTTATTCTAAAAACATATGGCTGATCTAATGATGAATGATCTCATAACATCAAAATCAGAAAAAAAATTAAAAGTTTTTTGGTTTTTTTTTTTTTTGGGAATCATTCAATTTTCAAAAGCCCATTGGTTCTCCGTGCGTATTGCAGCTTCTTCTTCGGGTGTGAAATCGTTTTCGATGTTGAACAACTCGCGAATTTCCTTTGGTGACTTGTCTTTGATGGAATCTGCAATCTTCTGGCAAACGAGATCGAGAAGGCCTTTGGTGTTGAGGTAGTTCGCGGCGAGGACGAGCCTGAAGAGTGTTTCGTTATCGACATTCGTAAACTCTTCATCCCAAGTCTTGAGTGTAATAATATGAATCTCCGTAGAGAGTTATGATATTATTGATAACCTTATATAGGCTATACAAAGAGTGCTCTACAAGTATCTTTACATATTTGACATTATCATGAATAAGGAAATATTCTATATTCCTATATTCTAACACTCCCCCGCAGTCGGAGCTGGAGGTTTGCGAATGCTCAGACTGGATCGAAAATCTTCAAAGAGAGAGATGGGAAGTCCTTTAGTAAAAATGTCTGCATATTGTAGAGCCGAGGGCACATGAAGATCCTTAACATGACCAACAGCAACCTTTTCCCGGACAAAATGGATGTCTATTTCAACATGCTTGGTGCGTTGATGCTGGACAGGATTAGACGACATGTAAACAGCACTAACATTGTCACAGAAGACAACGGAAGCCCGTGTGAGAGGCAAGCCGAGCTCAAGAAAGAGATTGCGTAGCCATGTGAGTTCAGCTACAACATTGGCAACACCGCGATATTCTGCTTCAGCACTAGACCGAGACACAGTTTGTTGACGCTTGGAGGACCACGAGATCAGATTGTCACCGAGGAAGACGCAATACCCGGAGGTGGAGCGACGAGTTGTTGGGCAACATGTCCAGTCAGCATCGGAGTAGGCGACCAGACCCGTTAAGGATGAACGAAAGAGCTGAAGTCCATGAGAGATAGTACTTTTAATGTATCGAAGTATGCGTTTCAATGCATTAAAATGAGACTCTCTCGGATCATGCATATACAAGCAGATTTGTTGAACAGCGTATGAGATATCCGGGCGCGTGAATGTCAGGTATTGAAGAGCACCTGGCAGGCTGCGGTATAGCGTAGGATCAGACATGGCTCTGATACCATGTAATAATATGAATCTCCGTAGAGAGTTATGATATTATTGATAACCTTATATAGGCTATACAAAGAGTGCTCTACAAGTATCTTTACATATTTGACATTATCATGAATAAGGAAATATTCTATATTCCTATATTCTAACACTCCCCCGCAGTCGGAGCTGGAGGTTTGCGAATGCTCAGACTGGACCGAAAATCTTCAAAGAGAGAGATGGGAAGTCCCTTAGTAAAAATGTATGCATATTGTAGAGCCGAGGGCACATGAAGAACCTTAACATGACCAATAGCAACCTTTTCCCGGACAAAATGGATGTCTATTTCAACATGCTTGGTGCGTTGATGCTGGACAGGGTTAGACGACATGTAAACAGCACTAACATTGTCACAGAAGACAACTGAAGCCAGTGTGAGAGGCAAGCCGAGCTCAAGAAAGAGATTGCGTAGCCATGTGAGTTCAGCTACAGCATTGGCCACACCGCGATATTCTGCTTCAGCACTAGACCGAGACACAGTTTGTTGACGCTTGGAGGACCACGAGATCAGATTGTCACCGAGGAAGACGCAATACCCGGAAGTGGAGCGACGAGTTGTTGGGCAACCTGCCCAATCAGCATCGGAGTAGGCGACCAGACCCGTTAAGGATGAACGAAAGAGCTGAAGTCCATGAGAGATAGTACCTTTAATGTATCGAAGTATGCGTTTCAATGCATTAAAATGAGACTCTCGCGGATCATGCATATACAAGCAGATTTGTTGAACAGCGTATGAGATATCCGGTCGCGTGAATGTCAGGTATTGAAGAGCACCTGCCAGGCTGCGGTAGAGCGTAGGATCAGACATGGGTTTGCCTTCATCGGCAGCGAGCTTTGATTTGGTGTCTACAGGAGTGAGACAAGGGTTGCACTCTGTCATCTTAGCACGATGGAGAAGATCTGCAGCATAATTTTGTTGGTGGAGGAATAAGCCCTTCGCATTGCGTGTAACAGTGATGCCAAGAAAATGATGGAGTGGTCCAAGGTCGGTCATTGAGAATTCAGAGTTTAAAGACGCAATGATCGAGTTAAGCAGCGTGGAAACAGAGGCCGTGAGCACTATATCGTCGACATAAAGTAGCAAGTAAGCAGTGTCCTTGCCACGATTGAGGATGAAAAGAGACGGATCACATAGACTCTGTCGAAACCCAATGCGGCGAGCAAAAACAGCAAAACGGGTGTACCAAGCACGCGGAGCTTGCTTGAGCCCATAAAGCGAGCGGTGAAGAAGGCAAACGTGATCTGGCTTCGACGGATCGTGGAATCCAGATGGCATGTGCATATACACAGTCTCCTTGAGATCGCCATGTAGGAAGGCGTTTTTGACATCTAATTGATGAAGAGCCCATTCGCGGGAAGTAGCGACACCAAGAACAGCTCGAATCGTAGCGGGTTTGACAACAGGACTAAACGTCTCATCGCAATCAATGCCAGGTTGTTGCGACTTCCCATTCGCAACAAGACGTGCCTTGTAGCGAACGAGCTTTCCATCTGCATTAAATTTGTGCCTGAATAACCACATAGAGCGAACAATATTAGTAGACTTGGGCCGTGGTACAAGTGACCACGTCCCCGTTTTAATAAAAGCATCGTACTCTTCATGCATTGCCGGATTCCAATTAGGGTCTTTTGCTGCTTGTACATGGGATGTTGGTAAGGAAGAGACAATCGTTGTGTGAAGACAAAGCTTGTTGATTGGTTTCCGAATGCCATGTTTGCCTCGCGTTGCCATAGAATGATCATTCACTGTGGGAGGTGGTGAACCTGGTGGAGCAGGCATTGCCGGTGGAGCAGGCAGTGCCGGTGGAGCTGCCGGTGCTGGTGGTACCGATGGAGCTGGTGGTGCTTGCGGTACAGGTGGTTCTTGTGGAACCAGCGGTGCGGGAGGTGCAGGCGGAGCCGGTGGTACAGAGACCTCAGTGATACTGCGAGCCAGAGGCGGAGTGGATGCAGGTGGTGGCGGAGCAGTAATCGGTAAGGATTGATGTGCAGCAAAAGGAAAGATTGTTTCGTCGAAGGTGACATGACGAGACAAAATGATCTTATTGGTGCGTAACTCCAAGCAGCGATATCCTCTGTGATTCGTCGGGTACCCAAGAAACACACAAGGCGTGGATCTTGGAGCAAGCTTATGTGTGGAAGTGGGCAACAAATTCGGATAACAAAGGGATCCAAACACACGAAGGTGATTATAACTAACTGGTTGATGGAAGAGCTTAGTGTAAGGAACCATATGAGCAATGGCTGCTGACGGAAGGATGTTGAGAAGATGAGCAACTCTCTGAAGTGCTTCAACCCAATAGACTAATGGCATAGAGGCTTGTGTAAGAAGCGTACGAATCATGTTATTGGTGGTACGCAACATTCGTTCCGCTTTGCCGTTTTGTTGTGAGGTGTATGGGCAAGAGAAGCGAAATGAGGTGCCATTGGTTGCTAAGATTTCACGCATAGACTTGTTGTTATATTCGCCACCATTGTCACATTGGAGGGATTTGATCTCGGTGCCAAAGTGTGTGCGAACATAAGCTGCAAAGTGAATATACTTGCCGAGAAGATCACTTTTACGATGAAGAGGGTATATCCAGACATACTGAGTGAAGTCATCAAGAAAGATAACATAATATTTCAATCCACTGACACTGGAGAGAGGAGAGGTCCAAATATCAGAGTGAACAATCTCAAAAGGTTTGGAAACATCCGAAGTAGAAGAAACAAATGACAATCGAACATGTTTGCCTAATTGACACGCATGACACAAGTTTGTCATGTCGGTCTTATTAAAAACAATAACACCAGCAGAAGTAAGAGAGGAGATGATAGATTTTTCCGGATGACCCAGACGACGGTGCCACAAACTCTGTGAAGCGGTGGAAGTAGTGAGAGCAAGCGGAGATGAAGATGACGGTGTTGTGGTGACCGAGTAGAGGGGACCAGAACTGTTACATCGGAGCAGCTTGGTTCTCGTCTGAAGATCCTTAACACAGAAACCAAAAGGGTCAAACTCAACAGCACAATTGTTCTCAGTAACAAATCGTCGTACTGACACCAAGTTTTTGATCATGGAAGGACACACAAGGACATTCCGAAGATGCAAGGGTCGGTGTGGTAGATTAGAAGAGATGATACCGTGACCAATGGTGGTGGCAGGAGCAAAAGACCCATTACCGACAATAACAGAAGGTAGATTACTTTTATTAAAAAGGGAACGTAGCGTACCTGGCTGAGCCGTGATGTGGTTGGTCGCACCCGTGTCCATGTACCAGGAAGAGTCAGAGGGATTTTGGAGGCTCATCGTGCTGAATGCTTGAGTCAGCTGCGAGTGTGGTGACACTTGTGTAGCGTGAGCTTCACTTGGAGCACGAGGGGGATATGGACCAAGAACGCCAGCTGATGGTGGAGCGTAAGCGGCAGGAGGATGTGGTGGTATGCCAAATTGCGGAGGAGCAGCATACTGAGGAGCGTTATACGCGTATTGAGGTTGCCACATCTGGTACGGATGAGGATACGTCTGCAGTTGCTGCTGCATCGCTTGAAACCATGGTGGTTGCTGCCAATAGTTGTTGTTACGTCCTCTACCACGTCCACGGTTGTTGCGTCCACCACGACCATTGTTGTTGCGATAGCCACGGCTTGAATTGTTGTTGTGTTGGTATTGTTGCTGGTGCTGGTGCTGGTTTTGTTGGTCTTGTGGTGGATCGGAGGAAGTGTATAGCACATTAGGAGACGACGAATCATGAGGAGGGCTAGGGGAAACCCGAACTTGCTTCTTAAGGCGACTTTCCTCCAAGAGCAACATTGACCGAGCCTCAGAGAAAGATGGAAAGGGGGACTTATGCATGATCACATTGATGATGTTATCGTATTTCTCCGAGAGTCCGTTTAGCATATGCATCACCATGGCGCGTTCGGATACCGGAGAATCGATGTTGGAGAGAAGATCAGAGATGGTCTTCAGTTTTTGGCAGTAATCGTGGATGCCAAGGTCACCAATCACCAATGTTCGGAGGTCGTTTTCGAGCTGGAGAGCTCGTCCTTCTTTGTTATCACGAAACAGGTTTTCAATTGAGAGCCAGAGCTCGCGTGCGGTGCAATTTTTCTTCATAACCGAGTCAAGGAGAGACTCGGAGATAGTACCGTAGATCCACATCTTGACGAAGCCATCATGCTCCTTCCACTTGGAAGCGGTAAGCCCGGCAGGAGTGGAGGTGCCATCAAGGTGTCCCAAAACACCAAAACAAAGACAGTGTGTCGAAAACAACTCGCGCCAGAGATCGTAGTTGAGCTTGTCCATGTTAAGCACGATGGGGACATATGCTCGGATCTGTGCGATGCCGAATGGCTTGTCGCTAGTGTTGGCAGCGGCGTTAGTATCACCCATTGCAGAGAGAGAGATGACGGAGAGAAGGGAAAAAGAGAAGAGAGAAGAGAGAAGAGAAAAGAGAAGAGAGAAGAGAAGAGAAAGAGAGCGGAGGTAGGATCGAGCTTTAGCGGCCGAGGTAGGGTTTCGGTTTTTGCTAGGGTTGCTCTGATACCATGTAATAATATGAATCTCCGTAGAGAGTTATGATATTATTGATAACCTTATATAGGCTATACAAAGAGTGCTCTACAAGTATCTTTACATATTTGACATTATCATGAATAAGGAAATATTCTATATTCCTATATTCTAACACTCCCCCGCAGTCGGAGCTGGAGGTTTGCGAATGCTCAGACTGGATCGAAAATCTTCAAAGAGAGAGATGGGAAGTCCTTTAGTAAAAATGTCTGCATATTGTAGAGCCGAGGGCACATGAAGATCCTTAACATGACCAACAGCAACCTTTTCCCGGACAAAATGGATGTCTATTTCAACATGCTTGGTGCGTTGATGCTGGACAGGATTAGACGACATGTAAACAGCACTAACATTGTCACAGAAGACAACGGAAGCCCGTGTGAGAGGCAAGCCGAGCTCAAGAAAGAGATTGCGTAGCCATGTGAGTTCAGCTACAACATTGGCAACACCGCGATATTCTGCTTCAGCACTAGACCGAGACACAGTTTGTTGACGCTTGGAGGACCACGAGATCAGATTGTCACCGAGGAAGACGCAATACCCGGAGGTGGAGCGACGAGTTGTTGGGCAACATGTCCAGTCAGCATCGGAGTAGGCGACCAGACCCGTTAAGGATGAACGAAAGAGCTGAAGTCCATGAGAGATAGTACTTTTAATGTATCGAAGTATGCGTTTCAATGCATTAAAATGAGACTCTCTCGGATCATGCATATACAAGCAGATTTGTTGAACAGCGTATGAGATATCCGGGCGCGTGAATGTCAGGTATTGAAGAGCACCTGGCAGGCTGCGGTATAGCGTAGGATCAGACATGGCTCTGATACCATGTAATAATATGAATCTCCGTAGAGAGTTATGATATTATTGATAACCTTATATAGGCTATACAAAGAGTGCTCTACAAGTATCTTTACATATTTGACATTATCATGAATAAGGAAATATTCTATATTCCTATATTCTAACATTGAGCTCCTCCTCCTTCTTCTTCTCCGAAGCCGCCTCGTTTTCGCCGACCGAACCAGCCTCGACGTGCTTCTTGCAGTACTCGATCACTTTTCCGAGGATATCCGCTTTTACGTTCGTAAGCGGGATTGCTTTGCCGGCGCAGCCGTCTTCGATCATGTGCGCTACGATCTGGAACTCACGGGCCACCGCTTCGTCGACCTCGAAAGCTTCCCCATCGGAGCTGGTCAACACAATCTTGCTCGATTCAGACATTGTTCGTTTGATTTGTGGGGTAAAAAGCGGAGAAGGTTTTAGGTTTTTGTCCAAGAGATTGAGGAATTGGCCAAAGTATGCGTCTCTATTTATATAATCCGTAAGAGGGGAGGGTCGGTGAATTATGGGAATTTTTCTTCTTTTTTTTCCTCGAAACAATAAGGAAAAGGCATATCCAGTTACAAAAAAAAAGAAAAAACAATAAGGAAAAGTCCAAAATTAAATAAAGAAAATCATAAAATATCCTAGTTTAACTAGGGTTTTGAGATTATTATTTTTGGGATCAACCCATTCGACTGACAATTGGAATTTTGAGAAATTATAGTTTATGGGATTAACCACTTGAGTGACTTATACCAATGAATTGAATCTTTTCGATCCTATGTATTTTTTATTTGTATGTTTGCATAATAGAAAAGTAAGATCAATAAATTTTAACTAACAAACAGATAACAGTCTGAAAGTTATGTCAAAAATTCAAATATATAACGTTTGTTAAAATAAAATAGAAACACAATGTCACAAAAGCTAAACTAACAAAAAATAAATATGAAAATCAATATGCCATTGAGTGCGTCCACACAAGACCAAGAAACTCAATCTCGGTATAAATCAGCATTTTCATTAAACAAAAAATATAAAATATGATTAACAATTAGAATAAATTAAACTCACACAAAATGATTAAAAATGAAATTTAACTTGATATGTTGATGCTTTATGCTATTGAGGACGTCCACATAGGACGAAAAAACTCAATCTCATTGGTTCAGTCAGCGTTTTTATTAAACAATAAAATGTCAAATATGATTAAAATTTTAATAAACTTAAAACACACAAAAAAAAAATTAACTTGATATATTACAAATTTATTTGGAAAATCATCATAGAAAAGTTAAATAGCAAAAAATAAGGAAACTATATCTTAAAAAAAGTCAATAACTCCATAAAATAGTATATGTTAAAATAAAATGGAAATCAATGTTATAAATATTTTAAAAAAAAAAAATTAATTTGATGTGTAGACTATTTTTTTTTGGAAAATCAACATAAAAAAAAAATACAAAACTTTTCAATATGATTCACATTTTAATTAAATTAAAACACAAAAAAATAAAAATTAACATGATATATAAACAATTGTTTTTTGGAAAATTAACATAGAAAATATAAATAACAAAAAAGTAAGGAAAGTATATCTTAAAAAATGTCAACAACTCCATAGAATAGTATATGTCAAAATAAAATGAAAATCAATGTTAAATTTTTTAAAAAAAATAGAAATTAACATGATGTATAGACTAATTTTTGGGAAAATCAACATAAAAAGCTAACTAACAAAACAAAAAAAAGGGGAAACTATGTCTTACACAAATGTCAACACATTCACATAATAGTATATGTAAAAATAAAATAGAAATCAGTATTAAAATACAAAAAATATAAAAATTGTATTTCTCAAAATAAAATAATAATCTATATAAAACAAAAGCTAATTTAAAAAAAACATCTTAAAGGAAACCAGCTTGATATCTATTCTAACTTTTGTAAAATCAACATAAAAAAATCTACCGAACAAAAAAAGAAAAAGAAAATTATATCATAATGAATGTCAATACATAAAAATAACAATATATGTAAAAATAAAATGGAATCAATATTAACAAAGCTAAACTAGCAAAGGAAAATTTATCTAAAAACAAAATTAACTTGATATTTATAAGCTAGCTCTTTAGTAAATCAACAATAAAAGAGCTAAATTAACAACAACAAAAAGAACAAATTATGTTTTAAGTATATCAAAACATAGTAAGGATAGTAAATGTCAAAATAAAATAGAAATTAATACCAAAAGATCTAAACTAACTAATAAATAAAAAAATTTAATTTAAAATTTAGTTTAGGAAATTTATCATTTTTAAAGTATTGCCATCGATTATAAATAATAATATAAAGTTGCTATGGATTAGACAAATATACAAACCAAACATATTCTTCAAAAAATACAGAGTGCTTACTAAAACAATTGTTGCTTCGGTTTTTTTTTCTACCCAGTCACTTCTGTTTTTGGGTTTCAAAGAACTTATAAAAAATTATTAAGAGACACGAAACAACAATAAAGCGGTTTACAGATGGATTTCGAACTGTTTAGTATCTATTAAAAGGTACTAGCAAATCTATTTACTCATCACCAAAGGAAAATTTAATCAACACTTATATTATGTTTTAACAAAAAAAAAACTTATTCAACTACAATCCATGTCTTCATAGTAATAGATTATTATGTTAATGTTATGAGGCTAACATAAAAATTAATGAATTCAATATTTAACTTACGGTAAATTCTTAATCCGAATTTTAAGTTATCAGATAGACATTTTAAAAAGATAAAAAACAGTCTATCAAACAGACAATATACAAAATAAAATATATAAAATCATACACTCATAGTGAGTCATTAATTAGCGCATAAAAAAAATTGAATACTATGCAGACAAATTAACTTCTTTTTTTTTGTCGCATGCAGACAAATTATGTCATTCAAGCAAAGATATAGCTAAATATAGTGTAAAACACTATTAGTTTATATGCAACCAAAACTATATAAGTAATATTTGAAAACACTACAAGTATTAAAGTCTTATTTCATATACATAGCTACTACCGATATTTGAACCTACATAAACAACACATGAGTAACAGCTCATAGAATACCATTTAGATAATAAAGTATGAAAGTGTTATGAATCAAACGCAAATTGTCAAACCTAGACATGCTATGCAAATCATAACATTGAGAAAACACGCATAAGTTAATACAATGATAAATGGTTCAAAGACTCCACACCAACCTAAAAATTTGAAAAAGTATTTTCTCTGGCTGGAAATAAAACTGATTTGAAAGATAAAAAAAAGAAACAAAATATAAGATAAAACATATGAAAAATCCGACGGAGAAGGAAGAAGCTGTCTTGCATAATCATTGAAACTTCCAACAAAGCTATAGGCAGCTTTTTGTTTGCGATATCTCGATCCTCTTCTTTGATTGTCGCAGATAAATTTGTACTAATCTCAGTATGCATATTAGCAATTAAATTATATGTCCTATATATTTTGTCAGAGTTACATGGTTTTTAACAAAAAATATGAAATTATGTTGAAAGATACGATATAAGCATATATATATTAAAGAAATATTTTTGTAAAGTTTATAAAATGTCAAATTATTCGTCTTCTATTATTATTTCTATACAAATGACATATAACCCAATGTGTTAAAAACAAATTAGTTATTTAATCAAGTAAAAATCAATTGACTTTTTATTATTTTAAATAACAAAATTTGCAATCTTATAAACAAATACAAGTAGGAGAAAATTATTCATTGTATGTTTAATATATTTTTATAAAACAAATTTCGTAAATCTATTAAGCATTCGATAATTTAAAAATTACTAACAAAAAATGATTAAACTAAATCATTAACAAAGATCCGCGCGTAGCGTATATAAAATACCTAGTTTATTTTATTAAAAATCTGCCTTTACGCGTATCTTAATCTAGTACAATATAATACTACAATATGTTAATTTCAGAATACAATACGTAAAATCTCAAGGATAAGTAACTTTTTCTTACTCTTTCCGTTTTATTATATGATGTTATATGAGCTTTTTTTGTTTTAAAATAATTAATGTTTTCAAAATCTATGCAAATGACCTTTTTCATTCTCATCTTAATTAATAACAAATTAATATTTTAACAATAATAAATAAGATTATATAATAGATATTATATAATCTTGTTTTGTTTTTTTTTAATTTGTGTGAACAAAACTAAAACATCAAATAAAAAAAATTCGAAGGGAATATGTTTTAGCTTTCCATATAAAATTGAAAGACTTTTGTAGGATCAGAAGCTTCTAAGTTCTGTTTCTTCCGGACGATCAAGAGAATAATTATGAGGATTTTATCTTTTTGTTCAATGAAAGTAACTGGAAAGATTCACTGAGCTTTCGGGCTCTGTTTCTTTGAATTTTTTTCCCCAAATTATTCTTATGGTTTGTTTGAGTTAAGAGGTTGTTTGGCTTGGTTTTTTGGTTCTGAATGAACCGTCATACGGTACTGAAGTCATTTTTTTGGTCATATCCTGAAACAGCCAAAATCTTAAAAGCAAAAAAGAGTCTATTGAAAAGGAAGAAGAAGACGTTTATAGAAGCCTAAACCGGTTCTGGTAAATGACTCCCAAATCCCTAATTAAAAGTTAAATGACTTCCTATTTGTCTATTTGAAAAGATAAACATATCAATTTTTTCATGCAAAGCTGCCGCTCACAAATAGTCTAAAACGTTATTGGGCGGATCGATCCAGAGGCATTGAGGAGGACAAAGTTCTGACCAGTTACGCCAGAAATTACACGAAACGTAACTGTTTTCATCAAACGAGTAGTATACACAACGCTTGCGATTGTTGTAACCAACCCTTGAGAAATAGACAAACCTTGAGAAATAGACATTGTTCCACATCCATGGGACATTACTTCTCAACTCAGAGTTATGAACACTGGCAAAGATTGTAAGGCCATCAAGCTCAGTACTAGTCATCTCTTCCCATTTCATAGAGGCTAGTTTATAGACCTCTGGCTTCATGTTACCGCTTGTAAACATGAGAAAGAGCTCTCCTTCCTTCTCCGCCAAGTAAACTGTTTTCTTGTACCCATTCCGTTGGAGCTGAGGATCGGGATTTGCATAAGGATGAGGATACCATGTGCGTGAAGATGGGTGGAAGATATGCAACCTGTCCAACCCGTTAGAGCAATAAAATTGATCATTTTGATAGACAACCTTGTATTGCCTACAAAAAGGTTTATAATCGTCCGTAGGGAAGTCATCACTAATCCACTCAGCTGCTCCAAGATGCCAAGTGCTGACAGTGACAACAGTGGAAGGATAACCCACAACAAACTTCAAAGCCATTACAACGCAACTATCCGATGTAGGAGAACAAGAAAATGCAATATTTTGAAAAGACAGCTCAAACTTCGGCAAGTTTATGAGCTCCCTAGAAAACGGGTTGAAGAAGAAGATGTCGTTTGAGCTGGATCTTTGCATAAGTAACCAACCATCTCTTGAGTAACACACAGTTGATTCAGTTAGCTCTGGCAGATCCAAAGTATACGACTTACACTCTAATGGATCGTGGAGTTTAATAAAGCTGCCGCGTTTAGGGAAGCG
Source organism: Alliaria petiolata (assembly GCA_020283515.1). Taxonomy (NCBI): domain Eukaryota; kingdom Viridiplantae; phylum Streptophyta; class Magnoliopsida; order Brassicales; family Brassicaceae; genus Alliaria; species Alliaria petiolata. The sequence goes on from JAHZTW010000001.1 coordinate 414,242,099, forward strand.
CAAAAGCCAAGGATGTTTTTCCACTACCCGAACAGAAACTGCAGCTTCACGCCATGACTTGCAAGCAGCAGACGCACGGATATTATCTTTTAACAGAAGACGAGACATTATTACTTCCACGAGGCATAAAGGAAGATCAGCGAAACTCGGATTCAATGCCTCTTCGCTCCGAGTATTGGTCCTTTTGGATCTACAAAACAATTAAAAAATGAATATCAGTTTAGGCAAAAGTTTGTGACTTTCAAATTCAAATTAGGCAAAAGTTTGTGACTTTATTATTTGTCTAATCATCGTCTCAAAGTGAAAACTGTAATATTTCAATGAACCATTATTGGTGTCATTGAAATAATGGTTCATACTCTCTCCCCTCCAACGGAACACTATAAGAAACACACAAAAAAACTGGTAGACGAACCCTAAAAAAGCTCCCGATTATATTAATTTGGTAGAGAAAAGTTCTTCACATACATTGGAAAAGTTAAAACAAAAACTTTAGAATTCAGTTCACATTCCGACTTATTCACCCCCGAAAAGATATATAATGTAATTTGTATTATATATATTCACATTCCGACTTATTCACATTCAGTTCACATTCCGACTTATTCACCCCCGACTTTAAAGATATTCACCCCCAAATCACATTACAAGGGATTTGACAACTCTTTACCAGAGTTGTCAAATCCACTACAACTCAATATAATTTGCAAAAAAAAAAAAAACCGTCTGAAAGTAACAAACCGTGGCACGATGGTCGGAGAAAGCGAAAGTAACTTCATGGCCGGAGTGTTGGATCGTTGTGGTTAAAAATAAAGAATATTTGTATTGCTTTCAGAATAAGAAGAAAATTTAAAAAATTCTAAAAGCCTGTTTATTCATCGGATGAATGATCCTTAGCTCTCATGTGAGCGCACACGCACACACACTCATATATATATATATGTATACCTAGGGCCGGCCCTGGGAGAAGCGCAATGAAACATTGGCCTTAGCCCTGGGCATAAAAACCGGACCCGAAAACCCGAACCGGAACCGACCCGAAATAACTGGTTCGGATCGGGTTCGGTTATAGCCAATTTACCCGATGGGTTTTATGTCTCATACCCGTGGGTATCGGATCGGTTCCGGTTCCCACCCGGAACCGATCGGGTAACCGAAACAAAAAAACAGCAAACCCTATTTAGCCACTTAGCCTTAGTGACTTCGCCGGTTCGCTTGCCCTTCGAAGTTCGAAGTTCATCTATATCGACTCAGAGTCGACGACTCTAGTCGAATAAAATTCCTATTTACAAAGCTGGAACCCTTACCTAATATCGCCGATTGCTTGCTGCCGCCGACGTCAGCGTCGTCGAGAAACCAATCGGAGGTATGTGTCGTCCTTCCTACTCTTCTCTTTCTAATCTTTGTCAATTCTGCGTTATCGAATCTCAATTCCTTATATCTGCGATTGTCTCTTAGATTATATGATGCTTAATCCAACTTCAACGATTCTTATTTCCCATTTATTGATTTCTAATTCCTTGAATCGGAAATTTCATGAACGGGTTTGGAAGAGTTTTTTTTGTCTGTGTCATTGTAATTGTAAAGTTGTGACGAACGAAAATTTTGATTTTGTTCTGTATGCTTTGATTAGTGATTACCAATTCTTGGTTAATACTCGAATCATGTTTGTCTGATTTTGTTATGTATGCTTTGATTTTGTTACAATTTTTGGGAGTACCCGAATCATGTTCTGTCTGATTTTGAAGTAATTTCATCTCATACTTGAGTTTCTCTTTTTCGGTTATCTTCATTTCTACTTTCCTTTCATCCTTTCTAGTTTGTAAGTTAGCCAATGTTCTGTCTTGAATCAATATTGCTTGTAGCCTTGTAGTGGGTATTTTTCTGAAACTCAGAACCGATTATTGAATTGTTTTGTGATGATGCAGATGGCGTCTTGTGAATCCCCTCCTCAAGACAATGACTCTCCAATGGCAGAAGATAATATTGATGTATCAGACGATGATGTTGAAACGCCAAGTCCTGCAACTGGAAGTAAAGGGAAGAGGAAAGACAAATCGGGAGTTTCTGGTTCTGGTTTAGGGTCAAGGAAGAAGCCAAGATCTTGGGTTTGGGATCACTTCACGAGACTGAAAGACAATTATGACAAATGTAATTGTCATTACTGTGGGAAAGTAATGAGTTGTCCAACCAAGTCTGGCACATCCAATCTGAAGAAACATCTAGAGGGTTGTAAGTCTTACAATGTTTGGGTAGCTGCTAATAAATATAAAAGTCAGACAGTGATATCTCCTGGTGAGGATGGCGACATGAGCTTGTGTAAGGTCTCTGAGAAGGTGTTTAAGGAAGCTACAAATGAGATGATGGTATTAGCAGAGTTACCATTAGCTTTTGTAGAGAGCATAGCTTGGAGACATTTCTGCTCGAAAGTGAAGTTGTATCAGCCTCATTCTCGGAGAACATGCACAAGGGAAATTGTTGAGATGTATGTTTCAAGGAAAGCAGCTATGAAGAAAATTCTTGGACAGAACAAGCAAAGGTTGTCGTTGACTACGGATATATGGGTTGCTCCCAATACTTCGGCTAGTTATATGGTAATAACAGCTCATTTTATTGATGCTAGTTGGAAGCTAAGGAAGTTGATCATAGGTTTCAAGAATGTTTGTGATCATAAAGGTGCAACAATCTCTAAGGTACTTCTAGAGTGTTTAGAAGAGTGGGATATAAAGAGAGTTTTTTGCATCACAGTAGACAATGCCACAGCTAACTCTTCAGCTATGAAGAAGTTCAAGGAAGGATTCGGTCAGCTTGGTGATGATGCTTTGGTTCTAAAAGGTGATTTTTTGCATATAAGGTGTTCTACTCACATACTCAACTTGATTGTGAAAGAAGGTTTGACAGAGGTAAAAGACAGTGTGGCTGGGATTCGTAATGGTATTCAATATGTGAGGTCTTCAACAAACAGACTCAAGTCCTTTGAGTTTCGGGTAGATTCAGGAAAGGTTACAAGGGGAAGCTTACCTTTAGATGTGAGAACCAGATGGAATTCGACATATCTCATGTTAGAACAAGCTTTGAAGTTTAGATTGCCATTTGAGAAGATGGAGGCCGAAGATAAACCGTATAACGACTACTTTCTGGAAATTGTGGAGGGAAAGAAGAGGATTGGACCAGCGACTACAAGTGATTGGGATGAAGTTGAGAGGTTAACTCAATTCCTTCTAATCTTTTACAATTCCACTTTGAGTCTTTCAGCTTCAACTTCCATCACTGCTCATAAAATCTACAATGAGATTTGCACAATTACTAGAAATATTAGTGCAATAAGCACCTGTCCAGGTCCTGATGAAGAATTAAGGTACAAAGCCTTAAATATGATGACGAAATTGCAGAAGTATTGGAATCCTTTTTGGGAAGCTACAAGTGAGAATAGTAAATCTCAAAACCGTGAGATGAACAAGCTTTTGATAGTAGCAAGTGTATTTGACCCAACGAAGAAGATGAAGTTTGCTCACCTATGTTTTGAGACGCTTTATGGGAAAGATTCCATCGAGTTTAATCTTCTTTCTGAGACAATCAAGAGTATTTTGAAGAAACTGTTTGATGAGTATAAAGCTGCTAGTGCTAGTGGTGGGTCAGCTTCAACTACTTCTTCACAGTCACAAGGACCATCGTCTTCTCAGTCCGAAGTTCAAGTGACAAGTCAAGTTTTTGAGAGAAGGGTTCTGGGTAATGGAGTTGGTTATGAAAGAATGGATAACCTATACGAAGAGCTTGTACAAGAAACTGGAATTCCAGATTCAGTTAATGAGTTGGACTTGTATTTGAAAGAAGCTGTGGAGCATCCGAAGGTAATGAAAGGTACTGAATACGATGTCTTAGACTGGTGGAGGAAAAACAGTCCCAAGTTCCCAGTTCTATCTCTTGTAGCTAGGGATATACTTGCAATGCAAGTGTCCTCAGTAGCATCAGAATCTGCATTTAGCACTAGTGGGAGAGTATTAGACCCATGTAGGAGTTGTTTGACACACTACATGATTGAAGTATTGATGTGCACTGAGCAATGGTTGAAGTGCGAAATTCATCTCAATGATAAAGGAGATTTAACAATTGAAAGTTTGCTTTCGGATGTAGAGATGCAAGATGAACTTATGAGAGGTAATTTCTTTCTTTTCAACTCTCTTTTAAATCGATTTTACAATTTTGATTTCTAAGCTTATGTTCTTTCATTTTTCTTTAGAGTTTGAACCTGAATTCAACTTCCCAGGACCATGAGAATGAGGTAATCAAGTCTATCTTTTATTGATATCTTGTTGTTCTTTATGCCTCAGCGGCTCAGCCTCTCAGATTTACTATGTTCTGCTTATAGTACTAGGAGGAGACATACGAGTGAAGAGCAAAGGAAATTTGATGTTCAAGACTTCAAGGGTTGCTCGTATGTTTCATACTTTCATTTTTAAGTTTTAATTTCATCTCGACTCTCTACTTTATCAAGAACTTTGGATTTGAAGTTTGTACTTTAGAGTTTAGAACACTGTTTTCTGTTCAATTTGGTTCAGTTATTTTGCTTGAATTCGGTTATTTTGATTGAATTTGGTTATTTTGCATTGATTTCGGGTATATTGTCTTTATTTCGGGTACTTTACCCGGAACCGACCCGGTTAGAACTCAGAACCGATTTATTATGGGTATTTTTCGGTTCTCAAAATTTAGACCCGAACCGACCCGGAACCGATTGGAACCGAACCGAAACCGAATCGTAATCTTTTCGGTACCTATATGGGTATAAATTTCCTATACCCGAAATACCCGGAACCGATCGGTTCCTACCCGGAACCGACCCGAATATCCGAATGCCCAGGGCTAATTGGCCTAGAGCCCCCAAAATTTTGAAATTTATTAGTATTGAAAAAAGCCCCCAGATTTATTTTATTAGTAACAAAAAGCCCACAAAACTTTAAAAAATTTCAAAATCCCCTAAAAATCATTTTTTTTTTGTCTTAAGCCCCCGAATTTTCAGAGGCAGCTCATTAAAGGTTTGATTGATTCTCCCGCTAGCACCCGCAAACGCAGCTTTTGCGGGTGGTAGCGGTTGTTGGCGTTTGACAACAATCACACAAAACGCTTTCTACCGCTTCGAACTGCTTTGTATCGCTCAAAATCAAAAGCTCCTTCCAGCTAGCGTTTGCGGTTGCGGGCGATTGCGGGTGGATAATTAAAAAAGTTAAAAATTAAAAAAACACAAAATTTATTTAAAATTAAGATGTATATATAAGAAACTTTAAAAAAAAGATTTAAATATTATAATTACAAATAAATAAATAAATAAATTTGACATTTTTAACTAATATTCATTAACAATCTTTCATAATTTTATATGTATAAGATCTATAAACTCTAATTATTTTGATAAATATTTTCTTCATCACTAATGTATATATAACAACTAAAATTCTTTTCATCTAACATCTCCATACAAAAAAAAACAATTTTTCTATTAAAATCATAACTTTCATCCAAATTAAAAAAATTGAGAAATAAAAGTAATAATTTTTATAATTAATTATGTTTAATTAATAATTTTATAGTTTTTTATAATAATATGGTTTTTAATATTTTATATAGTTATAAAATTTATTTATATTGTTAATTTATTGTTTAACCGCTATTATACCCGCAAGTTAACCAGTCGTAAATATCCCGCAAATGCATTTGTTTCTAACCAATGTGCCAGTCGTACAACCCGCTTAATAATGTTGTTAACTGCAATCGCCCGCTTACGCAAACTCCCGCAGCCGCAGCCACAACCGCAACCGCAACAGCTGCGTTTAAATCAGTCAGGCCCTAAATACCTAAAGGGCCTAAAGCTTAACATGATAAAGTAAACTAATAAATTTAGATGAGAAAAGGAAATTGGAAATCTAATGAGAAAAGAAATTGCTTTAAAAAGGAAGTAAAAAAATATACATACACACGATCCTCTAAAGCAATGTTTTTAAAACCGGACCGGTAACCAAATCGAAAAAACTTTTGGGTCATAAGTCAATATGGTTAGACCGGATTCAAGCTCGTTCGATTAATTTTGATAATATTTTTAAAATAATATTATAAGACATATATCATATGGTTTTATATATTATTTTTTGTTACAGTAGATTTATAATTTTTTCTTTGAATACAACTATGAAATTTGAAATACCAATATAATCGGTTATATCAAATAAAACACTTCAATAAATATAATGTTTTAAAAAACTAAAAAGTAACGAACTGATTGTATAACAAAAATTTAGAAAAATATCTCAATAATTCAAAATAAAAAGCAAAAAGATAGAGTAGCACATTCAAACTTTATTCTCCAAATCTTCAACACCTTGAAAAAAAAATACATATATATCATTAGTTAAACTTTTTATAATTTTAAAGTAGAATTTAAAATCATACCATGAATGAGTTCTTCGCCATTTTTTAGATATTCTTCAAAAAGTGTATCTCCTTCTTCTTCTATAATCCAAAAATCATACCATGAATGAGCTCAGAAAAATCAAGTTCTCTTTCTCCTTCTTCTTCTATAATCCAAAACTCAGTTTTATCGATTGGCTCATAATCAACATAATCAACAGTGTCATATGATCTCTTTATCTTTGATCTACATATAAAAATAGCAACTTAGAGCAGAGTCTCTCACCAATTTAATAATAATAATTTTATTTATATTATTTAGTTTTAAATTAAAAAAAGAAAAACAAACCAATGATATGAAGACAACACATGAGATGAGTCTCTCATGGGTCTCTCATAGTCTTTCATTTGAGAGACTCTCTCCATTCTTTCTTTTCTCTTTTTCTAATTTTATTAATATTTTATGTTGAGAGACTTGGTGAGAGACCACCAATACAGATGGTTTTATATATCACTAACTATGGATAATATTAATAAGTTAATAAAAATAATAATAAAATATCTCCATCATAAACTTCACAAGTAACTAACCTGTTTTGTAAACTCAAGTTATAATGAATAAAAACAAGATCATTGAGCCTTTGATACTCCAGCCTATTTTTCTTTTTTGGTGTGAATGCTTTCAAACACAATCCAATTTCATCACCAAAATATTGAAAAATTAGTAAACCGGTTTAATGTGGTTCATATTGATTCGCCAGTTTCCGAGTTTTAGCCGGTTTGATTTGAGTTTTTAACCGGTTCAACTAACTCTGAGTTTTACTGTTAATCCAACCCGAAGATTGTTTCGATTCGTGATCGAACCCGGTCCGGTCCCGTTTTAAAAACATTGCTCTAAAGGTAAACAAAAAATATTTGGTTAATTCACTATCTTTCTAAGTCTCTTTAAACACCGAATTTAAATTTCATATCCATCAATCTTCATGGTTTATGTATCATGGTATTGTTTTATGTATGCCGATAACGAACCAGACACCTTCATCTCGTTCGACCTAGTCACCTAGTCTACAGTAACAAACAACACACTGATCACGACAACAATCTACTACGCAAAAAACCAAACGTGTTGTTTGATTTTCAGTTAGTTTACAGGCGAGCCCCTGAACCAGATTCATCTTCAGACGAGTTCGATAGAGATTGGCTAATCGGTGGCGATAAAGATCAGATACAAGCCACCGTATATCAGATTCTCGATATGATCCAAGTTAAAAGAACTTGTTCCCGTCACTTTTGTGCCCTAGGCCTCGCTCCCTAACTTGCAACACAAGCGACACACACTACAAGAAAGCAGGTCCGTTTCTGATCAAATTGCTGACCAAATTGTTGAAATGAAATAAATATGATTACTTGTGACCAATTTTTGACTAATATATAAATTTGGTCAGAAAATCATCGAGAATATTTGATGAATAATAATCATCAGAATTTGGACTAAAGTTCCTTACCACATTCTGACCAAAATTTTATAGAAAATAAATCTGACTATATAGTGACTAACTTTTGACTAATGTATAAATTTCATCACAAATTGATCGATAATATTTGATGAATAGTGTTCGTGAGAAGTTGGACGAAAATTTTCTGATTACTTTCTGACCAAAAATAAAAAATGGTCTAACAGAGATTTTGATCGAAAATGGGTCGATAGTTTTCGACCACTTTCTGATCTTATCTTATATTTTAAAATTACTTAATTAGTTAGTCGACATTTGGTCAGAAATTTAATACATTTTTAATAAG
>JAHZTW010000001.1:414251710-414269917 GCA_020283515.1 Alliaria petiolata
CCGAGCTAAAGGATTAAAGGAAGTGATTGAACGTGAGATAGCTCAACTTGAGCAAGCTGATTACATTATGGCCGAGAATGCTTATGTTTGTTCCATTCGGTACAAGGCAGACTTCTGAAATGTTCGGCAGACTTCTGAAATACACGGCAGACTTTTGAAATACACAGCAGACTTCTGGATGGGAAGCAAAAGCAGCCGAAGGGTTAACTTAAGCATTTGGGCGTGATTTCAAGGTCTTTGACCAAGGAATTAATTCTAGTCTTTGTTTTCATTTTCTATGTTTAGGAAATCCACAAACTTAAATTCTCTTTTCTTTTTCCGTGTTGCGAATTCTATAAGTATTGTAAGAATTCATTCTAATAAAATAACTAACTTTTTATCTTCTTCTTTTGAGAGAAATCTCTTTGTTCATCTTGAACATTTCGTTGAGTTTGGCAAGGGTTACTTCCAAACGCAGCAAACCTCCTAAGATCCGTGGTTAAGGGTTACTTCCTCGGTTCCGTGGAGTGGAGAATACCAAGAGACTTCCGCATCTCTTGACGGTCTCATTCGATCCATCATCTATCCAACTATCCGATCTATCCAACGCGCCAACAAAGAGCATAATCCATCCAAGGGTTCCATTATAAAGTCCATAATCTTTTCACCTTTTCAATTCCGACAACGGTAATGGTGGTGAAGCTTGTTCTTCCGAGTGGATTTCAAATACGATTGTTACCAAATTTCCAAGCTTGAGAAGAACGAGAGCTTGCTTCTTTTACTAATGACTTTGGTGATTAGGAAATGGAGAAAATGGGTTTAATTTGCCATGTATTGGTGTTCTAATAATTTTCTAGTAATGTTTTGGGGGATCTTGTTTCTTGTGCTGTTGGTGTTGCCATTTGTGTAGTATCTTATTGTGTCGGTTATTCTTAAGCCTTTAATTGTGGAAATTCAAGATACCATGATGTACTTAGACATTAAATTCACCATACTACTTATTAGACTTAGTTAGAGTGAGACTTTTCATCTCTTTGTTATGTTCAATTGTTTGCAAATTTTGATGATCTTCACTATGCTTATGCCTGATGATTCCTATATGTTACAAAAGGCACAAGATTTGTGGAGGTGACCCTGCAAATGACGGACCCGACAAGCATGTCCCAAGGTCGTGGTTGAAACTAAGTGATAATCTATTGGTTGTGTTTGAGGAATGGAGAGGAGATCCTAACAGAATCTTGTTGGTGAGAAGTGAAGTGGAAAGCATATGGGCAACTGCAGATATCTATGAATGGCAATCAAATGCTTCTTGAAAAGTTAATTAATTGATTTATTAATCAAATGCTTCCTGATGCATTCGAAAGTGTATTGGTTGTTTTTGGGTTTGTAATGTGTTCTATTGAATCTTTCACATATTCTTTTGGTATTTATGTATTATTAGATTTACTAGGTATTACTATTTGTTTATTAGGTATAACTGGATGTATTACGAACAACTGAAACAATTTCAGTATTAATAGAATTATTTGGTACAACTGAGTTTTAAAATGAATTAAAAAGTTACCGGAAAAATTAATTTAAAAAGAACGTGTGTTTGAAAAATAGCGCCATAAAAAAAAACATTTAAAACGAATTAAAAAAAACACGTGTTAAAAAACGGTGCCGTCAAAACCTACATCTAAAAAAACTCAACTAAAATTTTTCCAAAGAGTTGTACGCAAGTGTTCAGTAGTACTCAGATGCACATAGTTGTATTTTTACACTTTTTATGTTTAATTAGTTAAACCATGTTTTAAATTTAATTTTTGTAGTTGTACTTACAATAGTAGATAACTAAAATACATTTACTATACTTTCATATAATAACATGTGTTAAATTAATTTGATTGTTTGCTTCACATAACAATGAGGGTTAGTGTTTATACATTAACCTTAAAAGTATAAAGTAATTTTAGTAAAAATAAGATGTTATGTTTCTATTGAAAAAAATTTGTGGCTAATTTACATATCTGATAAAACAATATGAATTTATTCTTTACTATATGAAATTTAATTATGATTCATATATTATCACTACAAGGGCCTAACAAATTTAGAAAAAACAAATTTGTAAATCTAAAGTAAAATTTTTAAATTAAAAAAAATGATTACAATTTATAAAACTGAAATTGGTTTTGTATAACAATCAAATAACAAAATCGTTAATTTAATTATAAACCCAAAAATGACAAAAACAAAAAAAAATCTTGATTTAAAGCTTGAGGTTTTAATGGTGCGAGTGCTTTTATTTGAGAGCGAGTTTCAATGGCGAGGAAACGCTCTAAAGCGTGATTGGGTCCCACATCAATTTTTTGTTTTTTCAGATTAAGAAATTCGAGCTTTAATGTGATTGGTCGAATTTTTTTGTTTCTTTTTTAGTTAAAATATAATTTAAATATTGTAATATGGAATAGATTCATTAAGGGTAAAATAGGGATAACATATTTCATTAAAAGGATTGGGCCCCACGAGGGATATGTAGATCGTAAGAGGGTATTGTAGATTTCCTTTAAACACTTAAGGGCATTTGAGATTTTGGCTCCTCGGTCCCTGCTAATTTACTCTCAGATTCTATAATTGAGGCTCTTCTTATAAAGGTAATTTGATCTTGATATACTTAGGTAACATTTAATTTTTATATGCTTTCATAAGCTGAAGCACAACTATGGAATTACCGAAGCTATATTTACGTTGATATTTTTGGAAGTTGGAGTTGTTAAGGGTCGCTGCTTCGGATTCAGGACTTTGTTAAATGGCGGTTCTTCAAGCTATCCAAAGAGTGATTGATGAGTTACAGGTAGCTAATTCTCAGATTGATGAGCTGACCAAAAGAGATGAGGAGCGAGAAGCAAAGATGGTGATGATGGAGAAGGAGCAAGCACAACAGGTGATGCACCAGGCCAAACAGGTGACCCATCTCGCACAACATCAAGCATCTTCTCTTGCAACAATTTCTGGGCATCACTCTTCCACCACCTCCACCTAGGATTGATACCTAAAATGAATCTTAGGTTCTTTTTTGAAACAATTTATAGGCATCACTCTTAATGTTGTAGTACTTCTACTTTTTGTATGGAAATTTTAAGTTTTTAAAAGATTAGATCTATTTAATATTTTTATTGAAACTTAAATCATTTTATTTATTCTTTAAATGGTATTTTTAAATTAATAGAATATTAATATTTTGATTAAAAAATTTAAATATAAATTTGGTCAAAAATTCGTCAAAATATTTTGTCAAAAATGGTCAGAATCAAAAATATTTTTTGATCATTTTCTGACAAAATGTTTTCAACCGAATTTGATCAAAACTTCTGATAGTTTTCCGATCAGTTTTTGACCGATATTTCTGACCATTTTCTGATCAAATTTATTGACCTAATTTATGACCACTTTTTGATTAAGATTTCTGACCACTTTTCGATTACATTTCTGACCATTTTTGTCCAAAATATTTTTGTCCATTTTCTGATCATATTTCATTTCCGACCAGCGATTACTGACCAATTTATGTTGGTAAGAAATTGATCACAAATGCCTGTTTCTGACTATTTTTTGACCAATTTGATTGTCAAAAACAGACGTGTTTTCTTGTAGTGACACCTGCACACGCTAAAAAGTAGAAAATGAGGGGTGAGCAACGAATTACTCAGTGAGGAAAGATCATCCCTGCCCACATGATTCATACCATCAACAATATAGCTCAGCAACCAATATACTAAGCCTAGAACAGAAAAACATCACATAACTTATCATCAATCACATTATATATCATAACTTCACAGATATCACATGACACATGACACTGACGCACTTGGGTTGGCCGTCACCTCGAAAGGTCGTACGCCACCTTTGGCTCGTCAGCCGGTTTACGGGCTTCGACGGGATCGCCATGTCTTCGTCCTCAGTCCGACTACACACATACATCACACATCTTCCACAATACCAATCTTACAATATACTATCATCATTTTTAATACTTAACATCACACATCATAATCATCAATCATCATCAATTATCATCAATCAACAAACAATCTCCTAGACTCAACATATGTGATTACAGAACTAGACCATTGAATAATATGAATCCACAAGTCGCAAATCCTCACCTTAGCCACTTTGATGTTGAATACCAACTCATCTCTTTTTTACTCTTTTAGGCAGATTCGCTGTCACGCACTTAACATCTTGTTTCCTCATGATCAAGGGTCTCAAAACGGATCTCTTTCAACAGAGATATGGATCCAAGTATCCTTAACATATCTGCAAAGTTTCAGGACAAACGGACCTTGTTTGACCAACCAAACGACTTCACTCCACAATCTGGTATCGGACACACGCTGCACAAAAATAATCCAAATAAAACAGTTGTAACTCCCAGACCACAATAGATACCACCGAGATATTTAATAGGCCTCTAGCTCTAGGGGTTTTGAATCTTCTTACCAAATATCAGCTCAAACGCATCACAAAATCTCCCGAAACGCGACTTCTCCTCTGTCTACTCTCACACTTGCATTACACAAATCAGATCCAAAAACGCATTCATAACTTTCATACCAAAATCCCAAATGACAATCTGATTTCGGCTCTAGGAAGATATTATAGTCAGGGATGCTCTTACCAAATTTCAGATGGATACCAATAGTTTTGCTTATCTGTTTTCCTTTTGTACTGAAACATGTCAGATATGTGAAGATAGGAGATTTTCCAGATTGTAGCAGACATGAGGAAAAGGCGATATCTTTTAGCACAGATATCCGATGACGACGATCTTGTGCTTTCTGGAAATTTGAGACTTTCAAGAGATAGGTTTGTTGGGCTTTTCAAGCCCATGTCCAACTCTCCCATTAGTATGATATTGTCCGCTTTGCGCTCACATGGCAAAGCCCGTACGAATTTGTCTTTTGCCTCCTCCCAAAAGGCCTCAATCTAATTAGAGTTGTACATTACTTATATATTAAACCATTCCTGTCTAATCTTCCGATGTGTGATTTGGATTGATATTCCAATAATCCCCCCTTCAAGCCAAAGACCACATCACTCTTGGCCTCCAACCTTCTGCGAAACATGGCACCATCTTGTACCGCCTTAATCGCAAGTTCACCTCGAGGGTTATCTTCCCACTTCTCCAGGTCCACTTTTTAGAACCTTGGCTCTGATACCAATTGTTAGGCTTTTCAAGCTCATGTCCAACTCTCCCATTAGTATGATATTGTTCGCTTTGGGCACACATGGCAAAGCCCTCACGGATTTGTCTTTGGGCTCCTCCCAAAAGGCCTCAATCTAATTAGAGTTGGACATTACTTATATATTAGACCATTCCTGTCTAATCTTCCGATGTGGGATTTGGATTGATATCCCAATAAGGTTAAACGTCGCGTGGTTCATCGGGGTTCGGCGGGAAAACGTTTCTCAAGGTGACAGCGGTGGCTAGGGTTTAGGTTGGTGAAGAACAAAACGGCCAGAGCTTCGCCGTATCAACTCTTTCTTTCATTTCTCCTTTGTGAAGGGCCATTTATATAGAGTGGGAAGGGGATAGAGGTTAGGGTTTCTGACATGGGTTTTGTTAATTTGGGCCTTAACCACTTAATTAATTTGCTTAATCCATTTCTTCCTTTCAACCATCATTCGGCCAAATAACTTATTTCTCACGATCCGTTACCAACAGCCTATTTTAAGAAAACCGGGTCGTTACAATTCTCCCCCACTTAATGGGAATTCGTCCCGAATTCTGACGAATTCTACTGCGAGAGTTCTCCATTGCAACTTTTTAAATGATGACAAGATTTTGTGAAAAGAAAAACTGAACGCATACCACTTATTGCTTAAAATGATTTTGATCTCCAATCTATGGGACTGTTTCTCCCCACTTAGTTTTCAACCAAACCAAGGACTGTCAATCCATGTGTGTTTCACCTGAGGTTGAGAGGATAAAAGTAGGGATTGATTTTATTGTCTGTAAGTTTCACTTGGCATCCGTAGGCATCCTGAGCCTATGGGCAGCCCGCCTCTCTTGACAGCTCTAGTTGGATAGCACATTCACAACTTTCCATGACCATTGACAAAGCAATGAGAAACAGAATTGTGTCTATGCACTATTATTTTCACGTAGGCTTGAAGGTCTTCTTAGGGATTGGTTCGAGGTCAGTGGAATGTAGAAGGTGATTCACGGAATTTGTTTATTTTATTTGGCTTATTCTTCTTTTTTTTTTTATCTTCCCATTAAATCATTTGTATGTACATAAAACAATAACTTCACACTAGAACAATAAATTTGAAATTTTATTAAAAATAAAACATCATACTAAAAAATTGCTAATATTCTAAAAAAGGCTAATTTCTGTAATTATTTTTAGCATTCTATTGTATTAAACATAATTATAAGTTTTATAATTTGTAATAAAATAATAAATTAGTGAAAAAAGTAATTTCCTTTTTTCAATAGTGACGTACCTGACACATGTGTCAGTGTGAGTGTGTGTGTTTGTAAAATTAAGTAACTAGTTGAGCTGAACGTGCTTGAGATTGTAAAATATAGTCCTAGAAAATAAGAAAAGGAAATCGCTTTAATACACGATAGAAAAAAGGAAACTGATAAAATGTAAAAGGAAAATCCGAAATCTAATAAGAAAAGGAAATCACGTGAAAAAGGAAATAAATACCTAATATAAATATGATCATACACACACACACATCCTCCTAGGGTTTTAGAAAAACAAGATTTGATTAATTCACTATCTTTCTCAAGTCCTTGTCTCTCTAAACACCGAATTTGATTTCATATATCCATCAATCTTTTCCAACAAGTTTAATCATGGTTTTGTTTTTGTATGCCGATAACGAACCGGACACCTTCATCACCTTCGACCCAGTCTACAGCGACAAACAACACGACACCGATCACGACGACAACAATCTTCTACTACGCAAAAACACAAACTTGTTGTTCGATTTCGAGTTGGTTTACAGGCGAGCCCCTGATTCAGATTCCTCAGATTCAGACGAAGACGAAGATCTCAGCGATTTAGAGACTCGAATCGTTCATCAAACCCACGAGTTCGATAGAGATTGGCTCATCGGTGGCGATAGGGATCAGATAAAAGCCACGGTCTTTCAGATTCTCGACATGATCCAAGTCCCTTCTTACAGGGATATTGTTCATACATTAACTCTAGATTTCTTGGATCTGAAGAAACGCGAGGAGGCCATCTCTGTTTCACCTGATCTTGAGAGGATAAGAGTAGGGATAGATGTTATTGTCCGTAGGTTTCCCGGTGACGTTGAAGCTTGCGGCGGCTCCGGCAAGCGATAAGGCGGTGGAGAAACACTTGCCGTCTTAATTGTAAACCAAGTGGCTCTAGGCCCTTTTTGTTTTTGTTTAAAGTTGTGTAATTGGAATATTCAACACAGTATGTTAAGTTTGATGTACTAGTAACTCTTTGCTTCTTTTTTCCTCTCTTTCATCTATTTCTTGCATTGTGTTTACAGATATAAATGAGATTCTTAACCTAGGTTCTTTTATCCAATGATCTGTAAATTAACATATGGATTCAATTTTGTGTTTTTCTTTCAGTAACGTATTTTGGTTTTTGGTTCTGAATTAGCCAATTAGGCATTAATCTGATCCAGACGGTACTGAAGTCATTTTTTGGGTATTGTCCTGAAAATGCTAAATGTTTAGACGCCAAAATCTGAAAAAGAAAAGTCTCTTGTAGACAAAACCACAGTAGTAGTGAGGTGAATCCCAAACCCCTACCTAAAAGTTACATGACTTCTTCTTGTCTATTTGAAAAGATGAACATATCAGTCTTTCATACAAAAGCTCTCTCACAAATAGTCTAAAACGTTCTTCGGCGGATCGATCCAGAGGGTTTGAGGAGGACAGAGTTCTGACCAGTTCTCCCATTTCTTAGTCAGGCTGTACTTGCTTTCATCAAACGAGTAGGATACACAGCGCTTGCGATTGTAACCAGATCTTGAGAAGTAGACATTGTTCCTCATCCATGGGAGATTACTTCTCAACTCAGAGTTATGAAAACTGACAAAGATTGTCAAGCCATCAAGATCAGTACTAGTCATCTCTTCCCATTTCAAAGAGGCTAGTTTATACACCATTGGCTTCTCGTTTCCGCATGTAAACATGAGAAAGAGCTCTCCTTTCTTCTCTGCCATGAAACCTGCTTTCTCGTACCCATTCCATTGCTGATGAGAATTGATAGATGCGGAAAAATGATATTTCCATTTTCGTGAAGATGGGCGAAAGGAACACAACACGCCTCTTGCTGAGTTAAAGCAATAGAATCGATCATTGAGATAGACAAGCTTGCTCTGCATAAGATCCACTCGAATGAGAGTATGGAAGTCCTCAGTAATCCACTCAGTTGCTCCAGGATAGCAAGTGCTCGCAGTGACAACAGTGATAATAATAGGATTACCCTCAACACAGTTCAAAGCTACCACAACGCAATTATCCGATGTAGGAGGACAAGAGAATGCAATCTCCTCAAAAGGCAGATCAAACTTAGGCAAGCTTATGAGCTCCCTAGAAAACGGGTTGAAGAAGAAGATGTCGCTTGAGCTGGATCTGTGCATAAGTAACCAGCCATCTCTTGAGTAACACACAGTCGATTTATCTAGCTCTGGCAGATCCAGAGTGTACGACTTCCATTGCAATGGATCCCGAAGTTTAATCAAACTGCCACGTTTAGGAAAACACATAAGCCAAGGATGTTTCTCCACTACCCGAACAGAAACTGCAGCATCACGCCATGACTTGCAAGCAGCAGATGCACGGATGTTATCTTTTAACACAAGACGAGACATTATTACTTCCACAAGACTTGACGTAAGATCAGCAAAACTAGGATTCAGTGCCTCTTCGCTCCGAGTTTTGGATCTACAAAACAAAACAGAAATGAACTTCAAATTTGGCAAAAGTTTGTGACTTTCTTATTCGTCTAATGGTCACAAACTGAAAGTTGTAATATTTCAATGAACCAATGGACCAAAACTCCAACGGAACACAATAAGAAGGGAAAATGGGTTAAAAACCTGAGCTTTTTTTGAGGATTTAAAACCCTAACCTTATGAAAATGTGGAAAACAGCTCCACATTTGATAAAGAAAGCGGTAATGTCATTGAGAGAATACGTATTTGATAAAGAAGTGTGATGCACATTAAAGAAACTGTCATACTGAAAGGTGAACTACGCATAATCAATCATTGATAACCTATTGTTTTGACTAACAGGTAGAAGAGAAGTTGAAAACATTTTTTATCTAATGCCTTCTCCTTGTAGACATACGAAGCAAAAGGATTTAGAACAACATGCTGATTAGGTACAAGCCTAAACAACTAAAATCTCCATATGAACTTTATTAATTACTTCTTCCAAGCAATTTTAAACCAAAGTGAAAATCGGAAGTGATTCGGTTTTTCAACTCCCAAAATGACTATTGAACTTTTAAAAGTGAACCCCTAATCTCAGCTTTGAATTAACAACCCATCATAGAGAATGAACAAAAATTGAAATTTGTAATCAAACAAGGTTGCTGCTTTGAAAAATAGGGTCTTACTCATTAGTGTTGACAGTAAGAACATAATCTATGGTTTTCTTGAATCTATGAACCTTAAATCAAACAAATCTCAAAATCTCAGAAAAAGACAAACTCTTTACTGGGATGCGAATCCCTAAAACTGTTCCCGATTATACAAAATCTGTTGATTTGGTAGAGAAAAGTTAGGCTAAGAAACTTTGAAATTCAATTCAGATTCTATTAGACATAATTGAAATGTATGAACCGGTTTAGTATAAACCGTGTAATCAACCTCTGGCTCTGATACCATATAACAGAGATAGAGCGAAAGAGATAGACGATGAAAGGTTCAATTCAATTCAGATTCACCACCGAAAAGATAAAAAAACTCAAATCACAACTCTCAAATCGAATCTGTTGTAAAAACTGGTTGAGAGAAACGAGCCTTTTACGGGCGACGGCGGTTGAGGACGGTGAATGTGACGTCATGGCCGGAGACGGCGGTTGTGTTTGACGGGGCAACGGTGGTCGCATATGCTTTAGAGAATCTAAAATCTAAAGGGTTTTCTTGTGATTCATTATTTTCAACATTTTTTCGTTGGTTGTCGTCGTTCTACACTGTAGTAAAAAAAAAGGTTTTTCAAATAAAATCTTTTTTTTTCCAAATTTAACTTTGATTTGTAAAAAGTCAAACCCACAAAATTAAATGAAAATATTACCCATATAAGCACTTTTACTAACTCATATTTCATTTTAGACACTTTATGAAACCAACACACTTTGATGCTGTGATTTGTCATTCCTACCCTCACAGTTATCTTTACTTCTTTCAACTGGTTTGTGTAAAAACGATTTCCGTTAAAACATCATTTACCGACTCAGCTCTCTTCTTCATACTGTAAAACCCTAAAGCGGTCGCCAATTCTACCTCCGACAAACCGCTCTAATCCACCGTCTCCATCTCCGTAATATTCCCCCCTTTCCATCGAAATCGCCCTTACCGGTGTCTCCTAAGGGCCGACGAAATCCTTCACCATTGTTTCGCCTCACTGCAGTAAAACAAACAGATCTACAGCGATCTTCTACTAAATAGTCCAAATCTACTTCTCAACAACCAAGAGAGAAAGAGCGTTACAATTTTTCTCGACTATCAGGAGAACAATGGGTGAGGAAAAAAACAATTCTACTTCGATTTCATCTATGTTGGATTGCGTTTTATTTATCTGTGTCTTTGAAAATTCGGTTTGTTGATTGCAATTGACGATCATAAGTTTCATAGAGGTCACTTTTTCATCTGATAATCGTCTTCGTCTCTCTGCATTTCATTTCTTAAAACTTGTTTTGTTTCGATTCCAATAAGATTTAGGCAAAATCGCTCTGACAGGTTGTTGTGGAAAAGTTGCCGTGGACAGGTTGCTATGGACAGGTTGCCGTGGACAGCAACCACATGGTTCCTCCTCGACATCGCTTTCTACAGCCAGAACGTGTTCCAGAAAGACATCTTCACCACCATCGGTTGGTTACCATCGGCGAAAACCATGAACGCGATCCAAGAACTCTCCATGATCGCTAGGGCACAAACCATAATCGCTTGTTGCGGCACCATTCCTGGTTACTGGGTCACCGTGCTCACCATCGACTGGATCGGACGGTTCAGGATTCAGGCGGTGGGATTCTCCATGTTGACGCGTTGCTGTGGACTGGTTTCCGTGGACAGGTCGCCGTTGACGCGTTGCTGTGGATAGGTTTCCGTGGACAGGTCGCCGTTGATGCGTTGCCGTGGACAGGTTGTCGTGGACAGGTTGCCGTGGACAAGGTTCGCACTCCACATCTCGTCAAATTGATAAGCACCCCATTGAGTAAGCAATCAGCTATAAATTAGCTTGCGTGGAGAGTTTGATTAAATTTTGATCTACATGAAAAACTTGAATCAATTACTACTACTTATCGTGGCCTAGCATTGACTCATGTACATTTCCTTGCTTTGAAAGGATTAGTCTTTTGTTGTTTTCTTTCCCCGTGTGTGTGATTAGTTGTAACAAGAATGAGATTTTTGTAAAGAGTTTTGTTTGTTTTGTTTTTGCCTCTTTAGCCAATGTTTTAATCTTATTTTCATGCAGTACTTTGAAAAGGAAAAGAAAAAGAGCAGTGGCCACAATGCTTTCATGAGGCTTTGACCGAAAGGACTTTTCTTTTAGTGTTAGATTATTTTTGTACTAGAGAGTAGTTGGTATGTGTGTTAGGTTCGATATCTACTTCTGTTTGTATACATATATGAATTCACTCACTGAAGCTTTTGATCAAATTACATTATTATATGCTCGATCCGGATTTTGTTTTAAAAATGAACAAATCCATAAAAAAGTGTATGAGATTTTACTTATACGGTTCTTTGTCCACGATTCCTTATCCAGGGTTCAATGTTTACGATTCCTTGTCCACGATTCGTCATACACGGGTTAGTGTTTACGGTTCGTCGTCCACGTTTCGTCATCCACGATTGGTTGTCCACGGTTCGCCATCCACGGTTTTAGTGTTCACGAGACTATGTCAACGGTACTTTGTCTATGGTTCTATTTTTTACGATTTTTTGTCTAGTGTCGATTCAAACTCGTTCAAAGTAATCACGATGTCAAACTGTCACAAAATTTCCCCAATAATTGGCTTCAAAATGTAACATGTGAGGTTTTCATGGATATGTTGCTATGGACATGATGATGTGGATAGACGTTTTTTTTTCTCTGTCACCGTCTTCATATTTTCAGTCACTCGGCTCATTTGGATCATATGCTCAGAACATTCCCATGGTTTGTTCATTTTTGTAGCTACTTTTATGTAACATACATATAGATCTATTAATGGTTGTATATTGAACTATGTGTTGATAGTAGACCGTATTTTTTTATTTGTCGCAAGTCAGAGCAAAAGAGATATTCTAACGCTTATGGATCTGGTTCAAACTCTTGTGTACAGGTTTTTGTGGATTGGTTGCGGTGGATTTAAATTTTTGGTTTATGTCACTTTCTGTCTAATCTATTGATGTTGTTCATATAGATTTGTGATTGTAAACTCTTAGTGAATGATACCGATCAAATAAAATTTTCGTCTTTTACTCAATTTATATGGAACCAATGGTAAGCAACTTGCACGTTCAAATTACAAAGATATGTCTTTGTCCTTCTATACAGAGGTTAATGAAATAGCCATTGCCATTTCGAAAATTTGCTTATGTTCTAAACAAGTACTAAGACAAATATTATTTAGTTGTGCTAAACGTGAAAAAAATATATGATTCTTTTCTTTTGTTTTAAATTTCAATCAAACATTGAATAATGAGTTCCTTCAAAAACACACCAACCCATCAAGATATTTTACATAGTATGAAACCAATAAATACCTTTACAAATTGACCACTCTTTGTCCACCTCTTCGTACCTCAACATAATCTACAGTGAAATCCTCTACCAATGCTTCACTTCATTCTCTAAGAACCAAAAGATTGTCCACGGAAACCTATCTATACAAACCTGTCCACAGAAACTTGACCACATGCTCTTTTCACATAAACCTGTCCACATAAATTTGACCACACACACTCTATCCATATAAACATATCCACAGAAATTTGACCACGCACACTTTATCTGGCTACCAACACAACCATCTCCAAATCAAAGCTTTTTGACATAAAGCTTACCACCAGACCACGATGATGATACTCAGAATCCATCAGATACATACCCAAAACGCGAATTACAATCACTAGGAAAAGAATCGAGAGAGACAGATCGAATCAATCTAAAAAATTTCGCATACAAATGAGCAGGAAGACATGAAAGGGGATCGAGTTTCTGAGAAAAAATAAGAAACCCAAAGAACTCACGTAATTCAGTTGTTGATAAGAATGTGGTCCCCACTTTACCCACTCCTTACACTATGTTGGCATATTATCGGGAAAAGGGTCTATTTCTAGCTGAACTAATTGCACGGTGCCTTTTTCTAACTCAACTAAGACTTGGTGCCATTTCCTATCTGAACATCTTTAAAACTTAAAAATCCGATCCATACTATAATTTTGGTGCCAAAAAAATAGTTGACCGTCACTTCTGTGAGTCAACCGTTAACTCTAATGAGTCAGCATGTACCTGTGTATAAAACGACGTCGTTTTAGCTTTAAAATTGAAAAACAATTAAATGGGTGGTTGAAGGGAATCGAACCAGGGTGGCTATATAGCACTATAACGTAGAAACCACAGTGACACAAGATAATTTGTTGTATACAATCAATGCAAATAATATAAAAATATCACGAAACAGATAAAATATATCAAAACGGCATCTTTTCCCCAAAACGACTTATATTAAAACCTCTATAAATTAATATTCAATAATACAATAATTAATATAAATTAATAATTTTCGGTTCCGGATCAGGACAGTATAAAAATTAACAAAATGCAATAAGATAATAATTTTTTTGAAACTTTTATATAAATATATGGTCCCAATAATAAGTTAAATTAATAATTATACATTTAAGCATATATATCTACGTATATAACCAATGTAATATAGTAAATATGATTATATTATTGTTTTAAGTTTATAGACGATGTTAATTTATCCTCAAATTCTTTAATATGACATTTTCTGAACGAATTTTACAGTATGAAAAAATTTGTATTATCTTTTGTATTAGTTTATAGAGTTTTTAATATATTATTTAAAAAATTATTATCGTATAGCATTTTGTTACAAGATATTTCCATTCTCGAACAATCGCATTGTATTATCTTTTCCTCTTTTAAAATATTATTATCTTATTGTATTTTGTTAATTTTTATACTGTCCTGATCCGGAACCGAAAATTATTAATTTATATTAATTATTGTATTATTGAATATTAATTTATAGAGGTTTTACTATAAGTCGTTTTGGGGAAAATCTGTCGTTTTGATATATTTTATCTGTTTCGTGATACTTATATATTATTTGCATTGATTGTATACATCAAAGTATCTTATGGCACGGTGGTTTCTGCGTTATTGCGCTATATAGCCACCTTAGTTCGATTCCCTGCAACCACCCAGGTACATGCTGATTCATCAGAGTTAACGGTTGACTCACATAAGTGACGGTCAACTATTTTTTCGGCACCAAAATTATAGTATGGATTGGATTTTTAAGTTTTAAAGATGTTCAGATAGGAAATGGCACCAAGTCTTAGTTGAGTTAGAAAAAGGCATCGTGCAATTAGTTCAGCTAGAAATAGACCATTTTCCCGCATATTATCACCCCACCAAACAATTACAAAGAAAGGGTAAAATAGATTTTTCCCTCCTTTAAAACACAACTAAAGTGTTTAGGTTTAAAAAAGTGTCTTTTTATGAAACCAAAGAGCTAGAAGTGCTCTCCTTGATAAATAACTCAAATTAAACTAACAAGGTAATATCTTCAAGTGTTTAAAAACAAGAAAACTTTTACCATCACACACATAAATTTCTAGATTATAATAATGGATTTAGATTAATCGTTGGATTCAATATGTAATTTATTATAATTTAGAAAAATTGACAAGAGTAACGGTGGATTATATTATGGGTTGAATTCAACTTCGTGGCTTTGATTTGTATTTTTTTCCAAATTAAAGGTAAATTTATAACAATATATCATTTGATTTTTTGCATAAAAGTCTAAAAGAAACATTTAACATAATTTTTTGGAGGAAAATTGCATACTTTTCAAAAAAAAAAAAAAATTGACAATCACTTACACTTTATAATATTTAATAATTAATAATAACAAGCATTTTAAATCACTAAACTACAAACTTTTAACACCTACAAAAATGCTATATGAAAAGGGCAGCAATCAAAAGCAAAAATGCTTTCCTCACTTTTCCTTTTGGAAACAAATCTTCTCTTAAGGCTTGCACATCTTTATCTTATTCCGGTTTTTGTTTGATTTGATCGGTTTCTTGTTTGGTTTGATCCGGTTCTGGTGGTGGCATGTACTCATCAAAGAGTCACCTTGAGTCTCTTTGAAAGGCTTAACACAGCCATAGACGTAGCTTTTGTTTCAAACTCAAGAACCTTGAGTTTCTATCTCAGCAATCGTGAGGGAGAACAAGAAAAGGTTCCAGGTCAACTTAAGAAGAAGAAGACTTTAAAAAAAGCTGAATCAGGTTCTGGTAAACAAAGACACAGTAGTAGGGAATTGAGAAATACATGACTACTTCTTTGTCTATTTAAAAAGACAGTCTAAAACGTTATTGGGCGGATCGATCCAGAGGCTTTGAGGAGGACAAAGTTCTGACCAGTTGTGCCTCTCCTTACGCAGATTGTACTTGTACCTGCATTCATCGAACGAGCAGGACGCAAAACGCTTGGGATTGTAACCAACCCTTGAGAAATAGACGGTGTTCCTCATCCATGGGAGGTCACTTCTCAACTCAGAGTTATGAACACTGACAAAGATTGTCAGGCCATCAAGCTCAGTACTAGTCATCTCTTCCCATTCCAAAGAGGCTAGTTTATACACCGTTGGCATCTCGTTTCCGCTTGCAAACATGAGAAAGAGCTCTCCTTTCTTCTCTGCCAAGAAAACTGCTTTCGTGTAATGCCGATGAGGATCGATGGATGCAGAAGTATGAAGTTTCCATTTGCGTGAAGATGGGTGAAAGTGAAAGGAATACAACAATCCTTTTCTTGCGTTAAAGCAATAGAATCGATCATTGAGATAGACAAGCTTGCTCTGCGTACGAACCCCTCCATAGTGAGGACGGAAATCCTCAACAATCCACTCGGTTGCTCCAAGATGCCAAGTGCTGACAGTGACAACAGTGAAAGGATAACCCATACCAAACTTCAAAGCCATTACAACGCAACTATCCGATGTAGGAGGACAAGAAAATGCAATATTTTGAAAAGACAGCTCAAACTTCGGCAAGCTTATGAGCTCCCGAGAAAACGGGTTGAAGAAGAAGATGTCGTTTGAGCTAGATCTGTGCATAAGTAACCATCCGTCTCTTGAGTAACACACAGTTGATTTAGCTAGCTCTGGCAGTTTCAGTGTGTACGACTTACACGCTAATGGATCGTGGAGTTTAACCAAGCTGCCGCGTTTAGGGAAACACAAAAGCCAAGGATGTTTTTCCACTACCCGAACAGAAACTGCAGCTTCACGCCATGGCTTGCAAGCAGCAGATGCACGGATGTTATCTTTTAGCACAAGACGAGACATTATTACTTCCACAAGACTTGACGGAAGATCAGCAAAACTCGGATTCAATGCCTCTTCGCTCCGAGTTTTGGATCTACAAATAAACAAAAAATGAACTTTCAAATCAGGCAAAAGTTTGTGTCTTTCATATTCGTCTAATCGTCTCAAAGTGAAAGCTGTAATATTTCAGTGAAAAGGAACATTGAAATTTGTAATCAAACAAGGTCTCACTCATTAGAGTTGACATTACCAACATATTTCAACTGACAGTTCAGTACATAATATATGAACCTTAAATCAAACAAAATCTCAAAATATCAAAAAGAAAAACAAACTCTTTACTGGGAGACAAATCCCTTATAAAAGTTGCCGATTATACAAATTCTGTTAATTTCGTAGAGAAAAGGTAAGCTAGAAACTTTGAAATTCAATTCAGATTCACACCCGAAAAGATTAAAAAAAACTCAAATTGAATACATCTGAAGATTAGAATTTGTAAGAACTGGTTTAGAGTATCGAACCTTTTACAGGCGACGGTGGTTGAAGACGGTGAATGTGACGTCATGGCCGGAGAAGGAGGATGATTTTAGATGATTAAGGTTCTGATTAGAGAGTATTGAACCTTTTACAGGCGACGGTGGTTAAAGATTTCACAGTCTTTACAGATCATTTTAAACCAATCAGATTTTTACCTCTTTTTTTTTTTTCTCTACAACTTTAATTGCACACTGTTTCTTTACTCTTTAGTTTTTTGAGTTTTTTTCTTAAAAAAAAAGGAATAAAATTGATTAGTTATTTTAAAAAAGGAAAACGCCTTTAAGAAAAATAGTTTTTGAAAAATCATATTTCAATATTAGTATGTTAATCTTCAATTTTTTTTTTTTTTTTTGTTCAGACTCCTCTAATTTCACTACCATATTTTTTGAATTTCAGATTGTTAGTCTACCAATTTTCTGAACATATTTTTTTTGAACTTTTGGCACTCTATGTGAAGGCTATAAACCAAAAAAATATAAGAACAACTTTTCTTATTGATTTAGAAATTCTCTCAAAACTAAATCTCTCTTTTGAGTCTTATGGAACATCTCTCCATATGCTCTATATTTATAGAACTAGATTTCCTTTTCTAATCCTAATAGAGATAGGAAACTATTCTTTCCTTTTCTCTTTACAATAGAAAATTTCCTTTTCTATCTATTGAATCTATATTTCATTTTCTCTTTTGAAATTATCCAACATTCTCCTCCTTAATTCAAACTTGAACTTTGGGAAGCTCGATTGCTTGAACTCCAATTAGACTCCTCATTTCCTTAAACTTGATCCTTGCTAATGGTTTGGTGAGGATGTCCGCTTTCTGTCCGGTGCCAGGTACATGCTCCACTTCGATCTGCTCATTCTCCACACATTCCCGAATGAAATGGTACTT
>JAHZTW010000001.1:414278753-414358197 GCA_020283515.1 Alliaria petiolata
GAAGTCTACTTAGTAGACTTCTTGGAGAAGTCTACGACTAATAAGCTAAGTAGCTTGTAAAACATAAAACCTGATTCCACCATCCCTATAAACTATAAACACGTATAACTGATATAGAGGCAAGAACACTTACTAACACAAACTCATGACCAAGAAAATCTTAAAAATTCATTATATATTTGACAAAAAAGCGTTTTAAAAAAAATATGGAAAAGTAGACTTCTAATACGGTTAATGAAGTCTACTATTAGTAGACTTCTTCAAGGAAAGTAGACTTCTGCAGAGAAGTCTACTAGAAAAAGTAGACTTCTTCCAGGTCAGTTTTGCAATTGCCAAAAGATGAGTAGACTTCTCTTCCAAAAGTAGACTTCTGTGGAGAAGTCTACTTTCTGAGTAGACTTCTTATGGGTCATTTTTGAAATTGACCAAACTTTGACTTTTATGGAGTAGACTTCTCCGAGATAGTAGACTTCTCTAAGAAGTCTACTCCTAAAAGTAGACTTCATACAGGTCATTTTTGCAATTGACCAAGTTTGACTTTGGGAGTAGACTTCTTGAACACTGGTGAAGTCTACTATGGGTTAGTTTTGGGGTTGACCAAACATTGAATTAATTAAAAAGTAGACTTCTTCTGAGGCCAAAAGAAGTCTACTTTTTAATTCAACTTTTCGTCACCCAAAAAAAGCCGAGTAGACTTCTCCAGCTGTATACTACAAAAAGTCAAAGTTTGGTCAATTGCAAAAGTGACTTGTATGAAGTCTACTTTTAGGAGTAGACTTCTTCAAGAAGTCTACTATCTCGGAGAAGTCTACTCCATAAAAGTCAAAGTTTGATCAATTGCAAAAATGACCTGCTTTTAAAGAAGTCTATTCGAGAAGTCTACTCCATTTTTTTTGTTCTCAAAGGAAATGGAGTAGACTTCATCTGACCTGGAGAAGTCTACTTTGTTCACGCGGTCAATTGCAAAACTAACCTTTCTGTTGACTAGTAGACTTCTTGAAGGTCAGATGAAGTCTACTTTCGCAGCAAAAATCTGGAAAACACGAAATTCTACTGAAAAATTGACTTACCACTCGTCTTTAGCTTCTTTTCTAGCTGATATCTTCGATTCTTGCCACCACCAAGAAGCCCAATCGCAATGAACGACCAATTCAGCGGATATAGCAAGATCTAAGAGCTTTAAATTTTTAATAGCTAAATTATAGAGTTTTTGGGAAGAAAATAGAGAGAAAAAGGAAGAATAGAAGCATAAGGCAAGAGACAATGAGCTATCCAAGCTCAAAAATGGGTTTTTAGTGCAACTAAAGCTTCAAATTGGTTGAAAATGGTGGTTGGGTGAATTGATGATGATGGCATTTTCGTGAATAAGTGAGGAAGATGAGGATTATTTGGTAAATTGGATTTCCGAAAATTAAAGAAATTAATTTGAATTAATGGCAATTTCGTAAATAATTGAAAGTGAGAAGGATGGTTTGGAGAGAAAGTGGTTAATGTTGAAATGGGGAATTTGGTGGGTTATATTTGCAATTGACCTCAAATTTTGAGTCAATTTTGCAAACATCCCCAAAATCAACTTGATAATTCGCTGTAATTGTCATTTTTTTCTCTCATCTTTCTTCTATCGTGTTTTTCTTATAAATCCTAAAATTTTAAATCTATTTAGAGATTTGATATTTCACTTATTATTTTGATTTAAAATTAACTAGGTTTGGATCCGCGTCCGTGCAGAATCATGATTTTTGAAATAGTTGTATAATATTAGATTTTGTAAATAATTGGTTGAAAAGGTAATGTATTGTAAACTTTAATAAAAACAATTGATTATGAAACATCATATAATCTACATGATTATTATGATTCAATATTATATATTTTTGTGGAATAAGAGTAAGTTAGTCCAATATCAATATCACAATAGTCGGGTAAATTATCTAATTCCATTATCGAATTTGAAATTATTATTTTTATATAATATAATTGCAAATTAATGAGTATAAAATGGGTTAACAAGTCCATGTAACTCGTCTCACATCAAATTAAAATACTTTGCATGATTTGACGGACATCCCGCAAAAGACTAAACCCTAAGTCAGTCTGCCAAAATACTGAATAATAATATAAATATTAACTAACTTATAATATTATCTTTTGTTTATAATAATTTTTATATTATCTTGTCTAATTACGTGGTTCAACCAGACCACTTTTAAACCATATTTAAACCGAATAAAAACTACATATTTGGACGCTAAATAAATGAAAATTCTTACTCATTTAGTTTTTATCAATTTTATAATATTTTTATTGATCATCACTATCTTTATAACCAATGTGAGACTTTCAACACATATTTATATATATATATATATATATATATATATATATATATATATATATATATATATTGAGTAATGCTTATTTTCAATAGTTTAATAATCGAATTTACAATTATTTTTTTATTATTAATGTAACTACATATTTATAAGTGTCACAGTGGACTAATATGTGTATTTAACCTCACATCAAAATATAGTAAAACCGCTATAAATTAATAATGTCGGGATTTTGATATTTTACTAATTTACATGTTATTAAATCTACTAATTATTTATTTAAATTTATTTTAAAAGTTCATTATCTTCTAAAATTTCTTTTTATTTGAAATAAGATTTTTTTAAACTTTTATTTGCTTTATTTAAAATTTATTTACTTTATTGTGTACATATTTTCTATATTGTTTTATATATATACTAGAATATGATCCGCTTATATACGGGTTATTAATAAGATATTTTAAATTCGTAAAAATAAATTGAAAACAAAATCAGATAACCTGTAAAAAAAATTATTTGTATTAATATTTTCAAATATATATGTTTTAATACTCTTATATGAATTAGGTTTATTTCTAATGCTATATATATATTCTAAAATTTTGACGAATTAATTATTCTACTTTTATCATAATTAGATTTATCATAATTAAAATCTAGATTAGAATCTGCGTATACACGGATTTATAATAATAAAATTTAAAAGTCGTTAAAACGTTTTTTTAAGAAAATAGAAAAAAAATCTGATCGCTACTAAAAACAAATATATAAAAAACATAAAATCAAAACCTAAGAGTTATTTATTTATTTTAATTTTTATCTATTTTCAATTAAAATATTCAAAACACAGAATCTGTTGCGGATCGTAAGCAACATTAACCTTACTTCTCATATAGTTCACGCATTTTATCAACTATCTTTTTCTGTTCCAGTGCGTTAAAAATTTAGGTATGCAACCTTCGAGTATGTTAACAATCTCCCCCATTAACTCTTTTCAAGCAAATAAAGTCTCTCTTTCTCTTCACATTCATCTCTCTTATGTGATATATTTGCTATCTAGAGATGTTATGTTTCTCAAGACTCGCATCAAAGCTTCTCTACATGATTCTTGATATCCTCTTTCCTCATTGAAATCAATCATCATTGTCTAATGCCATATCATTAGCATCTAGATTTTTTTTTAAAAAATGAATCATTAGGCATTAATCTGATCTCGAACCAGTCCATCCAAACAGCACTGAAGTGAATTTTATAAGTCATATCCAGAAACACCATTGACCTAATAAGAAGCTAACAAAGTAAACGTTTTTTTTTATCACTCAGCAGAAAGAAACGGTTCCATATCAATTAAAGAAGAAGAAGACTTTTATAGAAGCGTAAAACCAGTTCTGGTAAACAAATTAAAACAAACAAGAAAAAAAACAGTTAAGATTACAGGATAAGCTCATGCAAAAGCTCTCACAAATACTCTAATACGTTCTTTGGCTGAACGATCCAGAGGCTTTGAGGAGGACAAAGTTCTAACCAGTTGCGCCATTTCTTAGGCTGATTGTACCTGCTTTCATCAAAAGAGTAGGATAAACGCTTGCTATTGTTACCAAACCTTGAGAAATAGACATTGTTCCTCATCCATGGGAGGTCACTTCTCAACTTAGAGTTATGTAAACTGACAAAGAATGTCAAGCCATCAAGCTTAGTACTAGTCATCTCTTGCCATTTCAAAGAGGCTAGTTTATACACCATTGGCTTCTCGTTTCCGCTTGTAAACATGAGAAAGAGCTCTCCTTTCTTCTCTGCCAAAAAAACTGCTCTCTCATACACATTCCGTTGCAGCTGAGGAGCGAGAATTGAAAAATAAGGAATATTGCATGTGGTGGAAGATGCGTGAAAGGAATACAACCGGCCTTCTTCTACGTTAAAGAAACAGAATCGATCATTGAAATAGACAAAATTGCTCTGCGTACGATTCCCTCGTAAGGTAGTTGGGAAGTCGTTAGTAATCCACTCAGTTGCTCCAGGATGACAAGTGCTGACAGTGGCAAAATAACCCCCAACAAAGTTTAAAACTACCACAATGCAACTATCCGATGTAGGAGGACACGAGAATGCAGTATTTGGAGAACACTGATCGAGCTGAGGCAAGCCTATGAGCTCTCGAGTAAACGGGTTGAAGAAGAACATGTCGTTTGAGCTAGATCTGTGCATAAGTAACCATCCGTCTCTTGAGTAACACACAGTTGATTCAGCTAGTTCTGGCAGATCCAAAGTATACGACTTCCATTGCAATGGCTCGCAGAGTCTGAGCAAGTGGCCACGTTTTGTAATATACAAAAGCCAAGGATGTTTTTCCACTACCCTGACAGAAACAGCAGCTTCACGCCATGGCTTGCAAGCAGCAGACGCACGGATATTATCTTTTAACACAAGACGAGACATTATTACTTCCACGAGGCATAGTGGAAGATCAGCAAAACTCGGATTCAATGCCTCTTCGCTCCAAGTTTTGGATCTACAAATCAAAAAAATGAACTTCAAATCAGGCAAAAGCTTTTGACTTTCAAATTCGTCTCAAAGTGAAAGTAATATATTACTGGGAGACGTTCTAAGAAGTCCCCCCGAGAAGAAAACTTTAGCAAAATTGTCGAATCATAATTAACCTTTTATGTGGGACGGTGGGTGGAGTCGGAGAAGATGACGCCATGGCCGGAGACGGCGGTGTTGGTTGGCGAGCCTTTTGGTCGCATATAGTCTATAGAGAGAAATCTAATAAGATTAGGGTTTGTTGGGTTTACTAGTCTTTTGGGCATATAAATGCTCTAAATTAACAAATCTTTATAACATCTTTAGAAATCCAACAAATCTCATTTTCAAATCTAACAAATTGATTTTATTATTATTTATAAATCCACTAGAATAGGATCTGCATAAAAATAAATTGAAAACAAAATATATATGTTTTCTGATGCTTTATCTATTTATCTATTCAAAAATATTCTCCAATCTGTAAAGAAAAAATTGGGCGAGATTTGTTTTATACGACGGTTGTTTTCATAATCATAATTCTCAAATATATATGTTTTCAATCTGCTGGTGTTTTCAAAATCCAATCTGACAAAAAAAAGATGAATTATGATTATTTATGATGCTTTATCTATTTATATATATATATATTTATTCTAAAATTTTGACGAATTAATTATCCAACTTTTATTATAATAAGATTTATCATAATTAAAATCTAGATTAGAAACAGCGTATACACAAATTTATAATAATAAAATTTAAAGCCCGTTAAAATAATGTCTTTAAAAAAATAGTAAACAAAATCGGACCACTACTAAAAAAATATATGAAAAACGTAAAATCGAAACCTAAAAGTTATTTATTTATTTTTATTTTCATTTTTCAATTAAAATATTCAAAACACATAATCTATTGAGGGTCCTAAGTAACATTACTTTTCATATAATTCACACACTTTATCTACTATTTTTTTCTGTTCCGCTGCGTTAAAAGCTTGGCTTGGGTATGCAATTCGAATCCTTCGAGTATATTAAGATCTCCCTCATTAACTCTCTTCAAGCAAATGAAGTCTCTCTTTCTCTTCACATTTATCTCTAGTATATGATGTATGTGCTCTCTAGAGAAGTTATGAAATGTATTATATTTCTCTAGTAATACATGTAAAATGTATAAAATATTTTTGTAATTGTTTGTAAAGCATATGAAAATAATTTTACTACTTTTTGAATGGTCAAAAGTTTTGCATCTAACCTTTAAATTTGCATCTAACCTTTAAATAAACACATTACACATGAAACAAATCTACTTCTTCATTCGTCTTCAACCGTCGTATAAAACAAATCTCGCCCAATTTTTTTTTTAACAATGTAAACGTTTTTTTTATCACTCAGCAGAAAGAAACAGTTCAATCTCAATTAAAAAAGAAGAAGAAGACTTTTATAGAAGCCTAAAACAAATTAGAAAAAAAAAACAGTAAAGATTACATGACTTGTTTTTGTCTATTTGAAAAGATAAGCTCATGCAAAAGCTCTCACAAATACTCTAATACGTTCTTTGGCGGATCGATCCAGATGCTTTGAGGAGGACAAAGTTCTGACCAGTAGCGCCATTTCTTAGGCTGATTGTACCTGCTTTCATCAAAAGAGTAGGATAAACGCTTGCTATTGTAACCAAACCTTGAGAAACAGACATTGTTCCTCATCCATGGGAGGTCACTTCTCAACTCAGAGTTATGAGAACTGACGAAGAATGTCAAGCCATCAAGCTCATTACTAGTCATCTCTTCCCATTTCATAGAGGCTAGTTGATACACCGTTGGCTTCTCGTTTCCGCTTGTAAACATGAGAACGAGCTCTCCTTTCTTCTCTGCCAAAAAAAATGCTCTTTCATACCCATTCCGTTGGGGTTGACGTTCGAGATATGCAGAATAATGAATAGTCCATGTGTGGGAAGATGCGTGAAAGGAATACAACCGGCCTTCTACTACGTCAAAGCAATAGAATCGATCATTGAGATAGACAAGATTGCTCTGCGTACCAGGAATCCCTTGAAAGCTAATAGGGAAGTCGTTAGTAATCCACTCAGTTGCTCCAGGGTGACAAGTGCTGACAGTGGCAAAATCATCATCACCCATANTAGACAAGATTGCTCTGCGTAGGAATCCCTTGAAAGCTAATAGGGAAGTCGTTAGTAATCCACTCAGTTGCTCCAGGGTGACAAGTGCTGACAGTGGCAAAATCATCATCACCCATAACAAAGTTTAAAGCTAGCACAACGCAACTATCCGATGATAGGAGGACAAGAGAATGCGATTTTTGGAAAAGACAGATCGAGCTGAGGCAAGCTTATGAGCTCTCGAGTAAACGGGTTGAAGAAGAAGATGTCGTTTGAGCTAGATCTGTGCATAAGTAACCATCCGTCTCTTGAGTAACACACAGTTGATTTAGCTAACTCTGGCAGATCCAAAGTATACGACTTCCATTGCAATGGCTCGCAGAGTTTGATCAAGTGGCCACGTTTTGGAATATACAAAAGCCAAGGATGTTTTTCCACTACCCGGACAGAAACAGCAGCTTCACGCCATGGCTTGCAAGCAGCAGACGCACGGATGTTATCTATTAACACAAGACGAGACATTATTACTTCCACGAGGCATAGTGGAAGATCAGCGAAACTCGGATTCAGTGCCTTTCTCCTCTGAGTCAAATAAACAAAAATAAGAATGAACTTCTAATTAGGCAAAAACTTGTGACTTTCATATTCGTCTCAAAGTGAAAGTAATATATTACTGGGAGACGTTATAAGAACTTCCCCCACGAGAAGAAAACTTTAGCAAAATTGTCAAATCGACGAAAACTGAATATTAATTTGAGGAATTGAGCAAACTAAGTTTTTTATGTACACGTGTGCTACTCTAATATTGTTGTTAATATTGTTGTTGTTCTTCTTCTTCTTGGTTTACTCTAATAAGATGTTTCTAATAACAGTGGCCTAGTTTCTGATGATGGCGTGAGATCTTACAAACCAAAGTAACCGATTGATCCGTCATTATTAACATTGTACATATCACTCGGTTTTATCATTTTATGTCGTACTAATGGCTCACTGAGTTATATTCCATAAACTGTTGTGTGCGAAACTCTAAATTTCCTACTGAACACGTTGTATTTGTACTAATGACTCACTGATTGTAGGTTAACCGTGTTGTATTTCCTTCTCAACACGTTGTATCTTTATAAAATGGACACTTGTCACAATCATATTAATTAGCACACAATCATTTTATGTCGTACTAAATTTATAAAATGTGTCAAAGTTGCTAATTAATATGATTGTGACAAGTGTTCATTTTATAAATTTAGATTTTGACACAGTATCGCTGTAAAATATTATTACTAAAAAATTATAAAAAAAGAAAGAAAAATTAAAGAAAAGGATATATTTAAAGTCAAAAAAAATATCAAGTTTATCGATTTAAATTAAAGAAAAATAAATATGTCAAGTTTATCAATTTAAATTAAAGTTTATTTCTAAGAAAATTTTTTTTTTAAAAAAAAGAAACAAAAACGAAAAGGATATATTTGAACAAGAAATTTCCAAAATATGGTATTAACATGTAAATTGTCATTACACTCATTGTTTTGTACTTTTAATATCAATTTTTATTATATCATATCAAAAATGACTAAAGCCACCATTCTTGTTACTTCGTGATCATCCTCGTTCTAATTTATAATTCTTTAAACATATTATGAAACTATACGTCATTTTAAAGACTTTTTAAAAAATAGTTATGGATTGAGTTCTTATTTGTTTTCATTTGTAACTGATTTTGTAAATATCATTCGTATTTTTATTCTTCTGTCTTCAGCATCTATTTAGATTTTTTTCCCATTTAAAAGTTCTTGTAACAATATCTGTATACATCTAAATTCCTATAAATATGGTTTTTACATGTAAATTGCCGTTACACTCATTGCTTTGTACTTGGAAATTTTCATTTTTATTATATCATATAAAAAATGACTAAAGCCACAATTCTTGTTACCTTCGTGATCATCCTCGTTCTAGGTTATAATTCTGTAAACATATTATGAAACTATATATAATTTTACAGACTTTTTAAAAAATAGTTATGGATTGAGCTCTTATTTGTTTTCATTTGTAACTGATTTTGTAAATATCATTACTATTTTTATTCTTCTGTCTTCAGCATCTATTTAGATTTTTTTCCATTTAAAAGTTCTTGTAACAATATCTGTATACATCTAATTTCCTATAAATATGGTTTTTACATGTAAATTGCCATTACACTCATTGCTTTGTACTTTGAAATTTTCATTTTTATTATATCATATCAAAAATGACTAAAGCCACCATTCTTGTTACCTTCGTGATCATCCTCGTTCTAGGTTACAATTTTTTAAACATATTATGAAACTATACATCATTTTAAAAGAACTTACATTTCATAGTTTTCTTTTTCTCCCCTTCAGTTCTTATATTTTGTTTACTATGAAGAAAAATTTATATTATGTTTTAAATATTTATCAGGAATGGTGACTAAAGAGACGGTAGGACAAGAACTGTGTCGTGATGTTTTAATGAGAACAAACTGTGATGATTCGCCATGTGCCAGTTTGTGTACACAGAAATGGAAAGGAAGCGGCGCATGTTTTCAATTCGGACAAGTAAAAACCTGCGTTTGCACTTTTCCTTGCAAAAATTAAGTTGATTTTTGTTGTTATCTATAATCTATACTACTTCATAATAATAATAATGAATTGAAATAAAATCACTGCCATATTTTCTAATTTTATATGAATTTTGATATCGTTTTTAAAATTTGACATGAACTATAAAATGAGCATATGTGTAAAATTTAATGTCAATTTTCAATAAGTGATTCTAAATTGCATCAATTATTTTATTGACACTTTATAAGTAATAAAATGTACCATTTTTTTTGTAGTGGTACATTTTATATTGATGTATATAGAAATGAACCATATATATCTGTGTTTCTATCGATGAGTTATGCTCGAGAAACAAATTTCCTCTACGATGATAACGTTGATTTTTATACGAATGAATTAAAAGCAGAAAAATGGGTGAATACAAGAGGAATACAATAATTCATTTGTCATTTTTCTACCAAAATTTGAAAGTCGGGTGTTTATTCGTTATTTTTTTTAATGCTAACCGCTATTTTTCTTTTCTTCAAATGCAAAATTCAAAGAACAAACAACCAAAACAGGCCACACCTTGGTAATCAAATTCACAACCATTGTTATACATATTGTAATGATGAAAGAAATAATCTTTTGACAAATGAATTATAAGAGTATTTTCATACTAACAGCAAAATGTCTCCAAACAGATTATTTACGAACCTTATAGAATTACGATTGTCTATATAGAGTCTGCATTGTCTGCATTACTATATAGTACTTCACAAATGTGTGAATACTACATCTTCCACAAATGCATCTGGTAGAGTTTTTACAAACATCTCATACATCCTCTTGAGTTTAGAACGTTCATGCAGATGCTTTTTTTTGAAGATATATATGCCTTGCTGAGCAAACTGGTGATTTTTCGCAGGGCTTCGATCTCTGACTCTGCCAAATATGATCATCCAGAGAGAGGTTCGTCAAATCCCTTTTTTCGTCTCTATACATAATGAAAGTTCCTGTAAAGATCCTCTAAGCTTTCATATTCGTCTCAAAGTGAAAGTAATATATTACTGGGAGACGTTCTAAGAACTTCCCCCACGAGAAGAAAACTTTAGCAAAATTGTCAAATCGACGACAACTGAATATTAATTATAATTTGGAAAATCTGGTTTAGAGTAACAAAAATTAACCTTTTATGTGGGACGGTGGGTGGAGTCGGAGAAGATGACGCCATGGCCGAAGACGGCGGTGTTGGTTGACGAGGCAACTGGTCGCATATAGTCTATAGAGAGAATCTAATAAGATTAGGGTTTGTTGGGTTTCCTAGTCTTTTTGGTATATATATGCTCTAAAATAAGATTAAATCTAATTCAGTGAAAATGTCATAGGTTTTTTTTTTAAAGATATATATGAGTGGGTTTTTTGGCAAAAAAAAAAATATAAGTAGCTAAATAATTAAAAAAAAAAAAGTAAACCTAATTCAAATAGGAGGGATTGAGCTAACAAAGTTTTTTATGTACACGTGTGCAAAGAGAGTCTACTCAGTACTCTAATATTGTTATAAATATTGTTGTTGTTCTTCTTCTTCTTGGTTTACTCTAATAAGATGTTTCTAATAACAGTGGCCTAGTTTCTGGTGATGGCGTGAGATCTTACAAACCAAAGTAACCGATTGATCCGTCATTATTAACATTGTTCATATCACTCGGTTTTATGTCGTACTAATGGCTCACTGAGTTATATTCCATACACTGTTGTGTGCGAAACTCTAAATTTCCTTCTCAACACGTTGTATTTGTACTAATGACTCACTGATTGTAGGTTAACCGTGTTGTATTTCCTTTTCAACACGTTGTATGTGTGTGTTGTAGGTTAATTCACGAATACCATGACAATTAACCTAACGAAACTTCAAATCCATTCGGCACATTGTAAGTTCTTATAGAATTTATGCCAAATTTTGAACCCGTCCCTGGAGAAGACTATATAAAAAAACTACGAGACATCAAAATCGAAAGCGGATGAGATTTTGAAGTCTGCTAAAGAGTTGTGACTTAACGGAGTAAGCTATTAGAGATGATTTTGTGGTCGCACAAGTCAAAACGAGTAAAAGAAAGATATAGTGACGATGATGTTGCGCTCCAAAATGTTAGGAAAATTTCATCGAAGACTTTAAATTAACACTTCTAAGAGCATCTCTATCAGCGTTTTTAAAAAAAATTTTAAGAGTTTCTTAAATAAAAAAAAAAGAAAATAATTAAGTAATAAGTGAAATTATTAAAAAACGTATCTTAGCCAAGGAATTTAAGAAATATTAAGAAACCGTTACGTGTCAATATATGCTTGGATCAGATAATTTTAATAAAAATAAATAAATTATTTCTTCTCTCTCTTCCAAATCCACCGATCCTTGCTCTGTGACGGCGAACGGTTCTCTCTGCTCATGCATCCGCGGCGAAATCGATGGAATCGCCGGCGACGATTCCGGTGAATCGATTGACCTGCGTACATTGCAACGGGTCCGATTCGATAAAATCCGATCTCTCTTCCTCTTGCTCTCTGTCTTCTTCGTTTGGATCGAAATCGGCTTCCCCAGTGGATGACTCCGAGAAGCTGCGAAGAATCATCGTCACCTCCGTCAAATGATTCTCCATAGGTACTGGGATTAAAGGTGGATTAGCTATTTTCTCAATCGTAGCTCGTTTCACTCTCCGTAGATCTTCTTCTCAATCGAGGTAGAGTGAAAAACCGGAATCGAATTTTAGGAATTTTTGCTGGTACTTTTGTTTCCATGGATGAAGCAATTTATGCTTTTGCAGAACACCAAAGGCATGTCTCCACTATCTTTGATCGTTGTTCTTGTTGTTTGTACCAAAGGCATGTCTCCACTATCTTTGCAGAACACCAAAGGCATGTCTCCACTATCTTTGATCGTTGTTCACCAAAGGATGTTCTTCTTGCGTTTGAATGGTTTATGTGCACTTAGTGTTGGAGGTAAGTTTGAAACTGCAGATAATTGAATTCTCGGTATCCCCTAGCTATGTATTAAGCCTCTGAAGCAATTAAGTAAGCCTACAAACAACAATTAAGTTGGATCTGCTTAGGAATACTTTTACGAGGTTTACTCCTATTATCTTACACGTTGATGGCTTTTCTAAAGTTGGCGACATAGTAATAATAGTCAATGTGGTAACAATGGGTATCGCATTATATCTTGAAATATAGACATTGAATCAATGGTTCTGTCCATTACTTAATAATGGTTCCTTGACTAGACAACATTCTTGGTTCATGCTTAAGGATCTGTAATCATATTGGTGGATTAGATAGAAGTGGCTTATATATAGTAGACTTGGGAATTGAGGATGAATTTTCAGTTGGTTCTTGGCTTCTTTTGTAGGAAGTATGAAGAGATAACTCCACCAAATGTTGAAGACTTTTGTTACTGATATATCATGGTTTTTACCCGTTTTTGGACCATGATATAAGTGATTTTATAGAGTCTTTTGGTATTTTTAGAGTCCTATTAGAGTCTTTGCAGGTTCAGCTACGTTTTGAGCATAATTGGAGATTTTGGAGCATTTTGGAGCATTGTGGAACAAGCTGCTGAAAAGATGAACTCGGATTGAAGATTAATCAACAGTGTCGATCGACACTGTTCATGTGTCAATCGACACCAATTATTTCCAGAAACTGGACGCGACTTTACAAGCTTTGAAGAAAAGGAAATTTCCCAAAACAGTTTTCCTTATTTCCAAAAGTGTCCAGCTCGTACCTAGGCCTATAAATATAGTTTTTCAGCCATTGTTTAGGCATATTCTCATACTTTAAGAATCATAGAAGTTTTGGTTTTTCTGGAATTTAGGCATAGATAATCTTCGCAGCGAGAGTTGGTTGATTTTACATTAGTGTTTCGAGTTCTAGAACAGTTTTTCATAATTCCTAACATCCTGTCTAGACCTGCAATTTAGATCACCTGAGAATTTCCCTGAACCTAGCGTTTCGTCTCCTGAACTTACACCGTTTTTAATTGCTTTCTGTGTTTTAAATTCCATCTTTCTACTTAGCTTAATTCGAAATTAGAAGTTCGTTGTGTGACTATCCCTTCTCTGTGGATTCGATCCATAAGTACTACAACTGATCTCTTAATTTGAGAGAGTTGCTTAGGGTAAATTTGACCCATATCAGTTACATCACAGACAACACTTACACAAAGCAAGAGATTGTGAAGATGGAAGCAAGAATAGTGCTTAATAATTCCTAACATTCGCCTAGACCTAGAATTTAGATCACCTGAGAATTTCCCTGAACCTAACGTTTCGTCTACCGAATTTACTAAGTTTTAAATTGCTTTCTGTTTCTAGTTTTACATTCTCACCTAGCTTAATTCGAATTTAGAAAACTGCTGTGTGACTATCCCTTCTCTGTGGATTCGATCCCTAAGTACTACAACTGATCTCTTAATTTGAGAGAGTTGCTTTAGGGTAAATTTGACCCATATCAAATTTTGGCGCCGTTGCCGGGGAAGGAGATTAGTTGCCTACAGATTTCTAGTATTAGAATTTTGTCTAGGTTTTTATTTTTGTTTTTGTTACTGATTTAGTTTCTCATCTTTGGTTTCAGGTGCATGCCAAGTACCAGAAGCAACAAGGAAGAGGAACTAGTCGCACTGAACCAGGAGCTCGGTCGTTTGGAACGCAAGAATCGAGCATCTGCCCGAGCGTCGATCGACACCTCTAGCATCGATCGACACCAACCCTCAGCGTCGATCGACACGATTGGCATCGATCGACACCGTACGCAGAACGAGATGGCAGACATTGTGGTTCTAGTACGCGACGTGGAAGGCAACCTATTTGACCTTCAGGGCAACAGAAGGAACGCCCAAGGACAGAGACTTGATGAGGCTGGCGCCGTCATCATAGAACAAGCGATGCAAATCGCACCTGTAGAAGCTGGACGTGGAAGAACATTAGGCGAGTACAACCGCCCAGACCAGTTCTATGCTAATAGAGCTGCGATCCGTCCTCCTGCATTCCAGAGGAATGACTTCGAGCTGAAGTCTGCTTACTACACG
This sequence comes from Alliaria petiolata, assembly GCA_020283515.1. Classification (NCBI taxonomy): domain Eukaryota; kingdom Viridiplantae; phylum Streptophyta; class Magnoliopsida; order Brassicales; family Brassicaceae; genus Alliaria; species Alliaria petiolata. The sequence goes on from JAHZTW010000001.1 coordinate 414,293,363, forward strand.
CTAGTGGCTCAGCATCCCTTCCATGGTCTTCCTAATGAGCACCCGATGGACCACGTTGAGAGATTCGAGGACTTAGCATCAAGCATCAAGGCTAATGGAGTGACCTATGATTATCTATTCTGCAAGCTTTTCCCTTACTCGCTTGCAGGAGACGCATCATATTGGCTGAAGCAGTTGCCACCGGGATCCTTGACCACATGGGAAGACACAAAGAATGCATTCTTATGCAATTTCTTTGATGATGCGAGATCGGAGGAGCTAAGAATGAAGATCACTACATTCTCTCAAGGACCTACTGAAGCATTCAAAGCTTCTTGGGTGAGGTTCAGATCTTACCAAAGGGACTGCCCACATCATGGATTCAGCAAGCCGCAGCTTATCGGTATATTCTATCGCGGGATTGACTGGAGGTACCAGATGGCTTTAGACGCAGCAAGCAATGGCAACTTCAACACCAGACGCCCAGAAGACGCATTGGTGCTTATAGATAATTTGGCCTCTAGTAATAGCACCAAGAACGCAGATTTCGAAAGAAGACAACACGCTGGGATGAATGGAGGAAGCCAAATTGCAGAAGTCAACAAGAAGCTGGACATCTTGATGGGGAAGAAGCAAGTTCACTTTGCAGAAGTGGATACTTTTGAACGTGAGGAAGAAGAAGTTAACTATGTCAATGGAGCTGGTTTTCAAGGACAGAGGTTCAACATTCATCAAGGCTATGATTCTTCCTACCATAAGCCTTTTCAGAGCAACAACTTCCAAAGAACTTATGGTTCTTCTTCCTACCAGAAGCCTCCTGCACAAGACAACAAAATGGAATCCATGCTATAGCAGATCTTGGAAGGACAACAGAAGATGACAGTGGATTTCAACGGGAAAATCGACGACCTGTACACCGATCTGAATGGAAAGATTGAGAGCATACACTCTCACATGAAGAAGCTGGATGTACAAGTTGCTCAAACCGCAGAAGCTGTTCATAGGCAAGAAGGATTTCTTCCTGAGAAGACTGATACAAATCCCGGACGCCATGTGAATGCCATCACGACAGGGAGCAGAAGCAAGCTGGAACCAGAGGAGAAGGAGAATCTGAGTGATGAAGACCTTGTGGAGCTGGAGGAAATTGAAGAACAAGCTCCATACTTCCCTGCGAATCCAGTGTCGATCGACACAGAAGAGTGTCGATCGACACCCGAAGAACATCGCGTAGTCGAGAGTTCGAGCCAGTGTGTCGATCGACACAAGGCTGGTGTCGATCGACACCCTACCCAAACATCGCTAGATCGACCTGAACCTTCCAAACTCGAAGATGAAAGAGTGTATAAGCCTAAGATACCCTACCCCCTGCCTCCCAGAAGATCTAAACAGGAGAGAGAAGAAGCCAGATGCAAGGAGATGATGAGTAAGCTGATGGTTGAGTTACCCCTAGTTGATGCAGTCCAACTTTCACCTGCATTAAGAAGATATGTCAAGAGAATGGTTGCAAACGGTGTGAGTCCTGAAGAAGGAGCATTGCTTACCAGAGACATGAATGCAATTCTCTTGAACATAGTTCCAAGGAAGAAGAAGAAGGTGAAAGTTTCTGAACAAGTCAGTGCTGTGATGCAGAGGAGAATTCCAGAGAAGTTACCTGATCCAGGAAACTTTGTGCTAGATTGCTCAATCTCAACAGGAAGGTTTCCTCATTCCCTCTGCGATCTAGGCTCAAGTATTAACTTGATACCATACTTAGTTGCTGCTAGACTTGGAATGACTGATTTCAAGCCAAGCAGAATCTCTCTTATCCTGGCTGATCGATCAAAGAGAATCCCAGAAGGTATTTTAGAAGATGTTCCCCTGAAGATTGAAGGCTGCATAATTCCCACAGACTTTGTGGTTTTAAAGTATGATGAAGAACTTCCAGACCCTCTTACTCTGGGAAGATCATTCTTGGCTTCAGCTGGTGCCATCATTGATGTGAGAAGAGGGAAGATAGAGCTTGATTTGGGTGATGTTGTCATGAATTTTAACATGGACAAGTTAAGAGGACCTTCCACCATCGATGGTCAATCTTTTTCAGTAGAGTTGTCCATGGATCAAGACCCAATCAAGGAGCTTGATACTGAAAAGCAAGAGGATAAGCTGGTTATTCAAGATGCATTAGCTGAAAACTCTAAGGAAGTTGTAAAGCCTGAAGACTGGGGTGGAAATGATCATCTCTTCAGGACTATGAGCAGAGAAGATGTTCTAATCAATGCTAAGTCAATGGAGGAAGACGTGTTCATCATGGAAGCAAGGATTGCAGAGTTAAGTTGCAGAAAAAGTGCAGAAAGTCGAGCTACAGAGCTAGTGTCGATCGACACCATCAGTGTCGATCGACACCCTACACGGACCACACCATAAGCTGCTTCCAATGCTTCAATTCCATCACCAGTGGTCAAACAGATGCCTCCTATTGATCAGAAACCTCGAAGGAAGCAAAGGTACGCACTTCCTGGAATGAATTCCAAACCTCCTGGTCATCTCAATAAGCATTTAAAAGGTTCAAAATCTGTTTCACACTTATGCAAGCAACGAGATTCTCGTAGAAGGCTTGGTATTGCTTTTGATGATGCTGCAGGAAAACGAAGTGTCCCACCCGAGCTCAAGACCCACCCTGCTGCTGTTCCTCATTTCCTTGGTCGATCCCATGCACCTACCGCTTATACACCACCATGGATGAAAAGACATTCGTCTGGGAAGCATTCAATGCCACCCTCTGATCCACCAGACGTCTGAACCCCGACACAGTCAAGCTAATGACTGAAAAAGAGCGCTGAGTGGGAGGCAACCCACTGATAGGTACGTTTTGTTTTTCTTTATATTTTGTTTTGGTTTTACTAAGTCCTAGTTTTAGTCAGTTGAAAACGGAGACATTGGACTCGACATTGACCAGTGTCGATCGACACCAGCTAGTGTCGATCGACACCACGCGCAGACGAAGGTAAGTCTTCTATTTGGTCTTTTATGTTGTTTCTAATCTTTCTTTTAGCCAACTTCGGGCTTGATAACACTGGGGACAGTGTTGTTTAAGTCTGGGGGAGGTGATTACTGACTTTGTGTTTTGTTTTGAGAGTCTTGAGTCAAAAGTTTTCAAAATTTGTTTTATTGAGTCAAAATCAGTTGGAATTTTCGGTTTTTCTAGAAACTAACCACAGGAAGTTGACACTTGAAGAACCATTGTTAAGAGAGTTGATTGCAGGACTTACTAAGTAGAAAGCTGCAAGTGGAATCAGTCTAACAGGGCGAGTTCAGATCCCCTTATAAGAACTAGGTATGCGCAGAACTTGATTCCTCTTTCAGTCTGAACAGATAGGCAATTGCAGTCTCTCCTTGATCTTCCCTTGAGAAAAGAAAGAAAAAGAGTCTAAGTCTGGGAATAGTGCCTTTGTCATGAGCCTGTCTCCTCACAAGGAACAATATTAGTGATGCTCTTGAACACGTCTCCTCACAAGGAACACAAGTAGAGAGTAGCACTATTTCCAGAGATCCCAAAAGAATAAGAATAGTCAACGAAAAGATCTTAGAACACCCTGAAAATGGGCAGAAGTTGACTAAGGGAAGAGAGAATAAGGGAGCTGCATGAGAATGTCTTGTTCAGGCACTAAGGAAGGACAAAGAATCTGTAAAGTTCTGTGGCATTACCACTGTTAGAGTTCGAAACTTTTACCAAGGAAAGGATCTGAATTCAAACTGGGAGATTGCTAAGCTTGTGGTAAGTACACTGAACATTTCCTAATGTTGGCTCTATAACCTGTGGATTCAAGAAGTGTTAATCAATGTGGCGTTTTGAAGGGGTACTCGAAAGTTTCTGTTTTCAAACTTCTACTTCATTCTAAGTTTCTGTTTTGCTTGAGGGCAAGCAAAGGCTAAGTCTGGGGGAGTTGATATATCATGGTTTTTACCCATTTTTAGACCATGATATAAGTGTTTTTATAGAGTCTTTTGGCTATTTTCGAGTCTATATAGAGTCTTTACAGGTTGAGGTACAATTGGAGACAAATTGGAGATTTGGATACATTTTGGAGCTTAATGGAATGAAGTCACGAAGTGATGAAGTCAAGACTGGAATTACACGCAAGGTGTCGATCGACACCATGTAGTGTCGATCGACACCAGGTTTTCCAATTTCCAGAATCGAGAAGTTTCCAGTTTTTGAAGAAAAGGAAATCTCCAAGACTTTTCCTAATCTTAAAAGGAATTGAAGACTCGTACCTAGGCCTATAAATATAGTTTTTCAGCCATTGTTTAGGCATAATCTCATACTTTAAGAATCATAGAAGTTTAGGTTTTTGGAGAGAAGAATTTGACTCCCTTAGAGCAAATTTGGAACTCCCTTTATTTATTCTATTGATTTCTTTTATGCTTTCTATTCAAGTTATGATTTCTGTTTCATTGATCATGTCTGAGTAGTTTGCTTGTTAGGTTTAGGGTTTTTCAAAGGTGATTAATGAATTGTTAGGTCGAATTAAATTGTTAGGATAAAATCATTAGAGTTCTTCATCTGGATTTGTGTTTAATGCTTATTCTAGCTTCACGACCTAGAATCTGATCTTAGGTTAATTAATAGATGCGAGAGTATTATTGATTGCCTGAACTAGTGTTAGATGAGCAAAATACCTATTCGCAAAGAGATTTGGTTTAGGATTTTGTGAACAATTGAACCTGATATTAATGCTTGTCTGAATTGTTTGAATTCGCAAAGAGATTTGGTTTTCTTGAATTTAGGCATAGATAATCTTCGCAGCGAGAGTTGGTTGATTTTACATTAGTGTTTCGAGTTCTAGAACAGTTCTTCATAATTCCTAACATCCTGTCTAGACCTGCAATTTAGATCACCTGAGAATTTCCCTGAACCTAGCGTTTCGTCTCCTGAACTTACACCGTTTTTAATTGCTTTCTGTGTTTTAAATTCCATCTTTCTACTTAGCTTAATTCGAAATTAGAAGTTCGTTGTGTGACTATCCCTTCTCTGTGGATTCGATCCCTAAGTACTACAACTGATCTCTTAATTTGAGAGAGTTGCTTAGGGTAAATTTGACCCATATCAGTTACATCACAGACAACACTTACACAAAGCAAGAGATTGTGAAGATGGAAGCTGATATACTTCTTGCCCTTGAGTTTGTATTAGGAAACCCTACAAGCAATACATTTCTAAGGTTAGAATCTGGATGCTTTTTGGTTGGTGGTCATTGAGTTATAAACTTATAATTGCATAGTTTCATTGTCTCATTTACGGATGGAGTTCCTCTGTAGCTATCTTTCAGTGTTAAGCATGTTAGACTAGGAGAAGTAGTTCGTTGGTGTTTTGGATTGTAAATGTATCGCCAGAGCTTCCTCTTACCTTTTTCGAAGATGTCAACATTTAGAGAGAACTTTGGTCATCGGCAAAGTTTGTCCAAAACCAGGAGAAGTAGTTCGTTGGTGTTTTGGGTTGTAAATGTTTCCACTTCACTTCAATCCAATCTTCTTCTTCATCTCCATTGACACCAAACTCCAACACAAATTTGTATCTATTTTTGGGTTCATAGGGTCTTTTATAATATATATTTTTTTTAAGAAACCCTTAATGGGTTCTACCAATGGAACATCCAAAAATGAAAATCAAATATAAGAATTCTTAAAATAAGAAAGAAGTAAAATTTATATTAAAAAATATTTTAGATACCCATATGTGTACCTACCAATGGAGATGGTCTAAGATAGCGAATTTTGAAAATCATCGGAGACTACCGACAAAATCTTCAATTTCGCTACTTCTATACTTTCTTGAATATTAAAATTTCTATACTTTCTTGCCGAAAAATAACATTAATAACATTTTCTTATTATATAAAGTTAGATGTGTCAAATTTGCTAATTAATATGATTGTGACAAGTGTCAATTTTATAAATTTAGATTTTGACACGTGTGCCTGTAAAATATTATTACTAAAAAAATTCTAAAAAGGAAGGAAAATTTTAAGAAAATGATATATTTAAAGTAAAAAAAATGTCAAGTTTATCGATTTAAATTAAAGAAAACTAAAAACGTCAATTTTATCGATTTAAATTAAAGTTTATTTCTAAAAAAAAAGAAATTAAAAAAAAAGAAACAAAACCGAAAAGGATGTATTTGAATAAGAAATTTCCAAAATATGGTATTAACATGTAAATAAATATGGTATTAACATGTAAATTGCCATTACACTCATTGTTTTGTACTTTTAATTTTAATTTTTATTAATCATATCAAAAATGACTAAAGCCACCATTCTTGTTACCTCCGTGATCATCCTCGTTCTAGGTTATAATTCTTTAAACATATTATGAAACTGTATATATTTTATAGACTTTTTAAAAAATAGTTATGGATTGAGTTCTTATTTGTTTTCATTTGTAACTGATTTTGTAAATATCATTCCTATTTTTATTCTTCTGTCTTCAGCATCTATTTAGATTTTTTTTTCCATTTAAAAGTTCTTGTAACAATATTTGTATACATCTAATTTCCTATAAATATGGTATTTACATGTAAATTGCCATTACACTCATTGGTTTTTACTTTAAAATTTTCATTTTTATTATATCATATCAAAAATGACTAAAGCCACCATTCTTGTTACCTTCGTGATCATCCTCGTTCTAGGTTATAATTCTTTAAACATATTATGAAACTATATATCATTTTGCAGACTTTTTTAAAAAATAGCTATGGATTGAGCTCTTATTTGTTTTCATTTGTAACTGATTTTGTAAATATCATTCCTATTTTTATTCTTCTGTTTTCAGCATCTATTTAGATTTTTTTCCATTTAAAAGTTCTTGTAACAATATCTGTATACATCTAATTTCCTATAAATATGGTATTTACATGTAAATTGCCGTCACACTCATTGCTTTGTACTTTGAAATTTTCATTTTTATTATATCATATAAAAAATGACTAAAGCCACCATTCTTGTTACCGTGATCATCCTCGTTCTAGGTTACAATTTTTTAAACATATTATAAATCTGTATATCATTTTAAAAGAACTTTCATTGCATAGTTTTCTTTTTCTCCCCTTCAGTTCTTATATTTTGTTTACTATGAAGAAAAATTTATATTATGTTTTAAATATTTATCAGGAATGGTGACTAAAGAGACGGTAGGACAAGAACTGTGTCGTGATGTTTTAATGAGAACAAACTGTGATGATTCGCCATGTGCCAGTTTGTGTACACAGAAATGGAAAGGAAACGGACAAGTAAAAACCTGCGTTTGCACTTTTCCTTGCAAAAATTGAGTTGATTTTTGTTGTTATCTATAATCTATAATACTTCATAATAATAATAATAATGAATTGAAATAAAATTACTGCCATATTTTCTAATTTTATATGAATTTTGATATTGTTTTTAAAATTTGACATGAACTATAAAATGAGCATATGTGCAAAATTATATATTTAACGTCAATTTTTAATAAATGATTTTAAATTGCATCAATTAATTTATTGACACTTTGTAAGTGATACAATATACCCTTTTTTTTGTAGTGGTACATTTTATATCGATGTATAGAGAAATGAACCATATATATCTTTGTTTCTATCGATGAGTTATGCTCGAGAAACAAATTTCCTCTACGATGATAACGTTGATTTTTATACGAATGAATTAGAAGCAGAAAAATGGGTGAATACAAGAGGAATACAATAATTCATTTGTCATTTTTCGACCAAAAGTTGAAAGTTGGGGATTTATTCGTTATTTTTTAATGCTAACCGCTATTTTTCTTTTCTTCAAATGCAAATGCAAATTCAAAGAACAAACAACCAAAACAGGCCACACCTTGGTAATCAAATTCACAACCGTTGTTATACATATTGTAATGATGAAAGAAATAATCTTTTGACAAATGAATTATAAGAGTATTTTCATACTAACAGCAAAATGTCTCCAAACAGATTCTGTACGGACCTTATAGAATTACGATTGTCTATATAGAATCTGCATTGTCTGCATTACTACATAGTATTCCACAAATGTGTGATTACTACATCTTCCACAAATGCTGCATGCCTTTGGTAAAGTTTTTACAAACATCTCATTACATCCTCTTGAGTTTAGAGCGTTCATGCAGATGCCTTGCAGAAGTGAGCAAACTGGTTTTTTGTTTTTTTTATAACTCGGGAAATTCCAGATCTATGAAAGGATCCAGACCAATCTCTGGGGGAGGTGCAATCCATGGATAGACCCTCTCTCCGGGTATTCAAATGGGTCGAAATCAAAGTCTCATATCCGTGTGGTCAAGTGGGCAAATTGGTTTTCACATATGTGTTCGGTGTTTATCAAAGTGTGGTTTTAAGTTTACATGTATTGGATCTGCTCGCAATCTATAAACCTGCAAATTTTGGTCAAAAGTTATATTATCGAAAATAATAAATAAAAAAATTCCAACGAGAAATTAAAAAATAGAATTTTCTACGTATATATGAAACCTTTTTTTTGTCAAATAAAAAAAATGTTTTACATTATAAAACCTTGCAACCGAAATCACTTTGCTCAATGGAAGAAATTGAGAAATCGTAAATTTAGTTGAGAAATCGTAGCTTTTACATCATAAAATTGTAAAGAATTAGGAAAAATTGTATTTAAAAATAAAAAAAGTACTTGTAAATATTTTCAGTTATGTTAAAATATATATATATATATATATATTGAGTTTTAAGTCTCTTAGTTTATAAAATTTAGTTTAATATTATTGTAAAAAAATAAAAAAAATAATTACATTCTTGTCATTATTTTGAAAAAAAGTTAAGTATATTATAATTAATTTAAATTATTTATTTTTTATATAACATTTCTAGAATAAAATCCTTCTCTATATAAAAATCCCATTTTGGACTATTTAAACAAAAGTAAATACCACTGGATGAGCATAAATAATATGGTATTTAATTTTCATCCGCCGCTTCTTTCTCTTTCATATTGTAGGAAAAATAAAGTCTTTATTGCCATTCACCTTTATTTTTGTTGTCTCTCTCTTTCCTCATTTTCCGATGAAAGAAGCAGAAAAAATAAAATAAAAAAAGAAGGAAGGAGGAGAAGAGAATGGTGGAGGATGGTGAATGTGCTAGTTAGTGATGGTATCGGAACAACGGTGACGGTGGAGATGCACATGATGGTGGTGATGGTGGTGACGACGGTGACGGTGGTGACGGTGACAGCGACGGTGGTGACGACAACGGTGGTGACGATAGTGATGATGGTGATCACGACAGTGGCGACAGTAGTGACGATGATGATGATAACAATGGTGGATGGTGCTGATGGCAACGTTGGCGGCAGTGACAGTGATGTTGGCAACACTGCTGAAGGTGAAGATGGCGACAATAACAAATGGTGAAGAAGAAGAAATCTAAGTTAACTTATAACAAAGTTGCTAAGTAGTTATCGGTTTAATTATATTTTGCATAAATTTGTTAAGTTAACATAGTTACTTAATCAATAACTTATATTTTTCTTGATATGATAATTAAATTAGCATGATAATATTGGTTGAATAACCAGATTAACACGATAATATTGGGTGGATAACATGATCAGCACGATAAGTTTACTTGTATAACTGGTTTAGCATGTTTTTAACATTGATAATTGAGTTAATATATATGATAGATAACTGATGTAACATGTATAATTTCATAATTTGTTACCTTTTTTAACATGTTAATTACATAATAACAATGTCGATTTGTGTAAACAGTGTTTCCAAACAAATGTGAAGAGTGTTTCCGAAGGATGTGAACAGTGTTGTCGGATCATAAGTGAAACAGTGTTATCAGGATTTTACGTCGGCAGTACAATGGCATTGTTGTAATTAATTCAAACGGATAATGAGTTTTTAGGTTTAAAATTTGTTTTTCTCTTATATATCTAATTTTTAATTATATTTTCTATTTACTTAATTAATTGGTCAACCGAGTATATACGCTAAATTCACCCTTTAAACAAAGTGGCCAAAACGAAATGACAATGTCTTAACAATTGTCCTTAATTCATAATTAGCGTAGAAGTATGAACTTAGAACAATCGAGAAACTTCAAGGCAGTTTACGGTTCACATAGATCTCCAATAAACCCCAACAAAAAGCAAAAGAAACTAATTAAAGGAATTAAAATCGAAAAATAAAATTAACCAAAAATATATAAAAAAAGACCTTAAAAGTTAAAACGACGAGTTTCGCCGATCTAATCCCTTTCACACACAAAAAAAAAAAAAAAAAAAGCAATAAGAACATCTTTTCTTTTCCCCTTTCTCACTCCAAATTCCCAACGAAGAATTCACAACAATCATCATTAGTTGCGAAAACGAAACTTCTCTCAGATTCTCTCCGTCTTCTTCTCTCTTATGGCGACACCGAATCAGGAAGCAATCGACACTTTCATGAGCATCACCGGCGCTTCAGATGCCGTCGCCGTTCAGAAGCTCGAGGTGATTCGATTACTCATCTAGATTTATGTTTCTTTTTGCTACCTTCGTAATTTCTTCGTGTTTTTAGATGCTATCTTGTTTGGGTTCCGATGATTGTTGGAAGTTTCTCGAGTCGATAAAGTGAAAGCTCGATGAGACGATCGTTTTGATTATCGGATGCTTCTCTCCTACTCTTTTTGTTCGTCGTTTTGTTTAAATCTCTGATGGTTTTTGGGCTGTAATCGAAGTTGATTTTCAGAATTTTAGGTCACTGAATGGTTTGATTGAGTTTCTAGGAGCGTTTCTGTTCTTACATTACGCTACGGTTTCTACTGAATTCTCGCGTTGATCATACTTGGTACTTGTTCATCGATTGTTGTATGATTTTAGCCAATTTTCACAGAGGTTTTCTTCGAATTTGAGAGCTGATTGTAGACTAGTTTATGCTGTTTCGATGTAGGAATGCTTTGCTTTTTTTTTGTGTGTTCTCATGTATCGTCTTAGTATCAATGTAAAGTGTAGTTCTTGGTATATCTAATTGATTGTTTTCTCCAATCTTACTTTCCTATTGTTATTGCAGGAACATCGTGGTGATCTCAATCAAGCTGTGAATGCATATTTCAGCGAGGGTGATCGAAATGCGTATGCCATCCATCTCACTGATGATTTTCCCACCTATTTGTTATCTTTTTTAATCTGAAAATTTATCGTTTCTTACCTGCTTATGATAATTGTGCAGAGTACATGAAGCACCAGTGAATGTCACTCATGACGACGCAATGGATATAGATGATGTGATTCCGGCTGCACAATCTCTTCTCACTGCAGCTAGAACAACGGCCCCCTTTTCGCTTCTTGATTCAAACTTTGGTAGAAGTATAGTTGATAGTGATCCTCTTATGCCACGACCACCTCCATTTGTTAGTCATCCCAGAGAGGTTAGGCAGATACCCATAGAGGTTAAGGATAGCAGTGGGCCATCAGAACGATCTAGTGACGCTCCTACTATTGAGGATGTCACAGAAACAGCACATGCTCAGGGTCCAGCGACCCAAGGGACGGTTATTATAGATGAAGAGAGTGATGATGATATTCCTTTTGCACCAACAACGAGAAGTAGGCAAGTTATACATGCCGGTCCTGCACCCAATAATGTTCAAGATTATAATGATATCGAAGAAGAGATGATCCGAGCTGCCATTGAGGCCTCAAAGATGGAGGCTGAGGTAAGCTTTTCTAAGAGAATGTGCCGTATTTGGGTTTGTCTTTTTGTTTATCTTGGCTTATCGATTGAGCAAAATTTTAATTGTTTTATAGGGATCAAATAATCCTTTGCCTGTAGAGAGGCCGTCTCACATGGGAGATGATGATGACATAGCAAAAGCTGTCACGATGTCATTAAAGGTATGTTCTTGTCTCCAATCTGTCTTAATTTTTGCATCTATCCTTCTGATCTCTTTTAACATAAGCGAGTGCAGTCAGCGGAGGAAGAAGTTTTGCGCAATCAAGGGTATAAAGCCTCAACTTCAGAAATAGGACCTTCTGAAACGGCTGCTGCTCAAGGACCTCAAGATACCCAAGCCCTGAACGGAAGGTTTGTTGGCTCTATTCTGTAACACTTTGCCACTATGCTATCTCTGAGCTTAATATCTGCAGTTGCAAAAACTTCTGCCAAGCGGTTTATCTACTGGTGTTTATCAAAAACCGAGGCCTTACAAATTGTCTTTTATACTGTCTAGATTGGCAGCACCTAGCTCACCATTTGAGGATGACTCTGATGATGTTGATGAGGAACCCCTTGTTAGACACAGGCCAAGACGTGTGGCATCTGAATCTCTGGCCCCAACTGACGCTGACCGTTCCAGGAGCGGGAGTCCTGAAGGAGAAGATCCAGCGGATAGAGGCAATGGATTTCCTTCTGAGGTATCAATAAAATCTGTTTTGTTTTCTTACACCGAGACTAGTATATACCTGTATTACTTTACAGTGAAAAATCCTAGAGTAGATAGTCCAGGCCATTACTGATACTCTTTTGTCTATGCTAAAGTGGGGAGGCATATCGTCTGAGGAACATGATGAAGCTGTCATGCTCGAGGCAGCCATGTTTGGTGGCATTCCTGAAACTGGATTCAATCATCTTCCATTCTTACCACCTCAGCAGAGAGCATTTGCACCACCGCGTCCACCCTCACCTTCATTGACAGCTCAGAGATTGATACGAGAACAGCAGGTTAGGTGACACTTACTTGTTGCTTGACTAATTACCTTTATTGCAGCGAAGGTTATCGGTGATAATAACATTTCTTGAGCTGTTACATCGTGCAGGATGATGAGTATCTTGCATCGCTGCAAGCTGACCGGGATAAAGAACTGAAATCCATTAGAGATGCTGAGGCACGTCAGTTAGAGGAAGAATCTGCTAGAAAGGCTTCTCTGGAGGAAGAAAAGAAAAAAGAGGAAGAAGCTCAAAGAAAACTCGAGGAGGAACAGGTACCGCTTCTGTTTTCATTTATACAAGCTTTCCTTAATTCTTGATTATGCATTGTTACCGAGAGTCCTGCAAGTATAGATAGAGAAAGATAAGCCAAACCACATTGCACCTGACAAACCACTTTCTTGCTTCACAAAAATAATCTGTTATAGCGTTGCTATTTAGGCTGTGGTTTTTGCACAAGTTTTAGTGAAGGCGGTTCTCTTGTTGCTGATTACGGTTTTTTCCTCTGAATGTTGTTGCAGGAGCTACAGAGGCAGCTAGATGCAAAAGAAGCTTCTCTACCTAAGGAACCACAAGCGGACGAAGAGAATGCCATTACCCTTCTAGTCCGAATGCCAGATGGAACTCGACGTGGTCGCCGGTTCCGTAAATCCGACAAACTCCAAGTGAGTTTTCCCAAAAACCCATTTCACTTTCCTATTGCCTATATTACTCAAATTATCAAACCTAAATAACCGTCCATGGCGCTGTTTTTGCAGTCCCTTTTCGACTTCATAGACATTGCCAGAGTGGTGAAACCCAAGACTTACAGACTGGTAAAACTTATGCGTCTTTTATATATAAAATCTCACTTAATTAATGCCTAAAGATGTTGTTAACTGGCAAAGTGTTAAACCAAAAATGATATGCTTGACCGGTTTTACCCTTGATGGTCCGGTTTAAAATCAGTCTAAGTTTGGTGTGTGATATGAAACAGGTGAGGCCATATCCGAGGCATGCGTTTGGGGATGGAGAAAGTGAGTCGACTCTGAACGATCTTGGATTGAGCAGCAAGCAAGAAGCTTTGTTCCTTGAGCTTATCTGAGCCAAGTCTAAGCTCTTAAAATACATCAGACTTTTACATTTGTCTTCTGCTTAGAAACTCTTTTCATTTTAAGTTATTCTTTTTTTAATTATCTTTCTTTCTATAAAAGTTAAAATATTTGTTGGGAGGGATTATAAAGTTATCAAACAATCGTCGTTTAGTCGTTTCAGTTGTACATACATTACATTGTGTGCAGAACAAAAGAAAACTGAGAACACGCCTAAACCAGTGGGACATACTCTTATTAGATCTAATCATCCAACAGTTTTGGAGGTTGAGATGGGTGGTAATAAGTCTTGACGGAAACAGAAGAGTCGCAAATTCGTTTGATCAAGTGCTTGAAGTAACAAAAGCAAACAGCCTTTTACTCGGATGTGTTAGGCAGAGAAAAACAGAGTGAAGCCATTAACAAAAGAAAAACAGAGTGAAGCAGAGAAGAGAAGGAAAAACAGCACAACTCTTAGTTAGATAAGCCAAAACAGAGCAACGTCATATATGCATTGTAGAAAATCCTTCATCGTATTTAAAAATCAAAACGGCATTAATGGCTAACGTTGTTCATTCATCAAACAGTGACAACATTAAATTCCAACAAACGACATGACTTGGTGACTCTAGACACAACATCACACCACTCAATCTCCCCATAGATCTCTTGTTCGTTGCGCTTTTCAACCGCAATCACAGCACACCAAATCATCTTCTTGTCAGAGTCAATGTAAAGCGTTTCCTTCTCCCACAAAACCGCCATCTTTCCACCATAATTTACCACCCTGACACAAGAACTCGGTGGTAGTCTTGGAAGTTCTTCCAAACCTTTCAAATCTCTCCACAATCTTCCCTCAGAGTCGTACCATGCAAGCCTTCCCAACAATTTAGGACTGTACATTGCGTTGTTTATTACGCAAAAAGAACCAACTGGACCCAAACCAAAACGCGTCTCGAATTCTCCGACATCCCATTCATTTTCCTTGGGATTGTAAACCACACTTTTATCCCCATACAGGTAAAGCTTTCCATCTATGGCTAAGCTTCTTAGCATAGAGCTCTGGCCGAGTATCTCTACTCTAGGGATTGGCACTTGCTTCCATATTTGGGTTTTCGGATCGAAAATCTCCATCAAATCCAAGGAACCGCGACTGTTCGAGCCTTCCACTACGTATATTTTCCCATCAAGAACACTCACAAGGGGCAGCTTTCGAGCAATCTGCGTGCCAGGTGTGAAACCGACAGTCCATGAAGAATACCCTAGACGATAGCGCACCATCGATGTGTTCGCCAATCGTGTAGATATTGGAACCGATGGCAGCATGAGTCGACCGAGACAGAGGAGAAAATCTGTGAGTTGCGACTGAGACCATAAGATTGTCGCTCAACTTCTTCTCTTCTTCTTCTTGAAGAAACTTCTTCTCTTCTTCCCTAGTGCGATTCGTTGGTCTAAAGCATGGAGGAGTGAACCATCGTCGGTTAGGTTTAGGTTTAGGGTTAGGGGTAGGATCAAGGGTTCGAGTTGGTCTTCGGCATAGAGTGAACCAAAGTGGGTTAGAACCAGAAGTGAAACGTAAGCACACATAAAGACAACTCTCGGTGCGGCCTAAGCGTGTTCGGGTTTGGTGAAGCTCAATCGATGCAATGAGAGACCGGAATCTCTTGGAAACTAATGAGAGAATCGGGTAGTGCAATCTCGAGACGCGAGCTAAGCAATTCAACAGTAAATCATCAGGAAGATGTGTGTTCATATTGACCGGTAGAGATTCTTTGCCTTTCGTCACTACCAGAAAACGCTTACAGAGTAAAATCAAACTCGAGATCCCCAAAGTTAAATTGGGAAATGTTTCCTAAATCGTCAGAGATTCACAGCCAAAGCTCGCTTCGAGTCTGGTTCGCAGATGTGGTTGGCGAATTCCCCTCCTACGGTGGCTCAATTGGATAATCACAAACCCTAGAGAAATCGCAGCTTAGTTTGATGATCTGGTTCGGTTCGGTTTGGTTTTGTTCAATTTCATGATTTTGGCGATGATATCTACCGGATGAGGACGATCTTCTTGGAGATGACCTGCTGATAGATTCGCTGAAAATCAAGCCTTGCCGGATACTAATCCCTCTCCTATGGATGAAGATATGGAAGCTGAAAAAGCAAGAACTATAGATAACACTGATTTCTCAAACAAATTTCTCAATTAGATTTATCTTTCATGGTAACTTACAAGAAACTAAGATAGAGAACTTGTAGCCATAGAATTCGAAGGTTTTACAATTTCATAATCTTGTAAAACAAAGTTTAGAAGGTGAATTTTTCTGTGTATTCCTTTAGAGTTCTATACGATACATATATACAAACCCAATTTAATGCATCTTCCTAATTTACATGATACACCATAATTGCAAATGGATACTCAATAATGTCGATTTCCTAAACTGATGAGATTGTGATATGATCAAATATCGTGAGATATACGATCCTCCAACACCCCTCCTCAAGTTGGAGCATATGGATTGCAAATGCCCAACTTGACAACAATAGACTCGAAATCTCGTCGTCCCAAAGCCTTGGTGAACACATCAGCCAATTGTTCCTTTGTATGCACCTTCTCTGTGACGATCGTTCCATCTTGTATAGCGTCACGAACCGTATGACAATCACGTTCTATATGTTTTGTCCTTTCATGGAACACATGGTTTGCAGCGATATGCAATGCTGCTTGATTGTCACAATGTAGCTCCATTGGCTGCTTTTGAACAACTCCCAAATTAATAAGAACATCACGCAGCCATTGTAATTCACCAACCGCCTTCGCCATACTACGGTACTCCGATTCCGCAGAAGACTGTGACACTACACCTTGCTTCTTAGTTTTCCACGATATTGGTGAAGTACCAAGCGTAACAAACCAAGCACCTACTGAACGTCTGGTCAATCGACACCCAGCCCAGTCAGCATCACACCAACCACGTAGCTTGAGATCACACGCAGACTTCAACAAAATCCACTGTCCAGGAGTGCCTTTCAAGTATCGAACAACACGCAACGCACTCTCCCAATGATCTTCCTCGGATTTTGCATAAATTGAGAGAGTATGTGAACCACATAAGTTAAATCTGGCCTCGTGGCTAGAAGATATATCAGTCTTCCAACCAGACGACGATATCTCTCTGGTTCTTCAAGGAATGGTCCATCCGACAATGCAAGCTTGTGTTGTTGTTCGATGGGAAACGCAACAGGTTTCGCTCCAAGACACCCAGCTTCACTTATAATGTCAAGTGTATACTTCCTTTGACAAAGAAATATTCCTTCCGGATTTCTAGCTACCTATATTCCCAGAAAATACTTTAACGAGTCGAGATCCTTCATGCGAAAACACTTGCTCAAGTACTCTTTAAATTCCGAGATTGCTTTAGAATCATTACCTCCAATGATCAAATCATCCACATAAACAAGCATGTAGATTTCAGAACCCCCTTTCCGTAGACAAAACAATGAGTAATCTGAATATGACTGCTTAAAGCCGTATTCAATCAACGCATCACGTAGCTTTGCAAACCAGCATCGTGGGGCTTGTTTCAACCCATACAATGATTTCTTAAGGCGACAAACCAGCTTCTTGTCTCATGTGCGAAATCCAGGCGGCAATTGCATATACACTTCCTCTTCTAAATCTCCATGGAGGAATGCATTATGCACGTCCATCTGATGTAACTCCCATTTCTTAGCTGCAGTTACCTCTAAGAAAAGTCGAATTGTTGACATCTTAATCACAGGCGCAAACGTTTCAGAGTAATCAACGCCTTCGACCTGCATGTTGCCAAGCACAACCAACCGAGCTTTGTATCTCCCAACTGTTCCATCTGCTCGATACTTGATTTTATATACCCACTTACATCCAATGGCAGTCTTTCCTTCTGGGAGCTCTGTCACATCCCAAGTGTTACTCTCCCCACAAGCTCCCACTTCATTCTGCATCGCATCTCGCCAAACTTTGTGAGCCACTGCATCTCTGAAAAATGTTGGCTCTGTTTCTGCACTAACTGCGGCCAGAAACGCTCTATGAGCAGGCGAGAACCGTTTGCTGTCAAGATAGTGAGAGATCGGATGAAAACTATTCTCATCCATGCTTTCTTCAAATGAGATCTCAATCTCACCGTCCACACCCTCTGTTTCATGAATTGTGTTTAACACATAATCCTTCAATTTGGATGGAATTTTCTTATGTCGCATTCCGCGACCCAGATCTTCTTGTGTCACATCTCTATCCGTATGTGTCACATCCTCGACATCACAACACAAATTTTCTTGTGTCACTTTCTCAACACCATGTGTGACATCTGCAACACCTTGGGTCACATCTTCAACTCCACGACACAAATTCTCTGGTGTCTTCTCATGTGTCACGTCTTCAATGACTTGTGTCACACCTTCCACGTGCTCAACTCTGTCACTTGTCACTGCATTCTGGGAAGTTGCAGGTTCATCATCGAAGAGACCAAAATTAGAAGGGCTGTTCAGATTAAGATCACTCGATCATGCAAGCAATTCATGTTTGAGAGGAAACACATCCTCCACGAAAACCACATCTCGAGAGACAAAAATTTCTTCTGTTTCCAAATCAAACAAGCTCCATCCTTTATTGTCAAAAGGGTATCCCACAAACAAGCATCGCATGCTTCGTGATTCAAACTTATCCCCTCCTCTTCTTTGATTGTGTGCAAACGCTAAGCAGCCAAACACTCTCAGATTATCATAGGTCGGAGGAGCTTTGTATATCAACTCGTAAGGAGTTTTTCCCTTCAGCAATCTTGTGGGAGTCTTATTAATCAAATATGCAGCTGTTAACACACTTTCTCCCCAGAACTTAACCGGCAGAGACGACTGAAACAGTAAAGCTCGAGCCACATTCAAGATGTGCCTATGCTTCCTCTCCACTCTCCCATTCTGCTGTGGCGTGCCAACACAAAACATTTGATGTCTTATTCCTTGTTCTTTGAACTCTGATGTCAAGCACTTGAATTCTGTTCCATTATCACTTCTCATGATTTTGATATTTCTTCCAAACTGTCTTTGAACCATTGCCACAAAATTCCTCAACGTCTGTTTTACTTGCGTTTTATCATGAAGAAGAAACACCCAGACTCCTCTTGAGTGATCATCAACTATCATTAAGAAGTAGAACGAATTGCACAGAGTTGGACTTCGATATGGCCCCCTAAATCACAATGAATCATATCAAAAATTTCGTCGCTTTTATTATCACTTGAATGAAACACTTCCCGACAATGTTTAGCTTTCAAACAAGTGTCACAAACTGAAAAATTCGTACTCCTACTACCAACAACAGGAAGCAAATCAAAAACACCATTTGATGGATGTCCGAGGCGTTGATGCCACACCTCATCGGCTCCATCTTTATTCATATGCAAAGCTCTAAAATTTGTTAAGCGACGAAAGAAGTACAACCCAGCTCTAAGCTCCCCCGCTCCACTCAGGTTCCTCGTTATATGGTCCTGAATCACACAACCTTTATTAGCAATCTGCAACACAACGTCTAGATCCGCAACAAGCTGAGAAACGGATATCAGATTGCATCTCAATTCTGGAACAACACATTCTTAATCCCAAAATCATCATCAAATATCACTGTCCCTTTCTCTCGAGACAAGCTATGTTTTCCATTCGGAAGACCAATGATACACGGCAACATATACTTTCGATCACTCAACAAATCACTATATCCAGTCATGTGATTTGAGGCTCCTGTATCAAGGACCCAATCATGAGAAAAAGACTTACCACTCAAACGAGGTGTCCCTCCTTGCTTATCCTCCAAGATTTTGATCAAAGTGCTCCATTGTTCATTGTTCAAGCCAGTGAAGCCACTTCGTTCTGCTTCACCACTGGTTTCTCCTGCGGCTTGAGCAACCACTGCATTGGCACGAGAAATCCCTCCACGTCTTCGACCAATACCACCACGACCACCGCCGCGTCTTCCATTTCGCGATTTATCGCTATACTACTCTGGGAATTCAATGATTTGATAACACGTTTCCGCAGTGTGTCCTTTCTTCTTGCAGACTGTGCACATGAGCTTGGATTTATCCTCATATCCTCTATTGCTTTGTTGGGCCACAAACGCCACCTGCGATGTCTGCCTCTCTCTCCCACGCATAACCGTGTTGATTCTCTCAACAGATTTGACCTTAGAGTAGACTTGATTGAGATTAGGAAGCGGATCCGTACTTATGATTGAAGTATGTACCCCTCCATAGATCGCATCATCAAGTCCGAGAAGGAATTGATGGATACGATCCTCTTCACGCTTCTTCTCGAGACCGCTATTCAGGTTGCACACACAACCACCACACTTGCACTCCAAAGCCGTCTCGTAATTCAACAAATCCTCCCATAGGACTTGTAATTTTCCAAAGTACTCGATCACACTCATGTTCCCTTGACGACAAAATGCCAGCTCCGCTTTGATCTCTTGAATTTTTTGGTCCGTTGCCCTCAGAGAATCGATCCTTGATCTCCTTCCACAACTCCGCCGGATCTTCTTTATTCGCCAGAGTTCTTCTCACCTTTGGCTCCACCGTATTCAAGATCCACAAAGTCACCATTGATTTAGCAGAAACCCAATCTTCGTATTCTGCTGCATCTTTCGCTGGCTCCGTCACACTTCCATCAACGAACTCGTATTTCTTCTTGACTCGCAGCGCTGTTCTCACTGCTTGAGCCCATTCATCAAAATTGTCACCATTGAATTTAACCTGTGCGATCACCGCACCTGGATTCTCTGCTGCCGCGAGCTGATACATCGTATGCACTCCTTTCTCAACAACCAAAGACATCGTTAAGTTACTTTCAGAATTTGATGTCAAAGGCTCTGATACCATGTAAAACAAGGTTTAGAAGGTGAAATTTTCTGTGTATTCCTTTAGAGTTCTATACGATACATATATACAAACCCAATTTAATGCATCTTCCTAATTTACATGATACACCATAATTGCAAATGGATACTCAATAATGTCGATTTCCTAAACTGATGAGATTGTGATATGATCAAATATCGTGAGATATACGATCCTCCAACAAATCTTAAGATAAGAACTATTTCCTTTTAGTTATTATCTCTTGATTTCCTTTTTTTTCTTTGTTTTCCTTTTTCCTTCAGGCTTGCAAGCTTTGATTAACCGTTTTAAACGATTTCCTTTTCTCCTTTGTGTTTCGTTTATGCAGCTCGAGGTCATTAATAACTTGACACAAAATGTTGCATCTTCAGAAGCTAATGAAAATTTGGGTGAAGATGAATCGATGCAGGATGTAGCCGCCGAAATCAACAGTCCGGATGGTACTAAATCGAAGAACGGTGAATCGGGGAAGAAGATTCCAAACAGTCATATTTACTCAGGCTTCGCGACAAAGAAGAGGAATTTGGTGATAATCATTCTCACCAAAGCAAAAAGAGGATAAAGGAAAATCATATGGGCGTGGCCCAAGGTGAAAGATGGGCCTCCTCACGGGGATTCAGTGAAAGTCCATATAACAAGACCGTCAATTTCAGAACCGGTTTGGGCGCATCCAAGAAGCCGGCGAAGACCTGGAAATGAACGTGATTGCTTGGAATTGTCACGGGGTGGGAGCTGATCTGACGAAGAAACATCTCGAAACCACGTTTGAAGGACACAAGATTTTTATGACATTTGTTTATGGAGATCTAGTCGTTCGTTGAGTACCGAGAAAGAGTTTGGGAACATTTAACAAGAATGAGTTTTTTAAGAAAAAATGCATGGTTCATGATAGGAGATTTTAATGATTTAATGATTTATGCAAGATATTTGGATCAGACTTTAAACAGAGTGAAGCAGAGAAGAGAGGGAAACAACAACTCTTAGATAAGCCAAAACAGAGCAACTTCATATATGCATTATAGAACATCCTTCTTCAACGTACTGAAAAGAAAATTACATTAATGGCTAACGTGTTCGATCATCAAACAGTAACAGCGGTAAATTCCAATAAACGACATGACATGGGGACTGTAAGCACAGCATCACACCTCTCAATCTTGCCATAAACCTCTTTTCCCTTGCGCCTTTCAACCGCAATCACAGCACACCAAATCATCTTCTCGTCAGAGCCAACATCACGCGTTCCCTCCTCCCACAAAACCGCCATCTTTCCACCATAATTTACAACCCTGACACAATAACTCGGTGGTAGTCTTGGAAGTTCTTCCAAACCTTTCAAATCTCTCCACAATCTTCCCTCAGAGTCGTACCATGCAAGCCTTCCCAACAATTTAGGACTGTACATTGCGTTGTTTATTACGCAAAAAGAACCAACTGGACCCAAACCAAAACGCGTCTCGAATTCTCCGACATCCCATTCATTTTCCTTGGGATTGTAAACCACACTTTTATCCCCATACAGGTAAAGCTTTCCATCTATTGCTAAGCTTCTTAGCATAGAGCTCTGGCCGAGTATCTCTGCTCTAGGGCTTGGCACTTGCTTCCATATTTGGGTTTCCGGATCGAAAATCTCCATCAAATCCGAGGAACCGCGACTGTTTGAGCCTTCCACTACGTATATTTTCCCATCAAGAACACTCACAAGGGGCAGCTTTCGAGCAATCTGCATGCTTGGAGCTTCGTGTAATTATCACTTTTATTAGTTACATGTAATTATCACTTTTATTAACACTATGTTTAGACTTCAAATAGGTACTATTGTTTGATAGAAAATAGTATTGTTTATGAATAGTGTAACATCGAATCGATATATGATTGTGTATCTAATTAAATCTACACCTTTTGGTGTAGGTTTTCATTTTAATATACATTAAAAAAAAAGAGACATACACTTATTAGATCTCAGTATAAAGGGTTGAGATGGGTAATAGGATTCTTCACGAAACAGACAACATAACTCTGAAAAAAGCCAAAACAGAGCAACGTCTTATGCATTATAGAAAATCCTTTATCGTGCTGAAAATAAAACTACATTAGTGGCTAACGTACGTGTTCGATCATCCACTAAACGACATGACTTGGAGACTGTTAACACAACATCACACCACTCAATCTTCCCATAAACCTCTTCTCTGTTGCGTCTTTCAACCGCAATCACAGCACACCAAATCATCTTCTTGTCAGAGCCAATATCTCGCGTTTTCTCATCCCACAAAACCGCGATCTTTTCACCATAATTTACCAACCTGACGCTAGTAAAACTCTGTGGTAATTTTGGAAGTTCTTCCAAACCCTTCAAATCTCTCCACAATCTTCCCTCGGAGTCGTACCATGTAAGCATTCTGAAGAATCTAGAACTGTACATTACGTTGTTTATTACGCAAGAAGAACCATAGGGACCCCAACCAAAACGCGTCTCCAATCCAACGGCATCCCATTCGTTTTCCTTGGGATTGTAAACCACACTTTTATCCCCAATCAGGTAAAGCTTTCCGTCTATTGCTAAGCTTCTTAATTAATAAAGAGCTCTGGCTGAGTATCTCTGCTCTAGGGCTTGGCACTTGCTTCCATATTTGGGTTTCCGGATCGAAAATCTCCATCAAATTTGGGGAATTGGGACTGTTCTTGCCTTCCACTACATGTATTTTCCTGTCAAGAACTCTCACAAGGGGCTGTTTTCGGGCAATCCGCGTGCTTGGAGCTTCTTGCCAGGTGTGAGACCGGCAGTCCATGAAGAAGACCCTAGAACCGTTGCCGTATCCGCCAATCGTGTTGATATTAGAACCGATTGTGGCAGTCTTCCACCAAGAGAGAGGAGAATAATTGCAAGTTGGGGCTGAGACCATAAGATTGTCGCTCAACTTCTTCTCTTCTTTGCTAGTGCGATTCGTTGGTCTAAAGCCAGTGACCCATCTTCGGATAGGGTTATAGTTAGGGTTAGGTTTAGGGGTTCGAGTTTGTCTTCGGCATAGAGTGAACCAACGTGGTGGGTTAGAACCATAAGGTACATAACTATAACGTAAGCACACACACATAAAGACAACTCTCGGTGCGGCCTAGGAGTGTTCGGGTTTGGTAAAGACCAAGCGATGCAATGAGAGATCTCTCGGAAACTAAGGAGAGAATCGGGTAGTACAATCTTGAGATATAACATACTAACCCGTGAAGACCCTTTGACTTTCGTCATTAGCAGAAAACGTTTAAAGAGCAATCAAACTCGTGAGCCCTTTATCAACTACTTTATAGTATTGGAGAAATATTTCCTAAATCTATTCGGACTCGTAACTCTTATCTTGTAATTAATCTACATTTATATATTTCCTAAATCTTTGTTAACATTTAAATCTAACATATATCTTATTATATAAAGTTGGATGCGTCGAAGTTGCTAATTAACATGATCGCGACACGTGGCAAGTTAATCGATAAGATTTTGACACGTGTTTTAATTCAAATATATTATAAAGGAAAAATATATTAATCCGAAAAGAAAAAAAAGAAATACTACTATTTTAAAAATAAAAATAAATAAAATAAAAGGAAAGATATCTTATTATAAAGAAAAAATATACTAATCCTAAAAGAAAAAAGAAATTATTATTATTTTTAAAATAAAAATAAGTTAATCGATAAGATTTTGACACGTGTTTTAATTAAAATATATTATAAAGAAAAATATACTAATCCTAAAAGAAAAAGGAAATACTATTATTTTAAAAATAAAAATAAATAGATTTGCCACGTGTCAAGTTAATTAATTAGATTTTGACACGTGATAAAAAAATTCAAGGATATATTTCAATTTAAGAAAAGAAAAATAAAATAAAAAGATTTATTTCAATTTAAGAAAAGGAAAATAAAAACAAAAAATAATTTTGATTAATTATGATATATTTCAATTAAAAAATCGAAAAGGTAAATAAGAAAATTAATAAATAGGAAAATAAGTTTTTTTATAAATATGAAAATGGAAAAGGTAAATAAGAAAATTAAGAAAAAAGGAAAATAATTTTTTTTAATGTTTTTAATTTAAATTAAAGAAATTGTATGATCAATTACTAATACTAAAAAAATCAAAAAATTAGTTTTAGAAATAGAAAAGGAAAATAAGTTTCTTTTTCAATTACTAATACCAAAAGAAAAATAAAAAAATTAAGAAAAAGGAAAATAAGTTGTATGATCAATTACTAATACTGAAAAGAAAATCAAAAAATTAGTTTTAAAAATAGAAAAGGAAATTAAATTTCTTTTTCAATTACTAATACCAAAAGAAAAAACAAAAATCAAAAAGTTAAATAAAAAAATTAAGAAAAAGGAAAATAAGTTTTTTTTTGTTTTTCATTTAAATTGAGGAATTGTATGATCAATTACTAATACTAAAAGGAAAATCAAAAAATCAAAAAATCAAAAAGGTAAATAATAAGTTTCTTTTATCTTATTCATTAAATTTTCTTTTTGTGTTTTTATTGGTTAGAAAAGATTTAACTATTTTGCCTATTCGTATAGTTAGCTACGGTTTAAAAAATAAAAACCTCAAATTTATCGATTTTGATTATAAAATAAAATCAACTAGGATATATTTCAATTTAATAAAAATAAAATAAAATAAAAGGATTTATTTCAATTTAAGAAAAGGAAAATAAAAACAAAAAATAAATTTGATTAAGTATGATATATTTCAATTAAAAATAGAAATTTCAGATTCTAATGATAAGACATTAGACAATGATGGGCTCAATGAGGAGGATGATAGCAAGAATCATGTAGAGAAGCTTTTGATGCGAGTCTTGAGAAGCATAACTTCTCTAGAGAGCACAGAGATCATGTATATGAGAGAGAAAAAAAATTAAAAACGAAAAGTAAATTTGATTAATTATGATATATTTCAATTAAAAAAAGAAATTTTAGATGTTAATGATATGACATTAGACGATGTATGTTATTACATAATAAGATATTGTGTGAAGTAAATCAGTTTATCGATTTAGATATCGATACGCGTTTCTGTAAAATATTTTTTTTTAAAGAAAAAGGAATTTCTAAAAAAAGGCAAATTTATTGATTTAGATTACAAAAGTAAAATAAAATTAACTAGAATATATTTTAATTTAAGAAAAAGAAAATAGAAATAAAAGGATCTATTTCAAAAGAAAAATAAAAACAAAAACAAAAAGTAAATTAGATTAACTAGGATATATTTTAAT
This sequence comes from Alliaria petiolata, assembly GCA_020283515.1. NCBI lineage: Eukaryota > Viridiplantae > Streptophyta > Magnoliopsida > Brassicales > Brassicaceae > Alliaria > Alliaria petiolata. Next base: position 414,319,289 of record JAHZTW010000001.1, read on the forward strand.
TAAATACAAAAGAATATTTTAGATGCTAATGATATGACATTAGACGATGATAAGATCAATGAGGAGGAGGATATCAAGAATCATGTAGAGAGGCTTTTGATGCGAGTTTTAAGAAGCATAATTTCTCTAGAGAGTAGAGAGATCATATAAGGGAGATGAAATATGAAGAGAAAGAGAGACTTTATTTGTTTGAAGAGAGTTAATAGAAATATCGTTAACATACTCGAAGCACTCAAATTAAATATCCAAGTTTTTAATGTAGCGGAACAGAAAAGATAGTTGATAAAGTGTGAACTATATGAGAAGTATGGTTAATGTTGCTTAGGATATGCAATATATTCTGTGTTTTAAATATTTTAATTAAAAATAAATGAGAATTAAAATAAATAAATAACTCTTAGGATTGGAAGTTGTGTTTTTCATATATTTTTTCAGTAGTGATCAGATTTTGTTTTCTATTTGTTTTACAAAATATATTAATGACTTTTAAATATTTTTATTATAAATTTGCGTATACGCTGATCCTAATCTAGATTTTAATTATGATAAATCTAATTATCATAAAAGAAGGATAATTAATTCGCCAAAATTTTAGAATATATATATAAAGCATTAAGAATAAAAATAATTCAGATAAGAATATTAAAACATATATATCTCGAAATATTAATAAAAATAAATTTTATTTTTTCTTTACAGATTACTCGATTTTGTTTTTCATTTATTTTTACGGGTTTAAAATATTTTATTGAAAACCCGCATATATGCGGATCCTATTCTAGTCTCAATTTACAAACCCTTATTTATGTCTTTCATTCACTCTTCTTCCCATCTTATGCAACATGAACAAGATTTTAGGTTATTACGTACGTAGTCCGGATAAGCAGAAAATTTAAAAACCGAAATAGCTAATAAGATGTTTGAAAGCAAAACAGAATAAACAATCGTTTCTACTATGTTCTTGGGAGCCGTTTGATCAACTTTTGGGTTAGCTTCACGAACCAAAGAGTTGTAAATTTTTATCATATAATAGAGGAAGAACTAAGACAAATTTGTTTGCACTAAAAGACTGTTCATACACTTGACTAAGATTTCATAAATTCCTACAGAGAGATTAACAATATTTATAAGAAAATATTTTTTTTTTTTTTGAACTTTTTATAAGAAAAGATGACAAGACTAAAACATTCAATTCCAATAAGAACTCAACTAAGGCACTCAGTTTCATCAAAGCTTTCATAGTTGAGAAACAAAATTCTGATTTTGAACTAAACAATAAAATAAAAAAATCCACTGTTGGCCCAGCTTTGTCTAGGGTTGCTGAGTTTTCAATTGTTAGTTACATTAACATATATATTGTTTCTACCTTCAGCCGCAAGATAACAGAGGGAAAGAAAAGGATTTTAAGTTTTGGTTCAGTTTTTGTTCTTTCGGTGTGATTTAAATTAACGAATTTTAATTTCTGGTTCAGCTAAATTAATCTTCAATACATTGATCATATGTTATAATTTATAGTTCAAAATCTAAGAGTAATCACCAACAGTTTCATTAAAACGTCTGAGTCACCTAAATTAGGAAAAGCCGAAAAAGACGAAGAATTAACAGAAAAATCCATCAAATACAAAAAAACATAATCGAATACTGTACTAAAAATGTGTTGTTCTATATTGAAATAAAATGGTATCAAAAAGTGTTGTTTTACATTAAAATAGTATTCTATTTTATGTTAATCGAAAGCAAATTTGTTGGATGAAACAAATGATAACAGAATTTTGCTAACAATTACTCAATCCTACTACACATGTCATTGTAGTATTTGAGAATCAATCCATATGGGTTTGTTGTGACAAAAGGAATTCATAAAACTTCTTAATCTAAGCAAAAGTCTAGTGAAGGTTTTGGTATGTAATTAGTGACATTAAACAAGGTGAATGACAAACTATCTTTAAGATAAGTAAAACACGAAACAAAGTTTCTAAAAGGTTTTTGTAAATTAAGGAAAGATGAATCCAAGGTTATGGTATTGATTTTCAGGTGTTTAAAAAGTGTAATCAATGATGTCATTCTACTCATATAAATGCTAATCCCCAAGCTTAGAACTTCAAGAATAGATTAAACCACTTTCATGGACTTAATCCTTTTATCACATTTCTAATCAAGAACAAACTTTTATTTGTGATCAAAGATGCAACAAGCATAAAGATTCAAAACTAATCTGCTAATAAACACCTTAGACAACCACTTTCGTGAGCTAAGTATGTAAATCTCTTGCTTAAATGATCTAGGAATTTTACAAATCTTTTGGATGAGAAAACTCCCTAGAAATCAAATTCAACATGATCAAGGTTGTAATTAGCATTAAGAACATTAAGCAAGAAGGGATATGAAAGAATTAACTCATAGACATCAAGATTAACACCCTAAACACCCTAAATCTAACCAACCTTGGATTCTAAAGAACTACTCACAGTTCATGATCAAACCAATAAAAACTTGTAAAAACTTGATAATAAGCATTAGAAAGAGTAAAGGGAAGAGATTAGAGAAGAAGAACTCTTGAATTGAAGTTTTTGATCCAAAGATCTTGCAAATAAAATCACCCAATACAGAGAGAGTTTCTGGAAAAGTTTGGAATAAAAAGTCAACTCCATAATGATGATCAACAGTGTATTTTCGTCTTAAGTAAAGAAAATCGCGGGTTCCATATCGGTATGATTACACCGGTATGGCAGACAGATATGCGTATCGGTGTGATCACACCGGTATGGCAGACAGATATGCGTATCGGTGTAATCACAACGATACAGCACACCGATACTGCTTTCTTCATGAGATCGATCGATCTGTAGTAAAATGGCCATATCTCTTGAACGACTTCCCTGTTTGACTTGAAACTACCACCAAACGAAAGCTAACTCAAATATCTATGACTTTCATGAAGACCGCCGAGGCTAAATCGGAGTTGAAACTCTTCATCCGGCTCGATCTTTACTTATGTAGTGGTTTTGTGCTTCAAGTCCATTTTGCTCAACTTCTTTTGGTACACTTTAGTTCCATGTAATCCTCTAAGCAATGCTTAACCTCCATAATCTGCAAAGTCTTCCAATGTACCCAAAAACACTCCAAAATACAACAAATATGCAATAACCTAGGCTAAGACTCAATAACTCTAAAATGGATGCAAACTAGACTATATGGACAAGTTATATACATGAAACAATGCAAATGGTTTACTAAATGAATGTTAAAATGATGTAAATATGCTAACTATCATTATTCATCATATGCGCCGATAACACTGTTCATCATCCGTCTGACAACACTCTTCATCTAAATTAAATTATCATCTGACACTGTTATTATGCAATTAACATGTTAAACAAGTTAATATGTGGTAATGGTAGATAACAGAACGACGATGATGATGGCAACACAAGGGGTCGACGGTGAGGGTGGCGTCGAAACGATGGTGGTGATGATGATGGTGGTGACGACGACGGTGATGGCGATAACGGCGGTAATAACGACGGCGGGATAGTGGTGACGACAATAACAATAGTGACGATAACACTGGTGAATGGTATTGATAGTAACGTAGTTAACGATAATGCTGATGGCGAAATACTAATTGGGTTAACTGAGTTATTTTATGATATGATAACTTTTTAACAAGATAATTTTTATATTTCGTATGAACATAACTCGATTAACACGATAATATACGAATATTAAATGGGTTAACATGATAATTTTATATTTTAAAAGATATGATAATTGGTTTACTATGCTATTTATGCGACATGTTAAATGGTTTAACACGTTATTTGCAAAATAATTGGTTTGGTTCGATAGTTTTTTACAATACGCTAACTAGTTTTATATGCTAATTGCATAATCTTTTTTTTTTTTGAAGAATGTAAAATTTATTCATCCAAAAAAACGTTTTTACATTTGCTGCTTCTTTAAACTGAAAACTTATACTTGATAATTTTACACATTAGACCACACTCTTTATCTTGTAACAAACCACATCATGAGGACTTCCTCATATTTGTGGAATCCTAAAGCACGAAGCGAGGATAGTCGGTTACGGACGGCTTTGTCTATAACTCTGATTAGTTGCTGAGTAGTGGATTGTTGTTCCTCGTGGCATCTTCGATTGCGCTCTCGCCAAATGCTATGTATAGCTGCTTGAAATGTGTATCGAACGCGAAACAACAAAGTTTGTTCTCGAGATGTATCAGAGATAAGCAATATAAGATCATCCCATGTAGTGGTGAAACGATTACCAAGAAGACCCCGATAAAGTTTTGTCCATATTTCCGCCGAGAACCTGCAGGAAAAGAACAAGTGATCTCGTGTCTCCGCTTGACCTTGACATAAGACAGTCGCTAGGCGTCTGAACATTCCAATGAGCCATTCGATCCTTAGTGGTCAGCTTATTTTTTTATTGCAAAGCACGTCATGAAAGAGTATTTAGGAGTAGCTTTTGGGAACCATACTCCTCTATACCAATTCACCTTCGGCAGCTCACTTCGAATTTGCATAATCATAATGTCAGAGATGGTTTAAAATCGGATGAACAGTGTTGTCGGGTTTGTGAGCAGTGTTAGCAAGCAAAAAAGTGAACAGTATTGCTGGAATTTTACATTACTAATAGAGTTTTCAGAACAATTGCACTTTTGTAATTAAATTGAATAAAAAAAATATTTTGAGATTAAAATTTATATCTCTTTCTTTTCTACCTCATTTTCAATTATTTTTCCATTTTATCTAATTATAAAATTATTTATATATATTCACTTAAATCATCTAAAAAACAAACAATATATATATATATATGGGGATATATATACTCTAATTATATCTATTTGGTTGATCCCGACAAGTCAAAGCCTCTAATTCAAGTGCTTGAAATAACCAAATCTAGTGTTTTGTGAATTATTAAGCTTTGTTTGCAAAACAAAAGCAATATTTTAAGCAGTATATAAAATCCTTCATCGCATTGAAAAACAAAATTAATATTCTTCACACAATAACAGCACTAAATTCCAATAAATGACATGACTTGGGGACTGTAAGCACAGCATCACACCACTCAATCTTGCCATAGATTTCTTGTCCGTTGCGCCTTTCAACCGCAATCACAGCACACCAAATCATCTTCTCGTCAGAGCCAACATCACGCGTTTTCTTCTCCCACAAAACCGCCATCTTTCCACCATAATTTACCAACCTGACACTAGTAAAACTCTGTGGTAATTTTGGAAGTTTTTCCAAACCCTTCAAATCTCTCCACAATCTTCCCTCAGAGTCGTACCATTTAAGCATTCTGGTCCATTTAGAACTGTACATTACGTTGTTTATTACGCAAGAACAGGTACAGGGACCCCAACCAAGACGCGTCTCGAATCCTACGACATCCCATTTATTGTCCTTGGGATTGTAAACCATATTTTTATCCCCAAACAGGTAAAACTTTCCGTCTATTGCTGAGCTTCTTAATAAAGATCTCTGGCCGATCTCTGCTATAGGGCTTGGCACTTCCTTCCATATTTGGGTTTCCGGATCGAAAACCTCCATCAAAACTGAGGAACCGCGACTGTTCGAGCCTTCCACGACATATAATTTCCCATCAAGAACACTCGCAAGGGGACGCTTCCGAGCAATCCGCGTGCTTGGAGCTTCGTGCCAAGTGTGAGTCCGACAGTCCATGAACAAGATATTAGAACCGTTGCCAAGCGTGTAGATATTAGAACCGATTGTGGCAGTGTTCCACCAAGACCAATAAGAATTATTTCGAGTTGGGACTGAGACCATAAGATTGTCGCTCAACTTCTTCTCGTCCTTTGGTCTAAAGCATGGAGGAGTGAACCACCGTTGTTTAGGTTTAGGGTTAGGGTTAGGGGTTAGAGTTGGTCTTCGGCATAAAGTGAACCAACGTGGTTTATAATCAGAACTGAAACGGAAGCACACATAAAGACAACTCTCGGTGCGGCCTAAGAGTGTTCGGGTCTTGTAAAGCTCAAGCGATGCAATGAGAGAGCGGAATCTCTTGGAAACTAAGGAGAGAATCGGGTAGTGCGATCTCGAGACGCGAGCTAAACAATTCAACAGTAAATCATCAGGAAGATATGGCATATTAACCCGTGAAGACCCTTTGACTTTCGTCATTAGCAGAAGACGTTTAGCTAGAGAGTAATCAAACTCGTGATCCCTTATAATCAACTACTTTATACTTATATATACGTATTGGAGAAGTAATTCCTAAATCTATTCCAACTCTTATCTTGTAGGCGATCTAGATTTAAATATTTCCTAAATCTAGTATCTATTAGGAAATCTTTTAAGTGACGTAATCGAAGCGGATGAGACCAAATATGTAAAAAAACAAAATTTGAGCTAGACGGTTTAAAGATTAATTGGTCTGCAAGATATTTGGATCGTACTTAACTGAGCCTTCAGAAAATAAAATTCGTGTGTTTGAACAAGGTTGTTACCCATATTATATTGGGCTGGGCTAAATTATCCATACTGATGAAAACGACTTTTATTCAACGATGATGAAGTGATGATAAAATACTTATTCAAACCAAATTAAAAAAAAAAAAAAAAAAATTGTAGTTAACGAACCAAACATTCGAAAAAAAATAACGTTTGATTAATGCATGGACTTAAAAATTACTCTAAAAATGAAGTTTTCAACAACATATTTCCTCCCGATCGATTTGAACTCCAAATGATATAATACATTCGACGAAATTATTAATCATAATGCCGTTAGATAAAAAAAAAAAAATGATTATGTAACAAATCAGAGTTGTTTTATATTTTCGATGTAATAGTTGCCATCTGCTAATAGAGATCTAGAAATTGCACTGATAAGCATGTATACATCAACTATTACACCGATTTAGTTTACTTGTTTCATCCAAAGAAAAGAAAAGAGTAATAACCGATAAGGCTTTGGTAAAGCATGAGGCCAATTAATTAAGCCATTAGGGAATCTGAATGAGGTTGCTTCAAAGATCGATTGGAGTTACAAATTGATGATTTCTTTTCTTTTCTCAATAATACTATATAGTATCTTATATATTCATCAAAAAAAGCAACTTATGAAAATTATTCAAGTTAACTAAGATCTCCGATCACAAATTTGTTTAGCTTTTTTCTGTTTATTTCAAATACGATCTTTGTTATATTGTCAAAACATGTTCCTATCATATAAATTTCAAAAAGAGCCTCAAAGAGATTTTCTCTGAACTTACCCACTTCTTCAATCTTTCCTCACTCTTTAACCATTAAACCAACAAATCACTAACCATTAAACCAAAATTTTTTTTATTATAAAGAACCATTAAACCAACCTCTTCCCTTCTTTCATATATGATATGAGATGACCTATATTTTTATTGAAGTCACATACTTTCATATCCCCTTCATCCAACCAAACTATATCGTTTGTAAACATACATACTATATATCAAACCAAACTATATCGTTTGCATAGATACATACCAACAAGAATTTCTAGTAACTAACCCACTTCTTCTATCTTTCCCCACCCTTTAACCATTAAACCAACTTATCTCTTACTTCATATGAAATGGAATGATCTTAGTATCTTATTGGTGTCATGTACTTTCTCTTTTCACTTCTAGATCACTTTCTTCAAATTCACAAATCTTTCATTTATTATTAGACAATCACCTCATTTTTGTATGAAAGCTTAGCATTACATGTTCTAAAAATCACATCCTAAATCACTCCATAAATAAGTCAAAATGAAAACTGCAATGAGTTATCTTGTTCTTCTATTCCTCCTTCTTTAATAAACGCTAAACCAAAAAAAAACAGACTTATCGTCCTATTGTGCACACGTGGTACAAATGTTTATCGGCTGGAAAATTTAATAACATACCGCGATGCGATATGTGACAATTGAACCAACTAAAAGAAGAATCCAGATTTCTTATATTTTCCTTTGGCGAGAAAATGCATCTACCTACAATACTATTTAGACAACCATGTAATCAGAGGCAAATTTGGTCGGATAAGCGAACCTAAATGCAGTGACAACTTAATACTTGGCGATGGTAAAAACATACAAGCACATCCCACAGTAATTAATATCACGAAAAATGATTATATGTTTCAAGTGGAGTCCATCATTGTTGGCGAGAATATAACGTTGGACGACCCAGTCCAAGCATATGTAGACACGGGTTCGAGCTTTGATAAGATTTGTACTACAAATTTGTGTAGGATTTCGAAGAACTAATAGGTAGACCTGTTTCATATGAGTTGAGCCTATGCTACACAGCGGATACTTTTGAAAGGCTAGAGAAGATTGATATCGACTTTGTATTTGCTGGAGGAGCCGAGTTGAGCGTACATGTACATAGTTAGAAGGGTCCCTTGGAATTCTTTATTTGGCGATCATGAATAATAAATAATCTTTTTCAGTTGGGATAACTTGGGCTACGATCTTAAAGCAAAATATTTTCAAAAACAACATTAATGTAATATGTGTAAAAGATGTAGTGGATATATATGTGTTGTCATTTCTGTTTATTTTTATAATTCTAATAATCATTCAAACTTAAAATTCGTAAAACTTTAAACTATACAAATATAAGTTCAAACTAAATATATTTGTGAAGAATATTTATTAACTATGATGTAAGGAAAAAATATTGGATTTTATAGTGATCTTTGAAACTACTTCTAGTGTTTGCTTTTGTATCATTCAACGTTTTGATTATGTATTAAATTTATAAGAAAAATATCTCTCATGTAAAGGATATCAAGATATGAGATAGTGAGAACTGCGAAATCATGAGATATATAATCAAAAAGTAAAAACTATAGTTTCTCCTTTGTTTTTCATTTGGTATGCACATCGCTTTTAGCTAGGCTAGTTGATTAGGCGCTTGGAAAGAAAACACTAATTAGTATCAAGTTAATTGAGGTTTTTTTAGGCCTTTAATTATTGTTTTTATTAAATTGATGTAACTAAAACTACAAAAATCTTGAAAACGGGTTTAGACGAATGTTGTTGAAAGGTTCGATTACTTTCAATTATGCATCATATAGACTCACTCTTTTTATATGTTTTCATCTTGTTTTTCTGCTGTTTTTGACCCCAAAAAAAAAGGTTAGATCTAACATATAGCATCTTATTTTGAACTTTTAATCAAGAAAATCAACTTTCAAAACATTCATCCTACTGCTGATTTGGGGATGGATCATAATCTTACAGTTTCGTCCCAAAGCTGATCTCTTGTTGTCGTGAATTGGTGTTAGTTCGTACCTTTTTTTGGCTTTGCAAGGGATCAACCCGAAGATTGTAGAGTACGAGCTAGTAAATTCCAACATGTAAGCAGTATAATTAGGTGATCGCCTCATCATTTCAATTTGTACTCGCTTCACACAAAAAGAAAAAGAAAAAAAGTAATAGGGCTTTGTTGAAGAATGAGGCCCATCGGGCCATTAGTGAATCTGAATGAGACTAAATGTCTTTCTGAAAGAACTGGTTGGCCTTATCACCGTCACCGATCACACAATTCGTATTATTTTTGTTTATTTCAGATATGATCTTTGTTTGATCGTCTCTTTCCAAAAGATATTCGTAAAATATGTTCCCAAAAAAAAAAAAAAAAATCAAACTAAAAACTCTAGACACAAAGAAAATTGAAAACAAAAACACTTGTGAAACAGAAAAAAAAAAAACTAAGGAATTAAACCATGCCAGCTTCTGCACTAAGGCCACATATAAGATAACATCAAGAGTTCTGTACTCTCAGATTGACGACAATAACAATAACAATAACAATACAGCGTTATTATGTAACAAATCAGAGTTGTTTTATATTTACGATGTAATAGTTGGCATCTGCTAATAGAGATCTAGAAATTGCAGTAATAAGCATTTAAGACTTTTAAGTATACATTAAAATAAAATAACAAATGTTGTAAATCTAATAGGAAAGTGTGTGAGGAGGAAAGGACGTAGAGGAGCCAAACCTTTGACGTTGCACACGTGAGAGCCGCAAGAATCTCTCGTTCCCTGTTTTATTACAAGGTCAACTTCTGGTCTCTCTCTCTCGCTCTTAACTTCTAAATCTTACTTATATTAACAATAATCTAAATCATTCATTAGATACTGATTTCAAATCTAAACCAATAAATAAATTCAACAAACGTAACTTCAATTTCAGGAAAAAAAAATAATAAAAAAAATTAAAAACATCGGTTTTATGATCATAGAACCTTCTTCTTCTTCTTCTTCACTATAAAATCTTTAACGGTTTCTCATACTCATCACTGAAAAAAAAACAAAAAGCTCAAAAATTAAATTACATTTCGAATGGCGTCGATCACTTATTCCTCTGATCAACGTCTTTCCACAAGCAAAAGACGTTTAAAGCCGTTGATGCTAAGAGATTACTTACTCGATGATCTCGGTTCTTGTTCATCCAACGGCTTCAAATCATTCCCACGTCGTCAAACTCATCCTTCTTCTTCATCATCATCATCCACCGTTCGTCGTCTCCTTGACGCCGAGATCAAACGGTCAGGATTGATCCACCATCATCACAAACCGCGTCTCACCAGAAGAAGCCGTACGACTTGCGGAACGGCGATTAGTCACGCCGTTCATAAAGCCTCGACGGCGTTTCTTAACGCCGTTAAATTTTTACCGTTCCCTTCCACCGTTACGTCGCGGAAGGGAGATGAGAAACAAGGCGTTTTCTCTAGAAGCTTCTCTAAACGGATTTTAAGCAGAAGCTTCTGGAGAAAATCGGTAGGTCAATCTCGCCGTGAAGTAACAGTCGTTGACGGCGACGGAGAGATCCAATGGTGGAGATCCGCCGCGTTTTTCTCGGACGAAGAGAGTTTAGATCAACCGTCCGATCTGATTTCTCAAATCTCAACCACGGTCGTCGCCGACGAAGCAACATTCTCAATCTCTGTAGCTGCGGCGATCACCACCGTGGAATTTATCTCCGGTGATTCTTCGAGTTCCGGTAGCGAGTTTTTCACGAACTCGTCGGAGGTTGTACAGTCTTCTTCTTCATCATCATCGTTCTCATCGACGTCATGCGGTGAATCTGAAGAAATGTCGATCGAAAACGACGCCGTGGAATACGGGAATGAGAGCGGAGAGAGTTTAAACGCACATGACTGTGACGGATCATCTGTCAACCGCAACAGCCTGTGTAACAGAAAGGTTAGTTCGTTAGAAGATCGTTTTCTTTCTTCAGTGTAGTTAGTACAACTGTACAGTGTGAATGCATTTGAAATCTTAATTTAATAGTATTATTGAAAATTATAAAAGGGTCAGGTATTGAAACTTGTCGGGGAACGCGTGCGAGTCACGTGTGGTGTGGGATGTAGATTTAAATGGTATTATTAGGCTACTAGCGATGAAATCGAGGGCTGAGATTCTTCTACGTAGCTTCTAATGCGGATTATACGGTTCATGATCCCGCGAGAGTATTTTTTTTTGTTTCATGGTACTCCACGTACAGAATTATAAATTATATTTACACTCGTTCGTACACATTTTAATGAGAAATTATATTTATTTTAGTTAGATACGCTCATACGCATATCTTCACACATTTTATATTCAAGAATTAGTTTCATATTATATCACCCATGTTCATGAAATTTACTAACTAATGAAATATTTGAAGATTTATTCTTGGATCTGATTGTATAAATATACTTTAAAATACTTTTCAAAAAAAAACAAAATACTTTAAAATAACAAATTATTTATTTTAATGGGGCAGAGACAGATAGGTAGAGATATGATATTGTCGTGGGATGGGTTGACTTTTGTCAACTTATTAATGTCACCTATGATATCTCTATTTATTTTTGTTTTTGTTGAGACCATTTTTTTAGTTTAGTTATTATTTGCAATGTTGTGTGATTACATGTGAATATCCGGAATTGATTATAACTGCAATTTGTTTAGGAATGTGTGAATGAAGAAAAGGAACAACTTAGTCCAGTGTCAATCTTGGAGTGTCCTTTCGAAGATGATGAAGAAGACGATGCAATCACTGATCTTATTTCACACCAAAATGGTAATTAATTTATCAATTCGTTAATATTTAACAAATGGTTATACTTATACAGTACAAGAAAAATGTGATTTTTGTAACTAACTTTATACGTTAATATATATATATTCGCAGATACATATGAGAAAATTGCAAGGAAAAGCAAGATATTAAATGGCTTGGTACACCTTGAGCCACTAGATTTGGAGAAACGAATAGAGAAGTATGTAGAGAGACAAGAAGAGTACTCATATTACACGCTAGAAACTGAAGAGGACGAATCAGAAAACCGAGCGAACCGCTTGTTTGCTCTTGTGAAGTCAAGAATCGGCGAAACAAACAACATACTAGTTTCTAAAGTAGCGGATAATCTACTGTTAGATTATCTTCAAGAAGAAAACATTGGGGCAAAAGAGGAGACGTTAATGGTGAAGACAGTAGAAGATTGGGTGATGGGTGGACAAGAAGAGATCTTTATGAGTTGGGAAGTGAGAGAGAAGAGAGAAGTTTATGTGAAAGAATTGAAATGGGGTTGCATCAATGGAGATGAGAGAGATAATGTGGTTGAAGATTTGGCTAATGGTTTCTTCACTTCCTTGGTGGATGAGTTTATCTTCGACTTAACTTCGTGATGATGTTTTTTAGTTTTTTTTTGCGGGGAGTTAAGATTTTGACATCTTGTTAAAGATTAGATTTCACAATGTATTATTAGATATATAATATGTTATCTCGAATAAAACTTTTATATAGTTTGACATATATAAGCGGAATGATTCGTATTATAGTTTATGTAGGTCATGTTCGTTTTCCAATTTTTAGAGTCGAGGGTGAGAGTTCCACAATCATTAATCATTAATTATGTGTTGTTTACTTCTTCTAACTCTTAATGTGAACTCTAAGTTGGTTTACTTTCAAATTCGAAATTAAATTCAAAATTCATTATCATTATTTTTGTAACTTAGAGTATACGAACCGTACATAGACTCTTTAACTCATAGTGCAGACTAGGAGTGAGTTTTAGAAAACGAAAAGTTCAGAGTCCTAGCTCATAATCCATTCACATAATCGACTAAAACATATTTGAAGTGTTTCATCATAGTCGAGTGATGTCCATCGCCCTCACATGCATTATTCGCCTTTAGTACAATGAATGAGTTTTAGAACATAACTAACAATGTTTCGACCATTTTCCAATTATTTTTTTTGTCAACTAGCTTCATACATCAAATTAATTTTGGCCGGTAAATCGTAATCTAAAAGATTAGATCTCACCGATCCCGTATAACTTACAAAAAAAATATATAGAATTTTGTGTTCGCATTCCTTTTGCAAAGATATGAGCACAAATATTTAAAGTATGTGGAATTAAACATAAATAAAAAATCATAAACGATTTTCTAAAAATAAAAAGATAGTCTAATTCCATCTTTAAGAATGGCCACTCTAGCAGTTCCTCTGTCATCCAGATCATCTATAAACAATTTATCTCGAAATGAATTACTCGTATTCGCTTTCCTCCAACACACGTTATGTAATGTAAGAATCTCCAAGGACTCGTCAATCTGAAGTTAAATGGATGAAAACTTGCTGTATCTGAACCGTGAAGAACAGAAACAAAAAATGAATCGATGGGCTTTAACAAAGGCTGCGAAATTCCTTTATTAAACCACTCAATCTTTCTGGATATGACACACCAAAAAAATTGAGGATTTGCTGCTAGATATGACACACTAACAACATAGATCTAATCTTAAAAGAATTTTCATAAAAAAAAGATAGATAACTTTTACAAAAATGGCTCAAAGGAAATATAAAGCAACAAACTCTTCATGCATGGTCTAGAAAACACAAAAACAATGAATAAAACAGTTGGGACGTTTCTTGGCTTCTTCATGTCTTCTTGAGCTTTAAAATAGAAGAAAATTCACTTCTTGTTGGGCCTGGGCTTCTATTTTCGTCACTTCTCTTGACCAGCAAATTAAACACTTGGTCTGGACTCTTCTTGGGTTTGTAATGAGCATAAAATACACTAATCTTCATAGCTAAGCCGTTTGGGTCATATTTTGAATGTTCTAACCTCGTCTTCGTAAAAAAACCAGAGGAGGCTTAAGTTTGTGTCTTCTCCTTGTTGGCTCAAACTTAGCTCTACAAAGAACTGCTTCCTGGCTACAAATTTGTTTCCTTTATCTTTAAACTCTGGCTCGAAACTTATATCATTAGTGCTGATCAGTATCACATCATGTCCATATTACCCATCCAACTCGGTGTGAAGTGCGGATATGATGTATTTATTAGGAGACCATTTCCCATATCAGCAATTATTATAATAATGTATTTATTATAGGAGAATATCTAACCCAAGTCTCTCTCGAGATTGGATTTTGGTTTTGGGTTTTGATTGACATTTCCAACATTTTTTTTTTCTCAAAAAGAAAGAGATTGGGTTTTGGTGTAGTCGAGCCATGTCCTCCTAGCCGTAAGATTAGGAGATCGACTGTCCCGTGCATTTTTTTTTTCATATCTTAAACGAACCATGACATTTAGACTTTTTCTGGGTTCCTCTTCCATTTACATGTCTTTTTAATAACATTTTTTTTTCCCTTCTCATCAATTAGATTAGATTTTAAATTTTTTTAAACTATAGGTGGAAATATGTTTAGTTTTTCGATAGTTTTATTTACGTACAATAATATAGTATTTAATATTAATTTTTAAAATATCCTCTAATTTAAATAATTATATTTTGCCTAGTTAACTACAGAATGTGAGCCATGTATTGCGGTTTCCGGAGTTTATCTTCGAACGTAAATGATTCCAACAAAACGTTGTTCGTATGTTATGATTTGATTGATAGGCAGAAGATTACTTTCAATAATTAACATGTTACACGTCTGTTAAAGTGTTTCTGGTCAGACAAGTCCACGTGAACTGTTGACTCTATTAATTTAGCAAATATGGTATGAAATCATCCCAAATAAAAACTGTCTTTTTTGTTTTGGAAAAATGCTTTGTAGTAGATTTTTGGTATGATTAGGTTTTCCACTATTTTTTAATTTTATTTTAAAGAAGCATATTTTCTGGAGAAAAGGGCATCTTAAAAAAAGAGTATCTTTTTCTTCTACTCTTTTTAAAGTTTTTATTTAAAATTTGAAGAAAGCCACAATAAACCCTAAATAAAATTTCCCCCTTTTAGCAGCTACCTCTCTTTTTTTTTCCGATTCACCTTCCGCCGAGTAAAAGCCGCGACTGAATCATGAGGGGAATCAAACGCGCCGCCGTTTCCGAAGCGAATGAATCTTCCGTGAGTTTTCGGCGTTTTTTTATTTTCGTGTGCGGTGGTACAGATTACGGTTTTGTCGATTGAATCTCGTTGAGAATTCGGTATTGAGTAGATTCTCTGTTTCGGGTTAGAAGATAAAAATTGAAACTTTTGGCATCTATTTAGTGGGGTAATTCATGATTAGTTCATCAAATTTTCTATTGATTTTGGGTGATGATGAATGGTTAAAGTCTGCAGCTTTTATAATGCAAGTAGTTGTGGGCATTGTATTTTAGTTCCAAGCAGTTGCTTTAGCTTTTCAATTTCGAGTCTTTTAAGTTTTCTACCTAATGCACAATTTGATATCAAAATTGAATCTGTGGCCTTTTACTTGGAGTTAATTTTTGAAAGGGGTTTTGCAGTTTAAGAATTCAAAACCAGTGGAAGGAACCTTATTTTGTACTCAGAATGTGGCACCGATGCAGCAGAGTCCATTAACATCGGCATCGTTGGATAAACAGAGGGCTGAGTTAGCTAGGAAGCATGTGAGAGCTCTTAATAACCAATTTGTAAGGTGAATAGTTGTTTCTTTTGAAAAAGATTATCTCTGCACTTGTTGGGTGACGTCTTTGTTTTTTCGTTTATACCTTCAATAAGAAGTTGCTTGTGCTTCGATGTAAAAAAAAAACAAACAGTTGGGTGCAAATACAGCTGAAGAATCATCCTGATGAACTTTGGGAAGATGGGATGAATGACTACATTAGCCATGCTTCTAACATTCTGGTATATTCTCCAATTACATGACTTTTCCTCTTAACACTTAATGAGGTTCTTGGTTTCTATCTTTGATTGACTCATCAAAAGTGCTAGTTTTCTATTATGTCTTCGGTTTTCGATGTCATCTATATTGAAAGGATAAAGTAGCTAACTCCTTGAATCTCTTGCTTCTTTTGTGATTTAACAACCCTTTCTTTTTAGTTCACTGGCTCATCAGTTTTCTACTTCATGTCGGTTCTCGTGCAGGAAAAGTTTAGGGATGTGGTTAACTGGCTAAAAGAAAATAAGGGAAAGGGGGAGAATGTACTATCCCCTGAATCTCGTTTATCAGAGAAGAAATTAGTTGCTGAAGTCAAGAATAGCGACGATAAATCAGTTTCAAACAATCAACCTGGCCTCTTCTCAAACAATCAGTCTTCCAATTTTTCCAGTAGTCAGTCTGGTTTGTTTTCAAGCCAGCCTGGAGGAGTATTCTCCAGCAGTCCATTTGGTTTAGCTTCGAATAGCCAAACCGGATCTTTTAGCAGTGGCCAGTTTGGTTTGACCAAAAGCAGCCCACCTAGCCTATTTTCCAGCAGCCAAGCAGGAGGAATCTCTAATAGCCAACCTTCTCTCTCATTTTCTAATAATCCAAACCCTTTTTCATCTGGAGGTATCTACTCTCCCATTAGCTGAATCCATTCATTGGACTTGTCATTGATCAGCTTTGTATCTTTAGGACAACAGTTTATCTCAGAGACCTAACCTCTACTTTCCTTGTTTGCTGGTAATAGTAACTCCAGTGTCCATACCGGCAAAGCGGGATTCCCCAGAAGATGCAGACGGTGGTGAGTTTATCAGTTTTCTGGTTTCTTCCTGTTTTGTTATCATTCTTCTTTGAAAGGTTATGATCGGAATTACCTGTGCAAACCGATTTCATACCACAATTGTCTGAAGTTCAATTTACCTAGAGGAGACTATCTATAACAAATCTTGAGGCATAATAATGGGGCTTGTAAACATCAAATTATTTTGACTCTGCAGAAGATGAACAACCTCAACCGAGCAGCCCATCTGTCAAAAAGACCGAAGAGAAGGGTGTTACTGTGGTTCATGAAGTTAAATGCAAGCTTTATGTCAAGGTATGTGTTATCTGAAACACCGTTATTCTCCCCTTTTTTCCAGTAGCAGCACTCCAATACTTTGCTGAAATATAACTTTAGTGACGTAATATGAATAACCATGACGAGGTATGTATATATGAAACCATGAAGGTTGTTAGCGATGGAAGTATTATTTCCAAATCAATCTTCCTCTTAGGTGTCATAGTGCTTGTAAAGGAGTTTCTTCACTACCATAGTAACGTGTTTTAACCATTGTATCAATGTTATTATGCAGTCAAGTGACCCAGCAGATAAAGGTACATGGAAAGACAAAGGAACTGGGAATCTGTCCATAAAATGCAAAGAAGGCGTCGACAAGGGGACAAAAGAATCAAAACCCACAATTCTTGTCCGGAACGATGTATGGTTCAGTACAAAACACACGCACTTCACATTCAACTTGGTCTACAGATTCTCAACATTAGAAAAACCTTTTCTCTTGCCAGGTCGGGAAACTGCTTCTGAATGCTCTACTGTACGCTGGAATCAAGACGAGCGCACAGAAGAACGCACTTGTTGCGATATTCCACTCCTCGGTAAATAAGCTGAAGCTTTTTCTTTAGTCTCTTAATGGTGGATTGTAGTTTCTCTGATTGTATGTGTACCTGCAACAGGAGGATTCCAACGAGAATGTAACACCTAGAACCTTTCTGATAAGGACAAAGACAGCAGAGGCTAGGGATAAGTTAGCAACAGCAATCCAAGAATACGCACCTTCTTCATAAAATGCTCAAACCCAGGCTGAGATCTTTACTGTACCACCTTTTTAAATCTTTTTTTACTCTATTTTGTTTTCACCTTGATTTGTAATATTAGGAAGGCTCTTTAAGATTAACATAAGGCTTGATTAAGAGCATAAAATTGTTGTATGGTTGAGGGAATGTGAGAGATAGAGGGCCAAAGTTACTTTGTAGCTTATTAGAGAATGTTGTGCCAGTCTTTGTAACTTAAAAACCCAAAAACAATAAAATCATTTCTTTTCATATAGAGATATATCCATCTGATTTAACTATGATTTATACAAGTATACTGGAATTTAGAACCTATCAAAAGGCACATATATTCCATCAATCTTCATTTTATCGCAAACAAGCAGCAGTGACTACTACATACATACATTCTAAATTTATACAAATGAGAGGGAAACAATCAAGGATCAGTGACGAACAGAACTGACCATATCTAACATTCTCCGTTTTGTTTCTGTGAACATTCTCCGTTTTGTTTCTGTGATCTATGAATAACGAAGTAATCCACTACTTTTACGGTAGCAACAGGGTCTTGTTGCGATGTCGATGCACACCATTTACTTGGAAACTTTCTCTTATGGCTCATCACCCCACTCTGTTTCGGCTCTGAATCCCAATCTTTGTCCAGCTTCCAGTCTTTTGGCACCTAAACTCATATATCACGCACACACCTCTCGTTAAAGTTGATTAAACAACTAAGAAATCAACAAAACCAATGACAGGATCCATAATGATTGGTTCAAGATAATTATTTGTAGCATCAGCACTATCAGTTTTGTAACAACCGTTGTAAGTAGAGTTTTCTCTTTCTTTTTACCTTATCAACCGCGAGAGTGAATACTTCGATGTCTTTATTCTCTTTGATGTGGAAACGGGTGAAAGATTTGTAATTGGCAATGCGGAGTGAAGAGAAAGCTTCATCAAAGTGAATGTGGAGCCAGTTGATGCAGATATACAAGTAGCTTCCAAACACCAAAGACACCACAGGGGTTGAGAAGACCCAGAAGTAAAGGAAGACAGAAGCATAATAAATAACAGCTCCGCTTCGGGACAGAGATTCCATCCCTTCTTTGCAAATGTTGGTCCGGGTAACAGCCATCACCTGATGTTAAAAGCACTCAGGTCCGTTTTTTCAAATTGGATTTTCGGTTTATCGAAATGGACACAAAACACAGTACAGTAATTTACCTCGGGAACATCAAATGCTGACATAAGATACTTGATGCACGCGGGGTAAAAGCCAAACGTCCATTGTTCGATTCGGGCTCGAAGGCCAGTAGGGTCGGGGAAATGCTCGTTTTCCACTGATTTGTACCACTGGTACAATGAATGATACCCTGTGCGAACAAAAGTGTCAAGAGTCACAAAAAGAAAATCAAGGCTAAATCACAGAGACTTGCTCAGTGTGAAATTACACGTTGCACCTTGGCATGAAACCCAAACAACTATATATGAGATGGACACTGACCAGAATTTGCAAGGAGATTATGCTGAATACAGATTTCTATGCCCAGTTCCAACATCAACATGAGAATCAGGGCTGCCATCAGGTGAGCAGCAACATGAAGAACTCCTACTAACACCCTTTTCTTCCGAGATATTTTTGAGGGGACAAATATGATTGCACTGATCAGCAACATCAGGACACCCGTAAAAGACACATAAGATTGTTCCATCACATACACAAAGGCGCTCCAAACTGTGCCTAAGAAACTCTCCAGGTGACCAGAAAACGAATCACCTCGTAAGATGTGGGATAGCTTACACTGAAACCAATGAGGAACAAGAAGGAATGAGATAGCAATTTTCTTATGAGCAGTGAGTTCTCAAGGAAAAACAAAACATATATGCAAATTTCAGGATAAAATAATCCCGCTATATAATATAAAAGCTCAGACTCCCTATCTGGCTAACTATAACTGGATGTTGTGCACTGTTTAAATAGGACAATCGAGCTTAAAACACACCTGAGGGAACAATGAAAAGACCAAGATAAAGTATATAATGCCACCAATGAAATCAAATTGCCAGTTCTTCTTCCGGAACTTCAAAATATTTCCCAAAGCAATCTGCAAACAACAGAAAACACCATATAACATTGGAATGGAAAGAAAGGAAGGCAACTTAGTGATAAGAGACTGGAGAAAGAAACGTTTACCTTGCTTGAATCATCAAAAGATGGGTAGGCAACCTTGCTTCCATAGTAAGCCCCATAGAACTTCGAAAATTTGCTGAACACATGGGTGGGATGCAGAAATGCTCCTCCACAGCCATTAACAAGAAGATGTTGGACATGGGCAGGTCCATCTGATTGAGTACATGAATGTCGCATATAATGATGCAAATCCCCTGCCATTCTAAGTTTACACCTGTCTTTCAAAACGTCGCATATCAGATGCCTCACGTTCTTCCCTGTATCGCAGCTCCAGTACCAATCAAGAAGCCAGTTTGGTTCATGAGTGATAATGATCACTGCATCATCTTCCTTAACCTAAATGAGAAAAACAATATTTTTTACTTGAGCAACAAAACGAATCTTGAGTAATATGAAAAGTCGAATCACTAGAATATAGCCTGCACCACTTTTTAGGAGTACTTCAGAAACTAAAGACATCAGCAAATTTATACCAGAGTAATATAGTATATATAATAATGGCAGAACTCTGAGTAGGTTATAAAAAGTATCACATAGAGTCATCTATAAAGCGAGGGAAAGAAAATGATACACAAATTACCTTCTCCTTCACCAATTCGGAAAAGAATTTGAACTGGTCGACATCAATATCACCATGAAGTGCAAGATCCAAACCAAACACCCACCATCTCTGAGGTAGCTCCAGGGCAAAATAGCTTTTCTTCTGGGGCATAAACCAGCCGCCTAACCAACTCTTATGGCATATATACCTCATGAAAGTATTGAGTCCGTCGAACCAGTCTACAAAACAACAAACAATAACTCTACAGTCAGAGGAAACGGCAGAAGAAACCAAAGAAAGTATGTGAAACAAATTATTCCAAAGGTAAAAAATGAAGGTGAGACCTGGAACTCACCATGGTTTCCAGGGATGAGAAAACATTGAGGACCATCATAATCCTTTATATCTTTCACTCCCTCGGGTAATTCAGGCTTGTCAACGGCGATAGAGTCATTTTTATACCAAGGTGGAGGCTGGAGCGCATACTCAAAAGGACAAAAGAGACGTTTCTCATATGTAAACGCTGATGGATTGGGGTATCTGAGACATATCATTGAAAGACATCCACGGTTACATTTAGAACTGCCAAAAGCTAGAGAATATGTAAAAACTACAGATAATATGTGAAGCACTTACGCAAGATCTCCTCCAATAAGCAGTACATCACCCCGTGGTAAAGGTCGAGTTTTACCATCCACCAAGACTTCGATAGTAGGCTGAGCAAGAAGTTTCGCAACAGCATACGATGAATTCCCACCATCACCAGTATCCGCCATGAAATCAAACCAAAATTTGTCCTTATGAGCAAGGTGATCATATAAAAGTTCTTCCCTCATGGTTCCATCACAAGATTTGGTCATTGCAGCCTAAAGATTTTTCAAAAAGGAAAGAAGCAAAAACATTAAAATGCAATTATCATAAATGTCTAGCCGCAGAAAGAGGAATGACCTGATCCTATAATCTCTAAACCAAAAAAATAGTATACCTGCAGCATCCGCATGTCAAAGCGGCCAACAAATACCGTCACTGATACGAGGAGGTCAAACACAGTTTTAAACAAATCCGCCGATGTTCTGAAATATATAATTAGAGAAGTCAGCACCAGGTCAAGTGTCCTGCTTTCATCGGCTTGATAAAAAAATGGTAAGCAGGAAAGGGAAATATTAGTTTGGCATTGACATACCCTGAATACCAAGGAACCATATCTAAGAAATTTGGTTTCATTTGCTCCTTCTTCAGCTTCTCATATTTGTCAACTGACAGAGGGTGTGTCAGAGCCCACCTAAACAGCATAGCAAAACTTTTAGATAAAACATGCCATTTGAATGTAAGACAAAAGTTGTTCACAATGAGAGGTGCAACTTACCCTGTTGATCTCTCCACTACATAATTGGCAATGTAAAGACCAATAAATGTGGCCCACAACGAGTATATGGGAGAAATTTCATTAGATGAATCAGGACACGATCCATTGCAAGCAATCTGAAAATAACAAGGTAGGAACAGGATAGAAATTAAAGAAGAGATACCTCTCCGTAAAAACATATTCACAGCTCACTAGAACAGTTTATAGAAGAGATACCTCTCCGTAAATGAACCATTTGGATAACAGTGGATAATCACTTGCAGATCCAACTGGAGCAAACCACGACGAGCACACTTGGTCTTTCAGCTCACTCATACGAATGAATTTTGCAAGCCAGGTATTGTGCCTATGTTCTCTTTTCCAGAACGAAAACCAGCTAGAATGCTGTATTCCAAGAGGTTTTTGCCTCAGAATAGCTCGATTACCACAATGGCTGTAGAAGATACAGCAAGCCATGCTAAGAACCTGCACAGATGAAAGACACGAAGACAATAAATTTTATGCGAAAGACAATATTTTAAGTTAAGCAAATAAGTGGCTTTAATGTGCGAGACTGGCGATGGTGGACTTACAGCGCAGTTTTGAAGAATGGTTAAGATCTCTGGGCGTCTACCAGCCACGCGAGAAACAAGACCAACATACCAAAGGCCAAGAAAAATGATGTGGAAGACAACAAGGAAGACTATGGATGATATGTAAATTGTCAAAAACAAGGACAAATTCATCCTCAAATCCAAACCCATTGACTGAAAATTAGGAAGATGATACAAAGCTGCAACTAAAATCCAGGCAATGTACCTACAGAAAGAAAAAAAACAAAGAAGTAAGAACTTTTAAGAGTGAATATTGATATTTTAATATCACCAGAAGATGGAATTTAGCAGTTGCTTACCACCGACTGAAGTTTGAATAATTCGGTCTGATAGTCTTCCCAATAAATGGAGAAGAAAAGAAGTAGAAAAATCCGAGCAAGCATGCATACATAGACCACCACTTGACTGAGAACTTTTCGATGAGGGTTTGCATATTATCCGATGAAATAAAGAATAGGCAACCAAAAAACACAGCAATGATAGCATGGCGTGAATGCTCATGCGGATAAGGGTAAGTATGGGTTAGAATCGTCCTGACCCTCTCCATTTTGAGGGTATTTAATAAACGCGCAGAATGCTTGTCAGATCCCATAGCATGTGGTTCCTAATAAGTTTCGTCCTTTGAACTTCTTGATGACACTTCAAATCTCGATAGAGCTAGGAATGGTTTAATGAATAGCTTTGAGCTTCCGGTTTCTACTTCAGCAGACGACCTTGTGCCTAAACAAGAAAAGAAAATTCAGCACAGTGTGATCCAGTGATGTAACAGTATCCACGTACCAAGTTATTGGACTTCCGACTCCGAATATTCAGTGACGAGAAAATTGTAAGCCTAAGAACTCAAGCTTCGCTAATAACTCTAGTATGTCAGAGATCTAATCAACACTCAAATGTTCATCATCGACACTCAACAAACCTAAAGTTACTTAATTTCCTCACTTGTAGTATCTTATAGTATTGTCGCAAACAACTAACTCCGTATTAAACTGCAAATTAATAAGAGAAGTAACAGAGCAGCCAGATAAAGCCAAAGAAGCCAGAATAGGCAACCCTGTGACTCTTTTGATTTACAATCCCGAAACAGGAAAAAAAAATCTTTCATCATTAGATTGACCTTAAAAATTCGATAGTACAGAAGAAACTTTCGCATCAAAAGCTGTAACATGCAATCACGCACTGAGGGAAAGTCTCATGCTTTTAACTCGAGAAACGAAAGCTAGAACCGAGAGAAACCATACCTATAGCAGCGGAGAAATCGGGACCGAATCAAGGTGAAATTGGGTTTCGAGCAAAATCAAATAAGCGAATTCTCCGATTGAGATTCAGTCAAAAATCAATGTGGTGGTGATTTAGAGCTTACCCCCAAATACACATTAATAACCCTAATTTGTTTTTGAAAAAAAAAATGCTTTTTGGGAAATTGAATTTTACACAATCAATGATCTGATGAGTCAAGCGTAGAACGAATCACGTGGCTCTGGTTTTTATAGTGCGTTCGTTGAAAAAGCATATTTTTTTTTTCCTTTCCTTTTTCTGAGAGAGAGAGAGAGAGAGAGAGAGAGAGACGAGGAAATATGAAAGAGGGCGGTTGCCAAATGATCGCCATTTTCGTCCGAGCTTTTTATTTTAATTAATAAATCAATTAAATAAAAAAAGAAAAAGATTGGAGGGAATCAACGAATAATTCCATTTCTTGCTACCTTCAAAATATCCGAATCTTTTTCTGAGAAATTTCATTACAAACAATTTGCGTGTACATTTTTTAGAACTTGTAATCGAAGTAATGTAATAATCTATTTTTTTGTTTAACCTGATGTGGATTGTTGTTTATTTAATTTCTAGATTAATATCATCGAAGAGAGTTCTATTTGAGAAATTCACACAACTCTGTGTTAGGGGCGGATCTAGCTAAGTGACTACGGGTGCACATGTCTCCGGTAAATTATTGAATCTTTTGTATTATAGTTATAGTCATCGATTAATATCAAATTGGATAACTTTTGTTTTAGTGCCCCAAGTGAACGAGAGTTAATTTGATTCATGCTTCTAAACTTTTTTTTTTTTTGTTGTTTTTTTTTCTCTCAATAAATATTCTGTTTTTTTTTTTATCTTTTAACATTGTCTCATATCATATTTTATGTTACTTAAATTATAATTATTTTACTGTACCTCCGGTAAAAAATGGTTTTAGATCCGCCATTGTTCTGTGTGATCCTTTTTAATGGATTTAGAGAAATTTTAATTTTACATTTTAAAATTTAGCTTTATTGGTTTTAGATAGACAAAAGAAACTAAACAAGAAGGCAAAGTTATAAAAATGATTTATTGGGTTTTTCTATTTGAAATTTGAAAATGGATTATTTCATTATTTGTAGTTAATTTAATGATAAAAAAGTAAAAATAAATAACGCGTAATGTTTAGTCAAGAGAGAGAAACGCGTGTTAGGTGAAGAAATGCAAAATTTGATGCACTCAAAAACACATGCAATGTCTTTTGGGCTGTGCACATTAATTAAGCCCACCCCAACCACATACTATTTGGATTTTGACTATTTCTCATTTTTTCTCATATCATCGATTCAAATGTTAATACTCTAAACTTATAAATTTAAATTTTCATTGTTTTTTTCCTAATATTGTTCTTAATTTTTTTTGCCGCTAGAATGATTTGTAATTGTAGCTGTGATTTTAAACTTTAAGGAAATATAAATATTATTGGCTTTTAAAAATAATAAAAAGAGTACTCTTTTTTTTCAGAAATAAAAAGAGTAGTCTTTTTTTTTTACAGAACAAAAAAAGACTTGGATGATTTTTCTACTTATTTTTTCATTCATTTTTTTGGTAGGAGATGAGAGAGAGAGGCTGAAGAAGCAGATCTAGACTCCATTGAATTTCGCTGCAGCAAAACATTAGAACCACAATTTGAGATGTTTATGATCAGTTCTAACTAGTTGTCTTCTTTAGTTGTTTTATCCCAGTCATGAAATTTTAAATATGTTTCGGGATCGACATGCTAGACCAGCAGACCTCAGATTTTAGGCTTATCTTATGGATAAGTTTTCAGAGTTTAGCTATGTTTTGTATGCAGTAGTAACTTAACTTGGGTATTTTTTGTTTTTTCAGCGGGAGCAGCAATGGCATTGGAACACCAAACAGACTTGTGGCTTGATGATGTACGTCTTCTGGAATATGAAGTCAGGAAAGCACTAAAAAGCCATCAACTTTGTACTCGGTTGTGAGGGAGCCACCTAACCGACTCGATTTTCACAGTCTTGTGACATCAGTAAGTTTCTTTCTCTGCCCCAGAGATATTAATGATTATTTCCTATGGGCTAAGGCTGTTTTTTCTAACTTTTAGCTGAAGCTGTTTTTTCGGTTAGATGAATTTCACATAAGCGAGGATGAAGGAGACACCGTGATCACCATCAAGGTATGCCGATTTGCTTTTAGTCTTTCTTTTCCCAATTTTCTCACTTGAAACTCATACTTGCTTTGCTTTTTTCAGTTGATATCGACACAATCACTCTCTAAGACGACATACCCCTTCCAACCTATGTACCAAATCAGTATGAGAGATTTGATGATAATGACGGAGATCTTGACGGTCTTTTGACATCAGTAAGTTTCTTTCTCTCTCACAAATATTAATGATTATTTCCTATGTGCTAAGGTTGTTCTTTCTAACTTTTAATTAAAGCTGATGAAACTATACCTTTGAGTCTTTTGTCCATATTTTGACTAAATTAACCTTAACCAAATAATAAAAAAATATCAAAAATATTTTTTATACAAAAAAATATAGAAAAATCAAAAACACCATAATAAAAAAAAATTTGATCTTAAGTTTTTCGAAAAAAAAAAATTGTACAAATTTTAGAATACGTCTTCTAAAGTTCATATATGTTTATTCTGAACTTCATATATGTTCTACGAAGTTTAGAATACGTACGTATTCTGCACTTTGTACATGTTTTACAAAGTTTAGAATACGTTTTCTACGAAATTTAGAATTCAGTGTATCTTAAAATGAACTAAAATGCCATAAAAACCTCTATCATATTAGGCGATATCTTTTGTTTTTTTCATCTTTTTCCTTTCTTTGTTTTCATCTTTTTTTATACGTTTTTTTCATATCAATCTATTTTTCATCTCAATTTATACTCAATTCAGTCATTCATACAATACTTTGAGTTCTGGTCAGTATGCACATAACTCCTCTCTCTCTCTCTCTCTCTCTCTCTCTCTCTAGTTCGTATGCACATAGTAGTCTCTCTCTCTCTTTATTTGTCTCTTTCTTCTTATTTCCTATATTTCTATGTTTTCGTATTCCGAATGCTCTTTAGTTTCAAATTTAATCAATTTTGCCGGCTCAAATTTGAATGTGTTATATGCTTTGAAATACTTATGATCATCAGCATTCCATTGTGTTCTTATAAAACCACCATCATCGATCTCTACTTCTTTGTATTTGTTTCCCTTTATGTTCCTTGTAGATGGTGCCATGGCTGCGAAATTAACACAATATTAGAGTTACAAACTGCATTCTCTCATCAAGTTCTAAGACACGGAAAGTGAAGATAAAATGAGAAAAAGCTCACAATTAATTCAAAGTTTTCTAAAAAAATTGATTGGAGCTTGTCTTCAAATATAAGAAGTGGCACTTGACGATAATAGAAGTGGAGCTAATCTATCAAGTGAATTTACACTACTCAAATGTGCATTTGACGAATGAATAAAAACCAAGTACTAGTCTACGTCCTGTACTCAAAACGCCACAAATCAAACAAAGCCACCAATCATTGTCGATTCATTAGTGTGGCTGAAAACCAAAACCCAGTTCCAGAAATCTCAAATCAAATTCCATTCGATATTAATCAAGGTACAAATTCTAAATTTTGAAACCAAAAACATAAAATAAGAAGAGTATACATGAAAATTAAGACTAAAAACAGCATTAGAGAATAGAAGCACCTTCTCGAAGACCAAGCTTCACAAAAGCAATCTCTAAAAAAACCTAAACTTGTAAAACCATAAACCCTAAATCATCATAATTGACAAAATAACGAAAATACTTACATTGAAGAAGAAGAAACTTGTGGGATGACGTAAAATAATTTTGGAGTAAAAAGAATATAAACTCTTATTTGAAAGTCTCTATATGAATTAGAAGTTTATCAGTTAACACAAAACTAAATTATTATTAATATGTATATTTTAAATGAATTTTCTATTTTTATTTATTAAGGATAAATTAGGATTAACATTAATCTAAGCTGGTATAGTTTTTCAAACTACAAGAAAACATGAGATTTGCCACGAAAATTTACGAGGAAAATAGTTCGTAGTAAATTAACGTCGAATTTACTACGAATTTAAGAGGAAATTTAAAATCGTCATAAATTCGTCGGAAATAGGGAGGAAAAAAATCGTTGTTAAATCGTCGTAAATAGGAACGGATTTACGAGGAATTAACGAGGAAATAATATTTCGTCGTTAATTCCTCGTAAATTACCGACGAATTAAGAACAAAATAAATTTGCCGCACATTTCTCGTAAATTTATTGTTAATTAACTTTAAATTAACGAGAAAATAAAATCGAAGGCATTTAACGACGAATTAAAGATGAAAATAAGTGAAAAAGATGAAGAAGACTCAGAAGTATATGAAATGACGATAGGGCTGAAGAAGAAGAGGATGCAGATGAGTTTGAAGAAAATGATGAACCCAATGAAGAAGACACATATGTATATGAAAATGACTTGAATGAGTGATATCGATGTAATAAGCGCTATAATTTGTAATTTGAACTAATTAATACAATATTATTATATGAATTTCAGTCCAACATGTTTTTCTAATTCAATTTAAGATACTAGAACTAAAAAGAAATATATAAACAGATGCTTACCAATATTTTTTTAAAATAAATGTTTGGCATTCGCCAAGGCACTTCCCACCGATGGATCGAGCTGAATTTTGGACACGAACTACATCTTTGAGTTAGCTTTCATTTGGAAATGGTTTGAAGTCGATTCAATGGTGTGATCTGAAGTTATGCTAGTTTTCGTGAAGACTGTACAAACAGGGTATTGATTTAGGACGAATTTGGGACGAATTTAGGAATTCGTCCCAAATTCGTCGCTAATTTTGCGACGAATTTGGGACGAAATCCTAAATTCGTCCCAAATTCGTCCTAAATCAATACCCTATACCGTACCGAGGCATTCGCCGAGGTACTTCTCACCGATGGATCGAGCTGAAATTTGGGTACGAACTAGACCTCTGAGTTAGCTTTCATTTGCAAGTGGTTTGAAGTCGATCCAACGGTTCGATCTGAAGTTATGGTAGTTTTCGTGAATACTATCCAAACTGGGTATTGATTTAGGACGAATTTAGGAGGAATTTAGGATTTCGTCCCAAATTCGTCCCTAATTTTACGACGAATTTGGGACAAAATCCTAAATTCCTCCCAAATTCGTCCTAAATCAATACCCTATACCCTAAACTCCGATCACTTCAGTTTAATCTTTTTGGATATACCTTTTTAAATGTATACTTGTTGAATTTTAATAAAATTATAAACCAAATGCTTACGATTCGTGGGTTCTCTATAAATTCGAGTGATAATGTTTAGTAAGAACGATAGTTGTTCTTAATTACTATGAAATTTTGAATGAATGTTACGGAATATTTAGTTTTATATATCTTTGATAATTTTTTCTTATACTTCAAACATATGAATGTCAATATTAGTTCTAGAATTGAACAAGCTAAGACATTTGAAAGATTTGAATTAGTTAACAGTATACATTAAGGACGAATTTAGGAATTCGTCACAAATTCGTCGCTAAATGCTAATTTTGCGACGAATTTGGAACGAAATCCTAAATTCGTCCCAAATTCGTCATAAATCAATACCCTAGAAGTTTGGCATTCGTTGAGGCATTTCCCACCGATGGATCGAGCTGAGTTTTGGACACAAACTAGATATTTGCGTTAGCTTTCATTTGGATGTGGTTTTAAGTAGATCCAACGGTGCAATATGTAGTTATGCTAGTTTTCGTAAAAACTATCCAAATTGTGTATTGATTTATGACGAATTTCGGAGGAATTTAGGATTTCGTCCCAAATTCGTCGCTAATTTTGCGACGAATTTGGGACGAAATCCTAAATTCCTCCCAAATTCGTCCTAAATTTATACCCTATACCCTAAACTCGGATTACTTCGGTTTAATCTTTTTGGTTATACCTATTAAATGTATACTTGTTGAATTTTAATAAAATTACAAATCAAATGCTTACGATTCGTGAGTTCTCTATAAATTCGAGTGATAACGTTTAGTAACAACGACAGATGTTCTTAACCACTATGAACTTTTAAATAAGTAACAAAATAGTTAGTTTTATATATCTTTGATATTTTTTTCTTATACTACAAACATATAAATGTCAACATTAGTTCTCGAATTGAACAAGGTAAGACATTCAAAAGGTTTGAATTAGTTTAGGGTATAGAGTATGTCCCGAATTCGTCCTAAATTCGTCGTAAGATATTTCCTCGCAAATTCGTTGGTAATTTACGAGGAAGTTACGACGAATCCCTCCCAAATTCGTCGTAAAACGGAAGACCAAATAGATTCCCGCCCGCGGGAATGAAAATGCTTAAATTTTTGATTTGCTACGAATTAGCCACGATTCGTCGCAAATTCGTCGTAAATTACAAACGAATTTGCGACGAATATAAATCATATATATAACTCATGAGCTTTCCCCTTCTTCTTCACATCTCTCAAACCCCAAATCAATCTTACTTCTCTCTCTCTCTCTCTCTACTCGGATCTCTCTCTACTTCCACCAAAAACTCAAAGATATGGATCTTAAATTTTATTTATGTTTTTTTTTATTTTAGTTAGGTTTGGAATATTTATACACTTTTGAATATAGTTAGGATATCATAATATTCTGAAATTTTAGAATTGGATGATTTAAATTTTGAATAATTTTTATTTTCAAAAATGGTTAATTTTATTTATTAACTATATTGACCGAACAACGGCCGGAATCACAACGACTAGTTTAGTTTATTTGAATCGGATCACTCACAATTGATTATACCATAGATTAGATTATTTGAATTTTTATTAAAAAAAAATTAATTCTAATTTTAAGATTTAGGTATTTTTATATATAATTTTTTTTTATTTGTTGGGTACTAATCCTCGTTATTTCGTCGCTATGAGAAAATATAATTTACAAGAAAATTACGACGAAATTTTTTTTGCCACGAATTTAGGACGAAATCTTTTGCTTCGATTTTACGACGAAATTGTTTTTACCACGAATTAACGACGTTTATTTTTTCCAAGGTAGCCACAAATTTACAACGAATTTGGTCCCTCTCAAGTTTACGAGGAATTTGCGACGAATATTTTAACGACGATTTTACGACGAATATTGGGACTCCCAATATTAACGACGAATTCCCGACGATTTTGCGTTTGCGACGATCGATTACCGACGATTCAATATTCGTCGCAAATTCATAGCAAATTCCGATTTGGGACGAATTTGCCACGAATATGTCCCTCCTAAAACTTATGTTTTCTTGTAGTGAAAGTTTAAAGGCCAATATATAGTTTATTAAACTCATAGTAAAAATGTCATTTTATTTCAATTTTTCTTTTTTTTATGTTAAAAACTTGAAAATAATGAAAATAAACTATTAAAGTGTATTTCTTATATTTCTTAATTAATGAATCAATGTACAAATGACCGTATATATACTCATGATTAAGCTAAAGGAGACTTAACCATAGAGAAAAAGTAAACCAACTAAACCAGTATTAACCAGTTATACTCTAATACACCCCCCTCAAGCCGAGGAACTAAAACTCTCGTAAGGCGAAGAGGCTTAATGAAAAAACAAAACAAAACAAGAGAGTTCTATTTGAATGTTTTCACACAACTCTGTGTGATCCTTTTTAATGGATTTAGAGACATTTTAATTTTATATTTTAAAATTTAGTTTTATTGGTTTAGATAGACAAAAGAAACTAAACAAGAAAGCAAGGTTATAAAAATGATTTATAGTTAATTTAACTATGATAAAAAAAATAGTAAAAATAAATAACGCGTAATGTTAGTCAGGAGAGAGAGAGAGAAATGCGTTAGGTGAAGAAATGCAAAATTTTGATGTACACTCAAAAACACATGCAATGTCTTTTGGGCTGTGCACATTAATTAAGCCCACCCCAACCACATACTATTTAGATTTTGACTATTTCTCGTTTTTTCTTATATCATCGACTCAAATGTGAACACTATTTTTTTTATACTACTAGTTCGAATAGATTTTTGGTAATTGAGATTCAAACGAAGATTTTCGGTTATATAAAAAATAAAATCAACTATTTTGGCAACCCATCTAAATTTGTATAAACATTTTAGATGTCCATTTTTATATGTTTGGTGAGAATGATGATAAATCACCAAAATAACACCATTGTAAATAACATATAAAATTAAGGTTATTCTCTAAAAATGCTTTTAGATTAATATATAGGAGATTGTTCTTTCGACATTTAGTTTAGTGGTTCCGTATGCTCATAATTCAGCGGTTCTCTACTTCAAGCGTTCAGATTATGTACGGCATTTGTCTGTCATATATTTTAGATTACTAACTTGAAAAAAAATTAGACATAATATAATAAAGTTGTTTATCGAAATTTCAATTTCAGAGCATTCTAAAATTAATATAAAATGATACATTGTTCTACGAAGCGAAATATATAAAGTTGAAAAGATATAAGTGTTAAAAATATGTAATTTTCATGAATAAGTGGGTTATGAACAGCAAGGTACCTAACAAATAATAAAAAGATATGATGAAGTAGGAGAAGATCATAATAGGCCATAACAGTTCATCTCAGAAATGTTGAAGAAGGAGATGGGGCAGTTCATCTCGGAAATGTCTAACGTGAAGATGATCTCGGAAACATCCAACATCCACCCCAACAAACAAGACCTAGGAAGACCAAAGACAATACTCTCTTCAAAGAGAAGAACCGGGAGAGAGTTTTGGTGAAGAAGCCTCCATTAGGTTTGGGGCCGGTTCCTCTAATCCCAACAATCCAAATGTCTGAATCGACAGAAACTGTTGTCACAAACAGAGAGAGAAGGCGTAGGAGACACGATGAGGTTATGTTCGATGACACAACTACAACTCTTAACGATGAAGATCTTTATTGAGCTAGTAAAAGACCTAGGTTTATCTTAGATCTGAGAACCTCCTCAAACGAGCAAATCAGACAAATACCAGAGGAACCGTTTCCTCTCTCAAACCGAGAATACTAAGCCATATATGAGAGAGGAAGCTCTTCAACGAATATACCAGAGGACGCATATGGTCTTGATGGTGATGAACCAGACCATGATGGTCCTAATGAAGAAGACCAAAACTTATTGAAGATCGAAAGCTCCTCAGACGACCAAAACAGACATATACCAGAGCAACCAGACCCTGATGGTCCTGATGGTGATGAGCCAGACGCTAATGGTGCTGAATGGGTTTCTTTTACTCAGTTGGTTAGGCAACTCGGCTTACCCAGGAACCATGCCATTCGCTTATTCAGAGACTATTTAGGTAATTAAAAACATTTACTAACTTCTGTTGTTGAAGAAAACGACTTCGATCTATCTCCGATTTGAGGTATTTGCTCTCTCTCTCTCTCTCTCTCGTGTGTTTGAACAGAAATTAAAGAAAGCAAAAGCAAAGACACACAAAGCTTATAGAGTTCCCCTTAACACCTGGGTACTTCTCTCTTCAGGATGCGTTCCTGGAATTCACTAGATCACGAGTTTTCAGAAGCTCTCTCTACAATGGAGATCTTAATCCCACCAGCAAGAAGAAGAAGACTTAAGTTTGTTACGACGAGTCTTATCTACTTCCGGGAAAAGAATTGGGCCACTAACAAGCCCAACACATTAGCTTCTTTCAGCTGGACTTCAGCTTCTAGGCCCAGCTACTCGTGACCGTCGGATCCAATAACAATCAGTGGTTAAGATCGAACCATACTTCTCACAAACTCCACCTTGGTTCGCGTCTCATCACTCTTATGTCTGAAATCCGACACCCTTCTCCGTGAACTCCGCCTCTTCCACCGTGAGACCTCTTCGCATCCTGGAAACCTCAGATCCTTCACCGATCAGAACACCGCTGCAACTTATGGACCAGACTGCAGCTGAACAAGCCTCCTTTGAACCGGAAGACTCTACGTCGTCTCCCATGGCCGGAGACGACCACCGACGACTCTCACGCGCCGATAATCTTCAAGGTCTTCAAACACCCTTCGAATTTCTCTCCAGGTAAGACCTTTGTTAACATATCTGCTGGGTTAACCGATGTATGAATCTTCTCAATTCTCACATCTCCATCTGCAATTATGTCTCTGATGAAATTGTACTTTACCGCCACATGCTTCGTTCTTTCATGGAACATGTAGTTCTTCGCTAGATAGATTGCACTTTGAGAATCACAATTTATCTCTGCGGCTTCCTGTTTGAACCCCATTTCTTCACAGATCCCCTTTAGCCACAAGGCTTCTCTTACTGATTCTGACATGGCCATATATTCTGATTATGTTGTAGACAGCGCGACTACCCTTTGAAGAGTAGACTTCCAACTGACGGTGTTCCCTCCAACAGTGAAGACATAGCCTGAAATTGACCTGCGACGATCCAAGTCTGAAGCATAATCCGAGTCACAATATCCCCTTATACCGAAACCATCCTGCTTTGTGAAAGTTAAGTTGATATTTGTGGCTCCCTTTACATATCTCATTATCCATTTCACTGCTGACCAGTGATCCTTTCCAGGTTTTCCCATGAACCTGCATACAAGTCCAACAGCATATGCGAGGTCTGGCCTTGACCCTACCATAGCGTACATGAGGCTCCCTACAGCGCTTGCATAAGGTATGTCGTACATGAACTCTGCTTGTTCTCGCTCCTGCTCATCTGTTAGGCTCTGTAGTTTGAACTGAGATCCCAATGGTGTCTGAACTGATCTGCTTTCCCACATACCAAACGTTTTCAAAACCTTAACCAAGTAGTCGTTCTGTGAAAGCGTCAGAATACCCTTCTTTCTGTCCCTGAAAATGTCCATCCCCAAAATCCTTCTAGCAGCTCCTAAGTCCTTCATTTCAAACTCTGAGTTAAGTAGCTCCTTTAACTTGTTAACAACTTCCATGCTCTTTGAAGCTATTAACATGTCATCCACGTATAAGAGTAAGTAGACCATGTTGTCCAATGTTGTGCCTTTCAAATAGACACATGGGTCATATTCGCTTCTCTTATACTTCTGCTTAACCATGAATGAATGGAACCTGTGATTCCATTCTCTTGGTGATTGTTTTAGACCATATAGGGATTTCTTCAGTAAACACACCTTATTCTCATTTCCTTTCTGAACATAGCCCTCTGGTTGCTCCATAAATATCCTTTCATGAAGAACCCCATGTAGAAATGCCGTTTTTACATCGAGCTGTTCCAGTTCCAAATCTTGATTTACCACTGCTGACAAGAGTAACCTGATTGATGTGTGCTTAACCACTGGAGCGAACACTTCATTATAATCCACACCCTCAACCTGAGCAAACCCTTTTGCAACTAATCTGGCTTTAAACCTTGGTGCTTCTACTCCTGGAATCCCTGGTTTCAGTTTGAAAATACATTTACAGCCAATGACTCGTTGATTCTTCGGCCTTTCTGATAGATCCCATGTCTGATTTCTCTTTAGAGAATCCATTTCTTCATCTGATGCCAAAGTCCATTGATCACTGTCCTTACTTTTCCTTGCTTCAGCAAAAGTCCTCGGTTCTTCAAAGTTGACTATCTCTGCACACGCCAGTGCATAAGCCACAAAGTTTGGATCTTCGAACCTTGAAGGCTTCTTGATAGTTCTCCGAAAACGATCTCGGGTTAGAAGAAAGTTCCCGAGATCATCTTTCTCTGTCTCTCCTTCCGTAGCCTCTGTTTCTGATTCTTCCTCAACTTCTGTCTCAGTTTCAACCCCTGATGAACTTGACTCCTCATTCTGATCATGTTCTGAAACCTCATAGTCTGAATCTGCTCCACCTCGATTAGAAGTACCTTCTGATGCTCTTTCTGATGCAGTACCTTCTGATGTATCATCTTCTCCTAGAATCTCTTCTAAGTCACTGCTGAATGACACCTTCTTCCCTGCCTTTATGCTTTCAACTGAAGCCATCTGATTTCCCTCTGTACTCAGACCCTTGAACATGCTGTCTTCCTGAAACACAACATCACGACTGATTACCACCTTCTGTTCTTCAAGCAGCCAAACCCTGTACCCTTTTGTACCTTGTCCATACCCTAGAAACACTCCTTTAGACGCCCTGAGACTTATCTTGTCAGCAATCTTATGAACATATGCAATGCATCCGAAACTCCTGAGATAGCTGTAGTCTGGGTCCCCTTCTGTCCAGATTGCTTCTGGGATTTCAAACCCGATGGAAGAAGATGGTGACCTGTTTATGATGTGAACTGCCGTTGAAGCAGCTTCAGCCCAAAACTCACCTTTCAACCCTGATTCAGATAACATGCTTCTAACCTTGTCCATAATTGTTCTGTTCATCCTTTCAGAAACTCCATTCTGCTGTGGAGTATAAGGACATGTTTTGTGTCTCTTAACTCCTGATTCCGAACAAATCTGATCAAACTTCTTATTGCAGAATTCCAAACCGTTGTCAGTTCTTAGGCACTTTAGTCTTTTCCCTGTTTGATTTTCAACAAACACTTTCCAATCTGCAAACTTCTGAAATGCTTCATCCTTTGTTCTGAGGAAGTAAATCCAGACCTTCTTTGAGAAATCATCAATGAATGTGATGAAGTATTGTGCACCTGACAAACTTGGAGTCACGTTTGGTGAACCCCAAAGATCTGAGTGGACATACTCTAGTATCCCTTTAGTAGTGTGCTTAGCCTTCGGGAAGCTTTGTTTATGTGACTTTCCTAGAGTACAAGATTCGCAGAATCCCAAGTCTTTAACCTCTCCTGCTTTTAAGTACCCTTTCTTTGCTAAAGTCTCCATTGATCTTTGGCTCATATGAGCCAACCGAGTATGCCACCTCTTAGTCATATTCACTGTCTCCTTCAAAATATTCGCTTCTGGCTGCCGAATTGTACCCTGGAGATAGTATAGGCCTTGCTGATACTTACCGGTCAACACTTTCTTATCTCCCTTGTAGAAATGAACCATGTAGTCTCCCCCACTGTATTTACACCCTGACTGTTCCAACTGGCCGTATGATATCAGATTTCTGCCCATTTCTGGAATGTACCTGACGTTGCTTAAGATTACCACAGATCCATCTTGATTGTCTATGGTAATCTTACCCATACCCTTGACTGTGCATTCTGTGTTATTTCCCATCAGAACCTTGTTTCCTTCGAATTCCACAAGATCTGATAGCAGCTCCTTTCTTGGTGTAATGTGAAATGTGCACCCTGAATCCAATACCCACTGATCCTCTGAGGCAATGAGACTGGCTGTCAGTGCTATCGAGTCTGGCAATCTCACTGCCACATTAGCTGAATTCTGTGGTTTTGATGTCTGCCCGTTCTTCTTTCTCTGTGGACAATCACGTTTCAAATGATTTTCATCACCACAAGTCCAACATGACTTTGTCTTCGTATCTCTAGACTTTGACCAGTTCTTGTTGTTGTTTCTACCATTTGAGCTTCTGCTTCTGTCATTCCTTTTCTCTGACCTTCCTCTGTTTTCTGTGTACAGACCTTCTCCACCAAATTTCGACTTGTGCAAGAGACCTTTCTGCCTAAGCTCCACCTCCTTTGCATAAGCCGATGTCACAACCTCATTTAAGGTAATAGTATCTTTCCCCATACCATACTTTAAAGTATGCACAAGCGGTTCAAATGCTGGTGGTAGGCCTGAAAGGACCTGAATCGCTTGATCCTCATCTGAAACTTTAACTTCGAGGCTAGCCATGTCAGCTATTAGTTTCAAGAAACCATCCATGTTTTCTTCTATGGTCTTGGATTCTTCCATCTTGTAGCTAGCAAACATCTGCTTTAGGTATATCCGATTTGGTAAGGACTTAGTTTGATAGTCTCTTTCCAATGCTTTCCACATACCCTTTGATGTTGGCTCATGCATGATCTTTCTCAGGATCTTGTCAGTGAGACACGTCCCCAGAAGATTTCTGACCCTTAGGTCTTTCCCTTCTTCTCTCGGATCTAGCCTCGTCTCTGCTATCACTGATGCCAGACCAGTCCTTGTCTCGCCTGTCAATGCACTCACTGGTGTTGCTGGACCTGGTGTGATTGTCCCTGATGTAGAAGATTCTGTTGGTGTAGCCACTGTTTCCATCAGAACTGACCCAAGACCTTGTATCTCAAGCTGCCCCAGAAACCTGTATTTCCACATTCCGAAGTCTCCTGTGCCATCAAACTTTTCCATCTCGAATTTCCCTTGCGTTGGTTCCATCGCTGATCTCTCTTTTGTTTCAACTTGTCACCTGCAGATAACAACCAAGAAACAGCAAAGTGCGAGTCACACGAACACAAGGATTCACGGATTATCTAGAGATTTGTTTGATCTAAAGAATTATCGAAGAAATAACAAGATTCTGGATAGAGATAACTCCCCTGAGTTTTCCGTTTGATGCCAATGGTGATGTAAACTTCTGATCGCCTTCCCTCACGAGCCGTGAAGAGAAACCCTCCGCGATCACGTTCTTCTTGAGCTCCGTAAGTTTCCTCCCTTGTGAACTCTCCGCCGTATCTTCTTTCTGCTTCTAACCTGAAGCTCTGATACCAGTTGTTGAAGAAAACGACTTCGATCTATCTCCGATTTGAGGTATTTGCTCTCTCTCTCTCTCTCTCTCGTGTGTTTGAACAGAAATTAAAGAAAGCAAAAGCAAAGACACACAAAGCTTATAGAGTTCCCCTTAACACCTGGGTACTTCTCTCTTCAGGATGCGTTCCTGGAATTCACTAGATCACGAGTTTTCAGAAGCTCTCTCTACAATGGAGATCTTAATCCCACCAGCAAGAAGAAGAAGACTTAAGTTTGTTACGACGAGTCTTATCTACTTCCGGGAAAAGAATTGGGCCACTAACAAGCCCAACACATTAGCTTCTTTCAGCTGGACTTCAGCTTCTAGGCCCAGCTACTCGTGACCGTCGGATCCAATAACAATCAGTGGTT
>JAHZTW010000001.1:414358203-414372956 GCA_020283515.1 Alliaria petiolata
TCATCATTGTACAGACAGTCACCACGAGGAGCGCTTCTACAGCGACGCAATCTTCTTTTTCTTGAAGAAGTTTTTGAGTTTTGGTTGAAGTCTTGAGCCATGGGATCTAACTCCTCCGTTGATAACAATGGCTTATTAGCTGAATCGTTCGACATTCTATAATCAAACCAGGTAATTATGAGATTTGCAGTAATAAATGATATCTGCAGATCAATCAAGTCTCATGTAAGTTCTCAATTTTAAACTTAAAACGCAGACAACATATGCGTTCAGACAAAAAAAAATTGAAACTGTAAGAAACAATGAGTCAGTTCTTCATTGGAAATTTCAACGAAATCTTTAAGTAGATGAAATGAGAACAGGGAGTCAAATCAGACCAAATATTGGAAATTTCGAACAGTATGTTCAGACCCAGAATCCGAAACTCAGGGAAGATGAAGAATTGAGACTTACCCAGAATTAAGATTGATTGGATAACCAAAATCGGGAATATTGGTGTGCTCTGATCTTGCGATTGTTCTTCATTGATGTTCTCACAGTGGGCCTTGGCCAATTATTCTCTTCAGTGCTTACTTCTATTTTATGTTTTTGTTTTTTTCCATAAATTTTGGAATTGTGTACGTTTGGTCTATAATCTCTAATGAATAGTTATCTTAAATACTGAAAAAAACTATAGAATCTAACTGATTCCTCTTCTAATTTGATGACATGTATTCGCTTACAACCACAACGATAAATAAAAGGGTTGTTTTAGAGAATAAAAAAAAATATATATTTAAGAAACTAACCAATTTCTTTGATAAAGAGGGAGAAATAAAGAGATAAATTTTGTAAAGAGAAATTCCTCATGACATAAAAACTAGTTTCTTTTCCTAATATACCACACACGCTGAAATTTTTCATTCCTAATATTTTTTACTAATACATTGACATTTTTGTCCTTGGTTAAATAAGAAACTAAAATACTTATTTTCCTATATCTGGAGCTTACACCATCTTCGACCACGAGAGATTCTTCCCTGCGAAGGCGAGCTCCGCGGCGGCGGGAATCTCCGGCGAGATAATCTCACTCTCCTCACCGGCTCGATTTCTTCGTATCGTTCTTCCAACACCTTTTCCCTAATTTTTATCTTCTCCTTCTCCTTCTCCCTCTCCCTGATTCAATGTTGTCTCTACTACAGAGGCAAAACCTCTATGCTCTTTCAATTTACTGTCAACGTGGTGACTGCTTCTGAAAGCAACTGTGTCGTCTTCATCTGTCACCGGAAAATATTCGAAGCCAACCCTCCGTTTCTCGCTCAGGTACCCTTTTCGCAACCATCGTGAAGCAATCCTTCCTTCGATGTATTCAATCGAATTCAGATGAAGTAAGAAACTACGAATTTGAAAACTAATTTACTTAAAAGGTTTTGTTTTGTCTTTTTCCGATTCATATAAGGAGCATCGCAACATTTTTGCAACGCTTAGTTTGTAATAATCCATTGAATGTGATGAATGAAGGTCATGGTGATGGATCGTTTCTATAGAGAACCAGATGGACAAAAGATCTGACTTTAGCAAAGAGACATTTTTACTTAGTATGGACGGTTCATGAGAGGGCATAAGCTGGCAGTTCTGTGTATGTGTGTGGTTGGGGAAATGGTGTGCAGTGGATCGGCTGATAAGAGCATTGAGCAGTGGAAGAGAGAAGCCAGTGGCTTCATCTTTAAATTTGGAGTCATTCAAGGGCATGAAGGTCCGGTCAAATGCTTGCAAGCTTCTCCCAACAATGTCGGTGCTGGCTTCATGCTTTACAGTGGAGGACTTGACAAGAGCATCAGGGTTTGGTGGGTCCCAAAACAAGACAACTTAGAAGAGAAGAGAAGAAGAAACAAAGTTTTAAGACATTGTTAATGAATCAGGGATGAGTGAAAGATATACTCTATGGTGTTTTTTTTTTATTCTGGGGTTTCATATACATTTTGGTTTATATCTGTAATTTGTTATTCAATTTGTAAAGTCAAAGAGGGGTTTTCCAAGAATAAATGATATTGATTCGTTTTTGATGGACTTGTGTCTCCTGCAATCAACAGAAGAACCTTTGCTTACTGTAATATTCTAGTTATCTGTCGAATTGATAAGAAAAGTCTACCAATTGTTTTGGTCCTAATAATATAGAAAAGAGTAAAGTCTCATGCTGCCTTTGCTTTGTGTTGAAACTGTAGCAATGGGATGATGGCCTCTGCGTTGGACTAAAAAATGGTTTTCAGCCAACTTTCTGAGCTTTGAACACCGTCCAACTATCAAAGCAGAGATTTATGCAACTTTTTAACTTGCTTACGAAAACCAAAGTATATAATTTAAACATGAAAACTAAAAAGCATTTCATGTTTATTTGAATGTTTAGTAAGTTTTCAAATGGTCAAGTAATTCATCATAAAATGTATAAATATAAATTTTTGTGTCTATTTATATAACAACTCAAATTTAGTAAGCCATCCTACACATTTAAGAAAATCTTCCTAAAATGTATAAATAAAAATTACTCAATCGTATAA
Organism: Alliaria petiolata; assembly: GCA_020283515.1. Taxonomy (NCBI): domain Eukaryota; kingdom Viridiplantae; phylum Streptophyta; class Magnoliopsida; order Brassicales; family Brassicaceae; genus Alliaria; species Alliaria petiolata. Next base: position 414,360,741 of record JAHZTW010000001.1, read on the forward strand.
ACCTTCCTACACACTGAAGCACTGAAGACATCATTTTTTGTTTGCTTTTGTTATTCTATTAAGGACAAACAAGTTGACAAACTAAAAAAAGAAAAAAAAAATGATATCTCGGAAGGCCTTCCTAAATATGTAGAAATCCTTCCTGATTCCTATAAATGAATACTTTTGTTTCTAAAATCGTTTTATGTTTACCTGAATGTTTAGTAAATTTAGGAAGCCGTCATACATATTTAAGAAAACCTTCCTAAAACGTATAAATGAAAACTTTTGTGCATATTTATACAACAACTCAAATTTAGGTAGTACTTCTATATTTTTAGGAAGACCTTACTAAAATTTGTATGATTTATTCCTAGTTATCTAGAAAACCTTCTTGAATTTTTAGGAAGGATTCTTACAAATTTGTGAACCATTTATAAAGTAGATCAATTAGTAGTTGATCAAATAAAAAATTGGAAGTCTTTCTAAACGCTTAGAAAGTTTAAATGGTACACAAAAGTTTGCATTTTATATGTGTTATGAAAGTCTTCCTAAATGTGTATAACGACTTCCTAAATGTATATAACGGCTTCTTAATTTTAAATGATTTAGGAATGTCTTCCTAAACATATAGGATTGTTTCCTAAAACAATCATATCCACGTTATATAAACAAATAATTTCTTAAAATGACCGAATGATACCTTGGTCTATAAGTTACACAAATCACTTGAAAAGCTGTGAGTTTTCCAAGCCTTGTGTTCGACTCTATCTGTATGCATAATTTTTGTTCTCAATTTTAACAGATTTTTTTAGGAAGGCATTCCTAAACATGTAGAATTGTTTCTTAAAAACAAGTTTATACATACAAAATAATTTTACAGATTTACCAAATGATATCTTGGTTTATTGGTTACACATATCCACTTGCGATGCTTTTCATAAAACGTTGTAATGGAAACTTTTGTGTTTATTTATATAACAACTCAAATTTACAAAGGTTTTCTAAATAATTAGGAAGCTCTTACTAAAATTTGAATGAACTTTTACGAGATACCTAGAAATGTTACATAAATTTTGGAATTTTGGAAACTTTGAATATTTAGGAAATATTTTTAAAAATTTAGGAAAGTCTTCCTAAATCATATGTTAATAACTATATGCTCAGATAAAATTTTGGAAGTCTATGTATACGTTTAATAAAACCTTCCTAAATTTTTATAAAGTTTTTTTAATGTTTAAAAAACCTTTGTGTAGCTTACTAAAATTTGTATAAAAGCATTTTTGAATGATTTATTAATGTTTTTTAAGTGTTTAACCATGTAAAAAAATTTCTTAAAATTTTAGGAAGCTATTTAAAATTTTTTGGAATGCCTTCCTAAACAACAGGAAAGTCTTACTAAAACAATTTATGATGACTTTGTCAAACGATTTACAAATGCATTGCTAACCGTTTTGAAAATTCCATTAAATATATGAGGTTTACTAGTTTTATTAATGTTTTAGAAAGCTTTTCTAATGTTTTAGGAAGCGTTCATAAATATTTAGGATGTCTTTATAAACTTTGAGAAATGGGTTCCTAAATAGTAAGGAAATCTTACAAAACAATTTATGAAGACTTTTTGAATGGTTTTAAAAAACGTTCCAAAAATTTTAGGAAGACATTCATAAATGTTAGGAAAGCTTTCTTAAAATTTTCTGAAATGTTTAGAAAGCCTTGATTTTATGTTTACTTGAATATGATCCTTGTTTTCTTTCATGGTGAGTGACATGTGATTCATATAAGCAAGAACGGAAACAAATGTGAGCTTGTTCGTAAACTTGCATCACGAAAATATTTTAGATGGAGTCAAAGCTATAAGATTAAGAAATGGAAAAAGTAAATGAAACTTGAATCAAAACGAACAAGTCTGGCAAGGCTTCCCAACAAAGTTTGTAAACCACTGAGATGCTTCCGAATATGCTTCCTCTCCTTCATCCAGCAGGGAACCATACCACTACCAAACTGAGACACCCTGAGGTCTTCCATACCACTGTAACCAAACCCCAAAAACCACTTAAGAGGGTTCATAAGCCAATCTCTCATGACCAATCATTTGTGTCTGGCATGTCAATTCACAGGGAGAAACCTGAAAGTGAAGTAATACTCAAGATATATAACGGGAAAAGGAAATAATCTAACACCGGAAGCTAAACAAGAAAAAACATAAATGACTAACTACTACACACCTCATCCTCCCATATCGCAGCTATGCTCATGTTGCCACACCAATATAAATTGATCAACAAGACCAAGATCCAAATAAAAGTTTCAACTCCATCTACATGATATAGCACATGACATAAATACAATGATCATGAATATACACCACAAAGAAAGAAGAAACTGCAACCACATATATAAATGATCATGAATATACACCATGATATAGCACATGACATAAATACAATGATCATTATAAGCACCACGAAGAACTGAAAGAAGAAACTGCAACCACAAATATAAAAAAAATCACAAATACGATATTACATTCCTTCAACAGATGCATATCACCGTTTACCAAAGTAAAATAGCTCCATAGTCTGGAAATAGATCTTTTTCTAGTTTCGATTATTAATGGAAATTAGTTTTGATTTTCTCTTGCATTTTAAGTGTCTGAATTTGGGTAACTCAAGACTTGTTATTCAATCATACAAAACTCAAATTATGGGTTTTGATGAAATTTAAGAGTTTCGTGTTGATATGGGAGCTATATGTGCATTAGGTTGCAGCGTTTAAAACTCAAATTTTGAATCAAAATTTCCAGGTTTTGAAAAGCAATCGAAGAATAACAAATTCAAAGAAGATAAACAGGAGTAATATGTTACCTCGATTTCCGGAGATGAGAAACTTGACTATCTCTGGCAACGATTTCGGCAAAAACTCTGACGATGAGAATCCAACGAGATTTGCGATGAACTTGTCGATCTCCGACGAGCACGACGATGAGAATGAGAAATTGGTTTTCTGGTTTTTAGAAGGAGGGGCAAAATCGTCAACCTGCAAATGAAAAATGTTAGGATTGAAAAATTTTAAGCGTGTATGTTAGTTTTGGCCTAAAAACTTGTTTTAGTGGTAAATAAGAGAATTGCTCTTTTGTAAATTATAATTTTTTTTCTTCAGTATTTACAACATAACCAAATTATTTTTTTATTTACAATAATAAATAAATGGGTTGTTTTTTTTGGTTATTTACTAAACTTTCTCTAAGTAAAATATATAATGTTCAAAAAAAAAAATCACCAACGGAGATAGCTCAGTTGGGAGAGTATCAGACTGAAGATCTGAATGTCGCATATTCGATTCACGCTCACTTCTTTAATGTAAAACCAATAATTTAGAAATACCGAATATTTGATTTAATCACAAATTAAAGGATAATCAAAACCGAATAAAAATGAGTTAAAGAAAATTGTAAATAATAAATCGGTGAAACCGAAACACTGGAACGGTGTCAAGATCGCAATCTCTTTCCTTAACTCAAAGAATCACCCGTAGTGTGACAGTATAATCACGATTCATGAGTCTGAGGATACACCGTTCAACCCCGAATCGCATCACTCGATTGCGGGTCTAAAGAACTTGTATCTCAACAAATATTCTCGAACTAAAGAAACTATATGATGCAGTAGTGGATTGAAGTAATGTGTTTTTAGCCTTTGCTTTGATCTGATGATCTGTGTTTGGATCTGAATACCTGATCTAATGATCTGGTTATCTGATTTGTATTTGGATGATTGAAAAAGAGAGGTTAACCCATCATATATATAGTATGAGAGGGGACTTGAAAACATTTCAAGTTTCCAATGTGGGATACTTTAACTTTCACAAAAAAAGTTATAACTAATGGAAACTTTCCATTTGTGTAAGCCTCTTCCACAAGGAATTATAGTTAATGAAAACTTTCTATTTGTTTAGGCCTCAACCCATCTCTTATTCACACAAAACACAAAATAATAAAGCTCAATTGTCTTTATTAAATTTTTTGTACCAACAATCCCCACATGAATAGAATGACATCTAAACAAATGAAGACTTTATAGACTCGATAAACTAGATAAGACTTGACTTAAACTAGATGCTGACTTGACTAGACTAGATGCTGACTTGATTAGACTAGACAGACAGACTTTTCGAGTGTATAGCGAAGACTAACTGTATCTGAGATAGTAGCTTCTCAGCCTTGAACCACTCATTGTTGATATCTACCGGAATTACTCAGTCAGGTGGTGAACTTTTTTATTGTCAATTGTCTTTATTAAATTTTTTGTTCCAACAATCCCCACATGAATAGAATGGCATCTAAACAAATGAAGACTTTACAGACTCTATAAACTAGATAAGACTTGACTTAAACTAGATGATGACTTGACTAGACTAGATGTTGACTTGACTAGACTAGACAGACAGATTTTTCGAGAGTATAGCGAAGACTAACTGTATCTGAGATAGTAGCTTCTCAGCCTTGAACCACTCATTGTTGATATCTGCCGGAATTACTTAGGCATGTGGTGAACTTGATGTCTTGAACCGTCCGGTTTTTTATGTAAAACTAGACAACATATATAACACAGCTTCGTCTTCTCGTTGAGTTAAGTTCTCTATTGTGTTTATTTTGGCATTGAACATTGCTTGGTTTATCGTGAGTGAACTTGGAGAGTATAGCCTGAACTTCATCCTCCTAGAAACGGCCCCATTTCACACTCACTAGGTGATTGCCATGTACCTGTCACATATACAAATTATACTGTTATTCTATAGACTATGGTCTTATATCATTAAAAGCCTTCATGCCTAACCCTTAATTACTTACAAAAAACACTGTTATCATCTTTGGAACTGAGCAACTTACAGTACTTATTTTTAAACTCTGATTAATTTAGTTGTCCCTTTTGAACTTAGATCTTGGGATCTCCAGTCACATAGGTTGGGTATCCATCATGGCATCATCTGTATCCATAGGCTTTAAACCCATTCCTTTTGATGATTTAAGAACTTGATCTCGCGGCAAGCTTTTGGTAAACGGATCCGCTAAGTTTTCAACCGATTTGATGTAGTCTATTGTCAATATACCACTCGAGATCAGTTTTCTAATGGTCTTATGTCGTCGTCGAATGTGGCGGGACTTGCCATTGTAAATATTATTTAGTGCCCGGGATATAGCCGACTGACTATCACAATGTACTCGTAAAGCTGGCACTGGTTTCTCCCACATCGGAATATCTTCTAGAAAATTCCGGAGCCACTCAGCTTCTTCTGCTGCTTTATCTAAAGCTATGAACTCTGACTCCATGGTTGATCTTGCCAGGAGTGTTTGTTTGGAGGATTTCCAGGAAATCGCTGCCCCACCAAGAGTAAAGACATATCCACTTGTGGACTTAGAATTTCTGGAATCTGAAATCCAGTTTGCATCACTGTACCCTTCTAATACAGATGGTTCTCTACCATACTGCAGTCCATAACTTTTAGTATATCTCAAATAACTCAAAACCCTTGATATGGCTTTCCAATGAGTGTGACCTGGATTACTCGTATAACGACTCAGTACATTTACTGAATGCGCTAAGTCGGGTCTAGTACAATTTTTCAAGTACATTAGACTACCGATAACTCTTGTATACTCCACTTGCGACACAGGTTCGCATGTATTCTTCGTTAAGTGTAGTTGAGGATCAAGAGGAGTTTTGGCGTTCCCGTTTGAGTGGTTCTGAAACCGCTCTAGGATTTTTTCCGCGTAATGACCTTGAGACAGAATTATCCCTCCAGCGTGTCTTGTAATCTCAATTCCAAGAATTACATCCGCTAATCCCAAGTCCTTCATATCAAACTTCACCTTAAGCATGTTCTTAGTTTGCTGAATTATGTCTTTGTTACTGCCTATGATAAGCATGTCATCAACATATAGACACAGCATAACGTATCCATGTGAAGCGATTTTGATGTATAAACATTTATCACATTCATTGATCCGGAAGTTGTTTGACATCATTACACTGTCAAACTTCTCATGTCATTGCTTTGGAGCTTGCTTAAGTCCATATAGAGACTTTTTAAGTCTGCATACTTTCTTCTCTTGTCCATGAACTATATAACCCTCGGGTTGATTCATATATATTTCTTCCTCTAAATCTCCATTTAAGAAAGCTGTCTTGACATCCATTTGATGAATTTCAAGGTCTCTTAAAGCTGCAATGCCAATCAGCGTACAAATCGATGTTATTCTCGTTACAGGAGAATACGTGTCAAAGAAGTCTAATCCTTCCTTTTGACGAAATCCTTGCACTACAAGTCTTGCCTTGTACTTGTCGATTGAACCATCAATCTTCATTTTCGTTTTGAAGATCCATCTACACCCGAGAGGTTTACTACCTTGTGGTAAATCAACCAATTCGTAAGTATTATGTTGCATAATCGAGTCGATTTCACTATTAGCAGCCTCCTTCCAAGAAGGTGCGTCAGGTGTAGACATTGCTTCTGCAAAGGTTCGTGGCTCATTCTCTGCTAGAAAGGCCGTTATGAACTCTGAACCAAACGTTTTCTCCTTGCGAGCTCGTTTGCTTCGTCTTGGTTCAACTTCTTCTTCTTCTACTTCGATTATAGAAGTGTCTAATGAACTTGATTCATTTGTGACATCTCGTTCCTCACGAGTTCGTTTAGGATTCGCTTTATCCTTACAAGGAAACACATCTTCAAAAAACGAAACGTTCCTAGATTCCATGATAGTGTTCGCATGTATATCTGGTATATCTGACTTATACACCAAAAAGCGATATGCACTACTGTTCTTTGCATATCCAATGAAGATGCAGTCTACTGTCTTTAGTCCGATTGTGACCTTTTTAGGAAGTGGAACTGCAACTTTTGCTAAGCACCCCCACACTTTCATGTATTTATATGAAGACACATTTTCTTTCCAAAGTTCAAACGGAGTCTTTCCAGTAACTTTGTGTGGTACTTTGTTCAGGATATAATTTGAGATAAGCAACGCTTCCCCCCCACATGTTATGGGGTAACCCAGATTCCGGCAACATGGCGTTCATCATCTCCTTTAGGGTTCGGTTCTTTCGTTCCGCAATCCCATTGGATTCAAGTGAGTAGGGAGCAGTTGTTTGATGAATGATACCATTCTCTCTGCAGAATGCATCAATTGGTTCATTGTATTCGCCGCCTCTATCACTTATTATCATCTTGATCTTTTTATCAAGTTGATTTTCTACTTCCAACTTATACTCTTTGAATTTCTCCAAAGCTTCATCCTTACTGCGTAGTAAGTATACATAACAGTATCTTGTATGATCATCTATGAAAGTCACGAAATACTTCTTTCCGCCTATAGTTTGTATATATTTTAAATCACACAAGTCTATGTGAATCAAACCTAGAGACTTGGTTGTTCTTTCTACGCTTGGTGATGGTGTTTTTGTGAGTTTGGCTTGTACGCAAACCTCACATTTGTCCTTTGATATTTTAAATTTTGGAATCATGTTCACATTCATCAATCTACTCATAGATTTGAAGTTAACATGTCCTAAACGTTCATGCCAAATATTACAGGACTCCGCAACATAAGCAACTGGTTTCTTTTCATTCATCTTTTGAATTTCAGTTATATCATTCTTATTGTTACGAACAACTGCCTCAAGAGACATTTTAAATAACCCATCACAAACAAAAACATTTCCCAAAAACATCCCATTCTTGGTTAAGCCCAGCTTGTCTCCTTCCAGCTTGACGGCAAATTCGTGCTTGCTCATGAGGGATCCTGAGATCAGGTTCTTGCGCATGTCTGGAACGTGAAACCACGTTCGTCAGTGTAAGCTCTTGCCCGGAGGTGAGCTTCAGAACAACCTTTCCGTGACCTTCGATCTTGGAAGTAGCAGAGTTGCCCATGCGGAGCATGTCTTCACTCTTGCTTTTTGTGTAAGTTGAAAACAACTCTCAAGTCATGCAGATGTGCCTTGTTGCTCCTGTCATTTAATGATGCGATACCACACAATTTGTCCAATTCAATTCTCAATATCGTCGATGTCAAAATGTATAATCTAATATAATTTCAAAAGGAAGATAATCATTGGCTCTCATGCGTCTCGTGAGAAGTAGTAAACCTAGGAAATGTACCGGTATTTCACCAGAGTGATTTCACTCTGGTGAGATGGAAATTGTATCTCTATCTGCTGCCAAGTATTGTCTTCAATGCCAGCATCGTATATTGTTTGACTTCTCCATGCTAATTTTTAACCCTGGCATTTTTGCAAAACAATCGAACAACTCCACAATACCCTCTATTGACCTGATCTTGCTATCTGTAAAGTCCATGATATCATCCGCAAAACTCAAATGGGCATAAGTTCTTGCATCTCGAGTGGTAGCCGAGTTTGTTGTCTCTTGCCGTCTTGTCTAAAAGCTTTGATAGCACATTCATATATATTGTAGCAGCCTCATAACCTAACCTCATAACTAACCTAAATCTTAATCCCAATTATGGCTACATAAGGAGAGGAGGAGAAACCGAAAACCCGAGACACACACCCAAAAGTCTCTGGGGGAGAGTAAAAAAAAGAGGGACAAGGCCGGCATGGAGGAGGTAAAGAGATATCTGGGGCTGGAAGAATATTTTAAGAAATAGGTTGGATACTTGGTGGAAGATGATAACGTGGTTTCCATAACCGGGATGGGTGGTCTATAGAAAAATGCCCTTGCTAGACAAGCTTTTAATGATAAGATGGTTCAAAACAAGTTTGATAGATACGCATGGGTGTGTGTTTCACAAGTTTGTAAACGGAAGAATGTGATCTTGCAGATGAAAGAACACTAAAAACAGGACTATTTCTGACGGAGTTCCTAAAAATCTCAATCGGACGGAAAATTTCAAAATATTTACAACATATTTTTTTATGTTTTCACGGATAATTAGATTCTGATTTGTAATTTTTATTTTTAATTATTTTTAACAGATTATAAAATATTAAATTATAAACTTTGTGCGGAACCTAATTTAATATATATGATCTATGTATTAACTTTGACAATATAAAATTGTTTCATCTTACAATTTGGAAAATTAAAAGGATATTAAAAAAAAATTTGCTAAAATATTAAAAAAAAATTACCGCGTTGACAAAAGCAAGGAACAGCAGTAGCGGACAAGAAGTGAAAAATCCGTCTAAGAGAGGAAACTTGATTCCCAAAGAAAGGAATCCATTAGCATAGATTTCCTTCTTCAAGAGACAGAAAATATAAAAAATATCATCAGAAACAAAGAATAATGCGAGCAAGTCTTCTGATACGCTTCTTGATTCCACCATTTTTTTCCGAATTCGTCTTTTAAAATAAAGGTTTCAGTTATATATTCTGTCTCGAAAATAATTTCCTTGATCACTTCTATACAGTTTTTTATACTCGCATTTGTATGCTTTTTGGCCGCCAAAAAAATTTGTTCATATTCAATTTTCAAAATTTATTTATTTATTTACTTTTTGTTCGTTCGTTTCTTTTTCAATATTCCTTTTATTGGTCTCAATCGAAGCCAGAGAGTACAAAAACAATATCCACACATCTATTTCTAGTTAAATTTTACACCATACGTTATTGAAAATGCTATTCATAAAATTTGTGTTGCAGCAAAAGTATCAAGACAGAACTAAAGTATATCTCCAGTATCAAAATCGACAGACCAAAGAGGAAAACAAAGGGAAAAGCATTTGCAACAACCTCATGAAGATTAGTATCATCTCAAGCTTGGTCTTCAGCCTCGGTGGTAGCATTGGGTGCAGTAACATCCTTATTAGCCAAGAGATGATCGGAAACTCTTGGTATGGCGATTTCTGGAACCTCGTCTCTTTCCAGAACTCTGGTGTTAGGAACCCATATGTCTTATGAAGGCAATCAAACGTAGCTAGTATCGTGGCACCATTAAAACATCAAACCTGTTAGAGGGAGAATGAGCACATTCCATAAAAAAACCCTCCCCTCATTAATAATAACCCATAAGGTCAGGCCCACAGAGATCAAGCCACCTAAAGGAAAAGGAAATACCAAAGATAGTGATAAATCGCCGAGAAAGAAGGAAAGGATCATAACAAAAAGGAAAACATCCTTAAGAGAAAAGGAAAGGGAGGAAAAGGAAAACCGACTCGGGGATAGTATAAATAAACGAAGTCCTCATAACTTGAAGATCATCGGCAATACCCTAGAGAACTCAAGAGCAATACCTAACCAGCGCGAGTTGTCTAGACCTAATTCATACTTTTATCCTTTGATTCAGCCCAGCAAGACCCTATTGCCAAGCAAACCTTGTATTCTTCGAGCCTTTGAGCGTTAATAAAGACTTGATCTCTTATACACACAACTTTATATTACTTAGTTTGCCTAGGTGATATTCTGGTTCAACAAAACCCAAAATCAATCAATTAATAAATCGTAATCAAGCAATTGAGTTCAACATAATCAAGAAGATCTATGCTTAAAATCTTGTACAAATTGCAATTGACATTATTTACAACTACAGCTTGAGGTTAACTAAGAATCATAAAGACACAAATGTGAAGTCTTTATCACATCATCCTCACAGAAAAACAAGCAATCAAATGTGCACTACATTCCTATTTAGAGATTTCTTCAGCTACATTACGGAAATGGACAAATCAAATATCAATACCAGCGAACTGGAGAAACTTCTTAGGAACACTAGCTAGTCGCCACAATACCAGCACCTCTTGGAGCTGGAACCATCCTCACAGTGACGGATCCACACTTTCCGGTGACCTTACAAGGCACAGTGTGCGGCTTCCCGATTTTGTTTCCCCAATAACCTCTCACCGGAATCACAGAGAGCTTCGCGAGAGCGATTCTGCCTCTAATGGCAGTCGCAACCTCCTTCGAGCATTTCACTCCCAATCCAACATGTCCATTACCATCTCCGACGACGATGAAGGCCTCAAACCTAGTCCTCTGACCAGCTTTGGTTTGTTTCTGAACAGGCATGATCTTCACCACCTCGCACTACAAGAATTGTTCAACATAGCTACATTTTTTTTAGTAGCTATGATCAATATTTTGTAGCAAAAAAAAAATTGCAACAATTTGTTACAAAAAAAATTTGCGAGTATGGCGGCGTATCTATTTGTTTTTTTGTTACAATCTGCAGCAAATTAGCTACAAATTATCCACATATCGATTTTGTCACAATTAAAATTTGCTACAAATTTGTTATAAATTATTTGTAATAATTTTACACAAAAATCTACAATAAAAATTTCGTCTCAAATGTGTTACAATTTGCCACAACTTAATTGTAGCAATTAAGTTAATATTTAACTAATGCTACAAATAGTTACAAATATTTAGTGGCTATTTAAAAAAAAATAATTAAAAAAAAACCAAATTAAATTACGATAAATAAAAATTTGATTACAAATTATTAATCTTATAAAGATTAAACATTTAAAAGTCATAATGTCAAACTAAATCACGATGTCTATATGTTCCTCCCTCCATATCTCCAGGCATAGTGTGAGTTTTCCCACTTCCACTCTGCAAATTTAGAGTACCATCAGACTAAAAATAGATAAAGCTCACTGTAGAGAAAGAATGAAACTCACCTGGCCATAGGCAAACGTGCAGCTATTGTAACCAGCCATGACATTCTCCACCATATTGACGCAGTCGGAATGCACCAAGACAACAAGCGTTAGTCTTGGAATTGAATACTCAAGTTTGCAAGCGACAAACTTGAAGAAAAAGCTCTGGAATCCACCAGAAAGATAAAGCTTGAAAACTCAAGACTTTGATTGAAAATTATGAATAAAAGTTGTGTCCAAAACATACAACCTAGAGTCTCTATTTATAGAGAAAGTCTAATGCATAAAATAGGAAAATTACTAGAATCCTAATTAGAAAAGGAAAACATTAAAATAGGAAATCCTAATTAGAAAAGGAAAACATTAAAATAGGAAAATATCTTGTTAACCGTCTCCTGCATCAGTCTCCTCCACCTCCAAAGAACTCGACCCCGAGTTCTCATCTGGATAAAGAACACAATCGGCATGATACTCATAAATGTCAGCTACATTGAACGTATGAGAGATGTTCATGTCGTCGGGAAGATCCACCACATAAGCATTGTCATTGAGTGTCTTCAATATCTTGAATGGACCATACTTGCGAGGCTGAAGCTTGCGATAAGTACCAACTGGAAAC
>JAHZTW010000001.1:414376300-414456489 GCA_020283515.1 Alliaria petiolata
TTGCAATTGACATTATTTACAACTACAGCTTGAGGTTAACTAAGAATCATAAAGACACAAATGTGAAGTCTTTATCACATCATCCTCACAGAAAAACAAGCAATCAAATGTGCACTACATTCCTATTTAGAGATTTCTTCAGCTACATTACGGAAATGGACAAATCAAATATCAATACCAGCGAACTGGAGAAACTTCTTAGGAACACTAGCTAGTCGCCACAATACCAGCACCTCTTGGAGCTGGAACCATCCTCACAGTGACGGATCCACACTTTCCGGTGACCTTACAAGGCACAGTGTGCGGCTTCCCGATTTTGTTTCCCCAATAACCTCTCACCGGAATCACAGAGAGCTTCGCGAGAGCGATTCTGCCTCTAATGGCAGTCGCAACCTCCTTCGAGCATTTCACTCCCAATCCAACATGTCCATTACCATCTCCGACGACGATGAAGGCCTCAAACCTAGTCCTCTGACCAGCTTTGGTTTGTTTCTGAACAGGCATGATCTTCACCACCTCGCACTACAAGAATTGTTCAACATAGCTACATTTTTTTTAGTAGCTATGATCAATATTTTGTAGCAAAAAAAAAATTGCAACAATTTGTTACAAAAAAAATTTGCGAGTATGGCGGCGTATCTATTTGTTTTTTTGTTACAATCTGCAGCAAATTAGCTACAAATTATCCACATATCGATTTTGTCACAATTAAAATTTGCTACAAATTTGTTATAAATTATTTGTAATAATTTTACACAAAAATCTACAATAAAAATTTCGTCTCAAATGTGTTACAATTTGCCACAACTTAATTGTAGCAATTAAGTTAATATTTAACTAATGCTACAAATAGTTACAAATATTTAGTGGCTATTTAAAAAAAAATAATTAAAAAAAAACCAAATTAAATTACGATAAATAAAAATTTGATTACAAATTATTAATCTTATAAAGATTAAACATTTAAAAGTCATAATGTCAAACTAAATCACGATGTCTATATGTTCCTCCCTCCATATCTCCAGGCATAGTGTGAGTTTTCCCACTTCCACTCTGCAAATTTAGAGTACCATCAGACTAAAAATAGATAAAGCTCACTGTAGAGAAAGAATGAAACTCACCTGGCCATAGGCAAACGTGCAGCTATTGTAACCAGCCATGACATTCTCCACCATATTGACGCAGTCGGAATGCACCAAGACAACAAGCGTTAGTCTTGGAATTGAATACTCAAGTTTGCAAGCGACAAACTTGAAGAAAAAGCTCTGGAATCCACCAGAAAGATAAAGCTTGAAAACTCAAGACTTTGATTGAAAATTATGAATAAAAGTTGTGTCCAAAACATACAACCTAGAGTCTCTATTTATAGAGAAAGTCTAATGCATAAAATAGGAAAATTACTAGAATCCTAATTAGAAAAGGAAAACATTAAAATAGGAAATCCTAATTAGAAAAGGAAAACATTAAAATAGGAAAATATCTTGTTAACCGTCTCCTGCATCACATATGCAGTCGAGCCACTTTAAAAATCATCTCATGTAAGTGAAAATGAAAAGCATAGAGATTCTCAGGAACTGTATTGAGCTTAAAATGAAAAACACAAAGGAGCGTCCAAAACATAATGTGGTACCTGTATAATATTCTCGTCAGCAACGAGATCAAATGTGAAATGAGACTCTGGATTCCCAATCCAAGTAATTGCATTTGTTGTTCCCTTGTGCAGAAATCTCTGAACTACTAAGTGGACGGGTTCTTATGAGTTATGATAACCTATTTTCAACATTCAAAGAAAGACGATATGTTTAGTTTTGTTTAACTTTGCAAGATAACCTAAATATTCTTAAAAACATTTCGCATTCTATGCAATTAGCTAACAAACCAAGAAACAACGTGTAGCCCAAAGTTGAAAGCATTCGAGAGCATCAAGTAGCAGGAACGTATTAGCTAGCAATGTAACAAAGAAACAGTGCCTACGCCTTGATTTTGTGTAAATCCCTCACCAAATAAACTTACAGAAACTCAACGAAATCGAATCCACTAAGAAACCAGAGAGGGAAACTCGAATCATTACTCACCAAATCGTCCAATACCAAAAGATAAAAAATAAAAGAAAAATCGTACCTGAACATTGTGATCTTTCTAGAACGCCGGATCCTCAATGAACTCAAAGCTGTGAGACCTCGATATCTGAGCAGATCCAGCGATAAGAAGCTTTCTTACAACAGCACATAAAACCAATGCTTGAGAGCACCGGAACAGAAGACCTCCGAGCTAGCAACTGAACTCGAGGAGAAACACCGCTGAGGGGAGATCACAAGCAACACGAAATCACCATAAGAAGCTACCAAGCACCCTTAACCGAAGAATGGCCCAATTTCTTGCGCAGAAGGGCCCAGAGAGACAGACAGAGACATAGATGAACTGGAGAACCGACGCGTCAGAAAGCGAAGACCAAGACCAAACCCGCAAGGAACAGAAGAAGAGATGTCCACCGCAAAGATCCAGAGACAGAGGAGACGAAGAGAGAAAAGCGAAGAAGGTGAAGAGGAAGTTTTCATGCCCCTTACCAAAAACGCCACCCAATCACGACTCCAGGAGGTAAAGAACCGCCTCTGCAGCAGAGCACCTCGGCGGAGCATACAAGAACTTGCCGGAAATCGCCAGCAACCGGACCAACCCGAGGATAGGAACCACTGATCTACGCCTAAGGACAAAGGGAAAACGACGATTCGGTACCCGAAATATAGAGCAGACAAAGTGGGGTCCCTCCCACAATGGCGGTGAGAAGCACCGCTCACCGGAGAAGGAGATCGGAGCAGATAAGGTGGAGAAAATAAAGTGAAAAGGGTTTTCGCCTCTCAAAAGGGAGAATGTCTTAGATACTCCTCAAAAGGGACCAATTAATCACGCATACTCTCGTTATAACCGTAATTCTTTAAACAATTTCTTTAAAATCGAAAAAATGGGAAAAGACGATAAAACCAGAGGAAATGAAAGATATTTACATTTTAAAATTGAGCCTGCCCTGATTTGAGCTTTACGAATTGGTTCTCCCTTCTAAGTCTCGTTTTCCCTCCCTCTCTCCTCGCACTCGCAGAAACTCGGGAACTCAATCGTCTCACCGAAGGAAATCCAAGCGAAAGCACTCACTCCCTTCCCGAAACCCTAACGGCGAGAGACGACGGAAAGAGTCCTATTTCGCGGCGAGTAGACGATGGCACCAAAGAAGAGAAATATGCGGAAGCAGAACCCGAGTCCGAGCCAAAGTGAGAAGGCGCCGGCGAAGAAGCAGAAGAGAAAATTGATCGAAGAAGAAGGAACGACGGAGGCGGTACCAACGGAGGAGGTTTCGACGGAGGTGGTTTCGACGGAGGTGGTTCCGAAGGAGGAGGTTTCGATGGAGGCGGTTCCGACGGAGGCTGTTCCGACGGAGGCGGTTCCGACGGAGGAGGTTTCGACGGAGGAGGTTTCGACGGAGGAGGAGGTCCCGACTACAGGTGTGGAGAGGAGGAAAGAAGACGAGCAAGAAGACGAAATAGAAGACGAGCAAGAAGAGGAAATAGAAGACGAGGAAGAAGACGAGCAAGATGACGAGCAAGATGAGGAGCAAGATGAAGAAGAAGAAGAAGATAACGATGAATCCGGAGAAGAAGAAAACGATGAGTCCGGAGAAGAAGAAGGAGACCAATCAGTTGAAAGCGAGGCCGAGTCTCCGGTGAGCGATGTAAGCTAATAATTAAATTTTTGTTTGAATTTTGATCCGGAAATTGTCAATTGTCAATTGGCGGAATTGTAAAACTAGGTTAATTAGGTAATACTAAGAGTAATTGCTGGAAATTGGTAGGATTAGATAATATGCATTTTTTCATAATTGAAAAGAAAATTGCGGGAAAATTGGTAGTATTATTTGGTAATACTAGTATGTTGGTGAAACTAAGAAAACCGGATAAAACTACTGAAATTTTATAATATTCTGTTATATTGTACTTTGTATGTTACAGGGTGTTATGCGACCAGAGTTGTTCTTGAAGCCGGATGAATATTGCAAGAGCATTAAACTACCCACGCGGTGTTTCGTGGAAGAAGTTGTGGAGACATTTAGGAAGTTGGACATGACTCCTATGGAAAGAAAATGGTTCGAGGAGCATCCGCAGTTCAGACACATTCTGCACGTGCCGATTTCAAATCATATGGTTCAACAACTATGGATGATGTTGATGCGTACTGCCAAGATCGAGAGAAAGAAGGAGGCGTGGTTTGTGGTCAATGGGGTTCCCATCCGGTATGGGTTGCAAGAGCATGCGTTAATCTCAGGACTCAACTGCAGCAACTACCCTATGTATTGGAGCAAAAGAGGCAAGTATTACATGAAGGAGAAGTATTTTCTTGATAATAAGAAGGTTTTAAGGGAGGATGTTAAGAAGAAGCTTGAGGAGATGGAGGCGGATGATAGTGGAGAAAGGCTCAAGATGATGGTGTTGTATTTCTTGAGCAGCATCATCTACGCTCCCACAAAAACCGGAGACAAAGGAACAGGCGTGCTGGATGTATTTTTAAAATACGCCGGTGATCTGGAGAAGTGTAAGACCTTTCCTTGGGGGGAGATTGTCTTTCGATCGCATGATAGAGTCTATCTCGGATGTGATGAATCATTTGGTTGAGAAGGGGTTGGGTGATGCATGCTCGTTTCCTGGTTTCTGCATTCCTTTGGAGGTAATAGATTGTCGTAATCTTTTGCATTATTTTCCTTCTCATATAGGTCTAATCATATGTGTGTTTTGTATATATTGCCAACGGAGGCCATTCTGCAACTGAATGAGGGCTTGCGAGAAGATGTGTCAAGTCCTCAGGAGGATTGCCTGAGGATGTGCAGGTCGAAGTGGAAGAAATGCGGGCTGAGAGGATGGCCACTTGACACTGTTTACGAAAAGCTCGGTTATGACAACAAGGTTAGTAAATAATTTTTAAAATGTGTTTAACTGGGAAAATTGGTAATATTGGTTGTTAAAATGTGTTTTACTTCACAGGACATCAACAGTGTGTTGATAGCTTAAGAGGAGGAGAAGGCGAGGTTGGATATGATAATGGAACCGGAGGATGATGATGATGAGCACGATCCTATTGTGGAAAGTTGGGAAAACCGTATAGATGTTGGACTCACCGTGGTGTTTAAAGACATGAAGGAGGAAGATGTGAAGGGCCGACGAATTAATGTGGACGAAGGAGCAAGGGCAAAAAACCGAGGTAAGAGAATGTCTCTGAGGGATGTCGTCGCCGCCATGGAGAACATGACAGAGCAGTTGGGTTTGCTCAACATCAAGGTCCATCAAATGGATGAGAGGATAAAGACACTTGAAGAGACTATCAAAGCGCAGCAACCTTCAGGCTCTTGAACCTTGTTCCATTTTCTTCAACCCGTGTGGAACTATGTTTTTTTTTTTGGAACATTGTTTTATGTTAGGATTATGTTTTATTTTCGGATTAAGTGATACTAAGAAGAAGTAACATTAGTAATACTAAGTAAAAGTAACTAAATTTAGTAATACTAAGTGATACTATGACGAAGTAACATTAGTAATACTAGGTGATACTAAAAAGAAATACCATTAGTAATACTTAGTAAAACTAAATAACATTGGAAACATTAGTTAAGGAAATTGGAAATAAGTTAAGTCTGACTTGAACAACAATTAAAGCACGAAAACTGAAAGGAAATTGCAAATACGACAATTAAAATGCAAATACTAAGGAAATTGTTGACCCCCGACTTTCAGCTTGGCTATCTCTTCTGCTTGGCTCTGAAGCTTCTCTTTCATTTCTTCAAGCTGGTTTTTCATCTCTTCAACTGTATTTCCAACTTTCCGGATCTCTTCTTCAACTCCGAAAACCCATGGCTGGCGAAAGTGGAGTCCATTATCCTACAAAAAAACGAGCAGATATGAAATTGCAGATATTACCCACAAAAAAGGGACACAAAAAACCCAGATCTGAGATTGCAGATATTATACCTGAAATTTGGGGCAGGTCCAGTATCTATGGCCTGGGCAGGTATCGAAATCGTGCTTTGAAATCGGAGAGTGACATACTTCTTGCTTCATCCATCCACCGCATGGGCATCTGGTGGGAATCTCAAATTGGGCGTCGGCAACGTAACCAACCATCTCTGCGTGCTTAAGCGCCTTCCTTGTTTCCTCGTAATGCGTCATCTCTTCCTCTTCCGCTTCCTTCCTTATTGCCTCATAGCTTCTACTACCTGCATCCATTTGAGAGAATTGAGAGAAAGTTCTCCAGGCGAGAGAGAAAGAGAGATGAAAGAGAGAAAGAAGAAAGATGGATGAGAGGGGACCCGTATGAGAGAGAAAGAGAGAGAAAGGGAGATGAAAGAGAGATGAAAAGTGGACAGAAATGGGTTTTCTGTGTTTTGATTTTAATATTCCCCCGCCCGAAAATTAGAAATCTCCCGCCCAAAAATTAGACACTCCAACGAAATTTTCTATTTCCCGCCGACAAAATACACATAGTATTACCAGATTGTCAGTTATTCAGAATCTCGATTTGTTATTAACCCACCTAATACTAATATTACACTACCCAAGACTTATAATTTCTAGTATTACGGTTTGATTGTATGGTTTTCCATGTCAATATCATTGTCCTATGCAATAATAAGCTTGAAAATGATATTTTCAAGCATTTCACTTAACAAGTTGGTTATCCATAAGAAAGTGTTTCTTAAAGTATAAGGGAATGTTTCTTTGAAACTCATATAAGTTGTAGTTTGAACAGAAATAACTCGTTTTTAGTTAATTCAAATGTTTGTATGACATATAAGTTGTAGTTGTAACAAAATTAACTAATCTATGTCGTAAATCAACTAATTTATTTACAAAATTAACTAATTTTTGCGATTAGTATACCATTCATGAATTGTTACTTTGAAAAGTCAACTCCAACCAAACATGCATAGTTATACCACTATTACACGGAAAGAAGACAAATTAACAAACTTAGGCGATAATTATCAAAATAACAATACCATTCATGCATAGTTACTTTGAAAAGTCAACTCAAACCAAACATGATAGTTATACCAGTATTACATAGAAACAATACAAAATAACAAAACGAGTTACATACTACAAAATCCTCATTCAGAGTATTCTCCATAAAGTAACCCTGCTAATGTCCTTCCACGCTTGGATTTGTTCTGTGTCCTTCCCCTATACGTCCTTACCCTTCGGCGCCTTTCTCCCGTGGATGGAAATCTGTTTTCTTTTCTACGACCCTTTTTCTTGATGCGATCCGGAGGTATGATCTCCTTCTCCTTTATGTAATCCGGTACAATCCACGCAGACATTTCGGGCACCACGTATATCGATCTCCTATAAGCCAATATCCACATTTCCACGAAATAGTATTTCGAACACAAGTCATAATATTCTATGCGGATATCACGCCGACTCCCATGTTTCTTGAAGCAGATTAAAGCGGCTAACGCGTGAAGACAAGGATACCTATGAATATCGAAGAACCTGCAACTGCAATTTTTACTGATCAAGTCCACCAAATAAGGCTTTCCGTCATCTCCCGTGACTTCGTATTCAAGGTCACAACCGTTTACCTCCCGCACAGGTAATTTGTCGGCTTTAGGCCAATTGACGTGCAAGAAGTTGTCAACCAAAGGAACCAGTTTATTAGCAGTCGGTACTCCCGCGGACTCGTTCCTATGCTCGTTAAACCAATCAGAAAACTTTCGAACTATCGTATCAAGCATGGGTATCAAGCAGTACTTCCTTGCATCCCTAAAAGTTTTGTTTAGAGATTCCACAGAGTTGTTTGTGTCGAGGTTGTATCTAGCAACTGGAGAAACACATCTTGCCCACTTTTCTGGCACGGTGGTCTCCTTCACATACTTTGCCGCTGCAGCATATCTCTTCTTAAACACCTCATAAAGCAAATTGAACTCAGCCACCGTATGAGCCTTACCTAGCTCTTGGAATGCTTCGGCGACATCGCCCCTGCTTTTGCTTGGAGCATTATCTTTCACGTTTTGCGCCAAATGCCATAAGCAAAACCCATGATGAGCTTCTCGATACACGTTCGCTATAGCGTTGATAAGGCTCGTATTTCTGTCACTCACAAATACCAAATCCGAAGAGTCCTCGACAACAGTTTTCAGTTTCTCGAAAAACCAGAGCCAACTTGCATTGTTCTCGCCGTCGAGTACACCGAATGCTATGGGATAGATGTGACGATTTGGATCCTGACCTACGACGAAAACAAGTACACCACCAAATCCGGCCTTGATAAAAGTTGCATCCACCATAATTACTTTCCTCATGAACTGAAACCCATCAACGCAAGCACCCAACGCTATGAATAAATACTTGAATTTTCCCACCGTATCCAGTTCCACAGCTGTTTTCGTACCCTCATTCAGCTCCTCTAACACGTACAAATAACGATACAACATCCTGTAGTTATCTACCAGACTACCAAATACATAAGAAATTGATTTATTCTTCCCTCTCAAAGCCGTGGAGTATGATACCTCTACACCAACTACCCTATTCACAAATGACATGATCTCTTTAGGAGTTGGAGTCTCCAGTTTCCCGGGATAATGCTCACTCACAATAGCTGAAACTAGTCGTACTGATCCTCTCCTCTTACGGCTGCATTCTTCACTCTGACTAGCACGGTTACATGTGTGCATATTCTTGTAAGTTCTAATCGAAAAAACATCCGAGTTTGGGATCTTTACTGCTCGTACATGCCACGTACAAGTTTTTTTGCGTGCATTTTGCCACCCATCTCTTTCTATCAGAATTTTTAATGACATACCCGAATGATTTAACAAATGCGCCTCTATGAACCACATCCACAACAACATCCTTACTAGGAAATTCTTGATCAATACTCAAATCCAAACCGTCTTCCCATGCCTCTAAACTGTGACTACATTCAACAACAGGTGGTGCCTCAACATAATAATCACGTCTATCCGATGATTCCACACCGTTGTCGTCATCATCATCATCAGAATCACTATCAGAATCACTATCAGAATCATCATCCTCTTCTTCTTCTTCTTCATTTCTTCCTCCGTTGTCAACATGCAAAGTTATGGCATTGGGTCCTATTTCTACGCTTTCATCATCAATGCGCTGCGGATTTTCATAATTCCTACCATAAGAGCTTATCCCCGCTTTCGATTGTTGCGCGGGCAGTTCCGGTGTAGTAATCAACTCCACAGTCAAAACACCTCTACGGTTCTCATTATCACCATGCGTTAGATATACCAAGAGATCCTCATCATCACAAATATACGACTTTTCCTCACGTCCATTATATCTAACAGTGTAACTCAATTGCATTTTAATCTTACTTTCATCCAACCCAAGCTTCTTGTATAGGCTAGCTTCCATCATCGGTATTGTTATCTCCTCAACTGATGTCCTGAACACTAGACCATTGATGCGACCTTCGTATTTATAATGTATGTTCACGTTGTTACTCATTTTAACCTGCCCAAAAATATCGCACAAAATCTCAATCAATAGGGATCCCCAATCAATACTGTTTTTTGTTGACAGTTATACCCTAGTTTTTCTCAGTTATACATTATCTCCCAGTTTCTAGTATTACTAGTTATACTATTTTCGCAAATCCCATATCCAGGTTCTCATTCCTCAAATCCAATCCAGATGTCAAAAACTTACAATCCACAACGATTCAGCCACTGTAGTGCATTTGTAGTCAATATAGAGCAATGCGTCATACCCAGAAAAAATTGTTACACATCAATGCGGGACCAATGCATCATTTCCCTCATTAATCTTATCATTTATCCTAATTTCTCAATTTCAAATCCCTAAAACCACAACAAATTAAGAAAACACGTACCTCGATTTTGAACCTCAACGAACCTCCGGCGGTGCAAAGGCGGCGAACGGAGGTCGACGGAGCTCGTCGTGTGTCTCTCATCGGGGGAGGCAAAGCTCGAGGGGGGTGTGCGGGTAAGAGAGGAGAGAGAGACGAGAGGAGAGAGGGGAGAGGAGAGAGAGCGAAGAGAGAGAAGGTCAAAGTCAACGAGCTTGGGACCGGTCAAAGTCAATGATCGATTCATTAAGGGCAAAAGAGTCAAACAACATAACGAGAGTAGTGTGGATTAAGAGAGAGTATTGTTGATCAGTTTTTTTGTAGAGGAGCATCTGAGACGATGTCCTCCCCTCTCAAAGGCTATGAAGTGGTTTTGATTTTTTTTTTTTTTTTGCCAGCCAAAATATTTATTTATTTATACAAATGTTACAAGACATTCCATGATATTACATAATTTAAATCTTGTTGTCTAGCATACTTTGCTAATTGGTCAACTTGATTTACTACTCGCCTATTGACATACATATATGAGTACTTAAGATTTGTCTTTGATAGAGCAAGTATATCTTTGACATAGATTGCAATTTCAGATCTGCACCATTGATGCTTGGTTTTGCATCTTGTAAGGTCTTGAATAGTATCAATCAGAATTTTGCAATCTCCTGCAAATACAACTTCAGTGTAGGATAATTTCTTGATTTCTTGGACAGCCATTAGAAGAGCTAACGCTTCTGCTTCTAATGATGACATTGTTGGTACCACTGATGATTTGCCTTGTACTATAGGTTGACCATTTGTCTTGTATAAAGACCAAGCAATACCACATTTTTGGTGTGGAGATATCCAAGAAGCATCTACAAGACAGTAGTAATGTTGAGCGTACCTTTGAAGTTGATGTAGATGTTGGATTGTAGGCTTATTCATAGATGCTTGGTAGTTTAACTGCCTTGTTTCGTTACTGTTTTTTGCTTCCTTCCAGCTATGTTGGTCCATAATTGCCTTATTTATAACTTGTGGAATGAATTCCTTCTTATTTTCGAAGAGCAAGCTGTTTCTCATCTTCCATATTCTCCAGCCAAGATAAGGGAATAATGATTCCTTGTTGAAATGGCCATTCCGCTTAAACATATATAGATTTATGTTTTGATGTAATGAATTAGAATGGATTATCTCAGAAGGAGAATGTCTTATCTGAGCAAGCTCCCATATTTCTTTGGATACTCTGCATTGGAAAAGAAGATGGTTAATAGTTTCGAGCTCTTCTCCGCAAAGATAACATGTATGATCTGCTGGACACCCTCTCTTTTTTAGAGTATCACCTACTGCAATTCCATTATGTGTGACCCTCCACCAAAAATTTTTGATTTTAGGGGGAATATCGAGTTTCCATATTGCTTGAAATATTCTTGTATTATCTGCTGATGAAAGAAGCTCCGAATTTGGCTGAAATTGGTGCTGAGTCAAATAGTTGCGCTGGACATAATAGCCTGATTTGACTGTGTAGTCTCCAGATTTGGAGAAGATCCAAGACATTTTGTCTTCTACAGTAGTTAGTGAAGGTCTTATTTGGAATATTTTAGTTGCATCTGCTCTGCTTATTTGTTGTTGTACTATTTCTCTTTTCCATGTCTTCCTGGCAGGATTAATTAACTCACAAACTCTTAAAGATGGGTATGTAGAAATACCTGGACCAACTGGTGGACGGGGAGGATCACAAGGGAGCCAATTATCTTGCCATACTCTAATTTTTTGACCATTGCCAACAATCCATCTATATCCTCTATTAAGGAGTGGTTGACATTGAATAATACTTTTCCAAGCATGACTAGACGTTGAATATGCTTGAGCTTCCAAATAAGATGTGTTGCGATAATATTTAGCATTATATATTCTAGCCAACAAGGACGAAGGATTAGTCATTAGTCACCAACCTTGTTTTGCTAACAAAGCCATATTGAAGTCTCTAAGATCTCTTATTCCTAATCCTCCTTCTTTCTTGGAAGCTGTAATTTTATTCCATGATATCCAAGCTATTTTCCTCTTTCTTGCATTTGAACCCCACCAGAAATTCTTTATTGCCGAAGTGATTTTGTTTAATAATTTAACTGGCAGAAGAAAACATTGCATCGCATAATTTGGCAACGCTGTAGCAACCACTTTTATTAAAACTTCTTTACCAGCTTGGGATAAGAGCTTCGTAGTCCAGTTTGTTAGCTTATTGCATATGCGTTGTTCAATATATGCGAATGTATCATATTTGTTTCTGCCTATTTGCTCCGGCAATCCTAAATATTTCCCAAAGCCTCCAATTTTTTGAATTCCAGTTGCAGTAACAATTGAGGTTTTGAGATCCGATGACATACCTTTACCAAATGTGATTGCTGACTTTTGATAATTAATTTCCTGTCCTGATGCTTGCTGGTACAGTTGTAAAGCCTTTAATAGTTGATTGCATTTTTCAATTGTGGCTTTACAAAATAGCAATAATCATCTGCAAATAGTAAATGTGAAACAGATGGACCTCCCTTGGATGCTTTGAAACTATGCAGGAATCCCTTAGCATTGTAATTGTAGATTAACCGAGAAAGGCCTTATGTGCATAGGATATAAAGATATGGCGAAATAGGATCACTTTGCCTTATACCACGTTGAGGTATGATTGTTTTTGTTGGTACTCCATTGACAAGAACGGAGTAGCTTACTGTAGTTACACACGTCATAATCCAACTTCGGCATTTCTGATTGAAGCCCATTTTCTGCATTATAACATCAAGAAATCTCCATTCAACTTTATCAAAAGCTTTAGAGATATCAAGCTTTAAAGCCATGAAAGGATCAACCCTTTTTCTTGTATGTAGAGAATGTAGAAGCTCATGTGCAATAAGAATATTATCAGTGACAAGCCTACCAGGAATGAAAGCAGATTGATTTTCAGAAATAATCTGATGCAACCATGGTTTTAATCTTTCAGCAAGGATTTTGGATATAAGTTTATATGCCACATTACTTAGACTGATGGGACGATAATCTTTAACTGTGGCTGGATTTTCAATTTTAGGAATAAGACATATATATGTGTGGTTTAAGGAATTTTCCAAATAACCTTGCTCAAAGAAAAGAGAGATGTAGTTGATAACACCTGATTTTATAGTATTCCAGTGATGCCTGTAAAAACCAGCATTAAGACCATCAGGACCTGGAGCCTTTATCAGGATTCATATTGAAGATTACATCTCGAATTTTCTCTTCAGTAACTGGTTTGGTAAGATCTGCATTCATCTCTTCCGTTACTGTAACCGGAATACCATCTATGACTTCTGCAGGTATTCGATGATAGTTAGAGCTAAAAAGCATTTGAAAGTATCTAACTATCTCATTATGAATTGCTTGCTGCTCTATGTGAGTTACTCCAGTTGCATCAACTATTGAAAGGATACGATTGAGAAGTCTTCTTTCCTTGGTTTTTGCATGGTAATATTTAGTATTCTGATCACCTGCTTGAAGCCATTGAACTCGGCTTTTGGTTTTCCAATATTCCTCCTCCAATTTATATGCTATTTTAAGCTGAGCTTTAAGATGACCAATATAAGAATAGTCAAGATAACCTGATTCATATGCCTGATGTATTTGCTTCTTGATCATCTGTATCTGTTGTGCCGAATTTTGATTATTCTGCTTCTTCCAATTAGATAATGCTGCTCTACATTTGGTAATGGCTTTACTAAATTGTTGTGAAGGTATATATGCACACTCTTGAGTCCAAATATTTTGTACAACCCTTTGTACATTCTGATTTGACCTCCACCTGTTATCGTAGCGAAAAAAACCATATTTCTGCATTGTAACTGATTTAACAACTGCTCCGTTAGCCTTTTTTTTGGGATAAAAATGTTAAGTCATACGCTTAGTAATTTTAGTCACATATTCTTTTAAGTAGCAAATTTGTAACTAATTATTATAAATTGTTACGAAACTTAGTTGTGTCAAATTTTGATACAATTATATTGTCACTAATTAGTAATAATTTTATTACAACTTAAAATTGTAGCTAAATTGTCACTAATTATCTACAAATTCTCACAAAACGCTACAATTTTCATAATTATTTTATTTGTAATTATTTGTGTCAATTTGTTGCAAAATTTTGCTACAAAATATTATTGTCGCAAAATCCGTAACTATGCTACTATTTGAAACACATTTGCGACAAATAAAATTTTATCACAAACAGTAGCAAAATATCTACAAATAATTTGATACTATTTGTGAGTCTTCTCATTATTTGTTACAAACTATTTTGTCACTAATTTTGTTACATATTTTTTGTTGTTTTTTGAAACACATTTGCGACAAATAAATTTTTATCGCAAACAGTAGCAAAATATCTATAAAAAGTTACAAATTTGTTACAATTTATCATTTATCTTTCATTGTAACAAACTTGTCGCTAATTGTAACAAAATATAGCTATAATGTTTTTTTGTAACAAAAAACGTAGCTATGTTAACTTATTCTTGTAGTGTCGTCTTTCAACGTAGATCCGACGAGGAGGTCTATGATTTGGTACTCCTTCACGGGGAGAGAATGGAGATAGATCTGCTCTAGCTGCTTGATTTTACCATCTCTCACGAGACGGCCAAGCTTGGTGTCGAGGAGATCTATGATTTGGTACCTATGATCTATGATCTTCATGGGGAGAGAATGGAAACGAAAGCTATCTCACCATCTCGTATGCCTTTAGGAATCCAAATTTGGATCTCCTATCGTAATGATTCAGTTTGAGAAAACATCAATAGAGAAAGGATTTAACTTTTCAAGATTATTTCCAGTTTATAAGTTTTCCTAATTGGAAAGCTTAACCAAATTTCCAGTTTATAAGTTCCTTAGTTTATTACAGTATGGTTTATGCCAAGGTTTATCTAATTTTCTGACTCCTTATCACTCTGTAAAATCTACCATATGGCTAAACAAAAAAAGTTCATAGCTTACTTAAAATTTTACAGTTTCGAAGTATGTCTTGTAGATACAACTCACATATTATGTTGTTTGAAACAGAAGCAGAAACGGAAACGAATAATTTTTAACTGATACTTCACATGTTGGATGAGAGGTTGCTAAATACACGATATGATGCTGCGTGGGTTCTTCTGAAGGCGATCAAATGTAGTTCTGTAGACAATATCCATAATTTAAGCTTGAGGACAAACTTCGTCTCATTGGGGCAGAATGCAGATATTGATATGCCAAACAGGGGAAGTCAACAAGAAGAGTTGACTATTATGGTTGAGCTGGCTAAAAGGTAAGCAAAGACTTGATTGGGAATCAAAGGCTTTGCAGTTATACGAGACTGAAAGTATAAATAAATACAATTGTTCTTCGTTTTTATCATTTATGCTTTTATTGTTGTGAAGTTGTTTTAGACGTTATGAGGTTGACAATAATGTTGGTGAGTTAGAGAGGAGTCTTTGATCTATTCTTTGCCCATAGGGCCCGAAAAATGTTGAGACGGCCCTGGAGAGGGAGAGGAAGAGAAATAGATTGGAGCAAGGTGGAGGAGAAAAAGAGAGCACGAAGGAAATGAAGATAAGTCTGCGAGGATGAGCGAAACTGAGAGGAAAGGAGTGGTTGCGTCGAGGAAGAGATGGACGCGCTGGTGACGGAATCGCCAGTGAGCCTCGATAGAGGCAGAAAACCCACTAGTGATGTGATGCCACAGTGAGAAAGCTGGAACATGAGGTGGACTCTGGTGGAGTGGCTCGCCGTACGCCATAAAACCTTAGTAGCAAAAGAAACATCTTCCGCAAAAAGCAAGCACCAAAGTTTTGCTTATGACACAAGTAACCAGGGCTAAACCCTAGCCACATATGGAGTTGCGTTGGCCGCAAATCAACCCGAACCCTTAGCTTCTTGGACTCTTGTGGTGGTTGTAAAAGCTAGAATGTATCATGGAAGCAAACCCCTTGGCTTGCACATTCTCATTCGCAAACCACTTAGAAGGTTCCTTCTAGAGATTGATCCTAATAGTAAAACAACAGCACATTTGTTTGCGTGGTTAACGGCGAAAAATGCTTTTTTCTTAATCTCAAAATGCAGCCTTCAGGACTTAAATCATAGCGTGTGGATTTGTTTTAGTGACACTTATCTCGTACGGATCAAGACAGGTCCATGGAAGAAGAAGATATGTGGTCTCATGGGAAAAAACTTCTGAGAAGATGATCCAAGATTATAAGAGCTGCTGATGGAATTCAGATCGCTCACAAAGGAAGGACACATGTCTCGTCATTGAGGTTTGATGAGAGCTTAGAGATGTAAAGACTACAATAGAAGAGAGTTGGGAGATTGAAGAAGTGGTCTTAATGTGAAAGGTTAGCGTACCAAGTCCTATGTTGCTTCCATTCAAGGTTAGCACAGCTTCGAGGAAACTCAAATCCTCTAAAGTCACAGCTATTAAAGGTTTTGGAGAATTTGAGGGATAAAAAGATGAAGACGTATCAAGAGATTTTTTTCTTTTCTTATTTTGAACAATAAATAAAGAGAACGCTTTAAAGAAAACAAAATAAAATTGAATTCAAACCAGATTTTCCTCTTGTACTTGTCACTTCTCATATTCTGTTCCGATCTATTCTGTTAAAACATAGTAACAATCTCTTCAACCGCAAACTAAAGCCCTCTAAGCCAATGTCAAGATATTAACCCAATTGCTTACGTTTAACATCATAACGTTTATAACAAATTGTTCTTAAAAATTAAATATTACTAAATTGTGGGTAAGTCGTGGACCTAAGAGCATGAACAATGGTGTATCTTAACATAGGTTTTTAAGCAATTAAAACCCAAAAATAAATAAAAATTGGACTTTAATCACAAAATCGGATCTTATATAAGAAGTTTAAGTTATTTTTAAGATATGTATCTTAGTGACACGTGTCTGAAGGAGAGTGGGTCGGTAATTTTTTTTTGAGAAAAAAATAAAACTGTTTTTTTATGTTTCAATAAATCAAATAATTTTTTCATAAAATAATTTTTTTTTTTAATTAAGAACCCGTTAAAAGTTTTACATTGGAGGAGTAAAAATAAATTAGGAATTCTTAGATTAAATCCATAATAAAAAATTGTTAATAATCTTACATAAGATTTACCATTGTTCATGCTCTAAGAGCATCTCCATCGGGAGCTCTTACGAAGTTTTTAGAGGAGTTCTTAAGTTAAAAAATTAAAAAATAAATCATTAAAGTTAGAAATTGTTAAGAAACGGTTCTTAGCTAAGGAGTTTAGGAAATGTTAAGAACCAGTTACGTGTCAGCTCATAATTGGGTCGGATAATTTAAAAAAATATAATTGTTCTCCTCCGATCGGAATCGACGAACACAGCTCAACTGAATCCCTAAGCAGAAACTCTTATCTCTCCCTCTCTTACTCTCTTCGCTGATTAATAATTTTATCAGGCGATGAGTATTGTGATGGAGTTGATGTCGATCTGAAACCCTAATTCGAGCTTGCTTCACAGAGCTCATTCTCGTCCGCCGGTGACACTGTGCGCTCCACCTTCTCTCCGTTTCGGATTTAGCTCAGAGGTCTTGCTTAACCGCTCCGTCGTTGCTTTCGCTGCGTCCCACGAGGAATCGGTGAGTATTGTTTGTGCTCAAAGCTTCTGATATCTGTTTTTGAAATTTATTAGATGTTTGAAGCTCGAGTTTTGGGATTACGATAATAATTTGACTTGGGTATTACTGGTTGCGGATTGTGAATACGGGTTCCTGGAAAGCAAGTGAATTTGTATTGATAAAGCAATAATATCTGCCAAATTTTTAGTGAGGTGAAACTTGAGGTTTGAAATTGGAATTATTGATGCATGTATATATACATGTTTCTGACTAAAATTGGCTATCGAGTGACAATGTCTGTTATAAATCAAGACCCTTTATCGCATTGTTCATCAGGTGTTGAGGTGGGGAAGGAGAAGAGTCCTATAGATGCTAAATATGATACATCTCACGAAGCATGGAAACAAACTCTTGCGTCCTTCAAGGAGCAGGTATCGAAGATGCAGAGCGTGTCGTCGGAGGCATACAACGTTAACTCCCAAAAAGAAATGACAGTCTTCAAAGAAGCTCTCTTGCTTGATTTCAAGGTTTTCTTCTTTTACTCAAATCTTCTGTAGAGTTTGATTTTGTTAGCATGTTTAATGATGCACGGAAGAAGCTCTCTTGCTTGGTTTCATAGATTCTTATTGATTCTCCAGGTTGCTCTATATATTGGCTTAGATCTGCTCCAGGTTGCTCCATATAATACGTTTTACTCACACTTGGAGGAGCACATGACCGAGGTTGGGATTGTGCCAACTCTCAACAAATGTAGGTTTTTATGTTTTCGTGAGCAGGTAAATTATGTGTTCGTCGTTTTTGCTATTACACAATCCTTGGTAACCTTCTTTAAGTATGTTCTAATTTTTTCTTTGTTTCACTTGTTCATGTGTAAGGCTGTTTGGGCTTTAGGGAATGTTGCTGGTGATTCCTCAAGATGCAGAGATCTTGTCCTAGGTCAGGGAGCTTTGTTACCATTGCTCTCTCAGTTGAATGAGCATGCTAAACTTTCGATGCTGAGAAACGCTACTTGGACCCTCTCAAATTTCTGCAGGGGCAAGCCACAACCTCCTTTTGACCAGGTTTGTCTCTCTTTTTCTGCAGTGTGTAATTTTTTCCAACGGGAATTGATATCCCGAGGTTTTGTTATATCATTCTCGATTGTGGATTGCTGGGAATTGCAGGATGTGTCTTGTTGAGGTCGAGAAATCCCCAAAGCCTGTTTGATCCACGTTTTGACCTGAGCTCTTGATAGTTTCTTCAATGTGGGTTGATTTTGGTATATGAATCATAATATGATGATGATGATTTTTGAAGTATAAAACTTTTATTCTTAAGAACCTTTCATGGGTTCTACCAATGGAAGAGAAAAAAAATTAAAAAAATTTTAAGAGATTCTTAACATGTAATGATGGAAAATTTATATTAAAATTTTTTGTTAAGAACCCCAATTGGGGTTCTAGCAGTGGAGATGGTCTAATGTAATTATTTTTGTTAAATGGTAAATATAATCATCATGACGAGGCTTTTACAAGGAGGTCAAGTTTGTAAGAGGAGACGAGTTACCGCGTTAAGAAGGCCCACCGATTGGATTTGTGTGGATAGACAAAAGTATGTAGTTTCTGTAGGAAATATAGCAAGTAGATATTAGATTGCACATAGTAAGGTCCACCAATTGGATTTGTGTGGATAGACAGAAGTTTCCGCGTTAAGAAGGTCCACAAGAACCAGAGAGTGAGGTTGATGGACAAAATGGACCACACCAAATGGAGTTGAAAAGTCTGAACCAGAGATGGACAAAAACACAAGTTGCTAAAGATAAGAATTTCCATCTGAAAATTTGTGGACATTCTTAATGCGGTGAAGGGGAGAGTTCTTCCTCAGGAGGACTCATTTGCTAAAGGGGAGAGTTCCTTGCGCCATCAAGAGGTTAGTCATTTGTAAAACGATCTCTTGTTTTCTCTTTCTCCTGAGTTTTGACATTCTTGCTACTATTTGTCTCTCTTGCATCTGTGTTTATCAAAAAACACAAAACTATGTAAGCTCGGATATATATATATATATATATATATTTCCCATCAAACGACATAAATTAAATCAAGATGCGTATCATAGACTTGCTTGCATCAATATATATAAAGAGAGTTATCAATATATATACTTTGTTTGACTTATGTAAGTTTGGTAAGACAATTTTTTTTTGTTGGTGTAAACAATTACAAACCTTATGCCAAAAAAATAATTGATGGCAGTGCTCCGATGCCATGAGTTCATGGGTGTCCCATGATCACTTTCGGAAAAAAATGAATTATGATTTTATAGTCCGAAAAAAAATTTGGGGTTTTTTCGGTGACTATAAGATCGTGACCTATTTTTTCGTAGTATATGAACATTTTTGTGGTTTTTTTTGGCTTTTTAGTAGCTAATCTATGGGTATACAAAGAATTGTTTCTAGTTATATATATATATATATATATATATATGCAATGAGCAGATAGAATATATTCAATATATATATATTTATCAAATACTCAAATAATTCCTTAATCATAGGATCTATCTCTTGTATAAATGTATTACGCCTCTACATCAATAATATACAAGAAATATAATTCACATGGTATCAGAGCAATTGATCTTAAAACCCTAAAAAAAAAAAATTTCTTTTTTAAAGTTTCCGACGAACTATTCATGTCGTCCCATACACCCTCTGTTTCTTCCTCAGCCGCACCAAGCTCTACTACCATGATCGTCAATCCACACGATCCGCAACATCCTATTCTCTCGGTGAACATGAGTATTGTGACTCGACTCACAACCTCAAACTACATCACCTGGAATCTCCAAGTGTCTCTGTTTCTTGACGGACACAGTCTGAAACAGCACATCACTGATGATGCCGAGATCCCACCTCCAACAGTGCAAAACAACAATCTCACCATGCCAAATCCAGCGTTTACATCATTGGAGAAATAAGATAAGTTGATATTTGCTACACTTCTGGATCTATCTCCACGCCTCTTCAACCTCTCGCCTGTTTGGCGAAAACAACATTGGAGACTTGGACCATTCTTCGCTCCACGTTTGGTCGCCCTTCATAGTTCTCATGGCCACATGAAACAAATCAGGGAGCAACTGAAAAAGAACAGCAAAAGATAGCGTTTGATTGATGAATACATACAGTCGGTGAAGACTAAGGCGGATGAATTGGCTCTGCTTGGCAAACCTCTTGGTCTGGATGGATGATGACTATCGTGGTGTGGTGGAACAAATTAATGGTCGTGATGTACCCCCATCATTTGAAGAATTACGTGACAAACTTGTGAATCGGGAAGCTGCTATCTTCTGCTTGCAACCAGCCTCTACCTTCCCAGTCACGGCCAATTCAGCTCAACATAATCGTCAGCAACTTCAATACTCAGAAAATCGCCCGCATTTTTTAGGTTACAATCAACGTCCTTCTCGACCCTGCCTAGGAAAGTGCCAGGTTTGTAGAGTGCATGGTCACAGTGCGCATAGATGCACTCAATTTAGGATTGTTGCTGCCATGGCAGCCGCGTGCCCATGTGACTTCCATGTCTAATCTGAATGACACACCCTCGTGGCTGCTTGACACTAGTACGTCTCACCATATTACTTCAGTCTTGAGCAATCTGGCACTTCATTCTCCGTACCAAGGAAACGAGACGCTCACTCTTGGTGATGGTTCGGGTCATGCCATTACTCATACTGGTTTAACATTACTCTCTTTACTATATCATCCAATTATGCTAAATAGTGTCCTTTATTTTCTGAATATTGACAAGAATCTTTTGTGAGTTCGCCAAACATGTGCTGATAATATTGTATTTATCACTTTTGATCCTTGGTCTTATCAGGTGAGGGATCTAACCACGGGTGTGCTTCTCAAAACATGACGCACTATGGATGGGATGTACGAGTGGTTGGAGTATGTTCCCTCTTCTACAAAAATTCATGTCCTTTCTGCAATTAAAACATCGATGACAGCATGGCATTCACGCATGGGTCATCCTTATTTTGAGCTATTAAGTCGTATTCTTTCTCAATTTTCTTTACCGTTTTCAAATAAAATTTCAGCTCCTTTGTTATGCAGTTCATCTTTGATCAATAAAAGTCACAAACACTCTTTTGGTGAAAACACAATCTCTTCTTCGAAACCTCTTGAAATCATTTACTCTGATGTTTGGCCCTCTCCTGTTTTCTTGTTTGATGGGTTCAAATACTATCTCGTTTTGGTTGATTATTTTACACGGTACACATGGTTTTATCCTCTCAAAAGCAAATCGCAAGTTTTTGAGGTATTTACATGTTTCAAGGAACTTGTTGAAAATCGGTTTCAATCTTGCATTGTTACCTTTTACTCTAACAATGGAGGTGAATTTCTAGCTTTAACACCATTTTTGTCAAAGCACGATATTGCTCACAGAACTTCACCTCCTCATACTCCTAAGCACAATAGCATTTCTGAGCGCAAACATAGACATATTGTCGAAACGGGTTTAGCTTTGCTATCCATGCTCATATGCCTCCTGAGTATTGGTCTTTTGCATTTGCTACTGCTGTTTATTTGATCAACCTTCTTCCAAGCTCACCTCTGCAATTTCGAATTCCTTTTGAGATTCTTTTTCAGGAAAAACCAAATTATTCAAAGCTTCAGGTTTTTGGGTGTCTTTGCTGCCCTTGGTTACGACCATATTTTGCTCATAAACTGGATCCTCGATCAGCTCCTTGTGTTTTTGTAGGCTATTCTCTCACCCAGAGTGTCTACCTCTGTTTTGACAAAGCTTCCTCTCATCTTTATGCATCTCGACATGTTGAATTTTTTGAAACTTTGTTTCCCTTCAAACAGCTTTCTGCGTCACCTTCATCTTTTGTGCTTAAATCGAAACTCCCTTCTCCGGTTTCCGTTCCTCTGCAGCCACTCTCGTGTGTCTCTATTGCACAGCTCGTTGGTTTAGATTCCTCATCTCCAGAACATCAAATCATCGAAGCTGCCTCGCAATAACCAAACTTTGCACCTGAGACAACTTATGTTACTTCTGAAAATGAGCCAGCTTCGCATGTCCTGTCATCTGCGTCTGGTTCCTCTGATCCCATGGAACTCTCCTTGTCTGACGCTATCGAGACAATACCTGTATCGCCACAACATTTGGTTACTCTGCCAAATGATCATCAGATGGTGACAAGAGCTAAGAATAATATTGTCAAACCTAATCCTCGTTATGCACTTTATGTTGTAGCTACTCTGGAGAATGATGTTGAACCTCGGACACATATCCAAGCTCTGAAAGATGGCAGATGGTGAAACACTATGGGTGATGAATACCATTCACAGTTGCGAAATTTCACATGGAATCTCATTCCTCCTGATCCAAGCCACAATCTTGTTGGCTGGGTTTTTCGTATCAAAAGGAATGCAGATGGCTCAGTTGATCTTTTTAAATCGTGATTAGTAGCAAAAGGATATAATCAGCGTCCATGTATTGATTACTTTGAAACCTTTAGTCATGTTGTGAAACAGCCAACCATACGCTTGGTCCTTGGACAAGCGGTTGCCAGAGGCTGGATTCTGCGACAGCTTGTTGTCAACAATGCCTTCTTGCAAGGTGAACTCTCAGAAAATGTTCACATGGCTCAGCCACCAGACTTTGTAGATGAAGACTGGCCTAATTTTTTCTATAAACTGAACAAAGCAATTTACAGACTCAAGCAAGCCCTGCATGCGTGGTACACTGAACTTCGAACGTTCCTTGTTGAGCTTGGTTTCTACAATTCAATGGCTGATCCTTCACTCTTTCTTCTACACAAGGAGGGTATATATCTGTTTGTGCTTGTTTATGTCAATGACATTGTGGTCACATGTAACTCTCCACCACATGTCCAAGCATTCATTGATCTAATAGCAGCTCGTTTCTTCATTAAATACATGGGCGAGTTAAGCGACTTTCTGGGTATTAAGATCACGCGCACTGCAGCTGGTCTCACTCTCACACATACAAAGTACATCAATGACCTTCTTCATCACATCAACATGATTGCGACGAAGCTTGTGGCAACTCCAATGGCGGAAAGTGCTACTCTTACAACATTGTCGGGTGCTTTACTCGATGATCCAGCTGAGTATTGCTATGTTATTGGCAGTCTACAACACATGTAATTCATCCGTCCTGATATTACTTATGCAATTAACAAGCTCTTTCAGTATATGCACCAGCCGTGTATGTCATTGGCTTGCAGCTAAACGTGTTTTGCGCTACCTCAGTGGTACGAAGAAGATGGGACTCTTCTTCTCTACTTCAAATCCTCTATAAGTTCATGCCTTTTACAATGATGACTGGGCTGGAGACAAGGATGACTACACTTCTACTGGCGTGTATCTTGTCTATGTTGGTAAACACTTGATCGCTTTGTCGTCAAAAAAGCAGAGAACGGTGGCTCGCTCATCAATTGAGGCAGAATACAAATCTGTCTCTTACACAGCCTCAGTGGTTCAATGGGTTCTTTCCTTGCTTGGTGAACTCGTCTTCTCTCCCTCCAAAATGTTGTTATCTACTGTGATAACATCGGGGCTACTTATCTGTGTGCTGTGTTTCACTCTCGCAGGAAGCATGTGGCGGTGGACTTTCATTTCATTTGAGACTTCGTTCAATCAGGTACTCTGCGCGTCTCTCATGTTGCTTCCACTGATCAACTCGCAGATGCATTGACCAAGCTGCTGTCTCGTGCAAAGTTCATCCCTTTTACTATCAAGATTGGCTTATCGTCCCAAAGTTCATCTTGAGGGGCGTATAGAGCAGAAAGAATCTACTCAATATATATACTTACCAAATACTCTTGTAATTCCCTAATCATATGATCTACCTCTTGTATATATGTATTACGACTCTACATCAATAATATACAAGCAATACAATTCACATCATCAACCTTCGTCCGATGAAAAATTAATCTTGCATCTCGAGAGTTGGTCGCATATGGCTTTGATATCTACATGGCGATTTCTAGCAGTACTCTAGTGCTTTTCCTAGCAAATGCATGTGTTATTCCACTGACTTTTGAGCCCCCTGAAATGTCATTTATAACTTGGTCGGGTTTTGGAAGAAAAGGAGAAACCGCTTTAGTTCCCTCCTTCTCGCTACTTCTATTGTCGGCTCGGTTTCTCTGTATTACAAAAATTCACTCAAGTGACCCTTCCTGAGCAAATCATTCACTTCTATTTCCAGTGTGATGCTATCTTCCGTTCTATGGCCAAGATCACTGTGAAAATCACACCACTTCGACGTATCATGTTATTCACTTGGCGTCCTCATTTTTTGAGGTCATCTTACTATATCATCCATCTTGTTCAACTAGGGGCAGACACAGAAAATAATTATATATAGGGCATAATATATATAAATACTAAATATAATTTAAGAAGTTAAAATATATTATGATTATAGGAAAATATAAAATAGAGTATTATAATTTTAGTTTAATTTTTGAAATTGTTTTACATTGAATTAAAACAAAAAAGTTTTTTTGATAAAAGGATAATAAAAAGCAATGAAAAAACTTGAACTTCGGTCTAAGTGAATTTCAATGTTACCCTTCGTATGCATGGGATTTATATATTTAGTATGAGGCCACGGTCCCACCTATAATATGGATCCGCCTTTATGTTCAACCCCTATTCTAAAACGCGTCCGTAGAGACCATTTAATCACTAGTTATGCGCTAGGCGGAGGAGATCCGCATGGATTATTTTCAAATCGGAAAAAGAAAATCGGATAAATAAGAAAAAGTCAAGTTTTATTGATTTTTACCTCGAAAAAGTATATTCTATGTAAAATCTAATGTTAAACCTAGTTGAATGTGAGATAAAATCGGTCGAAAGTAGACAAAAAAACAAAAGTAAAAATTATGGCGGCTGTAAATAAGATGAAACAGAAGATATTAGGTCAAGACTCAAGCGAAGAAGATGATTATCAAATTACTATTCTGTCCCTGCTAACATAAATGAGAAAAAATGGCACAAATTGTATGTGGGGCATCGAACTCGTCACGTGCTCCCTTCAAAAGACGAAATTAACCACCTACACCAACAAGAAATATGGAATAGCCGTGCAAAGATAAATATTTAAGTTTTTAAATCAATAATTTTAATATTAAATATATATAATACTAAGAGATAACATGTGTTATGCACATGATGAAAAATCAATAAATAATTTTATTAAAGATGATTTTGAAATTGTTTAGAGTAAAAATAACTTAATATGTTATATATATATGAATAATATAATTTAATATTTTTAAGTTGTTATCAAGTTTAAATATTTATACTATTTGGCTAATTTATATGGTTCTATGGTCATATTAAACAAAAAATATACTTATAAATATGGATGTCTATTAAATCAAAGTTCTTGTTTTTACAGTTTTTTTAGTCATTTATGTTCTTTTTATAATAATTTTTGAACCATTTACACATTCCCATTTCTAGTATGGGATTTTTAAAACATACTCATATTTATTAATCATTTGAGTAATTTATATTCATTTTTAAAAAAATCAATTATAACACATGTATAAAAAATCTATATATTTTTTACTAGATGTTGTGATGATTTATTTTTTTACAAAACTAAATTTAAACAAAAATAAGAGAAGAAAATACTGTTTAAAAAAATAATTAGTATGATATATTTTTGGTAAGAAATAGAAAGACATAGAATATCTTCATAAATTTAATGCTGAATTATGTACAAATATATGATATAAACTATTGTCTAACCAAATTAATGTGAGCGGCAGAACATGTAATTAATCTAGTAACATAAATCCATTTTTGTATGTTTAGTGAGAATGATTCTTTCATCACCGACTGATATATTTATTGCTCTAAGGTTATGTCTTTTAGACTGAAAACCCCAGGGCAACGTACATACCAACAATTAGTAAACCAGATGTTTTCAGATCAAATCAGAAAATGATGGAAGTTTATATTGATGAAATGATGGTCAAATACATCAAAGCTCAATCGCATGTCTAGCATTAGAAAGAATGTTTCACGATCTTGAATCATTTCAAGATGAAATTAAATCTTTTGAAATGCACATTTACAGCCACTTTGGGAGAGTTCTTAGGGTATTTAGTTACCAGAAAAGGGATTGAAAAAATTATTGCCCAGATAAATGCACTGAAAAAGAAAAGAGAAATACATCGGCTACCGGCAGGATCGCTGCTTTAAATCGATTCATATCAAAGTCAGTTGATAAATGTTTACCTTTCTACCAACTGTTGAAAGGAAACAAAAACTTTGTTTGGAAGTAAGGAATGCCAAAAGGCATTCAATTCATTGAAAATAATATTTAGCGGAACCACCAGTTCTATCCAAGTCGTTGAACGGTGAACCCTTGTATTTATACATCACGTTATCAGCTGTGACTATCTCCGAGATATTGATCCGAGAAGATCGAGGAGTGCAGAAACCAATATTTTACGTTGGTAAAACTCTGAAACTAGATACCCAGTGATCGAAAAATTGGTATTAGCCGTTGTAGTATCTACCATAAAATTGAGACCATATTTTCAGTCTCACACGATAGTCGTAATGACAAACAACTACTTTGTTCCATTTTGCATAGAATAAGCCAGTTCGGCAGACTGATTAATTGGGCAATCGAATTGAGTGAGTATAACAATACCGATCCCGAATTGCCATAAAATCTCAAGTGCTTGCCAATTTCATAATCGAACTCGCAGCTGAAGAAGATTAAACTTCCAATCCGAGAAAAAAGTGGACATTACACGTTGATGGCGCCTCATCAAAAAGTGGTTCAACAGTAGGAATCCAACTGGTATTACCTAACGGGAATTTACTGAACAATTATACAGATTGAAATTCAGCGCTTCTAATAACGAAGCTGAATATAATGCACTAACTGCGGGAATGAGATTGATATAAGGACTCATAGCCATGGAAATAGATGCATTTTGCGATTCAAAACTCGTTTCAAACCAATTTAGTGGAGAATAGAAGCGAATGACGATCAAATGAGTGCTTACTTACGGTTAGTACAAGAGCTCTCTTAATCGTTCAAATATTTCACACTAACAAGGGTCCCGACGGGAGAGAATACTTCAGCGGATGCACTAGCATCGTTGGCATCCACTTCAGATCCTAAAGTGAAAAGAATAATTCTGGTAGAAGGAATCGACCAGCCAAGCATTGGCTGTCCTCAAAACCATGTAATGATAATTACCACGAACGAACCATAATCCCAGTCGTCCACCTATGGACCTGGAGAAGTCCCATAATCCAATATCTCATCAACGGAATAACTTCTGAAAGTAAATGGGATACAAGCAGTATAAAGGCAATTAGCGCCAGGTACATGATGTCAAATGACAAACTCAGCAGACAAAGTATTAGAGGACCTTACCTAAAGGGAATCTACGAAAAAGATATCGAAACTGTTATGAAAGATATCCGTGATGAAGAATGTGGAAGTCATGCGAGCGAAAGAACAATAGTTCTCCGAATAAAACGACAAAGCTTTTATTGGCCAACAATGATTGCAGATTGCGAAGCATATTCTAAAAAATGAGACAAGTGCCAAAAGCACGGCAACTTCATTAATATGCCAGCTGAAACCATTGTGAACATCTCGGTGTCATACTCATTCAAGAGGTGGTTAATGAATATTATTGGTCCAATGAACGCATCAACTAGAGCTGAGAAATTCTTGTTAGTTGTGGAAGCCGAATACCCCGCAGTCACATCACTGACCGTTGAAATTTTCATCTGCCGAAACATAATCTGCCGACATGGATTACCATATGAAATCATAACATATAATGGAAAACAGTTCATCACAAAAACATTCAAAGATTTATGCGCAAAGTGGAAGATACGTCTAAGCTATTCATTGATGTATTATCCACAAGGCAACGGGCAGGACGAAGCCATGAACAAAAACATCATGAGCAACCTAAAAAAAAGACTAGAGGAACAGAAGGTAATATGGGCTGAAAATTTTTCCAAAGTTTTATGGACTAAAAATACCGACATTCAGTATGTACTATTGCACTTCGGTAGAGGAGCATTGACGAAAAATACTCAGATCTGTTCATATCCTCATACTACGGTAAAAGCGTAGCGGCAGATACGAATGAAAAGCCTTACCAAATCACTTCCTCAAAACTACGGTAAAAAGAGGTTGATCGGCAACAAAAAAACATACTCGGATTAGGCTACATCCTCATACTACGGTAAAAGAGTAGCGATGGATATGAATGAAAATTTTTTTACCGAATCACTCTCCCTAAAAGCTACGGTAAAGAGAAAGATGATCGACACTAAAACTCCAAAGTCCTTATACCACAGTCAAAGGAACTTACCGGAAACTTAGTCTAATTATCTCCTCGTACTAGGGTCAAAGGATGGTAATAAGGATCAAAGTCCTACTACAAAAAAATATCTCAAACTAAAGCTCGATCCAGTTGCCTCCTCGTACTACGGTTGAAGGATGGCAATGAGAATTAAAACCATACAAATCCTAAAAGCTACGGTGAAGGAATCATCAATAGAAAAAACATCTGTTAATGAGTGGATTGGCTCAAGTCACTTATATATTGTTAAAAGTCCCTCTCAACTTCCAATGTAGGACAAATCTTACACACTCTCTAGAGATTAAGTCCTCATGGCCCATTAACCTCTACTAACCCCAATACCCCCCCCCCCTCTCCCCTCGAGATAATGGCCTTTCTAGCCATTAATCTCGGCATGACCATCAATTTCGGGTCGTGGGGAAAAGGCCACTTCTGCGCCGGACAACGAGAGTGTGTGGATCGGGTTCTGATACCATGTTAAGTTTCATGGGCTTCCAACTCAAAACCAATTGGCAATGAGTGGATTGACTCAAGTCACTTATATATTGTTCAAGGTCCCTCCCAACTTCCAATATGGGATAAATCTTACACATACTCTCTAGAGATTAAGGCCTCATGGCCCATTAACCTTTACTTATCACAATAAAATCGTTATTTGAAACGAAAAAGAGGCCACTCGGCACAAAAGAAATAAAAAGTTCAAATTAACAATTCGAGACGGGCACAAAACACTCGACCTCAAATCTCATTAATATCAACATTATAAGCAACACTTCGGCTACCTACAGTTAGTCATTCTTACGAAGTCACAAAAAAGTAAAGTCACCGTCGGAGTCAGATTCTTAATGATAGGGACCTTTTCATTATTTTTGAAATCCCATTCGTGTTGCAACTTCAGAAGACGGTCTTTCTGGGAAGGTCCCTCTTTTTCTCGGCCAGTACGAGGAGGCCTCCTAAAAAGCAAAGGAGGAGCAACCACGAAACAACTTCTCTTTGGAAAACGATCATCTGCTTCACCACTTTCCCTGGAAAAAGGAACCATCACCAGGTTCACATCAACATGATCTGGAATTAAGCCCTCTCTGAAGGTCGAAAGCGTCAACTCGCCAGAGGCAGAGGCCTCGTTAGGATTTGATTCCACCACCAGCTCTTTTCCATGCCCAGACTTTTCCCTAAAAGCCCTCAGTGCACGTTAGCTAACAACGGGAACGCCAAGATCAAAAGCGTCAAAACTACCAGAAGAAACCATCTCTATCACATCTTTTTGATGTGAGGGGAAGAACCGAGATCAGAAATATATATGGAAGGAAAAACAAGAGTTAAAAAAATCATGGAGAGGAATACGCCGAAAAAAGCAGAAAATTAGGTAGAGATGGCTTCTTCTGGTGGATTCTTCGTGCCGAAAATCCGTTAGCAATAGAGTTATAGTAATATCAAACAGTGAAATATATTGTTATAAAATATGTTTCACAATAATATTAACAATATAAAAATTATAAGTGCTTTAATTTTTAGAAGTAAATATCTACAGTAATAATGCTAAAACAATATAGATTCACACTCAAAAAACATTTGTTTTCCCGAAAAAAAGTTTCGAAAAATTTTGACGATTTTCTGACAATTTAATTTGCCGCTTTTTGGTCAAACATTTGAAAGGAATCAATATTTATCTAAAATTTGACAAAAATTTCCAATCAAAAGACATTATTTTTTTTTTTATTGTTTCGATGAATTTTTGACAAAAATAGTTTAAATCATCTGAAATTCCTTGGGACGATAATATTATTAATAGATTTTTTCATTTTTTTATGAATCCTGACGAAGATAGTTTAATGTTGGAGGCCCAACGACGTGTCGACACATTTCAGATAGATCAGGATTTCCGAAACTCGAATTCCAACGAATCTTTATTTGTGTCAGAAATTATTGTTTTTTCTTCTAGTGTCCATTTATTTATTTTTGATCAAAAATCTACTATACTAAATTATATTTTTTTTCCAAACATATTTTTATAATTCTTCTAATGTGAATTTTTCATAATACCATCTAAAACATACTCCTTTCATTTCACAAATAGTGTCGTTTTGACATTTGATTTTTGTTTCACCACAAAGACTAGCACTTTATATTTTTAATGCAAATTTTTAAATTAAATCTCAGTTTTAGTTCTACTATTTTAACTATTAATTAGAGAGAGAAACTAATTTAGTGTATCAATAAAAGGTATAAAAGAGATTTATAAATTTTTCTTAATTTGTGTGAAAAATGTTAAAATAACATTCTTTGTGAAACAGGGGGAGTATGAGATAAATATTTTTATATTTTCAAATAAAAATTCCATCAAAACACCCAAAAATGATAATGAAAAGTCTCTTTAAATCCACTGATTAAAATATTTACAATAACAATGGATTTTAAAGTACATTTTTAATTAATTAGTTCAATAACACTGAATTTAAAAATAAAATAAAATATTAGAATAACATATGATCTACCATTTTAATACAAATTATTGT
Source organism: Alliaria petiolata (assembly GCA_020283515.1). NCBI lineage: Eukaryota > Viridiplantae > Streptophyta > Magnoliopsida > Brassicales > Brassicaceae > Alliaria > Alliaria petiolata. Next base: position 414,407,679 of record JAHZTW010000001.1, read on the forward strand.
AAATTCCGTTTGAATACCCCCTTCCCCCTTTGTACAAAACGATTTTTTGATATTGTTATATAAAAATTAAATATGTTTTACAATAATATAAACAATTTTACAATAATATAAACAATCTTAAAAAAAATCGAGTGTAAATCTACAGTAATAGTGCGAATGATAATATAGATTCGATTATTTTTTTCTTTGTCAACAATGTATGTTTCTTTTAATTTGAATTTCATCATTTAAAACGTATTTACATATGCAATGCGTGTGTCTCACTGAGAAAAATAACGTACCCAAGATCAATGTGTGTAATACTGTATAAAATTCCTCATCACCAATTTGAAGATTTTATTAAAATATGAAAGTTGTACATACTTCTTTGTTCGTCAATACGTAGTTTGATTCTTTTTTCATACAAATTAAGCAGGAGCCATTATGGAGGGGGAACTTTTGTCGTTGGGAGTACAAAAGCTTTGGGATCTACTGAGCCAAGAATATGCGCACTTTCAAGGAGTTGATGATCAAGTAGCTGAACTAAAAAGGAATCTAAACTTGTTAAATTCTTTTTTGAAAGATACAGATGCAAAGAAACATACAAGTGAAGTGGTGAAAAAATGGGTTGAAGAGATCAAAGAAATTATTTGTGATGCAGAAGATATAATCGACACTTTTCATCTTAAAGAAAAAATTGGAAAAACAAGTGGCGTCAGGAAGCGTATCAGAAGACTTGCTTGTGTTATTCCAGATCGTAGGGAGATCGCACTAGATATTGGAGGCTTAAGTCAGACGATCTCCAAGATGATTAGAGATATGCAAAGTTTTGGAATACAACAAAATATTGCTGATAGCGGGTATATGCAACCTCTACATGAGAGACGAAGGGAAATGCGACAAGAATTTGCGAGGAGGAACGAAAGTGATCTTGTGGGGGTGAAAGCAAATGTTGAGAGATTGGTTAAATATTTGGTGGAGGAAGATAATGTTCAGGTGGTTTCCATGACGGGGATGGGTGGTCTTGGGAAAACCACCCTTGCTAGACAAGCTTTTAATCACGAGATGGTTGAAAAAAAGTTTGACAGACTCGCGTGGGTCTGTGTTACACAAGTTTGTGACCGGATGAATGTGTGGCAAGCAATCTTGCAGAATTTCAAACCCAAAGAAGAGCAAATGAAAATCATGGATATGACAGAAACTGCACTCCATGGTGAACTCTTTCAATTGTTAAAAACATCCAAATCATTAATTGTCCTTGATGACATATGGGAAGAAGAAGACTGGGACGTAATCCAGAAAATATTTCCACCAGAAAAAGGTGATTTTTTTTTTATTGTACTTCATAAAAAGAAAGATGAAAACAAGTCATTCTCTTTCTTACTCGTTATATTCTTTATGCTCTATGTGTTTGGTTGTGATGAAACGAGTAAATCATTTGCAGGTTGGAAGGTGCTACTTACTTCTCGAAATGAGAATGTCGCAAGACGTGGAGATACATCATTTATCAACTTTAAACCAGATTTTCTAACTAATGAAGAGAGTTGGACACTTTTCCAGAGAATAGCAATGCCAAGGGAAGCTGCATCCGGTAAACATGAAGTGATTTTTTTTTTTCATTTTGATCACAATGAGATGTGTTTGGGATTATCACATCCTATAGAACTGTATATTTGTTTTATATGGTGCAAATGAAGTATTATTTATTTGTTTTATGATGGTGTGCAGAATTGGAGGTTGAGATGGAAAAGACTGAAGAGAGGAAAGAGATGGAAAAGATGGGTCAGCAAATGATCGAACATTGTAAGGGATTGCCTTTGGCTATCAGAGTGTTAGGAGGCTTGTTGGGTGCAAAATACACACTGCGCTATTGGAAACGAGTATCTGAGAATATTGGATCTCATCTCGTTGGAAGAAACGATGTCAACAACCACAACAACAGATCATTGTACAATGTATTGTCTCTGAGCTTTGAAGAGTTGCCTAGTCTTTTGAAGTATTGCTTCCTCTACCTGGCCCATTTTCCAGAAGATCATGAAATAGATGTAGAAAGTTTGTCCTATTACTGGGCTGCAGAAGAAATACTCAGGTTTAACGATGGAGAGACCATTCGAGATGCTGGAGAAACCTACATTGAGGAGTTGGTGAGGAGAAATATGGTTATATCCAAAAGAGACGTTAAGACTGAGAGATTTGAAACCTGTCAGTTGCACGACTTGATGAGAGAAATTTGTTTGTCTAAAGCCAAAGAAGAGAACTTTGTGCAACTTGTCGGTATCCACTCCCAGACCGCACACTCTCAGTCTCTTAGTACATCTCGAAGATTTGTCTCACAGAATGCGACTACGTTACATGTTGAGAGAGAGATAAATAATTCAAAGGTTCGATCTCTAGTGGTTGTCAAGGAGGATTTATTGAGAGGTGGTTGTGAGCTTTCAGGTTTAAGCTTTTCAAGTTTACAACTCCTGAGAGTATTACATCTCCGTAGAGCCTACTTTAAAGGAGAAAGGTTACATTATGGGATTGGAAAGCTCATCCACTTAAGGTACCTGAACTTAGAAGGTGCTCGGGTATGTCATCTACCTTCTTCTCTAGGAAACCTAAAGTTGCTGATCTACCTAAATCTGGATGTGGATGTGGATGTATCTGAGGATTTTGTATTCGTGCCCAATGTCTTGATGGGGATGAATGAATTGAGATACCTTGCATTACCATTTCGTATGCACAAGAAGACAAAGTTGGAGCTGAGTAATCTAAAAAAATTGGAGACCTTGAAGAATTTCAACACACAGAATTGCAGCTTAGAGGATCTCCGTGGTATGGCCACATTGAGGACTCTTGGAATCAACTTAATTGGTGAGACCTGTTTAGAAACTTTATCTGCGTCACTAGGTGGGCTGAGACACCTGGAAAATCTTGATATATATGGTCGCCCTTTTGACATGGGGAAGATAGAAAAGGGATTTGTTTTGGATGCCGTTTATCTTAGACAGCTGAAGTTGGATGGTATATATATGCCAAAGTTTCCTGATGAACAAAACTTCCCTTCTCGCCTTACAACCATATTTCTAGAGAATTGTGGTTTGGAGGAGGATCCCATGCCTATTCTAGGGAAGCTGCTTCAATTGAAAAAGGTTTCTTTATGGGAAAGATCTTTCTGTGGGATGAAAATGGTTTGCTCGGCCGGTGGCTTTCCTAAACTGCAGGAGCTAGAATTACATGGGCTAAGGGAGTTGGAAGAGTGGATAGTAGAAGAAGGCTCCATGCCCCTTCTTCGTACTCTCAAGATTCGTTATTGTGAGAAGTTAATAGAGTTTCCTGATGAGCTGCGATTCATCACTTCCTTAAAAGGATCTGATTTTTCATCGTATTGGAGTGAATTGGAAAACGAGAGTGCCCTTAAATGGATAAGATTTTTACGAAGTCCTCCAAAACCTCCCTTCCGTTACACTCTCAGGAGACTATTAGATCATCTATTTGAGGCTTTCAAAAATTAGAGACTGTACCAGGTATTTTTTTTTTTTTTCCTAATCTAAATCATCTATAAATTTTCTGTTGTTTTCAAATTGGATTCTTTAAAAAAGAATTTACTAGCGACAAGTAAAATTTGGCTGAATTCGATTCATTCTTCTGTTTTGTAGACAAATCTGATCAGAAGCGAATCTCTTTATCGGACGTGGGCATCAGCGTGTCAACCGAATAATAAACTCTCCGCATTCTTGTGTTTCGCTGTATAATTAATCCGACTTGCGGTATCAGAACTGGTTTTTTTTAATATGTTTGCTGGTTTGAGTGGTGTGATACTCAATCACTGGTTTGTTGGTTTTTCGTTCTATTTAAGCATCTTCGTTTCTCCTTCTGGAATCGTTTTTGTTTGTGTTGTCCATGTCGTGTTTCGGTGGGAGGAGAATGGTTTGCTCGGCCGGTGGCTTTCCTCAACTGCAGGAGCTAGAATTTTCTATATTAGAAAGCTCCATGCCACTTTTTCGTACTCTCAGAACTTTTTATTGTGAGAAGTTAAAGGAGCTTCCTGATGGGCTGCGATTCCTCACTTCCTTAAAGGATCTGACTTTTCATGAAATGGGAGAGAAATGGAATGAGAGATTGTTGGAAGGAGGAGAAGATTATTACAAAAGTCCAACACATCCCTTCTGTTGATTTCGGAAGGAAACAATTTTAATTGAGGCTTTGAGCAATTGCAGACTACGCACCAGGTAATAAATTCTCTGTTTGTTTTCAAAATGGATTTTTAGGAAATAATTTACTACCGAGAAGTAAAATTGTACTGAATCCGATTATATTTTGTAGACGAATCTGTTCTGAAGAGAATATCTGTATCAAACGAATAATAAACTTTCTGCGTTCTCGTCTTTTGTTGATATAATTACTTTATTCTTACGATTTTCTGAATCAGACTTACGGTTCTTGTGGTTCTTTGACAAAGTCTTTGCTTTAAAGTTCTCAGTAAGCGTAACTAAATCTTTCAGCTACTTAGAACTGTTCGTTAAGAGTATGGTTGAGACTCCCAGTTCACATGATCTACTTCTCTGAAACCTACCTCATAATGAATATAGAACTATGGCTAAACAAAAACATGTTTATAGCTTAGAGATTTTTACAATTTCGAAGTATGTTTCGTAGATACAACTCACATATTATGTTGAATTAGGTCCCTTAATTAAATTGAATGAATACCAGAACCTAGACTTAGGAATGAACTATTGAAAACTGCAATTTCACTGAAATTTGCATAAAAACAATCCAAAAAACATAACTAAAACCTCCAATATCAAAATCTGACAGACAACCGAGAAACAAACGAAAAAGAATATAAAATATTTGCAACATAACCAAAACCAAACTTATCCCTTGAAGATTAGTATCATCTCAAGCTTGGTCTTCAGCCTCGGTGGTAGCCTTGGGTGCAGTAACATCCTTATTGGTCAAGAGATGATCGGTGAACTCTTGGTATGGCGATTTCTGGAACCTCGTCTCTTTCTAGAACTCTGGTGTTAGGAACCCATACGTCTTCTGAAGGCAATCAAACGTAGCCTGCGTCGTAACACCATTAAAACATAAAACCCAAGATCAATCAATCAATCAAATCATAATTAAGCAATTAAGTTAAACATAATCAAGAAGATCTGTGCTAATATCTAGTACAAATTGCAATCGACATTTGCAATCAAATGTGCAGTACATTCCTATATCCAGCTAAATTAGAGATTTCTTCAACTACAGACTGGGGTTAATACACACCAAACCAAAGATCAGTCAATCAAATCGTAATTACTCAATTCAGTTGAACATAATCAAGAAGATTTGTGCTAATATCTTGTACAAATTGCAATATGACATTTACAACTACAGCTTCAGGTTAATCAAGAATCATAAAGTAACAAATGAGATGTCTTTATCACATCATCCTCACAGAAAAACAAGCAAGCAAATGTTCGCTACATCCCTACTTCCAGCTAAATTAGAGAAGAATCAATTAACAAATTCACAAATGCATCATCATCAATCTCTGCTAAGAGGAAGAAATTTTACAGACCTTGACAAAGTTTCCGAGGGTTTTGGTGGATCCTCTGGAGGAAGTGAAGACATCATCAATACCAGCGAACTGAAGAACCTTCTTTGGAACCCTAGCCGCCACAATACCCGCACCTCTCGGAGCCGGAACCATCCTCACAGTGACGGATCCACACTTTCCGGTGACCTTACAAGGCACGGTGTGCGGCTTCCCGATCTTGTTTCCCCAATAACCTCTCCTCACCGGAACCACAGAGAGCTTCGCGAGAATGATTCCGCCTCTAATGGCCGTCGCAACCTCCTTGGAGCATTTCACTCCCAATCCAACATGTCTGTTACCATCTCCGACAACGACGAAGGCCTTGAACCTCGTCCTCTGACCAGCCCTGGTTTGTTTCTGAACAGGCATGATCTTCATCACCTCGTCTTTCAACGTAGGCCCGACGAGGATATCTATGATTTGGTACTCCTTCACGGGGAGAGAATGGAGATAGATCTGCCCCAGCTGCTTGATTTTACCATCTCTCACGAGACGACCGAGCTTGGTGACGGGGACCCATTTCTCCTCTCTGCAAAAACAAACTCAATTTAGAAAGCATCCCTCTCTCAATTGATTACTTCACTTTGTAGAAATAATTTCATGAAACCGTGAGCAAGAAATCAATTTAGATTACAAATCAATGACAAGGTTCTTTCCGTACAAAGTTATAGAAGAACAATCAATGCATACACTAAAGCAACACCTAATATATGTTCAAAAGTCTAGATTCAACCAAACAATCCAGTAAGCTATCAGGTGAAAACCAATAGTCCATCATTCATCAAAAACTATTTATCTAATCTTCAAGCTCTTCTTGCTCTCTTCCTGATCTCCGCGTCTCTCCGTCCTTACCCTCCTTCCGCCGGTCTCTACTCGCCGGCGTTAAGAGTTTTTTCTCCTCTTCTCCACCGTGATGACTGTTCGACGACGGGATTCTTCGATTGCTCCGGCCGGTAAGCTGCGTTCTGCAGATCGGAGCTCCGACATCGCTCAGTCTCCGGTGGTGACTACCTCGCCTCAGTGTGCTGGCCTGCAGCCGCTGGAGCCTCCGGAAACGCCAGATCCGCCGGACCCCCTCCCTTTCCGGTGGCTGCTTTCCTTGTTCTCCTCTCTAAGCGCTTCAGACTCTCTCTCTCTCCTCCGCCGAGCTTCTCTGCCCCTCCTGGAGTTTTGCAAAAATCTCGGCGAACCTTCGCCAGATCTGTGCTCTCTGACGCAGCTCCTTTCTCGCCACCCTCTGTGCCCTCAACCGGTTTTGTCAACCTCAAGGTCAACGTCATCCATTGGACGGAAATTTTCAAAAGATTTACAACATATTTTTTTTATGTTTTCAAGGATAATTAGATTCTGATTTGTAATTTTTTTTAAATTATTTTTAACAGATTATAAAATATTAAATTATAAACTTTGTGCGGAACTAGTTTAATATATATGATCTATGTATTAACTTTGACGATATAAAATTGTTTCATCTTACAATTAGGAAACTCTGGAGCAGCTGCTTGACCCTATAACATCAAATTGGAATATGCCCTTACTTGCACAGTTAGTTGCTCCAGAGGATATCCCCTTGATCACATGGATTCCAACCACAAGGGCCTCAAAACCAGATTTATTAGGTTGGAACTTCACCAAATCGGAACGATACACGGTTAAGTCTGGCTATTTCATTGAGCAAAAATTCCCATCTAGTGGTGTTCATAATCGTACATATGGACCAGATATAGGTAATTTACAAGGATACACATGGAAAGTCAGATGCCCGCCAAAAATAAAACACTTTGTGGCAGATACTCTCGGGCTGCATTTCGGTAATGGTCCGTCTTAAAAGCAGAGGCATCAATTGCAACCCTCAATGTGGGAGGTGTGACGCGGAACAGAAAACTATAAATCATACATTATTTGAACGTCCACCGGCCCTGCAAGTTTGGGCATTATCGGCAATTCCAACGCCGCCGAATAGATTCACGACAAATGCATTATATACTAATATGGCATACTTATTTTGGAATCTTCCTCAGAATGAGGAAATGACGGTATATCCATGGTTATTGTGGTATATTTGGAAATCAAGGAATGATAAAGTATTCTCAAACATTGATCGGGACCCCCGTGAAGTTCTCAAACTCGCGAGGGCTGAAGCACTTGCATGGGAACTATCTCAAACTGAGGAAGTGATGGGAGACACACAAGGAACGATCCCGGTTTTATCAGTAATACCTTCATCAGGGTTAATCTGCTCAATAGATGGCTCTTGGAAAGAAACGGTCGTTAATTCGGGTTTGGGATGGTATTGTCAGAGTCAACGTTGAGAGGAAACTTTATTGGGTGCAAGGAATGTGAGGCGAAGCCTATCTCCATTACATGCGGAATTAGAGGCATTGATATGGGTGATGCACTGTATGCTCAATGGTGGAAGACTAGCGGTGCACTTTGCTACAGACTGTTCAGAGTTGGTACGGATGGTGTCCAAACCAGAAGAATGGCCAGCGTTCACGCTGCACTTGGAGGAATACGAGACATGCAAGAAGGAGTTTTCTTCATTCTCAATCTCGCATATCCTACGCGCTTAAATACGAAGGCGGACAAGCTAGCACGGAGTGCTCGAGACTGTCTTTATGATTTAGATTATGTAAACTCAGTTTCACCGGTTTGGATTTCTGAACCGTTTTAGGGGTTGAGGCTGTTGACAAAAAAAAAAATTAGAAAAATTAAAAGGATATTAAAAAAAATAATGCTCAAGTATTAAAAAAAAATTGCCGCGTTGAAAAAAGCAAGGAATTGCAGTAGCGGACAAGAAGTGAAAGGAATCCGTCTAAGAGAGAAAACTAGATTTCCTTCTTCAAGAGACGGAAAATATAAAAAATATCATCAGAAACGGAAAATTTATGAAATTTCCTTCTTCCAAAGATTTTTTATTTCCCTGAAGAAGGAAATTTCATAAATTTTCCGTTTCATTCTTCCTAAAGTGAGACGAGGGTAGAGTTTCTTGGCACTATCAAGAGGTTCGTTAATTTTCTTTTAGTCATTTTCTTTTTAGTAGCAAATTTCTTTGTTAACAGTGAATATATGTCTCTGGTTCGAAAATGAGATTGTTCTTTCTCACGGTAGACCCATTTTCTTCAGTGCTTACTTATAGGTTTTTTTTTTCTGTTTTTAGTTCCTCTCCTCCTTTTTTTTCTTTTTTTTAATCTCTTTTCTTCAGTGCTTACTTGTAGACCTTTGGTTTATAATCTCTTCCCTGCTCTATTGAATAGTGATCTTCTAATTTGACACTTTCTTCAGATGCAATCAACTAATTGAAACTTTTTATACTTTTTGGATAATTATATTTTTATATATTGTAAATTGGAAAAATCTTGCAGTAAAACAATTTCATGCATATGATTTACATGAATAATCAAATCATTTCATTCTCTCGTAATCAGTTTTATAACTACCCATTTTCAATTATTAGTTTGTCATTTAATAATGATGTACCACACTCAATTTGTCGATGTCATTTTTTTCACAGGAACCTTTCAAAAACTATAACTTCAAATCGAAAGGGGCTTCAATATTAATTTTGGATTGCAAACAAACAAAAGCCCGATAGCCTAGCGTAAACCCAAAATTATTTCTAAGAGGGATACAATGCTTTAAGAAGGTCCAAAATTTCTCATAATATTTCTGCAATAAAGAAAACAAAAATAAAGGGTAGACGGAAAGTACGTAGTTTCCGCGTTAAGAAGGTCCACACCATATGGTGTTGTCTGTGGATAGTTGAAAAGTCAGAACCAGAGAGTAAAGTTGATGGACAAGAACACAAACCACAAGTTGCAGCTAATGTAAAACATATCAGAAGAAAGGGGAATTTAATCTTGAAAACATAAAGGCAATTCTTCCTCAGGAGGAGCTAAAGAGTTCGAATCTCTCTTCTTCTTGATTACTAAAGAGCAAAAATCTCTTTTCTTCCTAGGCGCCATCAAGAGGTTAGTCATTTTCCTTTAAACGTTACCGATCAGTTTTCTTTTCTTTCATAGCAAATTTGTTTGGTATCTCTCAAGTCTTGACAGTAAAACGTTATCCAATTCCTTTGAAATTTCTAGCAGTTTTGATTGGATCTTACTGGTTAGTGGTTGCTCACAACATTATCTAATTATGGTGCTTTTTTATTTTTTTATTTTTGTTTAAATGTGAATTTCATCATGAAACCTATTTACATATACCAAGATCGATGTGTGTAATATAAAATTCCTCGTCACCAATTTTAAGATTTAAAATCTTATGAAGCTTTGTTTTACCACTTAGCAACTTGTGATATTTGAATTTGACCCCTTATGATTATACATGTTCGTCAATAGTAAGTACATAGATTGATTCTTTGTTATGTAAAAATTAAATATGTTTCACAATAATATAAACGATATTAAAAAAAATCGAAGTGTAAATCTACAGTAATATTGCGAATGATAATATAGATTCAAATAATTTTTCTTTGTCAACAATGTATGTTTCTTTTAATTTGAATTTCATCATTTAAAACGTATTTACATATGCAATGCGTGTCTCAGTGAGAAAAACAACATACCCAAGATCAATGTGTGTAATACTGTATAAAATTCCTCATCACCAATTTGAAGATTTTATTAAAATATGAAAGTTGTATATACTTCTTTGTTCGTCAATACGTAGCTTGAATCTTATTTTCATACAAATTAAGCAGGAGCCATTATGGCGGGGGAACTTTTGTCGTTGGGAGTACAAAAGCTTTGGGATCTACTGAGCCAAGAATATGCGCACTTTCAGGGAGTTGATGATCAAGTAGCTGAACTAAAAAGGGATCTAAACTTGTTAAATTCTTTTTTGAAAGATGCAGATGCAAAGAAACATACAAGTGCAGTGGTGAAAAACTGGGTTGAAGAGATCAAAGAAATCATTTGTGATGCAGAAGATATAATCGAAACTTTTCTTCTTAAAGAAAAATTTGGAAAAACAAGTGGCGTCAAGAAGCGTATCAGAAGACTTGCTTGTGTTATTCCAGATCGTAGGGAGATCACACTAGATATTGGAGGCTTAAGTCAGAGGATCTCCAAGATGAATGATGTTATGCAAAGTTTTGGAATACAACAAAATATTGCTGATAGCGGGTATAGGCAACCTCTACATGATAGACAAAGGGAGATGCGACAAGAATTTGCGAGGGGGAACGAAAGTGATCTTGTGGGGGTGGAAGCAAATGTTGAGAGATTGGTTAAATATTTGGTGGAGGAAGATAATGTTCAGGTGGTTTCCATGACGGGGATGGGTGGTCTTGGGAAAACCACCCTTGCTAGACAAGCTTTTAATCACGAGATGGTTGAAAAAAAGTTTGACAGACTCGCGTGGGTCTGTGTTACACAAGTTTGTGACCGGATGAATGTGTGGCAAGCAATCTTGCAGAATTTCAAACCCAAAGAAGAGCAAATGAAAATCATGGATATGACAGAAACTGCACTCCATGGTGAACTCTTTCAATTGTTAAAAACATCCAAATCATTAATTGTCCTTGATGACATATGGGAAGAAGAAGACTGGGACGTAATCCAGAAAATATTTCCACCAGAAAAAGGTGATTTTTTTTTTATTGTACTTCATAAAAAGAAAGATGAAAACAAGTCATTCTCTTTCTTACTCGTTATATTCTTTATGCTCTATGTGTTTGGTTGTGATGAAACGAGTAAATCATTTGCAGGTTGGAAGGTGCTACTTACTTCTCGAAATGAGAATGTCGCAAGACGTGGAGATACATCATTTATCAACTTTAAACCAGATTTTCTAACTAATGAAGAGAGTTGGACACTTTTCCAGAGAATAGCAATGCCAAGGGAAGCTGCATCCGGTAAACATGAAGTGATTTTTTTTTTTCATTTTGATCACAATGAGATGTGTTTGGGATTATCACATCCTATAGAACTGTATATTTGTTTTATATGGTGCAAATGAAGTATTATTTATTTGTTTTATGATGGTGTGCAGAATTGGAGGTTGAGATGGAAAAGACTGAAGAGAGGAAAGAGATGGAAAAGATGGGTCAGCAAATGATCGAACATTGTAAGGGATTGCCTTTGGCTATCAGAGTGTTAGGAGGCTTGTTGGGTGCAAAATACACACTGCGCTATTGGAAACGAGTATCTGAGAATATTGGATCTCATCTCGTTGGAAGAAACGATGTCAACAACCACAACAACAGATCATTGTACAATGTATTGTCTCTGAGCTTTGAAGAGTTGCCTAGTCTTTTGAAGTATTGCTTCCTCTACCTGGCCCATTTTCCAGAAGATCATGAAATAGATGTAGAAAGTTTGTCCTATTACTGGGCTGCAGAAGAAATACTCAGGTTTAACGATGGAGAGACCATTCGAGATGCTGGAGAAACCTACATTGAGGAGTTGGTGAGGAGAAATATGGTTATATCCAAAAGAGACGTTAAGACTGAGAGATTTGAAACCTGTCAGTTGCACGACTTGATGAGAGAAATTTGTTTGTCTAAAGCCAAAGAAGAGAACTTTGTGCAACTTGTCGGTATCCACTCCCAGACCGCACACTCTCAGTCTCTTAGTACATCTCGAAGATTTGTCTCACAGAATGCGACTAGATTACATGTTGAGAGAGAGATAAATAATTCAAAGGTTCGATCTCTAGTGGTTGTCCAGAAGGATTTATTGAGAGGTGGTTGGGAGCTTTCAGGTTTAAGCTTTTCAAGGCTACAGTTGCTGAGGGTTTTAGATCTCGATGGCGCCAAGTTTAAAGGAGGAAAGTTACCTTATGGGATTGGAAAGCTCATCCACTTAAGATACCTGAACTTAAAATATGCTAGGGTATCTCAACTACCTTCTTCTCTAGGAAACCTAAAGTTGCTGATCTACCTAAATCTATTTGTATATGATGAAGATGTATTCGTGCCCAATGTCTTGATGGGGATGAAAGAATTGAGATACCTTGCATTACCAAGGAGTATGCATAAGAAGACAAAGTTGGAGCTGAGTAATCTAGAAAAATTGGAGACCTTGAAGTATTTCTCAACAAAGAGTAGCAGCTTAGAGGATCTCCGTGATATGGTCAGGATGAGGACTCTTAAAATCAGATTAACTAGTGAGACAAGTTTAAAAAAGCTACCAACATCAATAGGTGGAATGAGACAGCTGGAATGTCTTGATATAGATGGTCGCAGGTTTGACATGAAGAAGATAGAAAAGGGATTTGTTTTGGATGCCGCTAATCTTAGACGGCTGAGCTTGGCGTATATATATATGCCAAAGTTTCCTGATGAACGACACTTCCCTTCTCACCTTACAACTATAACTCTAGTTGGGTGTCGTTTGGAGGAGGATCCCATGCCTATTCTAGGGAAGCTGCTTCAATTGAAAAAGGTTTCTTTAGAGCGTCAATCTTTCTGTGGGAGGAGAATGGTTTGCTCGGCCGGTGGGTTTCCTCAGTTGCAGAAGCTACAATTATGGAAACTAGATGAGTTGGAAGAGTGGATAGTAGAAGAAGGCTCCATGCCCCTTCTTCATACTCTCAAGATTTTTTTTTGTACGAAGTTAAAGAAGCTTCCTGATGGGCTGCGATTCCTCACTTCTTTAAAGGTGCTACAATTATGGTATCTAGATGAGTTGGAAGAATGGATAGTAGAAGAAGGCTCCATGCCCCTTCTTCATACTCTCGAGATTCATTATTGCCCGAAGTTAAAAGAGCTTCCTGATGGGCTGCGATTCCTCACTTCTTTAAAGGTGCTAGAATTATGGTATCTAGATGAGTTGGAAGAGTGGATAGTAGAAGAAGGCTCCATGCCCCTTCTTCATACTCTCCAGATTGTTTTTTGTGAGAAGTTAAAGGAGCTTCCTGATGGGATGAGATTCCTCACTTCTTTAAAGGATCTGACTTGTATGGGAAAGGAATGGAAGAAGAGATTGTGCGAAGGAGGAGAAGATTATTACAAAGTCCAACACATCCCTTCTGTTGAATTCTTTGGAGACGATTAAAATTGAGGCTTTCAATTCCCAGGTAAAGTTTGTTTTTTCTCTAATCTAAATCATCAAGTGGACCTGGGAAATAATTGATTTGTTGTTTTCAAAATGGATTCTTAAAAAGAATTTACTAGCGACAAGTACAATTCTGCTGAATTCGATTCATTCTTCTGTTTTGTAGATGAATCTCTTCTGAAGCGAATCTCTTATCAATTTAGGCATCAGCGTATCAACTGAATAATAAACTCTCTGCATTCTTATGTTTTGTTGTATAATTAATCAGACTTGCGGTTTGAGTGGTGTGATACTCAATCATGGTGTCGTGTTTTGGTGATCACAAACAAATATTGGATCCACAGGTTCAGCTGCATTTCAACTTGTTTCTTTGATTTCGGTTTCGGTTCAGCACGGTTTTTTTTCTTCTATATCACTTCCGTTTCAGCTAAATTTCATCATCCAAAGCTAAGCGAAAGTGCAAATAGAAGCTATCTCACCATCTTGTATGCTTTTAGGAATCCAACTTTGGATAAAGGATTTGACTTTTTAAGATTATTTTTTTACCTCAAAGCCAGGAATCAATAAATTGGGAAGCCTAACCAAATTTCCAATTTATAAGTTTCTTAGTTAGTTACAGTATAAACAAGGATAATTAGGATTTTCAGCAACTAGCACTTTCCGGTACCGTTCACAAAATTTCGGACGAAAATATACACTCACTTCATCTTTTGTTTGTCAATTGCGAAAGAACTTTGCATACGAGAGCTTTTCTTTGTTCTTCGTTATAAAGTAATAAAATGGGACGTTTGTTAGTTGTAAAGTAACTGAACTTCATAGACGAGGTACAGTGTTTTAATTCGAACCTGAAAAATCTGTTTGTAAAAAATTATCACTAATGGCTTAACAGTAATGGAGATGTGAGAGGTATGGAGGCATTTTCGACCATAAAATGGTTTAACCGAGAAATACACTCTCTTAAAAATAAAATCAAGAATTTACATAATAAAGCTAATATGGGTGGGAAAATAAAAGGGCAAAAGTTTAGACCAAAATTTTAAATAATCGAAATGGAAATTACAGAGAACTCCTTATCTGAGCAACAGAAATAATATTGGAATGGTGAAAATCAGGAAGAGAACTTTACATACGAGAGCTTTTCTTTCTTCTTCGTTATAAGTCACTCAGATGACACAAGTTAAAGCTTGGCTCATAACCATATCATTAAACCAAATATTTCATGGAATACGCTAACAAAACCTTTTGTTTTGCAAAATAATACAATGTAGATCAAATTTTTCATATGATGTTACTTTAGGTGGACTTGTATTTAATCGAACAAAAAACAAGAACCGAGTTAAACAAGGCAGTGAACCTTCTACACTATTTTAAAGATAAATTTTACTAAAAAGGCCATACGTTATTGAAAATGCTATTCATAAAATTGGAATTGCAGCAAAAGTATCAAGACAGAACTAAAGTAGAAGTCCTTAAATAAAATCTCCAACATCAAAATCGACAGACCAAAAAGGAAAACAAAGGGAAAAGCATTTGCAACAACCAAACCTATGATATAAAACGATTTCTTAGCAGATAATACTCAACCTCATGAAGATTAGTATCATCTCAAGCTTGGTCTTCAGCCTCGGTGGTAGCCTTGGGTGCAGCAGCATCCTTGTTAGTCAAGAGATGATCGGTGAACTCTTGGTATGGCGATTTCTGGAACCTCGTCTCTTTCCAAAACTCTGGTGTTAGGAACCCATACGTCTTCTGAAGGCAATCAAACGTAGCCTGTATCGTAAGACCAACACAACATCAAACACAAGATCAATCAATCAATCAGCACATAATCAAGAAGATATGTGCTAATGTCTTGCACAAATTGCAATTGGCATTTACAACTACAGCTTGAGGTTAATTAAGAATCAAGAGTCAAGAATCAATTGAGTTGCACATAATCAAGAGGATCTGTGCTAAAATCTTGTACAAATTGCAATTGACATTTACAGCTGCAGCTTTAGGTTAATTGAGAATCATAAAGTAACAAATGAGATGTCTTTATCACATCATCCTCACAGAAAAACAAGCAAGCAAATGTTCGCTACATCCCTACTTCCAGCTAAATTAGAGAAGAATCAATTAACAAATTCACAAATGCATCATCATCAATCTCTGCTAAGAGGAAGAAATTTTACAGACCTTGACAAAGTTTCCGAGGGTTTTGGTGGATCCTCTGGAGGAAGTGAAGACATCATCAATACCAGCGAACTGAAGAACCTTCTTTGGAACCCTAGCCGCCACAATACCCGCACCTCTCGGAGCCGGAACCATCCTCACAGTGACGGATCCACACTTTCCGGTGACCTTACAAGGCACGGTGTGCGGCTTCCCGATCTTGTTTCCCCAATAACCTCTCCTCACCGGAACCACAGAGAGCTTCGCGAGAATGATTCCGCCTCTAATGGCCGTCGCAACCTCCTTGGAGCATTTCACTCCCAATCCAACATGTCCGTTACCATCTCCGACGACGACGAAGGCCTTGAACCTCGTCCTCTGACCAGCCCTGGTTTGTTTTTGAACAGGCATGATCTTCATCACCTCGTCTTTCAACGTAGGTCCGACGAGGATATCTATGATTTGGTACTCCTTCACGGGGAGCGAATGGAGATAGATCTGCTCCAGCTGCGTGATTTTACCATCTCTCACGAGACGACCGAGCTTGGTGACGGGGACCCATTTCTCCTCTTCGGTGGCACGGCCTCCACGACGTCCACGGCCTCTGGGACCGCCTCTTCCTCCGCCACGCCCGCCGCCGAATCCGCGTCCGAAACCACCACGGTCACCGCCACGCTCAGCGCCGCGCTCTCCACCTCTTTCCGCCATTGTTGATGTGAGTTTTTTAGTTTAGAGCTGAAAATGCTTCTTCGATGTGTTAGCTCGGAGAAACGGCGCTCGTGCAAGAAAGGGTGTTGTTATTAGGGTTTCTTTGAAATGAAGCGACAGAAATATATGTGGGCTTTAAGGGCTTAGCTGATGTAAGGCTAAACATGGGCCTTTTAGCATTTCTTTTCTCATATTCCATAAGTTAAAATGACATCCAATTAAATTTCTAGTAGTTTATCTTTGAATGTCCCGTTTAACTAGAAACAGATGTTTAGATATTGTTTTTTGTACTCTCTAGCTTCGATTGAGACCAATAAAATAAATATTGAAAAAGAAATGAACGAACAAAAAGTAAATAAATTTTAAAAAATGAATATCAACAATTATTATAAAGAAATGAACAAGTTTCAATTTTTGTCCTAATTGTTTTTCTTCAATTTCGATGAAGAATAAATTTATTTTATAATTGTTTTAGAAGAATAAATTCGAGGGAATGAAGAAACAAAAAAATGTTTGAATATTGAAAATAAATTCTTTTTAAATAGTATAAATTTTGAAAAATATTATGTTTTTCCTTATTTTTTTTCTCCAAATAGATCACAAATTGAAATCTCCTTTTCTCTGAATTAGAAAACCAATCGATTTTAATTAGGTGATTCAAAAAAACAACAAAACAAATAATAATAATAATAAAACAAACCACCATACTAAAACCATTTACAGGATAATCACATTTCTTTAAAGGTAATGTTTTTATTCACAATAAACAAACACCAAAGCTTCAGCATATTCGAAACTAGATTTACACATACACACAAATAAAACACATATACATATCACACGCAAACGCATCACAAACCTTGAAGATCAACAGTAATAACCTGAGCCGAATCTCCCTTTTCAACAACAAACGTTTTAAGAACTTTCTGAGACGAACTAGTAATCACTTCAACAGCATAATTTCCATGGTACCCTCTAAACGGAAACGCACCGTTTTGATCAACATGTCCATTAGCATGAGAGAGCCAATCTTTCTTCACAGCCAAAAGCCTTTTACCAGCTTCATTAACATCTCCTTCTGCATTCACCAAATGAGAGTTCTCTCTGCTCATGAACAGCTCCCAAAAACCCCATAACATTATACCTTCAACCGCAGGATGACCAAAAGCTTCCCACATCATTACATCCAAATCATCTCCCCTTATGTGTTCATTTATCGACGAGACATCTAACTCCGTGAACCATATCGGTAAACCGAGGATTCCTAGTCTATCTAGAGCTGAACATACGATTGGACCTACCGGACTATCGATATGGCCCTGAATCCCGATTCCTCCTACCGGCGAACCCTTTTCTTGCAGGTCAAGAATCTGTTCGATGTACTTCTCGGGGCACGATCTCGGGTCGCACCCGTCTTCTATGTGGTAATCGTTCACGAACAATGTCGCGGACGGGTCTAGTTGGTGCGCGGTCTTGAACATGTTGACTCTTATGTCTTTGCCTAGCTTGTCTTGGTAGAATGATCCGTGTAACATCTCGTTGTTCACATCGTAATGTTTGAATTTCCCCTTGTACCGGTTTAGAAGACCGGTTAAGCGGTTTTGTACCGCGGTGTTTAAGTCTGTTTGGTTCATGTTTTGGATCCATTGCTGAACCGTTGCTTGCACTTCCCAAAAGATACAATGTCCTCTGGTTTGTATGTTGTTGCTACTGCACAAGTTGAGCATATCGTCTGCGTCTTGATAGTTAAGCTTCCCTTGTTCTGGTTCCGTCCAGTACCATTTCAGCTCGTTGCCGAAAACCGCCCAATTAAAGTTCTTCAAGAAGAAATCGACGAAGTCTTCGTTGTCTATATTTGATCTGCTTATGCAAGTTCCCACAGGGAAGCTGTTCCTTGTCTGCCGAACTTTAACCGTAGCTCCAGACAATTTGCTTGAATCAACACCGGAGAATTTGAGTATAACGTCGCTTCTACGGATCTGTAAAATCAAGAAAATTACTATAAAGACTCATTGCTCTTAACATTTTGACACAAGAAGTTGAAAAAGCAGAGAATTTTGTGTATATATATATATAGACCTTGTCACATTGTCTTCTCAAATGCTTGATCCTCGCGAGTCGGTCGACCGGGAAAATCTGCAAGCCAGCGACCATGAGATCAACGCCGGAAGAAGGGCCTTGAACATAAACCAAAGCCTTAGATGGCTGCTTCTCGATTCGGAAAGAACCGGCGATTTCGTGCCATTTATCATCGTTGATCTCGGCTTGCCCTCCGTTTACCCATTGGCTATCGATACCAAGTGCGACATTAACATTCTGCGGACTTGTAATGCCAGAACCGACTTTGACCCAAACTGATATTTGGTATGTCAAGAACAGTTTAAGTTTGTCTGTGATCATTTGAGCTGGACCCATCCATGTTTGAGTTCGGTTGGTCACTAGCATATAGTGGCCACTTAGAGGCTCGTGTGGTCCAAGAGAGTCCCTAGCCATCGGAGGAAGTATTCGAGGTGAGCCTTCCGCAACGCTTAACGTGCAGTTCCCTAATGGGAACCAACCATTGGTCGTGCCATCACTTAACTGGCTATTTGTGAGTATGTTTACCCCAAATGCAGGATTCTACAAGAAAAACAACAAATTAAAAAAACTACATTCTTCAATATAAAACTCGGGGTCCTCTTTTAATACGTGCAAGTGGAGCAATCGAACAGCATCCCGAATTAAAAATATACATTTTCTAAAAAAAATCAAATTTCCTTTTATCATATTAAATCTGCCCTTAATACAAAATTTAAACACCACCTACAAATAGCTTAAGTAGATTTTGCCTCTAACAAGACTCTTTTGCTAAATTCTGTTTCTTCTTTAGTGTTCACATATAAACGCAAACGCATAAATTCATATTTGAAATAATCACAGCTTAAAGTAGATTTTTACTGAGGTGAAAATGTAAATTGGATCTTTGGACTAACCTGAATAGGTGGGGGCGGTGAAGGAGGTAATTTCTCGGCGTGTTTTACAGTTAAGCTATTGAGGAAAATATCTGTTCCTGGAGGCGGACCTTCGATGTAAATGACTACTCGTGACGCAGAACCATTGAGGAGGAACTTCCCTTTAACCTCTATCCACTCCTTGTCTGTTGCTTGCACACTTTTAAAAGAACAAAAAACAAAGATCCAGTTTAGCATTTTTACAATGATTCTTGTTTTTCAACTATTAGAATGTTATATTAAAAAAAAGAAAACTAACTTGGCAATGCCGATGTATTGATCACGTTGATTTGGATTCTGGACCCATAGAGTAGCTTGTACAGTAGCATTTTTCACATTGTTTCCGTATATACGAACAACCGCGGTTGCTTCATATACACGTTTTCTCTCAACTTTTCCGGTAATCTCTTGCTGGATACCGTTCCAGTTCTGCGTCCGTTCTGTGGCCGAAGCGAAAGCTTTCCCCGATTCTGGTACTATCTTTCCGTCGTCCATGGAGTCACGCAACACAATCTTGCAGCTTCTCCCAGACCAGTTACTGAGTCCATCTTCAAAGTTCGGGTTCACAACGATATCCCCATCTTCCGTGGTAACACGCTCTTGTCGTCGTTCCAGCTTTAAAGAGAATGATATATTAAGCTCAAACGCAAACGCAAATAAACTATTGGAGATAACTTGGGGAGCAAGATATATTCTTCCTTCAGGATTCACGAGCTTCACTTCATAGTCGGGTTAGATGGCTCAAAATAGATGGTGTCTTGCTCCCCCAAGTTATCTCCAATACAATCAAGTTGATATGATTAATAACATACCTCTGGCTCGCTTTCACGGTGAATGGTAACAGATTGTATGAGGAGATCGATCCCTGGTGATGGCCCTTCCAAATAGAAAACAACTTTTTCTGGTACGCTAGATAACGAAAACATGCCTTCTAGTCTCACCCATTTCTCCTTGAAGACACAAGTTCTGCAAATTCAAAATTTATTAAAAAAAACGTTGTTCTTTTGTGAACATTACACAAAGCTATAAGTGTAGAAAAGGCCCCTTACTTTGCAATGAACTGATAGTTTGTTGGCGATTGTCGGTTTTCGAGCTTCAAAGTGGCTATAACCTCTACCAATCCTTGAACAGGTCCAGATACAGAAACATTTGCAGAAACTTTGTAAAGAGAACAAGGTTTCACTCTGCTTGTGATGTCTTGCTCTAAGCCTTGCCAAGTTTCTCTCCGGTTATTGACAACTACGTAGCTACCGCATTTTGACAAGTCTAATACACCGTGGGAGATGCCAGAATCTGCGGTGACGACAAAGGCCTCGCAGCAATTCGGATGCCACGAATGCATCCCCAAAGAGAAGTCATGATTCACAATCACATTGGTGACATCGGAACCGATGATTGATGCCACATTGTTGTTGTTCTGTTTTGCAGGCTGGTAGAGAAATTGATTAAACAGAGAAAGATCAGATTAAGGATTCAAAAACGTTTAGCGTAGAAATGAAGAAAGTGTGTGGAAAAGGTGAACAAGAAGACTTGGCTATGAAGAAAGGAACATATCGAAGAAAACAATCAAACCATACCTCTTCATTGTCGTTTCTTGAAATCTCCATGCTTTCTCTTAGTTTCTTACGGGAACAGAATCAGACCCAGATCAAATCAAGACAAATTAGTAAATGGGTCACAGAGAAACTTGATGAAAACACACAAAGATTCAACCTTTTTTTTTGTGTAAAGGTGAAGACAAACCTTGTCTGGGTTTCGATTTCTGCTCTTGTGGATTCGGTTTGAGAGACAGCAAACCGTGAATCTCTTCATTATATAGACACAGAGATCAAATTGGTCTGTGCTTCTTGGTGGATCTTGCAAATGGATCGCAGGATTCAAGTGAACTCCAAGAAAAATAAAACCGCGGGGCCAGCTAACCAACCAAACTCTGTTTGAAAATTTAATTCTTTTTTCTGAAACTCTTAAACCTGAAGAACAGATAAGCGTTCAGTTTTTTCTGGGCTTTTATGTAGTCCCTTCACCCTTGGAGGTTGTGCTGTGAAAAGACAATTAAATTATTTAAATACGGCAGACATTAACTTTATATTTAAAATTAATTTTAAATTAGGCTTGTGTTGGGGGACTCGGTTTATATATTCTCATTTTTATTTACTTTGTGTTCAACACGGTCTTTATATCCATTTTTTTAACAAAAAAAAAATATCCCATTCTTGGGACATTGTTAACTACGATGAGAATGCCCAACATAACATATCGTTTATTACTGTCTGTCAAGTACGAATATCGATAAAAAAAAAATAGATTTGACTAAAATTAATATTATCGTCAGTGTCAGAACTTGTAGTTTACTACTCTCTCCGTTTCACAAAGAGTGTCGTTTTAAGATTTTATTTTTGTTTCACAAATAGTGTCGTTTTATATTTTCAATGCAGAAATTTGAATAAAAATTCAGTTTTAACCCTATTCAATTATCGTATTAACAAGAGAAATAAATTTATTTAAAATATTAATAAGGGGTAAAGTAGAACTTTTTATGATTTTCTTAATATGTGTGAAAATCTTCAAAGTGACACTCTTTGTGAAACAGAGGGAGTAGTATGTAGCTTTGTATTACCATCGTCGTTGGAGTTCAATTCTAATAGTGTATGGGTGTGAATGATATGCGACAACGAAAAATAATTTTATGGTTAGTGAAAAATGGTTACAAATTACAATCGTCATAAGAAAGAATGTGAGGCCGATTAGCCAATATATAAATATAATCTTTTATGTCAAAATATCCGATTATTTCATGAACCTCGATGATTTTTCTGGATTTTAATAGTATGGGGTAGTCTACAATTTTTTAAAGGAATATCTCAATATACCCTAAAAACAAACTGTGTTCTAAGAAATAATCACATTTTTCTTTTGATGTACACAATTAGAAAGGTTTAGAAAATATGAGAAATCTTTTCGAAATTAGGAAGTCTTCCAAATAATATTCCTTAAAGGAAAAAAAAAAAAAAGATCTGCTATTTTATAAAATGTATCTATTCTTTTAGCAACAACCCATTAAATAACTTCTTTTCTTTCAAAACACAAATATTAACGATTAAAAGTTGCACAACAAAAAAACCTTAAAAACTGTCTCAAATATACTTAAGTGCGATATGTCACTTTTTACATAGCCGTATACGCATTGGAAAAAGAAGAAGAAAATGGATAGCTGATCACTTTCAGTCATATCTATGTGCAGTAATCGTTTATTGCTTTTGTTTTTAGAAAACCAATAAGCCATTACAAAAGGTAAATGTTGTTTGCTAAGTTTTAACTAACTACAAAAGCTAAACTTTTTTTGTTAAGTATTAACAAACAAACCCACATGCAGTTGAATTGATGTCTATATGGAAATTTTTTTTTTTAACTTTACTAGGGAATTCTTTAAAAAGAGAAAACCTTAAGTTCAGAATAAAAACTAATTAACATAGTCTAATCCTCGGATCAAAGGGTTATGAATCACTTTCCGAAACTTTGTGCTAATCTAAAAAAAATATTAACAAAATACAAAAGAGAGGAACGACTAAACCGGTTAGCCCAAAGGTGATTGCATCCAGATATTAGGGATATTCCAATCCTATATAACGATTATGATCCAACGTTAACCTGAACATATATTGACACTCGTTTAACATACAAAAAAGAAAGAAAAAATCATAATTGACACTATCTATCAGTATTTTCTATAATAAATAAACTAGGAGTCTAAATATTATTTTTTTGGCCTATCAACTCTAAAATATTAGGCCCTTAGTTGTTAGTTTAGTTGATGACTTAAAGTAAAATCTGTCATACAATTTGCGAGAAACAAAAAGGGAAAAATAAGGTAAGAGGTTATCATCGCGAGGAAGAACAAAACCTTAAAGATTGGTTAAGAGATTCCAACTTGCTAATTTCTTCTAATTGTTTATACTTGGATAGCTTGGAGTGGAAGCAAACTATTCCTTTGTACTCTAATCCTAGGAGGAAAGTTAGTTGAAAATGCTCTTTTTCAAATAGCTAAGGAATTAGTACATTGACTCATCCTATTAAAGTTTTATCTACGGAATGAGTTACTCCCTACGTTCCTTAAACAAGCATTTTTTTACGCATATTAAAAAAATTTAAACAAAAACTTTTATAATCTTGTTTAATTAGTTATTACTTAAGTTTTTCTTTAAATAATAAATGTTATAAGAATAAATTAAGTAAAAAAAACAATAACTATACGTAGAAAATTAAAAATATCTAACATTTTAAAACAATTTTTTTTTCCAAAACATCTTTTATTTAGAAACAAAGAGAGTATTTTAAAAAATATATATATAACTAATAAATGCAACCAGATTTTAAAGGTTGCAGATTTATTTATAATTGCGTAGATGACGTTTTTGTAATAAAAAGTTCCCCATACATAAATGAATTCCAAAAGGTGATAACATAAAAATGAAACTTTTTTTAGAAGTGATATATGTACCGAAATTTTTCATTACTACAACGCTATAAATAGCACTATTACATCTTTGCTTATACACTTATCCATCACCATCAAAAATACAGATTCATCTGATCAAAAAAAAAAATTCCTAATTAAGTGATTTATTTACTAATTAAAAACAATGGTTCAGAGGAAAACCCAGATAATGGTGTTAATTGTCACACTAGTTTCTTGCTTATTGCTCAACAACCAATTAGTTATGTCTCTTCCTATATATGAAATTAATTGGGGTTTTGGTGTTTCAGTCAAACATACCTTCAAGCCTGGTGATGCAGCTAGTCAGTCTCTAATGTACCACATCCATTTTTTTTTTTTTACTGTAAAAATTTATACATTTTTTATTTGATAAAATTGTTTATTGTATCATTCAGGTTTGATAAGACGAAACCATCACGGCTAATTAATCAAAAATCAAACTAATGTATTTTTCCTTAACAATAAATGATCATATGTATTTTATTTGTCCTGAAATAAAAAGGAAGCTATTTTCGAAAAATAACAAGGAGGCATCTATGGAACAAATTGCTTTTAATTTTTTTAAGCAAAATTTTTTTTTTCTTTAAAGGTGAAATGAAATGAGTGAAAAAATTTTGAAACGATAAACAAGGTTTTTTCTTAAAATAGATTTGGAATGTTGGATTTGAACTAAAATAAACTTAGAATTATTTAATTACTATAATAGTTTTTAAAAGTTTTTAAACCCGATTCTATCCTTATTTTCTTTGTTGGAAAAAACATAATTACAAAACTCGCATAACTATTATCTGCCACATAAACAACAAAAAATCTACCAAATTACGAAAGTCTACCGGCCTAATTACGGTAAACTTAAAAATATTTCGTAAACTTTTTCTGTTTGTAGAGTAAAAGAATGGTAGATTTAGTAAAAGTCACTTAATTGGTAAACTTGTTTTTGTTAGGCGGTAGAGATGTTATGCAATGGAAGATTTTTTATTAGATCGGTAGATTAAATGTTAATGATGGAAAATTTGTATATGGCTGATAAAGTTAAAACCCGAAAGGTTGACATTTCTAGTAGATTTATTATTAGATTTGGAGATTTTTTTTTTGTCTTTGATGAAAGATTAATTATGAATTCATAGACTTATTATTTATGATGGTAGATTTATCGGACATGAAAATGGTGTTTGGTGTGATTGCAGATTTATGGTGTTTAATTGTAGCTTTATTTTGGCGTGGTAGATTTATTATTAATGACAGTAGAGTTATTGATGGAGATTTTGGCGTAGGTTCCTCATAGAAACGATTGTAGATTTATTCGTAGTGTTAGTAGATTTGTTAAACATCGGTAGATTTACTAATAATTGTGGTAGATTCATACAATCTTTTGTAATTACTCAAATAATCTTCAATTGGTAGATTTATTGTTACATGTTGCAATAGAGTTTACAAGATGGTAGACATTTTATTTGATATGGGTAAAAGATGATTTTGTCCCTTAGAAAAAACAATATTGTTACTAAATTGATTCCACATGGTCGTACTCGTGGGAAGAAGTGATAATGTCATGTTTTTTTTGTGTGCCGATGATACTGATGTTCTAATGATGTTTCAATAATTTTAAGGTTTAGTAACATGTACTTTTATTTCGGCTATGTAAGACAACAATATCATTTATTTTTAATTAATCTGTTTTGATTAATATCACTTTTTGTGTGCAAAAAAAGCATAGATTAAGACACTCAAATACAATGTATTAACACAAATGTTATACATTACTTGAAGATCCTTACAAAACTCATAAAAATTAAGGATTTTCATCCGTTTTCAAACAAAACATAGAACTACAACTTAGGATTTAAGGTCTTAAAAATTAATGCAACTTCAAGGTCTTACAAAAAACCTACTATCACTTAAAAAAACGTCTACCACCATTTTGTTTTACAATATTATTTTAAAATAAATCTACCACCAATGATGTATTATTTTTTATAATGCAAATAACTCTACCATAACATTAAAAAATCCAAAAAAGTCTACTTTAATTCCTAACGCAAACACCGATTGTAAACGCTAGTCGCAAACGCCAGTCACAAACGCCGATTGCAAACACCAGTTGCAAAAGCCGGTCAAAAGCCGGTAACGAACGCTAGTTGCAAAATTTATTAAAACAAAAATTATTATTAAAATTATTTTTATTACTAAAATTTTATTTTGTAATAAATTATTAAATTATATATAATGACAATTTCATAAATTATACATAGTGATAATTTCGTAATTGAATAACAAATTTTTCAAAAAAAATTACATGTTCTCCAATGTCTTTACAAAAAAAAAGACTATTATAATAAATATAGCACTTTTCAAAACTATTCTAGTGTATTATTCTTAAAAAAAATCGAAAAAAACATTTGACAAAAAGAAAGGAACCACAATTATAATAGGTTTGCATGATCACAACGTGAGACAAAGTTACAGGGAGGTATAAAGTAGTGAGGATGTGTTTTTCTTTCCAAAAACGTGAATTTAGTGTTCTTGATGTTGAAACTGGTGAATGGAGAGAACTCAAACCACCACTTTCCTCATGCGGTCAAAGTAGGAAGCAAACCGGTCTGTGTGAATGGATCTATCTATTGGTTACACATGGAGAAGTGTTACAAATTACTAGCTTTGGACCTTCACAAAGAACAAGGTCCATGACTTTTAGTTCGGTTTGGGTGGATCACGTACGAGACGTCGAGACTCACGTACGAGACGTCGAGACGTCGAGACCCAGATAGTGAACCTTGAGAACCGTCTAGCCATATATAGCGAAAACGAAAGAAGTTGGGCCTGAATGAGTGCTAGAGATACTGATCATGGATGCAGTAAAAGAAGATGGAGCAAGATTTACTCCATACGTTTAACCCATATATTTGTTTCCCCGTTAAGTGGAATAGGTGGTTCATGCCGGTGGCCGTTTCTAAGCTGAGACTGTTTAAATATTATCCAGGGAAAGATGAGATTCGTTGTCTTTCCTCAGACATTTGTGTTATATCTCCTTACTTGGAAACTTTTGTCCCACTTCCTTTAAAATCAAGCAATCCCCATCATGATCGGGTAAATTAGGATTTTCAAATGAGGACGACATGCAGATGCCCCAGAATGAAATTAGGATCGTAGATGTTCACCTATCTAATAGTAGCTGGTTTATTATATTTGGTTCTTATCTTGTGTTGAACTATTATTTGATTAATTTCACTTCTCGATCTTATTATATTTATTTTGCAAACTTGTTTCTCTAACTTGTTTGTCTAGCTTGTTTCTCTAACTCTTTCTTTCTTTTTCCTTGTCAAAAAACTCTATACATTAAATTCAATTTGGCTGTTAAGACGATTTTCCGGGGAGACAAACCATATCGATTTTGTATAATATACATGGGAGAAAAGGTATTCTCGTGTTTGCGCTCATTTATAAAAAAAGTCGACACAAACATTTGAGCTAAGATGGATTAAAAAATAAACTACTATATCCGATCACAACTATATGAATATCACATACACATTAACAACATAAAAAAACTTGCATGGATCTTTTCAAACCGAAATGGAAAATATTCATTCATACCAGAAAGATAATATTATAGCCAGATTAAAACTTGTTCGATTTTTAGATCAATTTATTCAATTAAGTTCAGTTTGGTTGGAATTGGTTTATTTACGCCAGATTATACATCCCAAAATCCATAAGTTATTATAAAATGAAATGTTGTCAAATTTTCTTTTTAAACTTTAAGCTGACTGACTAATTGTTAAAACTCAGAAAGGACTTTTAGATATCATATAATGTAGGGACTCTATAGTGTAAGGCCTTAAGGCTAGAAAGTCCACAAGCGCATTAGTATTCGGGCCTACAAAAAATTGGTCCTAAAAACGAATAAAAGTCCTACGTAGTCCCCTAAAAATCTAAAATGAATTGCTTAAATTACAAAGTCAAATAAAGCATATTTAATTTTAAAATCAATGAAGGTTCCAAATCCTACGTAGCTTTTTAGATGAATTAAGATTTATAAACCAATAATCCCCCTAAAATGGATTTGAATTGTGTTATGCTCTTATGGTGTATATGATAAATCAATTTTGCAAGAGCTGTGAAATGCTCATATGTATTAGATTGAAAGCTGTGGATACAGAGGGATTCATGTAGCTTTTCAGCAATAAAGTATTTTCATTGGATTTAGACACCAAATAGTTACGAAGAAAGACCAAACTACTACATTTTTTTTTTTTACTCTCCTGAGGACTCTCTCATGGATCACAAACTCACTCATGGATAGTCCGGAAGGGCTTGTACGTCTTGACACTACTTATCAGTCCTGCGATGGATCCAGCTGCAGCTAAGAGCGAGACGACCAAGCAAACCCAGCATAACATTTTCAGAGCAATCCATCTAGGAGAATACTTCTTAACCTTAGTCTGTGCAATGTGCATCTCCACCGGGAAATAAACCGTTAAAGGCCAGAATGAAGCTGCTCCGATCAGACCCAAGATCGCGTTGAAGAAAGGGAATATCATAGCTACCAGAGTGGTTACAACCACATAAGCTGTCCTCCACACTAATCTGAAGAAGCTGATGTTGAATTTTCCAAGGAAAGGTATGTTTACCGAGTATTCGGAAGTTATGAACTTGTTGTCAGGCCAGTTTCTGTTGCATTTCTTCTCAACAAACTGGAATATCGGCTGCGCGAATACCTGAAAACGTACGTATGTTTTTTTCACCATTAGCTAAACGAGAAAAGGTGTGAAAAACCGATGTTTCTTGTTTTTGTTTTGGTTTTTACCTGATAGGCTCCGATAAGATGGACAGCGATGCAAGCATTTGCAAAGTCAATGAGCCAAAAGGGCTCGTAAAACCCGAAATCTGTGAGGAAATCTCCAGGGGCTTTGTTTCCAAATGCAGCATAGCCGATACAGCCACATAAGATGTAGAAAAAAGTTGTGGTTGATACTCCCACAAGGCTTGCTCTTTTCATAGCCTTGTTCTCTGATGGGCTAGATCTCAATGTGTCCTGCAAGAAGTATAAGGCTTTCACCGGTTAGTGTATGAAAATCCACAATTTATACACGTTAATCTAATTTTTGTCTCATGGGTAATAATTAATCTTATTTAACCGTCATTATCTCTAGTCGACACATATACCCCTATGGTACCAAATACCGTACTTTAATTAAATGGTGAAAACTACGATCGTTAAGAGACAAAATTTGTGAGTTGTGATGTCAACTCAATAAGCTTAACACTGTTGATTATAATTAATATCATTTGTTTGCTGTGGAGAAGAGATTGACAATATCTTTGAAGGTGACTTCTTGTCTTTCATAACTCATACGCACATGTAATACCTTTTAGCTAAAAGACAGATTCTCTTCTTTTTGACTCTTTTGTGTAAAGCAAACAAAAGTGGTCCACGGGGAATTGATTGTCATTGTCAATAATCTCTTACCACAATTATATCAAGAGGTTCATATTCAAACATAATAAAACTCTTAAAGAAATTTGATTGATAACTTGCCTGAATCTCGATGAGAACCGTGGCGTAAGCATACGCAAACGCTATGTCCCCAACCGCTTGAAACGATCTCCAAATCTTCTGAGCTGCGGTTACATCAACTCCTACCACCGTACCGGTCAGATTCGTCTTACCAACTTTCCCACCTTCATCATATTGTGACATATCCACCGTTAGTTTTGTAATCTTGTTAGGCCTTATATATGACTCCTAATCGAATTTTTTTTTTTGTAATTTAATAGTGATTTTTTTTTGTGGACGAAATGGAATTTAATAGTGATAGAAATCATTTTAAAAATATAATAGTGGACCAAGTCATTTACCGATTGCTACAATATTTTGGGGAAAAAAAAATGTAATAACAATGGCAATATTGCTACTAATCAAATTATTATATTATACTAAATAGTGATAGAAATCATTTTTAAATACTAATAGTGGACAAATTAGTGTGTTATACTAAATTATGTGCCGATTGCTACTTATAGGTGTTTTGAAAACATAATTTAATAACCAATGGTTAACAATGGCAATTATTGCTACTAATCCAATCTTTAAGGAAATTGTATGTACCTACGACCACCGCGATGGCTAGGCCGATCCCAATAGTTGCGTAAGTGAAGGACATGACCGCAGCCATAAGGGAGAGAAAAGAGAGCTTGTGAAAGTTCGGGATCTGGCTAAGAATAATTTGAATGATCCCGAAAACCGCCATGTATGGATAATTCGATATAGCACAATCTGCGCCGTGCCCTTTATCGTGGAAACAGTTCGATTTCCCGACCGCTCTGCACAAACACCATACCAACCACATCAATATTTTTTGAACAAGTTGAAATATGGTGACAAGAAAATGAACTGTACATTTGGCAACGGTTATAAAGTAATAATAATAACATATTCACACATAGTTGACTTACACCAAACTAATAGAAGCAGTGATGGTGTACCCAACAGTGATGCCTATCAGATTCCCATACTGTGCCACTCCACAAAGCTGCACTTTCCTACCACCTGTCAGTTTTCAATAATTGCAAAGTATTATTTGGAGTCTATTTTTATTTATTACTTATGTTTTTATGCTATTAATTAATCTTCTGTTTCATAAAGCAAACACAAAACACTCCACGGAACTATATATATAATACTCCATCAACATCCAAAACCAACAATAATGCTAATACTATCAAAACCGTTTGCCTCATATGTCAAAATATTCTTAAATTTCTGTTTTCCCCGGGTTACACAATTTGGATCATTATAAACGGTACAAAATTTGAATATATTAAGAATAATTGATAACCTCAGAAAAGTTTAAGCCTAATTAATTATTTCAACAACCATAGTGTATAATTGGAAATTAAAGGACGGTTACAACACTTTTTGTACATTCAAGTCAATGTTTTGCTTAAAAAGAAATTTGTAGGACATAGAAGTCACAGTTATTTTTCTTAAAAAACCAAAATTTCAGGGATTTAAAGGTAACACTAGAAAGTCTAAAATATTCATTTACTACATCTACAACACTAACCACAACCATCGGATGCATAAATCTCGAATTTAAATTGTGCTTTTAAAATGTTTAAGACATCATCCTTGTGAAAAAAATAACCAAGCCTAGTTAATTATTATTATTATTTTAGTAAAAGCCTAGTTAATTATTTCAACAACCGCAGTGTATAATTCGAAATTAAATGGACGGTTATCACAGTTTTACAGTCAGTCAAACTTTTAAATACTTAAAAAGATATAGAGCTATTTGTAGGAATTACAATCCACAGTCTCTTCTTTTGTTATAATAAATCAAATTGGCAGGGATTTAAAGGAAATACTGGAAAATCCAAAAATCCACTTACTACATCATCTACAATCCTAACCACAACCAATCGGTTGCACAAACTTTTAGGTTATTTAATAAGATATCAACGATGATTTTCTTATAGATTCCTCTCAAATTTTAGAATATCAATTATTTTATAAACCACGATCATTGTTCTATGAGAAATTCATAACAACACAAGTTTTGTTTTATCTCAAATTGATGAAAACCATTACAGCCGCTTATAATTATCTAGTTTTTTCTGTTCTAACCACAATAATTCTTCCGACAACAATTCATCCTAACTAAATATACCACCACAAAAAATCATTTTCTAATTTAATTAAAAAAGAACATTTTTCAAAAAAAACAGGACCATGCCTTCAAAAAAAACATTTTCTTTCACAAAATTGAAAATTTCGTAAAGAACCCTTTTTCGAAAAAAAATAATAATAAAGTTGTTGAGAAAAGTGTCGATTTTTTCAATCTCCTTTACAAGAAAAAGGTAAAAACAGAAAAAGAGAACCAAAAAAAGAAAAAAAAAAGCATACCGAGGTAAGAACGAACGACGTCCATGTAAGTGTAATTTCGTTTTCCGGTGACGGGATCCGGCGCACGGTAGCAATCAGCGAGCATCGCAGAAGTGAAATACGTGATGAAAGAGAAAATGATCAAAATCAAAGTCCCTGCGATCCAACCAAGCTGAGCTATTGCCCATGCCAACGACAAAACTCCGGAGCCTATCACCGCCGTGATAATATGCGCACTCGCCGTAAGCCACGTCCCCGTCCTCTTCTCTCGTCCGTCGTCGTCCACGTTCTTGCCGGGATCGGACCCGGCGTAGACGTCGCCGGATTCCGCCGCGGAGTGATTGTGTTCGGTGTTTAAACTCTTCATAGTGAGAGAGAGAGAGAGAGAGAGGAAGCAAAGACAAAGGAGGAAAGAGAGAATGAAGATAAGTAAATGTGTAAGTCAGAGAGTAAACGAAGAAGTCTAATTATAGTCAACAGATTTGTGTTTGCATAATACCATATATATAGAGACATACTTCTATATGTATATATAGATTTTTAGCATATATGCCAACGAGACGTATACGTAAAATACGTGTTGAATTTCAACTTTTATTTTCTTATAAATGTTTTAAATGTTTTATTTTTAATATCGCTTGGGATGTGTGATTTATCTCGACTAGACAGACTCTGAGCCCACCTATGGGGGGAGGATTTTAATGTTCAGAGATTCTTTTTTAATGATTATTGAATTGTTTTTCTTAATAGTAATATACGAATTATAGAAAACAATGATTTTTTCCTATTTATAACAATGAAATACATATTTACTATAAATGAAAGAAAGTTTTAGTATATAATGTACACAAAATCTTTATAACTGTATTTTCTTTTTTCAAAACCGCAAAGATATAACATTTTAACAAAAACAAAAAAACTTTCAAGAACTTGTAAACTAATTTATAATGTTTAAATACAATTTTATTACACCCTAAAAATCATAAAACACATTCTAACAAATTTCAAAACATATCCTAATATTTTTTTGACAGCGAAACATATCCTAATAAAAAGAATATATAACATTATTTTAACCAAATGGCTATTTTTAATTTAATTCTAAAGATATTCAATATTGGTTATTTTATTTAGGAAATGAGAAAGTAGATTTATTCGTTGTTTTGAAAATTTATTACTTATTGATGAAGAAATTATATTAAAACAATTCTTATCATGAAGCCATGAGAGTAGTTGATTGTATACCATATATAATTGTAATTTCTTTTGGTCTCCAAATGAAATTAGTTTTGACTGTTCTACCGAAATAAAATAAAAGATAAAACAAAAAAGTTTGAATTTGATGAAAGGTAAAAGTTAGAAGTTAAAACAATGGTTATTTTACTACAAGGTTTCCTTATAAAATGTTAATTAGTAGGTTGGTAACTGGAAAAGGTTTCTCATGCACAATCAGGTCAAATAATACATACAAATGCACTTTGACAAAAGCACTGTTAGACGGTTACATAGATCCATCGTCTTTTTCTTCTTATTTCTTATTTTTTTTTCAGGTGTTCCTTTAGAAAAAATTGGTGACTCATTTACTGCAAAATAAGAAAAGAAGAAAAAGAGAATTGAGTTACTATCTCTATTAGCGATCAGTATTGTAGTTAATATAGTTGTTCTATATTAGTTCCATACACCTAGTTGTTTCATTAACGAAAATAAAATTTTGCAATTTCTTAAGATACATATTCATTAATATTTTAAAATAAATTATTTATCGAGAGTAACTACCGAAATAAACCGAGAAAGGTGAAATTTTTTATTTTATAACCTTTTATTTATAGAAAAACATTCTACTAAAATTATGATAAAAAGACAACCATGACTAAGTGAATTGAATTCCAAAAGCTAAAAACATTAAAGTTTTCCCAAGAGACTTCTCATTTTTCAAATAGCTCTAACACCTTTGAAGAGACAAGTTGATTCAATTTGTTCAATGAAACTCTTTCAACGGATGAACAATATGTCTTTGAAATCGTATAACAAATGGCTAGTCTTATTTTTATAATGATCAACAAAAGACTTAATTTGTGAAAGTTTGACTTCTTTGTCTCCTGTTACGTATTAGGTGTACTCACAAATTCAGATGGGTTTTCTTTTAATCCATAATTTCTAGAAAGATTCAAGGCCAAATAAAAACTTAAATAAACAATAATGGCATTTATTGAATCTTTCAACAAATGGCATGGGGAGGCAGGCCCTTTCAGTAACGTCTCAGAATCTGGGGTTATTTGCCAAAAAAATAAAAACCTGTGGTGGTGAATCTTCACTTAACCCATTATTGAACATCAAGTGCCATACGGTTCATGCAAGATAATTAAGCCAAAATAATTAATTAATTAATTATGATAGTTAGGTTCACATATCTTTTTTTATAATAAATATATGTGCAAAACTAACGGTCCAGAAGAATGATCTACGTGATGTCACTAAAATGCCTCGTATTTCCTGCATTTAAGATTTGTTTTCAACTAGCAATGTAGACTGATTTCCTTTAACAAACAAAAAAAAAGCAATGTAGACTGATAATAGAACCATTTTTCAAATCGATGTAAGTTTTTTTCCATTATAGTTTTAGAAATGATACTTATAAATGTCTTTTAAAATCCACTGATACGTTACCACTGATAACAAAGGGTTCCAAATCACCACAATTTGACCATTCTCTGCATCTTCTGAGTAATTTGCTTCATACCTCCAACCGGAAAAAGAGCGAGACATAAGAGATTCGATATTATTTTGCTTCACATGAGTTTCCAAAAGGCCACCTATTAATGGGCTATTAGCGGTTATCCACCGTTTAACTGATAATTGTCTTATATTGCCGTTAAAGCCCCGAACGTTCCAACAAAAACACTTCATAAGAAGTCAAAAGAGGGGCACCAAAGCACTTAGGCTTTAAAAGGAGAGACTGGTCGCGAAAGCGACTGTCGACTCGACGCTGAATCAATGAAATCAGAAGAGGAAGGGCAAACCAAGTTCAAATTGCCTGCCGAAGGAGATAAAGAAGAGGAAAGATCATAAAGCCTCTGCCTCTGTTGCTTACGAAAGCGCTTCCTTTCTTTTGCAGAGAGATGACCCGGGGGTTCCTCTACATTGGCATCCAAACGCTTCCGCAAGATAGCTTGAGCAGCAGTAATAACAGTTTCTTCTTCAGCAAACTGAGAAGTGGTAAGCGGATGGGAGGAAGGCTGCTTTTCTAAATCTGAACGAGAAGGAGAAGGAGGCTTTGATTTCCTAGCCACTCTGGTCCAACCCAAAGAAGAATCCTCTTTAGATGCCAAAGGCGAAAAAGGAGGACTAGCAGAACTCTGCTGCAATTCAGGGGAAGTAGCAACAACCGCTGTAACAGGAGCAGAAGACAGGTGAAGAGCTTCGTCTGAAGCTACGGCAACAACCGGAGGAGGAGAAAATGGTTTAAGGGAAGGAGGAGGTGGTACCACAGCCTGCACCAAGTTTCTAGATCTCGGCAACAGGGAAATCGGACAACGGAGCTGGAGATGGCCAAATTCCCCACAAAAGCAACACTTTGGTGGAAGGCTAGGATAGGATGTTGAGACCGTGACAGAATTCCCAAGCTTGTCTGTGATCCTGACGATAGAAGGCCGAACTTTAGCTAGTTCAACAACCACTTCGTGAATTCCGAATGAACAGGAATACCAACTCCAGAAGCTATTGTACTAAAACCAACTGTGGACCATAACTCTGGAGGAACGTTCTTAAACAGGACCCAAATCGGCGCATGCTCCAGATTCATGGGAGACAAATTGATAGAAGGTGACCAAAGAGAAACAGTGAACGAGCAATTACCAGCGTGCCAGAAGCCAACATCTAGAACCCAATTCCTGGTTACCTCACATGGGATGTAAATTAAGCAAATTCCTTTCGATTGGTACTTAACTGAAATGCGCCCTTGCTTGCCCCAGATGGGATTTAGATTTGAAAAAATCTTAGCTGGTGAAGGTGGATTCCCATGAAAGAAGGCAACTAAATGATCTTTCCAAAGTTGAGAAGGGCCCAGGGTAATTGAATCCGGCGCTCGAATGTTTGGAGTTCCATCAGACGAAAACGACAGAGTGGCAATCTTTGAAAGTGGTTGGAAGGATGCTTTGAATTTCGAAATCCAAGGAGTCGAAACGGGAATAGCCGGAGGGGCTAGCGCGGGCAAATCCGGCGAAATTGGAACCACCGTCGAACTTGGGAGAGAGATTTCCACCGGAATCAAGGTGGATGGGGGAAACGAACCTGAAGCGAAATCGGACCTTGACAACGGAGAAGTGACAGCAGCGGAGGGAAGAGGAAATGGATCCAGAAAAAGGAGATCTGGTGGGACCGTCGGAGGCGGATGGACGGCCGTATGAGTCGCCATGGAAGGAACAGAAGGAGGGGAGGAAAGAGTTCTCGCCGGTGAGCGTGAGGCTTCACCGCCGACAACGTTTAGAGATAAGACCTAATCGCCAAACATTTCGCACTTTCAGCGTTTAAAAAACTTGGATTTTTCAGTATATCCTTTCCATATGCAACAGTTGTTAATTCATTCCTATCAGTAAAAATGCAAAACATCACCAAATTGACTCCTTCCAACTATATCAAGAATCGCTCCTTCTTCACAAAAACACGATCTTCGTTAATACACTAATTAATGCACACACATCTTCTTCTTCACCCATTCTTCAGAACAATGGAGAGCCAACAACCAAATCTTGCATACACTACACAGAATCGTGAGGATAATTAAGCTGATTTGTGTGGCATTTTTCGGTTCGATTTCTGCTCCTTTTCAGCATCTTGATGTTTGTGCAACAATTATACTTGAAGTATGGAACATTTTTGCTTCCACGGTTCCACCTATGGACAACTTTCGCGTGGACATATGAAACAAATCAATGAACAACTAAAACAAAAAGCACAATAGTTGGTCAAATTATATCAGTTTGTGATGTATTTTCCAACAAGTGGTGGCAGAAGTTTTCATACCCAATTATATCAGTTTGTGATGTCTTTTCCAACAAGTCATTATGCTATGCTAATGACCTGAGCGTCGTGAAATTTTTCATAAGACAACTCAAATCTTTGAAGTTGATTGATTTCTAGTCTATCTTTGTCATTTTAGGTTTGAAGATTTTTTCTTCCACAGAGATCAAAGTCACAAGACTATTTTTTGGTTATTAAACGAGATTTCGATTTTAGTGTTATAACATTAGTTACCATTTATTGTATTTGTCAACTAGAGTAACACTTCTCTCTATATATTTTGTATTCTTTATTATTATTTATTTTGTTTAACCTTTTTTTTAATAGGGTGAATGTAGCCGTCGAATACCGCATGTATCGAATTTTTTAGTGGATTTAAAATATGATATCATTTGACTGGTCAAGTGAAAATGGTTAGATAATTTCGAGAGAAATCAATAAAGTAATTTCTTCCCAAATGGAAACCAATAATACACCACAACTTGGTTAATATTTTGTATTCTTTGAATACAAGTTGGTGATGTTTTTTTTTCTTCTTGAAACGTGGTTGTGTTTATTGTGGAGACATAAGATGATAATACCATTAATTTAGCTTCTGAATCGAAGACACAATTCGAGAAGATAAATCTCACGTCATGATTTATTTACCAGAAAGAGATTTGGCGATATCGGTAAAGCAATATATAAAGTAGTTTCGGCGTTGCAATACATGGTAAAGTAATTGACCAAACGAATTTCGTTCTTACTTTATTTAGTGCAATGTCTATTTCACTAGCTCTTATAATATACGTGGAAGGTTCATATATTATCTACAAACTTTGTTTTTAATAATGGATTTTTTTTTTACAAACTTTACGATAAAATATAATTTATCAAATTCAAAGACACGTGAAAGAGTTTGGCCTATAAATTCGACCCCACAAAAAGAAAAATCAATATCAACTCACAATGATTGTTTTTTTTTTGTGTGGAGAAAATGGTTAATTTACAATCATTTCGAGTAAAGAAAAAAAATAACTTTGAATTTTCAATGTCAAATTTTTGGGAGAATTTCAAAAGTATCAATTTTATGATACAAATTTTCAAAAATACACTATTTATTACTCCTTTTCAAATTTAACATTTTTATAAACGTTTATAAAAAATTCAATTTATAAAAGTTTATAAAACATGTTTATAAGAATTTATAAACATGGTATAAGCATTATGAAACATATTTTATAAATCTTTATAAACATGTTTTATACTCTTATAAATTTAAATTTTTATAAAAACGTTTTATAAACGTTTATAAAAATGATATTTTTGAAAATAGTAACAAACAGTGGTACTTTTAAAAAATGATATCATAAAAATGGTATTTCTCAAAATTTCAGAATTTCTTTCTTTGAAGTCGAAAACCTAATTTTGAATTCGTAACTGATAAAAAATAATTATCAATAAATATATTCAGGGAGACAAAAAAAAAACACAACAATAAATGCAGCAAAAATCGATTTTGATTTACATATTCTGAATAAAATGGACGGTATTCGTTATGAAACTTTAGTGCCGACTTCTTGGAAAGTTACCAAAAAAAAGTAAAACAACAGTCATAAAACAATAAAATAAAATTTAAATAACAGAATTGGTTTACAAATATCACCAAAGTGGTGGTTCTCGGATTCCCATTTCAAGTCATATCACCAGATTTCTAAATTATCAGTCAGACCCTATCGACCGCAGTAGTGTAAACACGACTCAAATAATACTTTAGTTCGTTGACTAAAAATACTTTAGTTCGTTGACTAAAAAAACTTTAGTTCATGTTAGTCTTTGATACTGATTGATTCATGTTTATAATTACTTTTTCTAACATTATATAAATTTGATTTCTAAAAGTAGTGATATATATATATATATATATATATATATATCTAGTTCAATATAAAAATGTTAATCCCATATCTGA
Organism: Alliaria petiolata; assembly: GCA_020283515.1. Taxonomy (NCBI): domain Eukaryota; kingdom Viridiplantae; phylum Streptophyta; class Magnoliopsida; order Brassicales; family Brassicaceae; genus Alliaria; species Alliaria petiolata. The sequence continues at coordinate 414,446,435 of JAHZTW010000001.1, forward strand.
ATTTAAATTTTTTGTAGTTTAATAGTGTATATATCATATAAATTTATAAATGTGTTTTTATTTCAAAATTTAAATATATACTAAGAAAAAACCCATGTTAAAAATATTGCTAGGCATTTATTGGCCGGTTGAGTTGGACCTAGCGTCTAACTAACTAATCGGAGATTATTCATGATTAACCGAAGACTAGTTTTAAAAAAAAAATTGCGTTTAATTTATATAAATTTATAGTGCTAGTAAGTTTTAACATATTTTATAATTCAATTGGTTTACATATGGTGCATGATTGTGTGAGTGGTGGATTCGATTTATGGTCGTCACTCGTAGTTTACAAGTAAACCATCTTTTTATCGCGTTTTAAAATTATTTTAATACCAAATTGGTAGATTTATCATAAAACATTTTAACTCAAATCTAACTTAAATTTTTTTGACACTTTCATTTTTTTGTTTAAATAAAAGTAAATAAATCAATAATTTTACTAACTATTCGGATAAGGCGGGCGAGTAATCATGTTAGATGTACGAATAATCGGACAAACGATTAATAAGACCAATTATACGTTAATTGGTGCGGAGCAGTAAGGCCTAATATATTTGCGGGAGATTAATTGGTTACGCGGGTGATTTTTTTAACAGAGGAAAAATCTAATCATTTTGTATTTGCATGTCATCCAATTCTATAAATTTGGGTCCTTTCAGACTTTCCTTCTCTTTCTAGTGAATGAAATGTATAAAAAAAGAGAGAGAGATGAAAAATAATGTATGTTTTTGAAAACAAAAGAAAGTGAAAGAAAGAAAAAAGAAAGAGAGAATATAATTGAAAGAAAAAAAATTACGTCTTATTTCTGATTAAAAAACGTTTTAATAGTATTTTCATATTCTTTTCTTGTTATTTGATCAGCTAACTGAAAAACGAATCTTCATATACGCGAGATGGAATCAATTATTTGAAGAGTATGTACAATTATTTGAAGAGTATGTACCTACATGCTATATCTTTTCTACTTTCTCAATGTTGCGAATTAGGTGGTTCAAATTTATCTTTTCATATCCCGTGTGAAATAAAAAAAGAACAAAAATCAAAATATAGAGGATTTACACTTGAATATGTGCTACTCTTAAAACCTAAGAAGATCATCCTCTTACCCTCTAGACTCATAAGAGTGATCGAGCAATTACCTAGTGATAACTGATAAGTGTGTTGTCTTTGCGTTTCCTCATCCAAAAGTGCTCATTGAACGGAGTAGCATGGTCAAACTACCAATATTTTGCTCGAATTGAAAATGAAGTCACCGATCGAGTTGTTCGAGCTTTTGTAAAATTTCAAACATCTCTAAGTCAGACTAAAGGACCAAAGATTAATTAAGAATTTTTGAGACTTAGTTTGCCTAAATTAATAATATTTATGAGGACAAAAAAGTTGTTTTATACTAATATATTTACCATCTTTATTAAGTTCTCATAATAAAGTCAAAAGTATCCCTTAGTTAATTTAAAATAGAGGAAAAAGTCAATAAATACTCAATTTTCAAAATGTGTCAACTAAATACTGAACTTTTCATAAAACAACTAAATAATCAACTTTTAGTTTTTTTAGCTAAGAAAGTATCTCATTATACTATTGGTATTAACTAGGAGTTAGGCGTGGACAAAAAACCCAAACACGAAAACTCGAACCGGAATCGACCCGAAATAACCGGTTCGGATCGGATTCGGTTATTAGCTTTTTTATCCGACGGGTCGTGAGTTTCAGAACCGTGAGTATCGGTTCGGTTCCGGTTCCTACCCGGAACCGATCGGATACCCGGATAATTTTTTTTTTTTTAGTTAGTGAGTGAGGGTTTTGTGATTCGATTTTCCGACGAACCAGAGGGATCCAGAAGTCGATCTGCATATGGTTTCAAAGATCTCGCAGTCAGCTATTCAGATCTTCTTTCCGTTACCGATTCAGATGTATATTCAATCCGAAAATCAGTTTACAAGTTGATGAAAATTCACTGTTTAAAAAAATATAATTTTTAATTTGATTTTTTTTTTGGGTATGCATTTACATTTCGGGTATATGGATATTTTTTTATTATTTCGGGTATAATCAAGTAAAAAAATCCGACCCGAACCGAAACCGAATGAAAACCGAAAATTTTCGGGTTTTAAACGTTTTGAGGTTTGAGATCCGAACCGATAAGAACCGAACCGAAACCGAATCGAAATTCCATGAGTTCCTATATGGGTATTAAATCACTCTACCCGATAGATCCGGAACCGATCGGGTAGGACCCGGAACCGACTCGAATATCCGAATGTCCAGACCTACTAGAAATGTTTTACACAGAAAACAAAGTTTAGAGGTGTTCAAATTAGCAAAACCAAATCAAACCGAATGAAACTGAACTAAATAGAGCAATATGGTATATTTTTGATTATATCATATAAACCATATAGACATCAAAAAACTGTAGGATATGAATATTGTTTTGTTATAAACTGATTAAAATAATCGATTAAACCGAGTAAAATCTTGATAAATTAATATTTGATTAATTAAGAAACAAGACAAATAATAAATTTTATCGGTCCTAAATTGGATCATTATTTTAAAAGAATAAAATTGCATAAAACTATGTTTTATTTTAGATTCCTATCAGATTTCACAATTTGCAATAAAAGTAAAAGAAAAATAATTCTATTTATTATGCTCGAGGAAAATGTAAAATACAATAAATTTATAAGGAATATGTTCCTCTACTATCAAATACCAAATAGCCTTTCAGAAAAATATAAAACTAAATTTAAATTACTAAAAATTACATTATATGCCACTTATACTAAATCGTGAGGAAATTATATTTCTATTAAGTATTAAAAAATTCTTTACCATATCATACTCTCTCTATCTTCTGATTTTCTCTTCGAGATGTATTATATTAATTATTTAAAACTATTATATCTTCCATTTCGATTTTATTTGATCATGTGTTTGTAGGAAATGAATCATCACATCATCTATATAATAAAAAAACATAGAGATTTTTTCGCATATTATATGATTTGATTTATAAAAATGAATATATACTACTCAATATGTTAAAAACCATACATCAGATATGAAGATAAGTAGTGGTACAGAAACATATTATAAAAAGGATCAAAATAACAAAAAACGTAAGAATAGAGAACTTTAGTTAACAGCCGTCAAACTTTGAAAGATTTTTTTTTTTTTAATTGAACCATATATTTAAAATGAATAAAAATAATAAGTATAACTATTTTAACTTGACTTAAAATAAAATAATATAACATTTTAACTTGATAAAAATGTTATAATAATATATATATTTTAACTTGATAAAAATTATATATTATAAAAATATCAACTTAATAATATATCAGAAATATTTAAATTTGATAAAAATTAAAATTCGACTAATTTAAATTCATTTAAAATTTTATAATATTTTGACTTCATCAAATTTTCAAAATATTAGAAATATCGATGATATGTTGAAAAAAACAATAATTGTTAAATAATTGGGTATATAAAAAATAGATTCCAAATCAAATAATAATTTTAGCAACGAATACAATATGTTTTATAATTAAAAATATATTAAATTTATTTAATAATTATTTCAGCTTGTTTTCAGTTAACTTGGGAATATATAGTTTTTAGTCGCATTTATTTTTGGATTTGTGATTAAATATGTGCCACTTAATTGCCAGAGGTGGTTTTGGTGTTCACGTGTGTATCCTCTTTGACTATTCCTTTGGGTTCAGAGGTGTTTGGTTTGGATAGAGTTTCGAGTTTCGGTTTCGTCTATTCGTTGGTATCCTGTTGTAGAGCAATCTGCTAGCCTCTCTTTGGTGCTTTTGTGAGGTGTTAAGGTTCGGTTTTAAAGCAAAACAGTGGGTTCGTTCATCAGCTTTTCTCTTGCGAGGAGGTCATCGGTCTTCAACCTGTAGATTGTTGAGGCTAGGTTTCGCGAGTGTCCGCATGTAAGAGCTTTTGATCCATTTGGTGTTTTTCCGGTTCAATTTCAAGGTCCTTTCCTTGTAAGCTGTTCTTCTTTCCCGATGTCTTTGTGCTTTTGAAGAGTATTTATGGAGTCGTTGTTGTTCTCTCGTTGGTCATTGTTGCTATTGTCTCTTGCCGGTGGAGTTCGAGATGTGTTTTGCCGTGTGGTTGGTTCTATTGTTGAAGGCAATTTGGTTTGTGTTCACTCTCGGTGCTCTTTGTCTTTCGGCGTTACTAATGGTCTATGTTCAAGTCCTTCTTTGGGGTTGGCTTAATGTTTATGGTTTTGCATTTAGTGACTCATTTCCTCTATTTCAATCTGCTTTCGTTTCCTTTGTAAATTCTTCTAATCAATATATCCTTCGGTTGAAAAAAAAAAAATTTGCCAGAAGTAGACAGAAAGAAAGGCTGACTCACATAGTCCCATTGTAGTTCACTACCGCCGAATTTGCACTCAATAATACGACAACAACACAACCAATTTAATCGCTTATTTATAATTTATAATTGTATTAAAAGAAACATTGCCTAGTGAAAAACAAAAACAGTGCCTATAAATTTCCCTATTTGCATTAGATATATGATTAAAATATATTTTTAGTCAGCTACCAATATTGTAACTTCTACATAGAGAGATGTTAAATAGATTCGGATCCGAATTTATGTGTTTGAGATGGTTTTGGACCACTTTGACTTTAAAAACTCCTAAAAATCTAGCTTAGTCGGCAAATTTGCTTTTTATTTGTTAAGATATCGGACTTAATGAATGTTAATATGTTATAATAGATGGCTGTTCAAAAAAAAAAAATTATATTATGAGAATCCAGCGAGGATAAACTGTCAAGCCTTCACAAAATTTGCAAAAAAATAGAGTGGACAATGAATGGTCAAAGGAAAAGTCTTCTTCTCTTTTTCTTATTATAGTTTCTGCTTTTGAAACTTGTCTTTCTTTCTCATATATTTCAAGTAAATGTATGCTTAATTTTCTCCTTTGTAACTTTTTAAAAACTGTATGATTTTCGAGTCATAGTTATAACATTTATATTTTTTAAATTGCAAATTCTTTTTTTAAAAAAAAGAAACAAAAAAAACTCTTAAGTGGATTACTGGATACAAGATCAAGATGTATATTTATTTGATGATAGTAAATGATATTTCAGAGATTTCAACAGAACAAAATACAAATTTTGAAGNAGGCAAGGAACAAAACAGTCTTGAGGTCCTTAGCTTTATTTTGATGCTGACTGGTTCTTATTGATTATTTTGTTTCATCTTCTTCTGCTTATTTTCTTCTTTTTTTGGAACAGAAGTTAAATATCACATTTGATTTATCAAATGATGACTGGCTTCATGAACTATCAAAGGATCATCTATCTCGTTTATTCCACTTACTGGGGACCCTGTCTCTTATACACATCTAGATGTGTATAAGAGACAGGATTTCAACAGAACAAAATACAAATTTTGAAGGGACAATTATTCATAATAAGTATATTAGAGGAGGAAATAACGATTTGTCCAACATGAATCTTTGTCTCAATAAATTAGGTGACAAATTTATTTGTATGACTCGGATAAGTGGATAACAACAACAAAATAAATATAAATATAATTCTAGATCGAGTATCTTAGAATTAAAAAAGAGTTCCAGTTTTCTGGAGTTGCATCTGAAATTTATTGTCCAAAGAAATTTGGATGTAGTAGAGTAGAGATGTGCTTGATTGGAGAATTAGGTATTGTATTTGTACCTCAAGATACTCCAAACATTCTCTCAATAAAAAAAAAAACTTTAAAACATATCTCTAGTTCTCTACTAAACTCAATTTTCTTGTTTTAGAGTAAAGATTACAAACTTTGTATTTGTTGGAGAAAAAACATACACTGATCTTTTGTCTAAACCAACATATAGTAACATACGATGTCTTCATGGTTAAACAATAATCATGATTTTTGCAGGTGTATCGAATGTACGAAATGCAAACCAGGATATTTCGTGAGGAAAATTATATGAGGAAATATTAATATAAGTAAGTTTTAAATTTCTGGATAACAGATATTCATGCATATGTGGGATTTTCAGAGAATATTTCAAAATTTGAAGCTGTAATTAAAGGTTTGATGTACCATAATGGAAGGCATCCTATGAATGCAAAAGGCAATATATATTCCCATAGATTAAACTCCGGAGCATAGAGAAGAGAAATAAAATATAATCTTATGGGCCAAATGCACATCCATACATCCTTATCTAATATACATTCTTATCTACTAAATTAACATAATGAAAACAATAAGGAAATCATCCTAATGGAATATTAGAATCTGCGTTTGAAAAGAACATTATATATATATATATTGCTAAACAAAACTTGAGAAACAAATGAAGATGCCACTCGTGATGCTAACGATCATCTCTATTTAGCTTTACAAAAAGATGTGTCTCTTTCTAACAACTTTGTTCTTCAATGGGTTTATGCGTTAGCCTACAATTGTGAAGGAATCTACAATGGTNGTTTTCTAAGCTATCTCCTAAAGGACAATCTGAAAAGATCAACATATCTAGGCATTTATCTCATGTGTCCTTTATAGGGATAATAACACGAAAATACTGGAATATCTTCGTGATACCTGGACTAAAGATCGGAGCTGTCTCTTATACACATCTAGATGTGTATAAGAGACAGGTTCAATACAGTGAAACTATATAAGAATACTCATTTCATGCAGTCACTACGAAAAATACGGCGGAAGACGCCGGTTAATTAAAGTTATTTGGTAAACCGATTTTAAAATTTCTAATTGGAAACGAGTTGGCGTCGGTTAAGAAACTGACTTTAGCTAAACCTCTTAATTACCAGTACTCTCATTTGTCAAAGAATTAAAATAAACGTAAAACTTAACGTCATTTGGTTAAATGAGGCCAATATATTTAATGTCGGACGATGTTAAGTCGATGTTTAAACTAGGACTGTTAAATCTGAATATCGGTTCGGTTTTTTCTGTTTTTCAGTTAGTAAAAAATAGCTACTATTTTAATACTATATCTAGTTTGGTTTGGTTCGGTTTGGATATTTTCGGTTTTTGTTTATTCGGTTTTTAACCAAAAATTAAAAGTTTTGTTTGATATAATGTGGATTTCGGTTTTTTTATAGAAAATTAGAAATGGTAACAAATTCCATATAAATTATAGTTTATGGTTCGGTTAATGATTTAGTGTTCATTTCTTTGTTATGGTTCCATATAAAGTTTTTTTTTTATTTTTAATAATTTAAGATTAGGTTAATTATATTGTTTTATTTGAAAATTTGTTTAGACATTAAATTTTCAGGGTTACATGATTTACATATTTATTGTATACTATATACTATTATATTGTATACTATATACAATTATATTATAATTTAAAATTATTCGGTTTTTTCGGTTTTATCGGTTTTATCGGTTAATATCCAAACCATATCCGCATCCTACGGTTTTGAAATTATTACATCCGTACGGTTAATATAGTATATCCATATTTCAACCACATATTGTATTTCGGTTCGGTTCAGTTCGATTCGATTTTACCGGATTGAACAGCCCTCGTTCAAACCGATGTTATTACTTTTGAGTCATTTAGTAACCAACGTTAACTCAAACATTAAACGTCGTTACAAACCGTTTCTGTTGTAGTGAGTGATTGAATGAAGAAATCTGATTTAAGTTAGTTATTGTTTCATTTCTAGAAAAAATAAAATACACCTAATATTTTTAGATTAGTTGATTATTGTAACACCACTGAAAAAAAAACATGCAGAATTTTTGAATTATCTGTGAATACACGATGTCTTATACTCTTATGATTTGTTCAGTTGATGAGCGACTGAAAAAGAAGAAGATGAAAACTCTGAATAAAATCAGGTAGAATTTCAAAACATTTTCATGTTACTACTAATTAAAATCTAAAATTTTATATTAATATTTTATATTCGTGACCATATGGTTTGGGTATAAGTTAGTGGGCTAACCATATGGGTTGGGTATTAGTTAGTGGGCCATTAAGAAAGCCCAAAAATAACTGGTCAAGTTATCCGAATTTTGGCGGGTCAGAGATCTTTACTGTACGAATATTCGTAAAAACAACACAGCGTGGATCGAGATGGGTCTCTCCTCTCGTATGAACATTCATCCTTTACCCGACACATTTAATCAAGAAATCTGAATAATTAAAGTTTTTCCTTTTAAGAAAAAAAAAAGGAATTAAAATCCTCGAATTGCTCGAAACAAAATTTTAGTCATTTGTAGTTTTTCCAGATCCTTTGTCCCTTTGTTTTTTTGTTCTTTCACATTGGTATCTGAAGTGCTTGTCCCATTGTTCTTTTCCCAGAAGCTGAAACAATCTGGGATTTCGTCAGATCTTGATCTGAAAACCTGCAGGTTCTGTTCTGCTCACCGATTGTTGTAATTTCATTACGTTTGTAATCTGCAATGATTCTTAAAAAACGAAGCTTTTGTTCGAATCAATTTACTCTGAAAATGGGTTTGTTTGTCTCTCTGCTATTTTTACATATTTTAGAGAAATGTTTTTGCACCGATTTGGTATTTTGGTTTGGTTCCTTGCAATTTATAAGCTTAGATGAAACCCATCAAGACCTAATCTTTGGTATTAGAAATGACACGAAAAGTTTCCCAATTTCGTTATTTTGAGTACTTATTTTGCTAAAAGCTGAAATTGTTATGAAGATGATGATCTAGTGGTTACTTTGTTTGCATAATCTATATGAGACCATTACATTCAATTCGAATAACCCTTTTTTTGTGTGCAGGTGCTTGTTGCTGTGGAATTCCTCATTGAGTTAGAAAAGAGTTGATTAATCATTCTGGTTCAAAACACACATTCAAAGATTCTAGAAAGTTATGTGAGTTTCTTCTTTCACATATGTTACACCGTCTTGGATGGTTATTTGGATTGAGCAGAAGAAGTAGACAAGCAAAGGCGCTTGATGCGAAACCTTACATAACAAGGGTTAATCCAGTACTGATGGTTGACACGGTTCAAGAGATTGCCATTTATATCCATAGGTTTCATAACCTTGATCTTTTTCAGCAAGGGTATGGTTGGAGCTTGTTGTTTTTCTCTCTGATTACATTTTTAAGCTTCTACTTCAACTGAGTTTTTGATCATTTCTCAAAATTCCTCAGATGGTATCAGATAAAAATCAGCATGAGATGGGAGGATGGTGATAACGTAACTCGTGGTATACCTTCTCGAGTTGTTCAGTATGAAGGTACTGTGTATATAGCTTTCTTATGAATTAGTTCCTTTTCTTGTTTTGTCCGTGTGATTGAGTACGCATGTCTGAGATCAGTATCCTGTAGTTCTAGGTTTCTTCGTTTATATTGTTTTCTGAAAACCAGAGATAGTTACTATTCTTGTTCTGTGTGCTGTGAGAATATATTTTGAGTATAATTAGAACAGAGAGAATTGGTTTTTGTTTACAGCTCCCGAATCTGGCTCTAGTGGAGTGTGGAGGATAGATGATAAAGATAATAGTTTCTTAACACAGCCCTTCCGAATCAAATATGCAAGGCAGGATATTCGTCTGTGTATGATGATCTCATTTACTTTGCCACTGCAACGATATGAGGTAGCAATCCTTATTATGCATTTTAACAAATTCGAAAGTAAAAAGAGATAGTTGAATGAATTAATCCCCCAGGAAATGGACTGAACGATAACCATCCTGCGTGGATATTGCATTTATGAAGTTGTGAAAATGATTCTGGTTATGCAGGGGTCAGCTACATCTGCTGCTATATTAAAATTTGAGCTCATGTATGCTCCCTCTATGGATAATTCATCAACGAAGCATTTAGATGCTTTACCTTCTGCAGTTCATGAGTTTCGTATTCCGCCAAAAGCTCTCACAGGCTTGCATTCATACTGTCCAGTGCATTTTGATACACTTCATGCGGTTCTTGTCGATGTGAGTGTCCACATCAGTGTATTGAAATCTGCTGCTTACAGACGACCTGCAAGTCTATCAAGGTTTGTCAAAAAA
>JAHZTW010000001.1:414459567-414484593 GCA_020283515.1 Alliaria petiolata
TTTTTTGTTTTATTGCACATCGGGTACGTCTAATCTTTTGGGCTTTGAAGATGCCGTGGAAATATGCCAGTATCAAACGAAGAGTTATCGACTTCACAAATCGATATTCAAATGTGAAACCTTTTAAAAATCGAAACTTCGTTTTCTTCATCTTTTTTCCAAGACTGTTATTGCTATCTTATGATATTTTTTCAAGAGATCGTGTTTGTAAATATAGAAAAGTTGAAATGTTATACATTTTGAGTTTCATATTTAATACAGTGAAACTATATAAGAATACTCATTTCATGCAGTCACTACGAAAAATACGGCGGAAGACGCCGGTTAATTAAAGTTATTTGGTAAACCGATTTTAAAATTTCTAATTGGAAACGAGTTGGCGTCGGTTAAGAAACTGACTTTAGCTAAACCTCTTAATTACCAGTACTCTCATTTGTCAAAGAATTAAAATAAACGTAAAACTTAACGTCATTTGGTTAAATGAGGCCAATATATTTAATGTCGGACGATGTTAAGTCGATGTTTAAACTAGGACTGTTAAATCTGAATATCGGTTCGGTTTTTTCTGTTTTTCAGTTAGTAAAAAATAGCTACTATTTTAATACTATATCTAGTTTGGTTTGGTTCGGTTTGGATATTTTCGGTTTTTGTTTATTCGGTTTTTAACCAAAAATTAAAAGTTTTGTTTGATATAATGTGGATTTCGGTTTTTTTATAGAAAATTAGAAATGGTAACAAATTCCATATAAATTATAGTTTATGGTTCGGTTAATGATTTAGTGTTCATTTCTTTGTTATGGTTCCATATAAAGTTTTTTTTTTATTTTTAATAATTTAAGATTAGGTTAATTATATTGTTTTATTTGAAAATTTGTTTAGACATTAAATTTTCAGGGTTACATGATTTACATATTTATTGTATACTATATACTATTATATTGTATACTATATACAATTATATTATAATTTAAAATTATTCGGTTTTTTCGGTTTTATCGGTTTTATCGGTTAATATCCAAACCATATCCGCATCCTACGGTTTTGAAATTATTACATCCGTACGGTTAATATAGTATATCCATATTTCAACCACATATTGTATTTCGGTTCGGTTCAGTTCGATTCGATTTTACCGGATTGAACAGTCCTCGTTCAAACCGATGTTATTACTTTTGAGTCATTTAGTAACCAACGTTAACTCAAACATTAAACGTCGTTACAAACCGTTTCTGTTGTAGTGAGTGATTGAATGAAGAAATCTGATTTAAGTTAGTTATTGTTTCATTTCTAGAAAAAATAAAATACACCTAATATTTTTAGATTAGTTGATTATTGTAACACCACTGAAAAAAAAACATGCAGAATTTTTGAATTATCTGTGAATACACGATGTCTTATACTCTTATGATTTGTTCAGTTGATGAGCGACTGAAAAAGAAGAAGATGAAAACTCTGAATAAAATCAGGTAGAATTTCAAAACATTTTCATGTTACTACTAATTAAAATCTAAAATTTTATATTAATATTTTATATTCGTGACCATATGGTTTGGGTATAAGTTAGTGGGCTAACCATATGGGTTGGGTATTAGTTAGTGGGCCATTAAGAAAGCCCAAAAATAACTGGTCAAGTTATCCGAATTTTGGCGGGTCAGAGATCTTTACTGTACGAATATTCGTAAAAACAACACAGCGTGGATCGAGATGGGTCTCTCCTCTCGTATGAACATTCATCCTTTACCCGACACATTTAATCAAGAAATCTGAATAATTAAAGTTTTTCCTTTTAAGAAAAAAAAAAAGAATTAAAATCCTCGAATTGCTCGAAACAAAATTTTAGTCATTTGTAGTTTTTCCAGATCCTTTGTCCCTTTGTTTTTTTGTTCTTTCACATTGGTATCTGAAGTGCTTGTCCCATTGTTCTTTTCCCAGAAGCTGAAACAATCTGGGATTTCGTCAGATCTTGATCTGAAAACCTGCAGGTTCTGTTCTGCTCACCGATTGTTGTAATTTCATTACGTTTGTAATCTGCAATGATTCTTAAAAAACGAAGCTTTTGTTCGAATCAATTTACTCTGAAAATGGGTTTGTTTGTCTCTCTGCTATTTTTACATATTTTAGAGAAATGTTTTTGCACCGATTTGGTATTTTGGTTTGGTTCCTTGCAATTTATAAGCTTAGATGAAACCCATCAAGACCTAATCTTTGGTATTAGAAATGACACGAAAAGTTTCCCAATTTCGTTATTTTGAGTACTTATTTTGCTAAAAGCTGAAATTGTTATGAAGATGATGATCTAGTGGTTACTTTGTTTGCATAATCTATATGAGACCATTACATTCAATTCGAATAACCCTTTTTTTGTGTGCAGGTGCTTGTTGCTGTGGAATTCCTCATTGAGTTAGAAAAGAGTTGATTAATCATTCTGGTTCAAAACACACATTCAAAGATTCTAGAAAGTTATGTGAGTTTCTTCTTTCACATATGTTACACCGTCTTGGATGGTTATTTGGATTGAGCAGAAGAAGTAGACAAGCAAAGGCGCTTGATGCGAAACCTTACATAACAAGGGTTAATCCAGTACTGATGGTTGACACGGTTCAAGAGATTGCCATTTATATCCATAGGTTTCATAACCTTGATCTTTTTCAGCAAGGGTATGGTTGGAGCTTGTTGTTTTTCTCTCTGATTACATTTTTAAGCTTCTACTTCAACTGAGTTTTTGATCATTTCTCAAAATTCCTCAGATGGTATCAGATAAAAATCAGCATGAGATGGGAGGATGGTGATAACGTAACTCGTGGTATACCTTCTCGAGTTGTTCAGTATGAAGGTACTGTGTATATAGCTTTCTTATGAATTAGTTCCTTTTCTTGTTTTGTCCGTGTGATTGAGTACGCATGTCTGAGATCAGTATCCTGTAGTTCTAGGTTTCTTCGTTTATATTGTTTTCTGAAAACCAGAGATAGTTACTATTCTTGTTCTGTGTGCTGTGAGAATATATTTTGAGTATAATTAGAACAGAGAGAATTGGTTTTTGTTTACAGCTCCCGAATCTGGCTCTAGTGGAGTGTGGAGGATAGATGATAAAGATAATAGTTTCTTAACACAGCCCTTCCGAATCAAATATGCAAGGCAGGATATTCGTCTGTGTATGATGATCTCATTTACTTTGCCACTGCAACGATATGAGGTAGCAATCCTTATTATGCATTTTAACAAATTCGAAAGTAAAAAGAGATAGTTGAATGAATTAATCCCCCAGGAAATGGACTGAACGATAACCATCCTGCGTGGATATTGCATTTATGAAGTTGTGAAAATGATTCTGGTTATGCAGGGGTCAGCTACATCTGCTGCTATATTAAAATTTGAGCTCATGTATGCTCCCTCTATGGATAATTCATCAACGAAGCATTTAGATGCTTTACCTTCTGCAGTTCATGAGTTTCGTATTCCGCCAAAAGCTCTCACAGGCTTGCATTCATACTGTCCAGTGCATTTTGATACACTTCATGCGGTTCTTGTCGATGTGAGTGTCCACATCAGTGTATTGAAATCTGCTGCTTACAGACGACCTGCAAGTCTATCAAGGTTTGTCAAAAAAACGTTTGGATTCGACATAATCTACTATGTAGTCTTCTTAAGTTCATATATCTATGCTTAGTTGATATCTCAAGGTGTTTTGATACAGTGGCGTAAGTAACAGTAAGAATGTCGGTGGCGGGAGTGTTCAATCTTTCAAGAAAGTATGTGCCTAAGGTTCATTAATTTTCAATCTTTTGCTTTTTGTCTAGATTTTGAAAATGTCTTATTGATTGGTTGCTAAATTGTTGATTCAATAGGCACTTGGACTGCTTGCTTCTGCTGACAAGAAAATGGTCTCATTTGTTAAAGCATTACTCGGAGCTCGCGATATTTTGCTCGAGGAAATGCAGAGACTTAGCAAGGCAGTTGGTCAATCAATTGATCTGTCTGACTTTGTATCAAATATGAACAATGTTCCTTCATCTCACTCAGCAGTTGCCGGTTCAGGACAAGGCAAGGAACAAAACAGTCTTGAGGTCCTTAGCTTTATTTTGATGCTGACTGGTTCTTATTGATTATTTTGTTTCATCTTCTTCTGCTTATTTTCTTCTTTTTTTGGAACAGAAATTAAATATCACATTTGATTTATCAAATGATGACTGGCTTCATGAACTATCAAAGGATCATCTATCTCGTTTATTCCACTTACTGGGGACCCAGCTGCATTATCTATGGAACACGTTTCTTGGATTTCACCGGTAATTGCTTTTGGACTTAATTGATCTAAGATCGTTTTCTAAGCTATCTCCTAAAGGACAATCTGAAAAGATCAACATATCTAGGCATTTATCTCATGTGTCCTTTATAGGGATAATAACACGAAAATACTGGAATATCTTCGTGATATCTGGACGAAAGATCGGAGAGCTGAATGGTCAATATGGATGGTGTACTCTAAGGTTGAAATGCCCCATCATTTTATAAATAGTGGAATGAGTGATATCATAAACCACAGTGCACATAAAAGGGCCTCGAGCGTGTTGAAGTTGACTGATGTGAGTTTAGTGTTCTGTTTCTTTTTACCAAATTTTGTGAGGCCTGGCTCATCCGGTTTTTGCTCTGATGCAGCCTGCTCAACTTGCAGCTAACCGTGCTGAACTTCACCGTCGAAGTATAGCGCAGATGCGGGTTTGTTCTGTTCTATGTTCTTGATTTAGTTCCCTATTGGCTTCATAAGCTGTTGGTTTTGATGTGTCAAATGCAATTGTTGGTGCAGATTAACAACCGTTCAATACAAGACATGCATATACTTGGAGATCCTATGCGGGTTCCTATAATTATAGTTGAACGTGTCTTGAATGCACCAAGACGCACTTTAAGTGATAATTCGTACTTGAGACATGTGGATATGCTCGAGTCTGGCTTGCTCAATGATGAAACAGAAGAAACAAAAGCTACCAACTCCAAGCAAAGTGCCCGTGAACTAAAGATCGTTGTTTTTGTTCATGGTTTTCAGGCAAGCTATAGTAGCTAGGTCCTTTCGTTTTTCGATCTATTTTTTTCGCACACTTGATAGAAATTTTGTTAATATTTGTTACCGTAGGGGCATCACTTGGACTTAAGGCTTGTTCGGAATCAGTGGCTTATGATAGATCCGAAGATAGAGTTTCTCATGTCCGAGGCGAATGAGGAGAAAACACATGGAGATTTCAGGGAAATGGGACAAAGGCTCGCGCAAGAAGTTGTTTCTTTCCTCAAGAGGAAGAAGGATAGATACGCGAGACACGGGCATTTGAAAAGCATCAAGCTTAGTTTTGTTGGGCATTCCATTGGTAACGTCATCATCAGAACAGCAATCGCCGGTAAATGTTCTTAGAAATCGCCGGTAAATCTTGAATGACTTTTAGTTTTGTTTCTGTGTGTTTAATGCCAATCTTTGTATTGTTCTTGCTGTTTCAGATAGTTTAATGGAACCATACAGGAAGTATCTACACACATATCTATCGCTTTCGGGTCCTCACTTGGGTTATCTGTACAGTACAAACTCTTTGTTTAATTCCGGGCTTTGGCTCCTCAAGAAGTTAAAGAGCACACAGGTTATTCATCAGCTTACACTCACAGATGATCCTGATCTCCGACACACTTTCTTTTACAAACTCTGCAAGGTAGAGAGAAAGAAAGATCTCAAACTTGTCATTCGATTCAGCATGCTTTCTGCAGAAACATATTTTTGTTGTTCGGTTCTAATATCCGGTTTTGAATTCTTTCTTTTGCAGCAAAAGACATTGGAAAATTTCAAAAACATAATTCTCCTGTCGTCGCCTCAGGTACACTTTGAGCCTTGTGAAGCTAATAAAACATCTTTCGTTTCTAGAAATTTATCGGATTATAGGCGATATAGAGCTCAGAAAACATGTGACTGTTGTGTATAACACAGGATGGTTATGTTCCATATCACTCAGCAAGAATCGAATCGTGCCAACCGGCGTCATTCGACAGCACGAAAAGGGGAATCGCGTTCTTGGAAATGCTGAATAACTGTATGGACCAAATACGTGGACCGGCACCCGAAGCACCCCATCAGCAAAGGGTGTTCATGCGCTGCGACGTCAACTTCGACATGACTGTCTAAGGACGTAACCTGAACTCATTCATCGGACGTGCTGCTCACATCGAGTTCTTGGAGTCTGATATCTTTGCAAGATTCATAATGTGGTCATTCCAAGAACTATTCCGCTGATTTTTTTTCCTTAAAGAGAATGTGGAAATTTTGGTGATTACAGGGAGAGAGATATGAACTGTTGTATATTAGCTTATATAGGATATAGTTTGGTTATACAATTGTTTTTTAAGAGAAAAGTTAAAACAACAATAGAAAAGACTGTGTTTTCAAACGTTTTTGAAGTTAACATAAGCTTCTCAACACCTACGAATTCTCGGTAAGCCTCTCTCTCTTTACGCACCAATTTCCACTCATTCCTACGTCAATTGCATATCAATTTAATCTTTCTCCATTCATCTTGAAACTAAATTGAACGAAAAATCAACTAAGCTTACCTGAACCAGAAGAGGTATTCAGATTGGATGAGGAAGACATTCCAACTGAATCTAACCCTACTTCGTTTTATTTAAACGAATATTTATATTTTCGGTTATGTGACTGGATTGACACATTGGACTTCATCTCGGACAGGTTAGCCTCCGTTAACGCTTGACTAACAGACAAAGGGTCAACGTATAATTTAATCGCTTTGTAGTAGTTCAGGTATGAAATTTGAATTTATTTTGAGTTAGTGTATGTTTTAGTACATATAGAAAGTGCATGACCGAAACGGGATCACAGCATTGTTGAGATAAAAATTGGCTGATTTTTAAGAACATTTAAGGCAGATCTTTAAGGGCATGTGCATTGCACACTTTAAAAATGGATGTCGAAAAATTATTTTTTTGATTAAATTTAAATAAGTTTAATGTTTTAAAACACTTTGGTTATGGAGACATGTCTAAAACTCAAAAATAAATCCTATATTAGACACTTTTTTATCAGTTTTGGATCTGTAATCTTAAGATTTATTATTTTAATAATGTTTAGACAAACTAATTAGATCTCTCAAAGTGTGCAATGCACATGCCCTAAGGGTCTAATGACAAGTTCTTAGTAATATAACTAAATTAAAAAATTATGTAAAGTGTCTAATGTTTTAGACAAGGGTCTAAAATAGGATCATTTTTTTAGGGGGGTTATTGGGAGATGGATTTTAAAGAATTTTTAAAATTTTGAGATTCCATCATTATTGGTTTCTAAATTCTTAAAATCCTAATAGAATCCATTGTTATTGGTTTAAAGATTTTTAAATTCTATCTAAAATCCTTTATTATTCAAAAAGTTTGGTTTTTAAAGATTTTATGATTCTATTAAAATCTTGTGTTATTGGGACAAGGATTTTAAACATTTTAACTCATAAAACAAGATTTATCAAGACTTTCAAAATACTACCTATATAGCTTAGATTTTTAAAGTCATTAGAACAAAACTATTTTGATAGATTTTCTAAATACACAAACTCTTTCCAAATCTAACAAAAATTTTAACAAATTTAACAAATCTATCAACTCTTAAAATCAATCAAAATTTTATAAATCCATCTCCCAATAACTCCCCCTTAGTTTAAAAACAGACATGTGGAAAAAAGTCATTAGTGTGTCTAATGGAAAAAAAAAAATCTAACACAGAAAATGAAAAAAAAAAATCTACCAAATATTAATAATTAATCATTAAGACCCCATACTAATGGTGTTACCATTGAGGTTGCTCTAAGGGAAGAAAAGTCATTTAGTACTCAAATTTTCTCAATTGGAAGAAAAAAACATGAATTTTTTCATTAACCAAATAAATCCTAGAATACCCATTGACTTATTTAACTTTAATATGGAATTAATTCCATAAATCGGAAGAACTTAATATGGAGGAGATATCTCAATTTGTTGTTCTGAGGGTGTAGCCGAGTAGGGTCGGTGAATAGGGTTCGGTCACTTGGGTTTTTGTAAGTGAATAATAATGGGGAGTGGGTGTAAAGATATNGCCCCATCAGCAAAGGGTGTTCATGCGCTGCGACGTCAACTTCGACATGACTGTCTATGGACGTAACCTGAACTCATTCATCGGACGTGCTGCTCACATCGAGTTCTTGGAGTCTGATATCTTTGCAAGATTCATAATGTGGTCATTCCAAGAACTATTCCGCTGATTTTTTTTCCTTAAAGAGAATGTGGAAATTTTGGTGATTACAGGGAGAGAGATATGAACTGTTGTATATTAGCTTATATAGGATATAGTTTGGTTATACAATTGTTTTTTAAGAGAAAAGTTAAAACAACAATAGAAAAGACTGTGTTTTCAAACGTTTTTGAAGTTAACATAAGCTTCTCAACACCTACGAATTCTCGGTAAGCCTCTCTCTCTTTACGCACCAATTTCCACTCATTCCTACGTCAATTGCATATCAATTTAATCTTTCTCCATTCATCTTGAAACTAAATTGAACGAAAAATCAACTAAGCTTACCTGAACCAGAAGAGGTATTCAGATTGGATGAGGAAGACATTCCAACTGAATCTAACCCTACTTCGTTTTATTTAAACGAATATTTATATTTTCGGTTATGTGACTGGATTGACACATTGGACTTCATCTCGGACAGGTTAGCCTCCGTTAACGCTTGACTAACAGACAAAGGGTCAACGTATAATTTAATCGCTTTGTAGTAGTTCAGGTATGAAATTTGAATTTATTTTGAGTTAGTGTATGTTTTAGTACATATAGAAAGTGCATGACCGAAACGGGATCACAGCATTGTTGAGATAAAAATTGGCTGATTTTTAAGAACATTTAAGGCAGATCTTTAAGGGCATGTGCATTGCACACTTTAAAAATGGATGTCGAAAAATTATTTTTTTGATTAAATTTAAATAAGTTTAATGTTTTAAAACACTTTGGTTATGGAGACATGTCTAAAACTCAAAAATAAATCCTATATTAGACACTTTTTTATCAGTTTTGGATCTGTAATCTTAAGATTTATTATTTTAATAATGTTTAGACAAACTAATTAGATCTCTCAAAGTGTGCAATGCACATGCCCTAAGGGTCTAATGACAAGTTCTTAGTAATATAACTAAATTAAAAAATTATGTAAAGTGTCTAATGTTTTAGACAAGGGTCTAAAATAGGATCATTTTTTTAGGGGGGTTATTGGGAGATGGATTTTAAAGAATTTTTAAAATTTTGAGATTCCATCATTATTGGTTTCTAAATTCTTAAAATCCTAATAGAATCCATTGTTATTGGTTTAAAGATTTTTAAATTCTATCTAAAATCCTTTATTATTCAAAAAGTTTGGTTTTTAAAGATTTTATGATTCTATTAAAATCTTGTGTTATTGGGACAAGGATTTTAAACATTTTAACTCATAAAACAAGATTTATCAAGACTTTCAAAATACTACCTATATAGCTTAGATTTTTAAAGTCATTAGAACAAAACTATTTTGATAGATTTTCTAAATACACAAACTCTTTCCAAATCTAACAAAAATTTTAACAAATTTAACAAATCTATCAACTCTTAAAATCAATCAAAATTTTATAAATCCATCTCCCAATAACTCCCCCTTAGTTTAAAAACAGACATGTGGAAAAAAGTCATTAGTGTGTCTAATGGAAAAAAAAAAATCTAACACAGAAAATGAAAAAAAAAAATCTACCAAATATTAATAATTAATCATTAAGACCCCATACTAATGGTGTTACCATTGAGGTTGCTCTAAGGGAAGAAAAGTCATTTAGTACTCAAATTTTCTCAATTGGAAGAAAAAAACATGAATTTTTTCATTAACCAAATAAATCCTAGAATACCCATTGACTTATTTAACTTTAATATGGAATTAATTCCATAAATCGGAAGAACTTAATATGGAGGAGATATCTCAATTTGTTGTTCTGAGGGTGTAGCCGAGTAGGGTCGGTGAATAGGGTTCGGTCACTTGGGTTTTTGTAAGTGAATAATAATGGGGAGTGGGTGTAAAGATATATAAGTTTTTTTAGTAATAATGTTGAATAACACAAATAGTAATGATGAATGAGACTGAGACTCGAGATGAATAAATCCAAGAATATTTTTTTATTAAAAGATGAATGTTATGGTTTCATTATTTATAAGAAAATAGAGCAATATAAGAAAAAAATATCTAGAAATGTTAAATACTTAAATTATTGTATTTTTTTTGTAAATACTCCAGATGCTATATATAAAAAAGGAGATATTATTCCTAAAAATAAACTATAATGTATAATGTTACCGGTATGTGGCCTTTCAAAGAAATATTTCATGTAATCCGAATACACAGTGCTCTTGTATAATGGCTTCTCACCGGTCTCTAGCACCTCAGCTAGTGGCTCGATAACAGAATCATTATTCGATCCACAGTAAAACGCAAACGAAATCCTGCTAAGAAACTGATTAGCCATCACCACATACTCCACGCTCTTGTACCGATCGTTGCTCAATACTTGTAGTATGTCTCCAATGTTAACCACAATGGCTCTAACGGGAGGTACATGAAACCACTTGTCACCATATCGAGCATAAAGGCTGCCTATTATATCGTCTTGGAGAAGAAGTGTGAGGGTGTTGATGTCGGAGTGACGACCAGTTCCTACGGCGAGCTTCGGCTCGGGACACTCTGTATAAAAGTTGATGTTCATCTTCAAAGTTCCCATTAGGGTTTGTTCTTTGGAGTGGTCTATGCTTGCGTTTAGATTGTTCATTAGTATTTCAAAAATCTTCTTACCTATCGGCTTCATCCTATGAGAATGATTTACAACTTCTTCCCTGCCACACAAATCCTTGTTAAAACTTTCATCCTATACACAAACTAATTTTCATTTTTTTGCATTGTGTTTCTATTGCATAAACTACGGTTTTTTTTCTTCAAATATAATTGTAGAAATAACTACATTTATTTAATTATTTGTGATAGCCTTCTAGTGTGCAACTAGTAATTATTTAGAGGAATAAGTTGAATAATACTTATTTTTATTTATTTTGTGCAACTATGTTGACTTTTTTTTTATATTAAATAATATTTTGTACATATTACTTTGTATTACTTTATTTTAATATATATATTTTTTTAAAAATTTACACGTGAAGTTTTTTTGAATGATATGTTCCAGAAAAAATTACTCGATGTTATAAAAAGATTGGAATATTACTAGCATATTATACATTTTCTAAAAATTACTCAGATATTTTGTGCCCTTGTGTAATTACAATTAACACCCTTGATTAATTTGCGATTTTTTAATTAAAAAATGATTAACGAAAAATTAGTTTAATCCACGTCATTAAGATAAAGAAAAATAAATCCACGTCATTAACAACAGTTATGTCATTAATGATCAAAAGCGTGGGAAACTGAATCGTTCTCTTTTGTTACGAAAAAAAAAACCTCTCTCTCTCTCGGCGATTCCGAAAAAAAAAACCTCTCTCTCTTGGCGATTCTGAAGTCGAACCCTAATTCCGTCGTCGTATCGTCTCTTCCTGCCACTTCTCTTATCTCCGTCGCATTTCGTCTCCTTTTTCACGAACTCGAGTGGGGACTCTTCGTTTTCGAGAGTGGACTCTTCGTTTCCATTGCTAAAAATCTCTCCTTTTTTCACGAACAAACTTGCTCCGGTAAGTTCAAATCTTTTTTTTTGAGTTTAACCGTTTAATTGCATGTCATTCCCGTGATTTAAACCGTTTTCCGAAAACTATCGCGGTGGTATTAAGGGTTTTTATCGATGCTTATTACGACTGATTTTCGCCGTCGTTGATTTACATATGGTGGCTGATTTGTTAGATCTATTCGATTTGATGTCTGGTTTATCAATGCATCTGTGGTTGATTTTGTTTTATGTTACGACTGAGTTACGGTTTGCTTTACGGCTGATTTATGGTTTGTCAATGCATTTGTGGCTGAGTTTGTTTTATGTTGCGGCTGAGTGACTATTTACTTTACGGCTGATTTATGGTTTATCAATGCATCTATGGCTGAGTTTGTTTTACGTTGCGACTGAGTTACGGTTTGCTTTACGACTGATTTATGGTTTATCAATGCATAAGTGGTTGAGTTTGTTTTATGGCGTGGCTGATTTATGATTTATACTCTGGCTTATTTTAACTTTCTTATCAGATGGCTAAGGTTATTTCTGAAGAACAAGCAAGGGATCGACATTTTAAACAGGTTTTGATTGTAGATAATCAAAGAGACATATGCATATAAATAATTTGTCTCTGCTCAGTAAGGGTTTTATTTTGGTTTTCGGTTAGATGGATTTAAATTCGGGCTCATCTAGTAACAATAGGAGCAGAACTTTCGGCGGTCTTAAATTGTGTGATTGTCGATTGCCTGCAAAAATTTTCACATCTTGGACAGATAAAAACCCGGGTCGAAGGTTCTTCGGCTGTGCATTTTTAAGAACATCTTAAGGCAGATCTCTAAGGGCATGTGCATTGCACACTTTAAAAATGAGTGTTTAAAAATAATTTTTTGATTAAATTTAAATAAGTTTAATGTTTTAAGACACTTTGGTTATGGAGACATGTCTAAAACCCAAAAATAAATCCTATATTAGACACTTTTTTATCAGTTTTGGATCTGTAATCTTAAGATTTATTATTTTAATAATATTTAGACAAGCTAATTAGATCTCTCAAAGTGTGGAATGTACATGCCCTAAGGGTCTAATGACAAGTTCTTAGTAATATAACTAAATAAAAAAATTATGTAAAGTGTCTAATGTTTTAGACAAGGGTCTAAAATAGGATCATTTTTTAGTTTAAAATCAGACATGTGGAAAAAAGTCATTAGTGTGTCTAATGGAAAAAAAAAAATCTAACACAGAAAATGAAAAAAAAATATCTACCAAATATTAATAATTAATCATTAAGACCCCATACTAATGGTGTTACCATTGAGATTGCTCTAAGGGAAGAAAAGTCATTTAGTACTCAAATTTTCTCAAATGGAAGAAAAAAAACATGAATTTTTTCATTAACCAAATAAATCCTAGAATACCCATTGACTTATTTAACTTTAATATGGAATTAATTCCATAAATCGGAAGAACTTAATATGGAGGAGATATCTCAATTTGTTGTTCTGAGGGTGTAGCCGAGTAGGGTCGGTGAATAGGGTTCGGTCACTTGGGTTTTTGTAAGTGAATAATAATGGGGAGTGGGTGTAAAGATATATAAGTTTTTTTAGTAATAATGTTGAATAGCACAAATAGTAATGATGAATGAGACTGAGACTCGAGATGAATAAATCCAAGAATATTTTTTTCTTAAAAGATGAATGTTATGGTTTCATTATTTATAAGAAAATAGAGCAATATAAGAAAAAAATATCTAGTAATGTTAAATACTTAAATTATTGTATTTTTTTTGTAAATACTCCAGATGCTATATATAAAAAAGGAGATATTATTCCTAAAAATAAACTATAATGTATAACGTTACCGGTATGTGGTCTTTCAAAGAAATATTTCATGTATAATGGCTTCTCACCGGTCTCTAGCACCTCAGCTAGTGGCTCGATAACAAAATCATTATTCGATCCACAGTAAAACGCAAACGAAATCCGGCTAAGAAACTGATTAGCCATCACCACATGCTCCACGCTCTTGTACCGATCGTTGCTCAATACTTGTAGTATGTCTCCAATGTTAACCACAATGGCTCTAACGGGAGGTACATGAAACCACTTGTCACCTTATCGAGCATAA
The DNA here is from genome assembly GCA_020283515.1 of Alliaria petiolata. NCBI lineage: Eukaryota > Viridiplantae > Streptophyta > Magnoliopsida > Brassicales > Brassicaceae > Alliaria > Alliaria petiolata. The sequence continues at coordinate 414,473,425 of JAHZTW010000001.1, forward strand.
AGGCTGCCTATTATATCGTCTTGGAGAAGAAGTGTGAGGGTGTTGATGTCGGAGTGACGACCAGTTCCTACGGCGAGCTTCGGCTCGGGACACTCTGTATAAAAGTTGATGTTCATCTTCAAAGTTCCCATTAGGGTTTGTTCTTTGGAGTGGTCTATGCTTGCGTTTAGATTGTTCATTAGTATTTCAAAAATCTTCTTACCTATCGGCTTCATCCTATGAGAATGATTTACAACTTCTTCCCTGCCACACAAATCCTTGTTAAAACTTTCATCCTATACACAAACTAATTTTCATTTTTTTGCATTGTGTTTCTATTGCATAAACTACGGTTTTTTTTCTCCAAATATAATTGTAGAAATAGCTACATTTATTTAATTATTTGTGATAGCCTTCTAGTGTGCAACTAGTAATTATTTAGAGGAATAAGTTGAATAATACTTATTTTTATTTATTTTGTGCAACTATGTTGACTTTTTTTATATTAAATAATATTTTGTACATATTACTTTGTATTACTTTATTTTAATATATATATTTTTTAAAAAATTTACACGTGAAATTTTTTTGAATGATATCTTCCAGAAAAAATTACTCAGATGTTATAGAAAGATTGGAATATTACTAGTATATTATACATTTTCTAAAAATTACTCAGATATTTTGTGCCCTTGTGTAATTACAATTAACACCCTTGATTAATTTGCAATTTTTTAATTAAGAAAATGATTAACGAAAAATTAGTTTAATCCACGTCATTAAGATAAAAAAACAAATCCACGTCATTAACAACAGTTATGTCATTAATGATCAAAAGTGAGGGAAACCGAATCGTTCTCTTTTGTTACGAAAAAAAACCTCTCTCTCTCTCTCTGCGATTCCGAAAAAAAACCTCTCTCTCTCGGCGATTCTGAAGTCGAACCCTAATTCCGTCGTCGTATCGTCTCTTCCTGCCGCTTCTCTTATCTCCGTCGCATTTCGTCTCCTTTTTCACGAACTCGAGTGGGGACTCTTCGTTTTCGAGAGTGGACTCTTCGTTTCCATTGCTAAAAATCTCTCTTTTTTTCACGAACAAACTTGCTCCGGTAAGTTCAAATCTTTTTTTTGAGTTTAACCGTTTAATTGCATGTCATTCCCGTGATTTAAACCGTTTTCCGAAAACTATCGCGGTGGTATTAAGGGTTTTTATCGATGCTTATTACGGCTGATTTTCGCCGTCGTTGATTTACATATGGTGGCTGATTTGTTAGATCTATTCGATTTGATGTCTGGTTTATCAATGCATCTGTGGTTGATTTTGTTTTATGTTGCGACTGAGTTACGGTTTGCTTTACGGCTGATTTATGGTTTGTCAATGCATTTGTGGCTGAGTTTGTTTTATGTTGCGGCTGAGTGACTATTTACTTTACGGCTGATTTATGGTTTATCAATGCATCTATGGCTGAGTTTGTTTTACGTTGCGACTGAGTTACGGTTTGCTTTACGGCTGATTTATGGTTTATCAATGCATACGTGGTTGAGTTTGTTTTATGGCGTGGCTGATTTATGATTTATACTCTGGCTTATTTTAACTTTCTTATCAGATGGCTAAGGTTATTTCTGAAGAACAAGCAAGGGATCGACATTTTAAACAGGTTTTGATTGTAGATAATCAAAGAGACATATGCATATAAATAATTTGTCTCTGCTCAGTAAGGGTTTTATTTTGGTTTTCGGTTAGATGGATTTAAATTCGGGCTCATCTAGTAACAATAGGAGCAGAACTTTCGGCGGTCTTAAATTGTGTGATTGTCGATTGCCTGCAAAACTTTTCACATCTTGGACAGATAAAAACCCGGGTCGAAGGTTCTTCGGCTGTGAATTATACAAGGTATGGAGAAGAATGAGTGATTGTCTGGATCATATTTGATTTTTTAAAAATCTTATTTGTGTGTCATTAGGAGGGTGTGACAGTTCACTACAAATACTTTAGGTGGTTTGATGAAGAAGAGGTGAAAGGATGGCCAAAAAGAGCATTGATTCAAGCTCGAGATGAAATTCGGGAGAAGAAAAATGTGATCGATCAACTAAGTACAACAATTGTGGAGCTTCGTAGAGAATTGGAGAAGCATGAGTTGGAGAAATGTGCAGGAGATGGTGATATACAACAACGATTTGAATTTGGATGGAAAGCAAAGATCTTGAAGTTGTTCTGTATCAGCAATGCATAAGTAGATGCATAAGTAGATGTTCTGTTGGCCCTTTGTGTTTGGTTTGTAAGGACATCCCTTATATGATTCATGACTATTTGTGTTTGATTAAGATGTTGTGGTGATTAGATCCAAAACAAAACAAAACTTAAATGTAACTTGCAATCAAAGAGGCTGAAAATTTGACACATTATATAACTTGCAATCCTTAATGTAAGTTTGTCTAGGAATGAAATCTAAGTATAGCTTCACAATGTATGGGTATAGGGTTTGGGATTTATCGTTTTGTTGGATAAGTTTTAAAAGGTACAAACATGAGCTAATTTCATGATCATTATTCGGTAAAGTGAATAAAAATGTTAATTACAATTTATTAAAGTGGTTTAATTACATGAATGTATCAAATATTCACATCTGCCATATTCGTGGTTTGGCCGAGTTATGCCATATTTGTGGTTTGGCTGAGTTATTCTAACGACATGGCTAACGAAAAGTCACACTTCTGTAATTCATCAAAGTTGAATCAGATTTGTCGGGATCCCATATCCAAACGGTTACAATGATGAACCGACAGAAGCCGTATGGATAGATCTCCCACGGAGTGAAATCGACACAAACTCTGGTGTATAATCGTCAGATTATGGTCGGACAGATGCGTTCTCGAAAAGAGAGAAAAAAACAGAGAGTGCTCAACTTTACGTGATGGCTCAACTCCTTCAATCCGTAGTCATCGAGAACCAACTTCACAAGCTGAGGAATGCTCAGTTTTACGTGATGGCTTAACTCCTTCAATCCGTAGTCATCGAGAACCAACTTCACAAGCTTGTTGTGCGTTGNGATGGCTTAACTCCTTCAATCCGTAGTCATCGAGAACCAACTTCACAAGCTTGTTGTGCGTTGTTTCCGCATCTATCTGCACAACTCTACACCCTCTATCGTCGGTGTTAAATATATATTTGTGTTTTTTACCCAATTACCGGAAACTACAATTACCGAAACCGGATCCATCATATATCAGAGAAGGATGAACGGAAATGAAGAAGAACGATGAAGACGATGACGAATTGGATGTTCAAAATTTAAGTTCTGGATATCTCTGTTGATATGAAGAACAAGGTGAAGAACAACAACGACAAGAAAGACGATGTCGACGACGAGGAAGACGAAGACGACGTTTCGTATTTCTCTGTTGATGATGACATGGAAATATGCATCCGACGTCATTTTAATTGATGAAGTGGCAAGTAAGCCACCAAACGAACACGTAAATCAACTGTCTTAAACCAGCCATCAAACAAAACTTTAAGTCAGTCGTAACATGAATACTATTACAGTAATTAAAAAACGAAAAAATGGCTGCCAAATTCAGCCGTTTAATGTCGTAACTCAACTGAAAATCTTTAGCTCAGCCGTATCGTTTAATAAGTCAGCCGTCAAAGCATGCTATTGTGGTAATTAATCTTTCGCTACTAAATCAGCCGTAATTAGGCCGAGTTTTTCGTTAACCCAGCTCATTACAGCTGATTTATGACACTTACACGAAAATCAGCTGTAACGAAGCAATAACTCAGCCATCCGGAGAAAGTTAATTCAGCCGTATTAAAACAATAACTCAGCCAAATTTTGACAAATCAACCATGAGGCTATAACTCAGCCATAACATATGGCTGAGTTATGCTCGTAAGTCAGCCGTTTTCTCATAACTCAGACATATTTCATTAAGTCAGCCGAAACACCAGGCTGGGTTATACACATAAGTCAGCCGTTAGCTCATAACTCAGTCATTTTCCTTAAATCAGCCGCAACATACCGTAACTCAGCTGTCATTGCCGCTGTAGCGCTTTACGGCTGAGTTCATTAATACACGTCAGCGCTTTACAGCTGAGTTCATTAATACACGTCAGCGATTTCTGACGTGACGGCGTGTTTTTCTGATGTGGAGTTAAAAAATAATGACATTCCTTGTAATTACGTTTTTTCCTATAACATGATACAAGGGCACGCTGGATATGGAAAATATAGGCGAAATATGATAGTAATAAAAAAAAAGTTTTGTATGTAACTGGTCATATCACCTAATTTGTATGATATATGAGTAATTTTCCCTATGTTCCAAGTATACTTTTATCTTTGAATTGAATTCAGATTATTATTTGGTTAGAATTAATGGAGGAGTATCCAAAACTACCACGCAAAAAAAAAGAAATATTGTTATATAAAATTACTACAATTTGTATTGTTAGTCTTTCTGATTTTTTAACAAATATTCATACAACTGGTTTATGAAAACTTCATAAAATTTTATTAAAGCTTTCTGCATATCTCTAGATATTTTTCTTAATAAATGTAACTTTTGAAAATGCCTCTTAAAACAAATCTTCCCATGAAAGATGTCTAGAAAACTAGATCTATACTCCTTTAATTTGCATTCAAATAAACAAAATAAACTAACACTATACTCGAAAGAGCCATACCTGCAAATAGTAGGCCACGTCGCAGCGAAGTCCACTTGGTCAGGACGATACTCAAACTTGATAAAATCCCTCCACTCTAACTTAGCCTCCACGTAAGGATTGAAACTTGTCATGTACCAAGCCGTTTCCGACACCGAACTTCCCTTCCAATACCGTTTCTTTTCCTCCGCCGGCAAACCGAAAAATCCACGACCAGAAGCTCTCAGCTGGTTTATCTCATCCACCGAAACTCCATGGTTCACTATCTGGAAAAACCCTAACGTTTCAGCCGCCTTGCAGATCTCCTCCGCAACATTTGGGTTTTTCCAGTCAGAAACATCGATAACCGGAATCACCGGTGATGATAAACCGCCTTTAACGGTCGTTTTCACGGCGTCTACGATGAGTTTCTCAGTGGTGACTCTTTTCTCCGGAAGCTGAATGTAACGTGACGGCAATGTCTTTGGAGATATAACGTCGACGAGACCTTTTACTCCGTTACGTTGGTTTACTACGAAATCAGTAACGGCGTCGTCGGTGAGTATGGGCATTTTTTTGTCTTGTTTTTTTTTTTTTTTTTAGTATGGAGAGACAATAAGAAGATGCAATGAAAAGGTGATACTTCTTTGTCATTGTTGTGCCTTGATATATTGTTGTATGTTAATAAATAAATCTAATGGAACTGTGGATCCGATGACCAAGCCGAAATTTTCCAGCTCTTTAATTTCTTGCTTTTAATTTTTTTTTGCCAAGAAATTAAATACTGAATAACTAATAACCAAACTTTTCATTTAATATAATATTTACATTCATAGCAAAGAAAATGTCATATTGGTCAGCTTTTCCTGATAATTTATTAGCGGATATGACAAAACTCATCCACTGTAAAGTTTTTTTTTTTTTTTTTTGACCAAATTTGTGCATTGAATTAAAAGACAGTTAAAGTATACAAAAGAACAACTCTTACCATAAACACTGTAAAGTTCTTAACTGGCAAAATAAATCCACGCCACTAGTTTCTCTCATTCATAGCGTGATTCGGGAACCACTGTTGAGAAATTTCGTGACGTTATCATAGTTATTACCAGAGTCAGAGTGATGATTCATACCACGTGAACATGATTGATACCACATGGACGTGAGATATATTCCAATCGTACATTGCAAAAAATGGTCGCCGTTGGCTTCAATCTCTTTTGGATCTCGAGGCCGGCGTTGGATAAGCTGCCGTTAATGCCATTGGAGTCGCTGATTACCTCTCCTCTCGGCCTTGTTGGAGGCTATATCGTATCTGGTGTTCGGGTCTTTCTTTTGATTTCTTAAACTTTAGTTTTTTTTTGTATTCTGTGTTTAAGCTTGAATGAATGACAAACCAGCGTAAAAAAAAAAAAAAAAAATTGAAGGAGGAATTTTTGTTTTTTTATACGGTTTTGAAAATTATTGAAGCAACCTAATAAATCAAATCTTTTGGTTAGTTGAAGCCAATTGCCAATGAATTAAATCAAAATTAGTTGTAGCATAAATTACACTGGTCAATATTTATAAATCTAAATAATTTGAACGGTTTGGATCGTCTTTAATTAACAAATATATAAAAGGCTTTATAGAGCAATTTTCAAGGAACTGGGCAAGAATGTGTCGAACCGGATCCGACCTAGTTCAGTGAGCAAATACACCAAAATATAGAAGTAAATGGTTTTAGTATTGATGATTTAGAGTGTTTATAAGAAAGAAAAAACAAAAAAATGAATTGAAATGACAAGTAGCGAGAATTATGAGAGAGAGTTGTGTATGCTTTTTGTCTGTTTCTTGATCTTGCTTCTCCTCTTATTTTATAGCTATTGAAATCGTGTCTAACGTCTCTATTTACTCCTCTTCGCACTCCTTCAAACTGTTCATCTCCCCTCTTCTTCTTTTGGAGTGATTGTCTTGGTGATGGCTTCTTTCAATGAATGGGAGGAATCAACTTCTTCCTTCGAGTCCTTGGATACGCTCCGGTAATCTTGTGAGATCCATGAATCTGTTGAATTTGTTGATCCGGAAGGTGATGCCACTCCTGAGAACGTTCCGAACGTTGATTTCTAATCCTGCGGCCTCTGCTGGAATTTTTTAATGACACAGAGCTTTGTCTGTCTCAATTGTCGTCGAATTGTCTTCGTCAGCTCCTGGGTTTACTCGCGTTCGTCCATGGTGCTTAGTATTCTTTTCAAATTTTAAGCTTTGATTCTAAATTTAATGCTTTATTTGATGTTAAAAACTATTGTTTTTAATTTGTTCTATTTTTTTTCTTTTCTTTATAACCAGTAGAGTTTCATTGATTTTAAAATAAGATATGGTTTTTTTTATTATAAGATAAAGTCTTCTAGTTCCAGCATGCTTCTCAATGCATCAAACTCCTCAAAATACTCTGCCACACTTCGTTGACCCTGAAACAAAATTCTAACGTTTTTGTGTTTCTCGGTGAAAATGAGGTGGTACATACCTTTTTCTTAAGTAGAATTTCATGTATCTCAATAAGTTAAGTTGCGGATGCCTTCTCCTCTCAGCGACTTCTCTGTCCCACCATGAAAGTGCATGGTCGGTAACATGGGCAGAAGCTAATGCAATTTTCTTCTGATTCGTGTAGCCGAAGTAGTCGAAAATATACTCCATTCTTCTTTCTCAATCAAGATAAGCTTGTGGGTCCACTTTTCCAGCAAAGACAGGAGGTGTAAGCTTGATGTCGGGTGCCATTGCTTGGTTAGTTTATTTTTCTCTCAGCCGGTTGCGATGGGGATTATAAGTTTAAAAGGGTCCTATGAAAATCCGAAACAGATGTTTATAGCAAAAAATGCTTAAAACGGACTTTTAATGAGTCATAGAAACAAAATGGAGTAAGGGTCTGATTGGCATTTACACTTTTAGGACTGTGAAGACTTTAAACATATTTGATAGTTCTCACAGTTTATTTTTCACCAATCATACTTTTGTGGCTTTATTTATTTGTACACTCTTAAAAGTTATTCAGTTATTTTCATTTTTTCTTCTTTGTTTTCTTTTTTTTCTAAAAGTCTCGTTTTAAAGACTTTCATTCTCTCTCTTCACCTAAACTTTTTTCTTTTTATTCTTTTTTAATTCTTACTATTTTTTTTCCCCAAAGAAATCAAAACTTTATATTTGACACTTTATTAATTTTATCACAATCAATTTTTGCTTTACTAACAATTAACTTTTTTTTCTCATTCTTTTGAGATCCATTTTTATAATATTTTATATCATAAAAAATTATTAAACTAAAAAAGTTTGAAGATTTAACTAAAAAAAAAGTTTAATAGAAAAAACATAAATGATTTGTTTAAAATTTATATTTTTCATAAAAAACAAATAACAGTCACAGTTTCTACAGTTTTTTTTTTACCAATCAAATTTTTAAAAGTAAGTCACAGTTTTTACAGCCAAAAGTCTACAGTCACAGTTTACTGTTAGAGTCCTTACCAATCGGCCCCTAACTAGACTAGGGGGCCGATTGGTAAGGACTGTGACTATAGGCTTTTGACTGTAAAAAAATTGGCTGTAAAAACTGTGACTGTTACTTTATTTATTTATAAAAGTATGATTGGTAACAAAAATTGTAGAAACTATGAATGTTACTTTTAAATATTATAATTTTTTAAAAATATTTTTTTTTATCTAAAATAGAAATTGTATATTTTTATTTTGTTGTAAATATAAATATTCAAAACAAATATTTTTTTTATTTTTTATTAAATTTTTTTACATAGAAAAAAATAAATTTAAAAATTAATCAATTAATAGAATAAAATGGATCTTAAAAGAAAGAGTAAAAAATATTAATAATTAATAAGTTAAAATTTATTTGTTATAAAATTTATATAATATGAGAGAAAGATTTTAATTTTTTTGGGAAGAAAAAAGAAGAAACAATTATTTATTTGTATTATTCAATAAAAAAAAGTAAATAAGAAAACCTAAAAGTATGAAATATGAGAAAGGAAGAGAGAGAAAAGTGAAAAAATGAGTAAAAAGTGGCTTTAGGAAAAAAATAAAAAAAAAGAGGAAAATTTTGAAAATGATTTTTAAGACTATTAAATATTTTAAAGTAGAAAAAGTATGATTGGTTTATGGCTGTGAAACATCTTAAAGTCTTCACAGCCTCTATGCCAATCACCCTCTAGAAATAGTCATTTAGGGCTCTTAATTGTAGAACGAGAAACATCTATTACTTGTTACTCATTCCGTTAAGTAAATAAAAACTCTACTCATCAGTAAATCCAATAAGTTTAAAAGGGTCCTATAAAGATTCGAAACGTATACGACAGGTCCTATATTAAGAATTAGAAACTCATACAAATATTTGTAGAGATAATGTAGTTGCATATTTGCATTGACTCACCAATATAGCAATATTAAAAATATGAGGGACACCTGCATTACATGGGAAATAATCAGCATAGCGGTATTTCAGAATTTATATTGCCCCAAACATTTTTCATAGCTAATTTTATTACCTTGGTTGCCGACCATAGATTTCGTAGATGACAAAATAGATAAGTGACGATGCTTTCCTTCTCTTTCTTTGGGTTTCCTTTGTTGTCCAACCTCATCTAAACATGTGCTAAATCTAAATCTCTAGTAAACCTCGGTCGAAACCCTCGTGAAGATGAATCGTCGGCTCGTTGGCAATTCGTAAGTCATATAAAACGGAGATATATGCTGATGTGGCTTCATTGCAGAGAGTTTTATTTTGATTGAGATAATGAATGCCACGTGTCTATTTGAGACCAAGCCAACAAAATTATGATGTGCCTAGCCTGAGAAGCCCTAAACATTTTTAAAACAAAATTAGGATAAACTATGTATCATATCGAAAACCTCACCTCTAAACGTCTAAGTTTATTCTTAAAATGTAGAAAATTTAAATGTATGTGACATTAAATGCTTTTCAAAAAAATACTGAAAGGGTTATATTGCTTAGAAAATAATATTATTTAGAGTTTTTTTTTGTCAAACCACCCCCCCCCCCGTTTACTTTAATCATCATTTTTATGATTTAAAAATATATTTCCACACAACAATATATATATTTCCCCCATTTAATTTGATTAACAGTTAGAAAGAAAACACAAGGATACATGAATTGAAGCTTGTTTATAATGCATCGATCTTCATCCTGAGCTTGAATGTGCAACAACATGGATGCATGAATTAAAGACAACGATATACAACGAAGTCTTCCTTCTCCACTTGTTCAAAAACCTTGACAATTTTCTATATTACTGTAAAGTAAAGATAACTTCAGAGAAACGCCAAATAAAGTTTATGAGTAAATTCATAACCTAATGTCAATTAATGACTAGTCTTGTTCAAAGAAAATGGTAACAAAAGGAAAAAAAAAAAAGAAAACGAGATGATACACCAAACCAAGAAATCAAAATTTTGGGATGATAGAGAAACGAAAATATGGTTTATGAGTAAATTCATAACCTAATGTCTCAATTTATGACTAGTCTTGTTCAAAGAAGATGATAACAAAAGAAAAAAGAAATGAAAAAAAGAGATACACCATACAAACAAGGTATTGTAATAGACTAATGATACTCTCCTCCTTTCCTTTTGCCGGATTGGTTGATTTTGCACTGAGCTTGGAACATAATAAGGGCACACACACCTATTGCGAGCTTCTACTCCAATGATGCTGCAACCATAGGTCTTGTTGGTCGGTTCAAATGTGTCTATATCACAAAGCATTGCCAGACTTTCTTCTCTACGTCAACTAAAAAACTACCAGGTTGAACCCGAAGTCTAGTGATTGGTCCCATATCATCAAAGGCTAAGAACTTGTTCCACGATACCATCACCGCGTTAGGCTCAACCTTAGTCGTAATCCATATCTCCATCTTATATGCGCTAAAGCTTTGATACAACACTGCAAGCTTCTCTTCTCTAACACTCGATAGAAACACATTACCATTATCAACAGAAGGAAAGGGTAGATCCAGAGGCGGTGAAAATCTCTTTCTTGTAAAATCAAAACATAGTAAACGAGGCTCTAAGAACCCTTGACGAGCAAAAACGTAAGTGTTTCCTTTCCTCGTCTATAATATTGCCGACCTATATATTAAGGATATACTGTACGTAATTATAAGCTAAGGGCTTAAATGTAATTAGTCTCACCCTAGTTCTCTCTTTATGTCTGTATAAATACATGTACAATACATTCTAATAAGATAACACATTCATAATCTATATGTCTGAGTGTCTCCAAAATCACAAGTACAAACTACTTGATGTGGAGTTTGCAGGTTCATGCTTTATTGGATGGACACTATATGGCTCTAAGAACCCTCCATGAATTAGATTTAAAATCGTAGATTTCTTGCTTAAAAATCACAGAAAGTAATTAACACTTCAGAATTTTGTGGTTGTTGTCGCTGTCGTATCCAAGACCATACATATATGATAAGACAGTTAATCTTCGGCAAGTGATTCTTGGTTCGATCCACCTGGTTTGACACAAATACGGGTCC
>JAHZTW010000001.1:414498731-414509987 GCA_020283515.1 Alliaria petiolata
CGTTTCCACCAACATCCTTAGTTTTCGGTGGATTTATACGACGCAACCGGTAGGAATAAACTTGCTCACCGTTCAAAGACTCAGGTGGATATTCTTTCCTAGCGTCTTTTCCCTTCAAAAAGTCTTTTTTATTTTTCCTCAATAGATGATCATGAGGAAGAAATCTTCGGTGACAATCGAACCAACACGTCTTTCTTCCATTCGGCAGATAAAAAGACTTTGTATCTTCCATGCAAATTGGACATGACAATTTACCATAGGTGCTCCATACTGATAACATGATATACGCGGGAAAGTCGCTTATCGTCCACAACAACATTGCTTTTAGATTAAAATTTTGATTCAAGGACACATCGTATGCATCGACTCCAGTAGACCACAATTCTTTTAACTCCTCAATAAGAGGTTGGAGAAATATATCGAGACTACCTCACGGATGATTTGGCCCAGAATTCATAATTGTAAGAAACAAGTACTCCGTATTCATGCACATACCAGGGGGTAAATTATATGGAGTCAAGATCATCGGCCACAACGAATGATTCTGAGACATGTCAAATGGATTGAACCCATCTGTACATAATCCAAGATAAACATTACGGGTTTCTTGGGCAAACTAGGGATGTTGAGCTTGAAAATATTTCCACTCCGCCGCATCAGACGAATGACAAATTTCTCCCTCCTTTGCTTGGCGCTCGGCATTCCATCTCATTGCCGCTGCAGTCTTCTCGCTCTGATACATTCTATTTAATCTGTCAGCAATAGGCATATACCACATACGACTATATGGTACATTGATCCTACGCCGTTGCTCGTTAGGCCTCCATCTTGGTGCATCACAAATCCGGCACTTATCTAACATTTCGTCATCCTTCCAGAATATCATACAATTGTTGATACAAACATCAATTGCATGACATGGGAGGCCTAAATTGGGCATCAATTTTTTCGCCTCGTAATGTGAACCGGTTGCCTGGTTTCCTTCTGGTAAATACTCTGTAAAAATTTCGCATATCGAATCCACTAACTTTTCACTCATATTATGATCTGCCTTATTTTGCATGACCAGAGCAGCTAAGGATAACTGCGAGTGACCTTCACGACAATCATCATATAATGGATTTCTTGCTCCTTCTAACAAGTTGTAGAATTTTTTTGAATGATTACGTATAGGTTCTTCTACATTATGATAACTACCATGTTCTTCTACATTTTGATCACCATGATAGTTATCAAAATTAACGCTATCACGAAATGCATCATTCACCATATCCACATATCTATCTTCTACACTACCCACTTCTTCACTCCCACTAACCCACGTCGTATCAACATAATTCGATCCTAAACCCATATCGAGTTCTTCTCTATGCTTATACCAAACATAATAATCTGGCATAAATCCATTCTTATACAAATGCTTCCAAATTCTACTCCCCGGCATAAATTTGTCGTTCTTGCAAACACTACAAGGACAGTGAAACTTACCCCCATTTCTCTGCGCAAGAGGCTGGCTATTTGCAAATTTCATGAATTGATGATCCACGCCCGCTATGAACTCTGCCGATAAATTTCTCGTCGCTTCATCGAACCTCTTATACATCCATTCCCGACCATTCGTAAAATTGTAATTTCCCGACATTTTTTTTACTTGCGAAAACTTTTTCTTTCAATTTTTTGTGTTTCTACGAGTGAAGGAAATGAAAGTGGAGTGAGGGGAAGGAATGTGTGAGGTGTGTATATATAGACTTTTTTGCGACTGATTTGCGACTAAATTGTGACTACGTTGCGACTACGCTTTTGAGTTGCAAAAAACAGTTACACCAACCCCAAAACGAATAACACGTTTTTTCTAACAACTAAAACGTGAGTATTTAGCCACCCACCGAATTGGGTCGCAAATTGGTCAATATTTTACGACTATTTTGCGACTATTGTTTTGCGACTTATAATGAGTCGTAAATTAGTCTTTAATTAGCGACTAATGGACAACATCCGTATTTGGTCGCAAATTTGCGACTATTTCGAGTCTAATTTTATTTAGTCGTAAAGTAGTCACAAGTGAGTTGCTAATTAGTCGCTAAATTTAGCGACTGTATATGTAGTCGCTACATGTAGTCGCGAAAAGCATGTTTTTTTGTAGTGTATATCACAAAGCATTGCCACACTTTCTTCTCTACATCAACGAAAAAACTACCAGGTTGAACGCGAAGTCTAGTGATTGGTCCTCAAAGGCTAAGAACTTGTTCCACGATACCATCACCGCGTTAGGCTCAACCTTAGTCGTAATCCATATCTCCATCTTATATGCGCTAAAGCTCTGATACAACACTAGTGCAAGCTTCTCTTCTCTAACACTCGATAGAAATACATTACCATCATCAACAGAAGGAAAGGGTAGATCCAGAGGCGGTGAAAATCTCTCTCTTGTAAAATCAAAACATAGTAAACGAGGCTCTAAGAACCCTTGACGAGCAAAAACGTTTCCTTTCCTCGTCTATAATATTGCCGACCTATATATAAAGGATATATTGTACGTAACTATAAGCTAAGGGCTTAATTGTAATTAGTCTCACCCTAGTTCTCTCTTTATGTCTGTATATACATGTACAATACATTCTAATAAGATAACACATTCAGAATCTATATGTCCGAGTGTCTCCAAACTCACAAGCACAAACTACTTGATGTGGAGTTTGCAGGTTCATCCTTTATTGGATGGACACTATATGGCTCTAAGAACCCTCCATGAATTAGATTTAAAATCATAGATTTCTTGCTTAAAAATCACAGAAACTAATTAACACTTCAAAATTTTGTGGTTGTTGTCGCTGTCGTATCCAAGACCATACATATATGATAAGACAGTTAATCTTCGGCAAGTGATTCTTGGTTCGATCCACCTGGTTTGACACAAATACGGGTCCCAAACCACGAGGGTAGTAGTGTTGTTGTCGTCCTCGACGAGGCATAACGATAAGCCGTTACAGTGATAGGCATCATATATCTTGACGAGATCACCTATACGCTTTATAGATTGGATTCCATGGAGATTGACACTCGTTAAACAAACCTTAAACTCACTCTTCATCATTCCTTGACTGCTTCACCACGATGCTTCTATGTAAAGCTCGGATCTTTGGATAAACCGTTCCTTTGTTTGCTAGTGGTTCTCAAGTTAGAAATTACAGTTTTTTTTTAGTTGTCAAGGTTGCCACTCTTTAAAATATGTAGATGTGGTTTCTAAACTTTTTCAGAAATAAGAAAAAACCGAACAAGAAAAGTTTAAAATAAAGTTTCTGTTAGAGAAACATACGTTCACGACTCATCATGAAATTAACCATTGTGCTACAGCGGATCTAATTGCCAATAACTATGTAAAACTTTATTTATTTATTTTATGTAAATTCAAATATGCTTTCATACTCTTTACCTTAGATAAACCGTGGGCCTAAAAGTATTCTACGTAACATTATTCAAAAATTTGGATTTTTAGTACTTTCTTCTTCTTTTTTTGCTAAAAGGATTTTTAGTGTTTACCAACAAAATTTAGGAACAACATTAACAAAATTCAAAATCTGGAGAGAATCTCAAAATTCAAAAGATTTTTAGCACTGATTAAGAACGTCTGATCAGTACTTGCCAAAACAGACGACATTGGAGTGAGCTCACTTCTGTCGCCGAGCAATCCTTTGGACATGAGAGCTTTCGATTAGATTACACCTCGGCACAATCCTCTTCTCCATGCTATCCAAATACCTGAGGGTGCGAAACCAAAGACTCTAGTGGCCAATTCATCTTCTTCACCAGAAACTCAGTCTTCTTCTTCACCGTATCTCCAGAAAACCCTATGCACTCAGGATAGCGCTTGATCATCAACGCAAACTCGTCTCTGGTGAATCCTAGGCCTGTAAGCGTTTCAATAGAGTTCACTATGTTCTCCTCTGAAATCCGCATGAACTGAGGATTCCTCTTCAACAATGACATGACCTCGTTCTTCAGCAGACCACACCTCTTAAGGCATCATATATCTTGACGAGATCACCTATAGACTTTATAGATTGGATTCCATGGAGATTGATACTCGTTAAACAAACCTTAAACTCACTCTTCATCATTATAAGGAACTCTTGACTGCTTAACCACAATGCTTCTTTGCAAAGCTCGGATCTTTGGATAAACCGTTCCATTGTTTGCTAGTGGTTCTCATCGGAACCCTAGAGAGTATATCCACTACCACATCATGCAGAGTATCAGACATCATCGTCATTGTTTCAAGTTTATGACGTCAGAGGCTGCAATAGAAATTAGAGTTTTCTAGTTGTCAAGGTTGCCACTCTTTTAAATATTCAGAAATAAAAAAAAAGGAACAAAAAAGTTTTTTGCTACTCTGGCTTTCGTTCACTTTCCATCCCACGACTTTTAGGGACGACTGTAGTTGCCAATACATCTCCTTCACCAGAAACTCAGTCTTCTTCTTCACCGACTCTGCTGATAATCCAATGCACTTAGGATGGCATTTGACCATCCTCGCAAACTCACCTCTGGTGAATCCTAGGCTAAGAAATGTTTCAGTGGAGTTCAATATCTTCTTCTTCGAGTATATCAGAAAGTGTTGCCACTTGTTGAAAATTTCCCATACACCACCCACAGCAAAGCCTAATGTTTTAAAGACAAGATCGACTTTTGCTTCAGTTGTTTTGAGGTGGTCGGGTCAAACCCCATCCCAACAACCTTCTTGAGAGATTCTTGAAATGTATCTTTTCCACATACACATGTGTGATTGGAGACGAGCAAAGAGAATAACAGCTTCTGAGGCACGCACGCCCATATTTCTCAAAACCGACATATTCCTAATTTTATTCCCCTGCCTACTACCCTGTGGCAAAGAAGAATGACATAACTTTTCCAACTTGGGACTCTTATCGGCTTCGATAATCTCTTTGACGAAATCATAGTGGAGGCTGGTTGTTTGGTCCTCTCTCATTCCCAAGATCTTAGGAGCTTTTGAAAGAATCTCAGTGAGCTCAGAGCTTGAGGTTCATCTAGACTGCAGAAACTTAAGCTTGTGAGCAAGAGATTTCTCAGCATCTGCCACAAGCAATCGTGGATAATCCGAAACGATGGTGGAGATCTGAGAATCCATGAACCCATGACTTCTAAGAAGAAACAGAACGTAATCTGGCTTACCCTTGTCCTCGAAACTGACTCTCCTCGAGACTGATTCTGCGAGCTTTGAAGTTAGACCCAATGAATCAACGAGGTAAAAGACGGTGAAGTTGTCGCCTTTTCGACCATCCGAAGGCTCACATGTGCTGCCGCACTGGATGAGGACAAGGAATTAGAGAAAGCAGATCCATTTTCCCCAAGCGTCACTGAAACTCTCAAATCAAGCCATTTCTGTAGCTTGAGCGACTTTCTTACATGGGGAATCAGAGAATACATGACAAGAAAATGTGTTTAGATACCAACAAATCATAGAGTTTTGTTCCAGAAAACGAATCCTCCAGGCTTCGATGAGAAAATCTCAAAAAGTTCCTACTAAACTTACAACTGACCAAGAAAGAAGAATAAACTCACTCACCGATCATTCTGCAAATGGCAGAGATCTTCTCCGTTTATTCACTTGCCGCCGAACTCGAAAATAGCAAAAATCCAAAATTAGGGACGATATGATTGTGCCGTTGGGTTAGACATCTCCGTTTACGATTTCGTTCGTTGTATATTTTTTAAAAAATATTCCGCTGCGGGGCTTCGAACACGGAATTCGGAGCGAACACTTAAGTACGATGCCAAATATAAAATTTTATTTATTTATCTTATGTAAATTCAAATAGGCCTTCATACTCTTTACACCTTCGGGTTTAAAAGTATGCTATGTATCCGTTATTATAAAATATTGATTATTAGTACTTAGTTACTTGTTAACAAAATTTAGAAACAAAATTTAAAATCTAGACTTTTAACTGTAATTGTGAAATTAATTAGAATAAAATAGTTTGGGTAGTTTCATGATAAAAATTCTTAACTTAACTATATCATCCCAAATGATTTCCACCCAAACTATTGATCTCAACACTGTACTACCCAAATTAAGAATATTTGTCATTAAGGGGTTTAACAAAGTCAACCCTAAAGGTTAATAATTCCATTGGAAGGAAATTCAGAGCTATATAATGTTTCCGGCTTGCACCAGCCTCCAAATTTAACTTTGGTTAATTCAAAGTAACACTGTCATTCACCAAACCATTCGCTGGTATTGCTTTGGTTAATCTCCGGTTCAGTGTACTTCATGTTAACAAATTTCGGTTCAAACTGTTTCCTCACTAAAACTTTGGTCTGCGTCAAGAGAACCACACTCACGTTCCTGACGAAAACAAGTCCCATCTGGTCTTGTGTGGGTCTTCAGGAAAACTTCACCAATACTAACTGGTCTAGCCAACTGTTCTTCCTAAAAATGTAACAAAAAGAAACAGCTAAGTGATAACATGCATATTTTACCCGTTTTTACTATTATAAGTGAGTGTTTTAATAAGCATTTCACTAAGGTTTTAATGCATAAACACTAGATTTCGAGTATTTGGTTATTCAAAACTCTTTTCAGGTAAACTTAGCAAAAGACGCATATTTTGGAACAAAATGGACAATTCCGGAAACAGTGCTCGAGGACAAAAGTTCAACATCAAATGAAAGCCTTCCCACCACGAGATCAAGCTCATATTTGGAAACAAGGTAGCCTTATCAGCTGTCTTTCACCTCGAAGTGGTTTGAGATCAATCCCACGGTTGGATCTCAAGTTATGGAAGAAGCCAGAAGGTCCGTCAAGCACCCGGAAGGACGAGATGGCCGCGCCACGGCCAAACCAGACGACCAGTGGCCGCGCCACGGCCAGACGCTCGCGCGGCCAGGCCACTCGCGGTTCCCGAGCCCATTTGAAGCCCAACTTAAACCCGCAGCCGTCTTATGCAAGCCAAGACCTAATGCACGACTTAGGGCACTTGAAGACCTATATATACTCGATGTTTAGGGGGTTTTTCGGGCATCATCTCTTTGCATCACGAAATACTCTAAGTTACATAATTCTTTTGGTGGCCGCGAATCTCTTATTCGTGGTCTTCACTTTGTTCTTTGAGGGAGATTGATTTGTTCTTGAACCCTCTTTCTTTCTTATCGATTTATACAAGTTATGCATTCATCAATCACGTTTTCTACTTCTTCTTTCATGTCTGAGTAGTTTATTTTCGTTGGGTGTTCTTTAAGGGGATCTATGGGGAATTTCATTAAATGTTGTTAAACCGATTGTTTAGGCCGAAGATTAGGGTTTTCTGTCTCACCATATTCGTTCTTATTGCATGAGTCTAGCGTAATGAACTATATTCTGATCGCAGGGTCTTGAGAACGACGAATGTCCTGAATCTCAGATCTAGACCAAAATAGGGTAGAGAGCATCCTTTAAAAGATGTCTAAATGTTTATCGTCCCGATCTTATTGCGTGATCATCTAGGACGCAGGATACAACAGTATACCTGCAAAATAGATGTTCACAGATCGACCTTACTTGATAGAGTTAGGTTGTTAAAAACAGTGAATCAGTTTAGAAAAAATCGACTAGTCTCATTTGCTTAACTTTTGTGTGTTTGATTTCTAGTTAGAACCCCATAGATTTACCGAGAAGATCCCCAACGTGTTCGCCCCATCTGCTTTTACATCAAGATTTACGAACTTCAATATTTAATTTTTCTGCACTGCTTACCTGATTTCCTTTTTACAAGTCTTTAAGTTTATTTTCCTTTTCCCGTTGGTTATAGAAGATATTGACAACCTTCTCTATATAAGGCGTGATACTGCTTTCTTTATTTCTTGCAAAAACCGTGATACTTACCCCAAAACCCCAGTTCCCTGCGTCTTTGGGCGCCCTGATTCTTCTGTTTTGCAGTTGACCTCCTCCTTGTGGATCGATACCCTAAGTACTACAACGCACGCTGTGCACTTGAAACTTAGGGTCTTACAAATTCAAAGCTCGACGAGGCCCCAAAGAAATTCTCCAATCTCGGACGACTATTTAGACCCCATCACTAAGTCAAAAATATAAAATTATAAAAGCAGTAGTTAGAGGAATGTAAATTACCATTTCTTGCAGGATTTGTTGAAAAGACTTTTGCCCTGTGAAGTTCTTGTGAGGACCAAGACCGCCATGGTCAGAATTCGGAGCAGCAGATGTGGTGTGACTCCTCTGTATAGCACCATCAGTGTCCCAGTAGGTGCACATTTCAGTCCAAAGAGTCTCGCTGATCCAGGTAGGTCGCACACCAAGTGTGTGAGCTTTGCTGACCATATCTTTCATCCTACTCTTACAAATCGCCTCAAAATGTCTTTGTATTGTCCCTATTAATATGGGATCCCAGGTGTGCTCTTTCTACAATACAAGAAGCGCAGATCGATGTTAGTAAAGAGAAGAGGAAAAAATAGTACATATAAATGTAACAGAGAAGAGATACTTACCGCAAATTCGATGAAGTATCGCTCCGCTCGCGGCGGAGGCACACAACTCCAACTGTAGTATGCATCATCAAATTTGGTTGTGAAGATCTTTGTAATCTTCCGGACCAAAACAGACTTGTCACGACCAAACCTACATACATAGAGAAAACAAGCAGAGTAAGTTATGGAACTAACAAGTAGAATCAGAAGAAAAAAAAGAAAGCGTTAAACTATGAAACTTAGGAAAAAGAAAAAGCTTTAAACTATACAAATGTAAGGCTGAGTTCATATTTCTTAGTCATTACTCTCACAGTCCTATCAACCAATCATGCACCTTCCAATAATAATCTGAATATAAAAAACAAAGATTATCAAAAGACTATTTAATTTTTGAGATCAAAACAATCAAGCAACTTCCATTTGACACCATTTAAGTTAACATCGATCATTTGACACAATAAAAACAGTTTCAAACCATTTGACATAATTTACACCTTCTATTGAAATTTAAACCTATGACTAAAACAAAAAGCTTTAATATATAGAGAGATATACGAATGTACGAATCTAGAATAATTGGTTCGTATTTATTGTACTTTCTCGATGTAAGAACGTCTACAATGCCAGCATTGTTTCTCCGAGTGCCTCTACCGATAACAGGGTCGTACCACTTACACTTAAAGAGTGTGATTCTCAAATTAACCATCCCCTCGTACTCGAGTTGTAATATATCCGTTAAGATCCCGTGGAAATCAGCTTCATCAGATGCATCACTATAATTCTCTCCTTTAACACATACACCATAGTTACATGTTTTTCGGCCCTCGCTGTGATTGTGCGTATGAAACAAATATCCTCTTGTAAAATAGATAGGCCAAGTTCTGGCCTTGTTCACGGGTCCATGCACTATCTCTTGAACCCAAGTAACCTGCATATAGATAGACAATATCAAATATATAGAAGTATAGATACATAAATAAGTAATATATACATACGTAAGAATATTATTCAAACATACATAATCTTTCACCCATAAATGATATTCGTTAGCTCTTTTCGCGGAGAGTTTTTTTTCGGAGAGATCTGGATATTTTGCAGAAATAAACTCTTTGAACATACTGTTTAAGACCAACACGTATATAAGACAACACACATATATATATAAGACCGAGACATTGTGGATTATGTTAAAACTGAAGTTAAGTTATGTCATATATTACCTCTCAAATGGCTGAAAATAATCGCAATTTCGCAAAACATATGCATGTGCGCATCGATAGTCTTTCTATGAAAGCCAGAGTTCATTCATTTCTCCACTTGGACGACCAATATGAGTAAATATATCAGGTACTCCAAGGACATGATATTCGGGGACTTCACCTTCATCGAATCTTGTTAACCTGATCAAATTAGTTTAAAAAAATTTAGAATAGATAGCATGTGTCTTCATATGTAATTAATTATAGCGTTTACGTACCTTGATTTCGTTTATATATTTGAGGCAAAATAATGCTCTGAGAAATAAGCTACCTCCTCATTTAGATATGATTGAACAATCGATCCTGCTGCATATATTTTGTTCTTTTCTTTCCCTTTCAACTTTTTGAAAAACCTTTCAAAAGGGTACATCCACCTGTATTGAACGGGGCCTCCTAATTCAACTTCGTAGGGAAGATGTATAGGCAGGTGCTCCATCACGTCGAAAATGATGGTGGAAAGATCTTTTCCAAATTGCATATGAATAAAACAATGTTTTGTTTTAGAATTTGTACTCGACTTTTCTGCAAAGTTCTTGAACATAAGTCTCGGAAAAATCATCCGACCCCTACAATATATATATGGAAACAACAAATGGTTAATATAAAATACTATAATCATATTTATGTGTCGCATATTCATAGAACTATAAGTAATTAGTACCTGATAACGCGAGGTGGACGTTTCGGTCTAGGAGTTCTGCAAAGATAAATGGAAGTAGTCACTCCATAAAAACATGGCAGTCATGACTCTTCATCCCATAAAACTTTCCATTAGCCATATCAGCACAACTAGCTAAGTCTGAAGCATAACCATCTGGAAATTTGACCTCATGTTTCACACATTCCAATAAACTTGTTCTGGCTTCGTCTGTCAATGAGTAGGCGGAGAAAGGAGCTCTACCCTCACTATCAATATGTAAGTGTGGCCAAGAACAAAATTGGTCTATATCCAATCTTGACGGGATTGTGTCTTTTGATTTATCCTTCACACGCATAAGAGTATTCATGATGTTGTCAAAAAAATTCTTCTCTATATGCATCAGGTCGAGATTATGTCGAAGATTGAGGTCCCTCCAGTACGGCAGCTCCCAAAATATGTTTTCTTTGTGCCAGTTATGCTTCTTCCCAAAGCCATGCTTCTTCTTTTCATGAACGTTTCCACCAACATCCTTAGTTTTCGGTGGATTTATACGACGCAACCGGTAGGAATAAACTTGCTCACCGTTCAAAGACTCAGGTGGATATTCTTTCCTAGCGTCTTTTCCCTTCAAAAAGTCTTTTTTATTTTTCCTCAATAGATGATCATGAGGAAGAAATCTTCGGTGACAATCGAACCAACACGTCTTTCTTCCATTCGGCAGATAAAAAGACTTTGTATCTTCCATGCAAATTGGACATGACAATTTACCATGGGTGCTCCATCCTGATAACATGCTATACGCCGGAAAGTCGCTTATCGTCCACAACAACACTGCTTTTAGATTAAAATTTTGATTCAAGGACACATCGTATGCAT
>JAHZTW010000001.1:414514785-414542898 GCA_020283515.1 Alliaria petiolata
TTGTTAGGATAAAATCATTAGAGTTCTTCATCTGGATTTGTGTTTAATGCTTATTCTAGCTTCGCGACCTAGAATCTGATCTTAGGTTAATTAATAGATGCGAGAGTATTATTGATTGCCTGAACTAATGTTAGATGAGCAAAATACCTATTCGCAAAGAGATTTGGTTTAGGGTTTTGTGAACAATTGAACCTGAACTTTAATGCTTGTTTGAATTGTTAGAATTTGCAAAGAGATTTGGAATTCTAGGGTTTAGACATAGATAATCTTCGCAGCGAGAGTTGGTTGATTTTACATTAGTGTTTCGAGTTCAAGAACAGTTCTTCATTATTCCTAACATTCTGTCTAGACCTGAAATTTAGATCACCTGAGAATTTCCCTGAACCTAGCGTTTCGTCTCCTGAATCTAAATCGTTTAATTGCTTTCTGTCTTTTAATTCCATATTATTTCTTAGCTTAATTCGAAATTAGAAAACTGCTGTGTGACTACCCCTTCTCTGTGGATTCGATCCCTAAGTACTACAACTGATCTCTTAATTTGAGAGAGTTGCTTTAGGGTAAATTTGACCCATATCAAATTTTGGCGCCGTTGCCGGGGAAGGAGATTAGTTACCTACAGATTTCTAGTGTTAGAATTTTGTCTAGGTTTTTATTTTTGTTTTTGGTTACTAATTTTAGTTTTTTATTCTTGTTTTCAGGTGTATGCTTAATCGCAATACCAGGAGCAATAAGGAAAAGGAGCTAATCAGACTTGACAACCAGGAACTAGGCCGTCTCGAACGCAAGAACCGAGCATCTGCCTGAGTGTCGATCGACACCAAAAGCATCGATCGACACCTTGCGCAGACCGAGATGGCAGATCCTGTGATTTTGATTCGTGATAAGGCAAGCGACTTTGTTGACCTACAAGGCAATAGAAGGAACGCCCAAGGCCAGAGACTTGATGAGGCTGGTGCCGTCCTAGTCGAACCAGCGATACAAATCGCCCCTGCAAAAGCTGGACGTGGAAGAACGTTAGGCGAGTACAACCGCCCAGACCAGTTCTATGCTAATAGAGCTGCGATCCGTCCTCCTGCATTTCAGAGGAATGACTTCGAGCTGAAGCCCGCCTACTACACACTGGTGGCTCAGCATCCTTTCCATGGTCTTCCTCAAGAGCACCCCATGGACCAAATTGAGAGATTTGAGGACCTCGCATCAAGCATCAAGGCTAATGGAGTGACCTATGATTATCTCTTCTGCAAGCTTTTCCCTTACTCGCTTGCTGGAGATGCGTCATACTGGCTGAAGCAGTTGGATCCAGGATCCTTGACCACTTGGAAAGATACAAAGAATGCATTCTTATGCAATTTATTTGATGATGCAAGGTCTGAAGAGCTGAGGACAAAGATCACCACGTTTTCTCAAGGACCCACTGAAGCATTCAAAGCTTCTTGGGTGAGATTCAGATCGTACCAGAGGGATTGCCCACATCATGGTTTCAGCGAGCCGCAGCTTATCGGAATCTTTTACCGAGGGATCGATTGGCGATACCAGATGGCTTTAGACGCAGCGAGCAATGGTAACTTCAACACCAGATATCCAGACGATGCGATGGTGCTCATAGAGAATTTGGCCTCTTGTAACAGCACCAAAAACGCAGACTTTGAAAGGAGACAACAAGCTGGTGCAAATGGAGGAAGCCAAATTGCTGAGGTCAACAGGAAGCTGGACAACGTACACAATCTCTTGGTGGGAAGGAAGCAAGTTCACTTTGCTAATGAGGTGGAGACATTTGAGCCTGAGGAAGAAGAAGTTAACTACATTAATGGAGCTGGTTTTCAAGGTCAAAGGTTTGGCAATCAGCAGAGCTATGGTTCTTCTTACCAGAAGCCTTTTCAGAACAACAACTTCCAGAGAAGCTATGGTTCTTCTTCCTACCAGAAGCCTCCCGCACAAGACAATAAGATGGAGGCTATGATGGAACAGCTTTTAGAAGGGCAACAGAAGATGACAGTGAGCTTTAATGGGAAGATTGACACATTATATCAAGATGTGACTGGAAAGATGGACGCCATGTACCAAGACTTGAATGGGAAATTCGAATCTCTGAACAACCATGTCAAGAAATTGAATACTCAAGTTGCTCAAACTGCAGAAGCTGTTCGTAGGCAAGAAGGTTTCCTTCCAGGGAAAACTGATACTAATCCGAGACACCACGTGAATGCGATCACGATCCAGAGTGAAAGAAGCCTTCAAACAGAGCTGAAAAGGGGTCTAAATGCTAAAGAATTCGAGGAGCTTGAAGATGTGGAAGATGCTGCGGAGCCAGTGTCGATCGACACTACTATGTGTCGATCGACACCCAAGGAGAAACCAGACGAAACAAGCAAACTCGACACGGAGGATTCTACACCAAAGGCGAGTGTCGATCGACACCAGGAGGGTGTCGATCGACGCTATACACGGACTTCACCAGAACAGCTCACAACAACAAAGGTTGCAGAAGAAAGGGTGTACAAACCAAAAATACCCTACCCCCTGCCTCCCAGAAGATCTAAACAGGAGAGAGAGGAAGGTAGATGCAAGCAGATGATAGATAAGCTGATGGTTGAGCTACTCCTAGTTGATGCAGTCAGACTTTCACGTGCATTAAGAAGATATGTCAAGAGAATGTTTGTCAATGGTGTGAGTCCAGAGGAAGGAGCATTGCTTACCAGAGACATGAATGCAATTCTCTTGAACATAGTTCCAAGGAAGAAGAAGAAGGTGTGGGTTTCTGAACAAGTTAGTGATGTGATTCAGAGAAGGATTCCAGAGAAGTTACCTGATCCAGGGAACTTTGTGCTAGATTGCTCAATCTCAACAGGAAGGTTTCCTCGTTCTCTCTGCGATCTAGGTTCAAGTATCAACTTGATACCATACTCAGTTGCTGTTCGACTTGGAATGACTGATTTCAAGCCAACCAGAATCTCCCTTGTCCTAGCTGATCGATCAAAGATAATCCCAGAAGGTGTTCTAGAAGATGTTCCTTTGAAGATTGAAGGCTGCATTATTCCCACAGACTTTGTGGTTTTAAAGTATGATGAAGAACCTGCAGACCCCCTTATTCTGGGAAGATCATTCTTGGCTTTAGCTGGTGCCATCATTGATGTGAGAAAAGGAAAAATGGAGCTTGATTTGGGTGATGTTGTCATGAATTTTGACATGGACAAGTTAAGGGGACCTTCCACCATCAATGGTCAATCTTTTTCAGTAGAGATTTCCATGGATCAAGACCCAAACAGGGAGCATTCAAATGACACTACTACTGCGAATGTCAAGGAACCTGATTCTCAAGAGCAAGTGAACAAGGTGGTTGTTCTCGAGGGATTGGCTGAGAATTCTGAGAAAGCTGTGGAGCTTGAAGATTGGGGTGGAAATAATCATATCTTCAGAAATATGGGTGAAGATAAAGGTCTAATCAATGCCAAACCAATGGAGGAAGACGTTTTCACCATAGAAGCAAGGATTGCAGAGATGAACTGCAGAAAAAGTGAAGACATTCGAGCTACTGACCTGGTGTCGATCGACACCAATGGTATCGATCGACACCCTCCGCGGATCACTCGAAAAGCTGTTTCCAATGCTGCAATTCCATCACATGTGGTCAAACAGACGATTCCACATCCTTCTGCTCAGAAACATCCAAGGAAGCAAAGGTACGCATTTCCTGGAATGAATTCCAAACCCCCTGATCTTATCAATAAAAATTTTAAAGGTTCTAAAGATGCTGCACACTTATGCAAGCAACGAGATTCTCGTAGAGGGCTTGGTATTGCTTTTGATGATGCTGCATGAAAACGAAGTGTCCCACCCGAACTAAAGGCCCACCCTGCTGCTGTTCCTCATTTCCTTGGTCGCTCTCATGCACCTACTGCCTATACACCGCCATGGATGAGAAGACATTCGTCTGGGAAGCATTCGATGCTACCCTCTGATCCACTAGACGTCTGAACCCCGACACAGTCAAGCTAATGACTGAAAACGAGCGCTGAGTGGGAGGCAACCCACTGTTAGGTACGTTTTTCTTTTTATTTTGTTTTGGTTTTACTTAAGTCCTAGTTTCAGTCAGTTGAAAAAGGAGACATTGGACTCGACCTTGACCAGTGTCGATCGACACCATGCGCAGACAAAGGTAAGTCTTCTATCTGGTCTTTTATGTTGTTTCTAATTTTTCTTTTAGCCAATTTCGGGCTTGATAACACTGGGGACAGTGTTGTTTAAGTCTGGGGGAGGTGATTACTGACTTTGTGTTTTTGTTTTCAGAGTCATTTGAGTCAGTCAAAAATCGTTTTATTGAGTCTAAATCAGTTGAAACTTTCAGTTTTTCTAGGAACTAACCACAGGAAGTTGACACTTGAAGAACCATTACTATAAGAGTTGATTGCAGGACTTACTAAAGTAGAAAGCCGCAAGTGGAATCAGTCTAACAGGGCGAGTTCAGATCCCCTTATAAGAACTAGGTATGCGCAGAACTTGATTCCTCTTTCAGTCTGAACAGATAGGCAATTGCAGTCTCTCCTTGATCTTCCCTTTAAGAAAAGAAAAAATGAAGAAAAAGAGTCTAAGTCTGGGAATAGTGTCTTTGTCATGAGCATGTCTCCTCACAAGGAATAATATTAGTGATGCTCTTGAACACGTCTCCTCACAAGGAACGCAAGTAGAGAGTATCACTATTTCCCGAGATCTTAAAAGAATAAAAAGAGTCAACGAAAAGATCTTAGAACACCCTGAAAATGGGCAGTTGTTGACTAAGGGAAGGAAAAATAGGGGAGCTATATGAGAATGTCTTGTTCAGGCATTAAGGAAGGGAAAAGAATCAGCAAAGTTATGTGGCATTACCATTATTGGAGTTCGAAATTTATACCAAGGAAAGGATCTGGATTTGAACTGGGAGATTGCTAAGCTTCTGGTAAGTACACTGAACATTTCCTAAGGTTGGCTCTATATCATGTGGATTCAAGAAGTGTTAATCAATGTGGCGTTCTGAAGAGGTACTCGAAAGTTTCTGTTTTCCAACTTCTACTTCATTCTAAGTTTCTGTTTTGCTTGAGGGCAAGCAAAAGCTAAGTCTAGGGGAGTTGATATATCATGGTTTTTATCCATTTTTAGACCATGATATAAGTGTTTTATAGAGTCTTTTGGCTATTTTCGAGTCTATATAGAGTCTTTACAGGTTCAGGTACAATTTGAGACAAATTGGAGATTTGGATACATTTTGGAGCTTAATGGAATGAAGTCACGAATTGCAACACAATGAGTGTCGATCGACACCAGGTTTTCCAATTTCTAGAATCGAGAAGTTTCCATATTTTGAAGAAAAGGAAATCTCCAAGACTTTTTCTAATTTTCCAAGAATTGAAGATGCGAACCTAGGCCTATAAATAGAGTTTTTCAGCCATTGTTTAGGCACAACACACACATTATTTTAGAGAGAGATTTTTAGAGAGATTTTNCCTAAGTACTACAACGCACGCTGTGCACTTGCAGCTTAGGGTCCTACAAATTCAAAGCTCGGCGAGTCCCCAAAGAAATCCTCCAATCTCGGACGACTATTTAGACCCCATCAAGCTTTTGGCGCCGTTGCCGGGGAGGATGCGTTTCGCTGTCCAAAGCAAAGGTCAAGATCGCAACTCAAAGACATTCTTTTTCTCTAACTTCTAGATTTTTTTCTATGAGTTTCAGGAACTACCATACCATGGAGCATACAAGGAGCGATCCTTACATGCCTCCGAACTCACGCCCACCTGCTGAACTCCTACACCATTCTCGGAGACCGCCGCCGACACTGCTACCACACGAGCGTGAAGCGCTCGCCCTCAAGGAGGATTCCCGCCTCCTATTATCCATGGAAGCGAAAGTCTCCACGTCCAGACGCCATCTCCTGCCCAGATCGATCAGAAGATCACACCTGCTCCCTTATATCAGCAAGTGGAAAACCTTATCGAGACGATAACAGTGATGAGTGATTATCAAGCTAAGTGTGAGAGGTCTTTACACGCCTGGATGGACTCCATCCAGGGTGAAGCTCCCACAAGCTCCAGGAAGTCGCCAACAACGTGAAGGTATTAGAGAACCGCACTTTTGGCAGCATCAACAAACTATCCAGAACTTCCGAAGACTTGACGGATCACAGAGGGGTCCTGAACCGCGGGTTAGGCGATGTCCACGCCCTGAGATACGAGTTCGAGGAAACTCGCAGGACCACCTACAGCATCATGGGCCGAATGGAGAAGGACATCCGGAAGATGGAACACGCCCAGCACAAGGTTGAATCACAAGTCGAGGACTTGAAAGACGAGGTTCAGACCCTGGTGAAAGCCCACAAAAGAAGTGAAGCTTCGCTGGGAAGGCTGTCCAAGGAACATAAAAGATTAGATGAGCTGTTCTGTAATCTCATCGAAAATAAAGAGAAGAAGGAAGCCTTTTCCAACGCAGGACACGTCCCCTGCCATTTCATTGAGCCACACTCAGCATTTGAGCCGATCCTCTCTCGCCCAGAGCGTCTCGAGATTCGTCGCCAGAGCTCCTGGAAATGCCATTTACCACGAAAGGGAATCTATCAAAGCTGGTGAGGCCTCTCACCACGCATATCCTGTGGGAAAGGCTGATAGAATTTGTCGATAAAGTCAAGACTATTCCAAAGGATACGCCCTTCGAGGAAGCATGAGAAAAATGTGACTTAGCCAAATTCTTCGAAGACAGCCTTGAAGGAAAGGAAGGGGCTCACATTCACTTTGACAAGGCCCAATGAACCAACGTCGAGGAGGTGATGACGATGCCGTGAGCGAGAATACACGACTGGTATCCGGCCCACATTGATCCCAAGGGTTTGGAGCAGTTCAACGCCTTGGTTCGAACCCTTACACATGAAGTGACATTTGAGCAAGCTTACATTGAGCATCAGGTCGGCCACTACTTTGCGGAAAGTAAAGAGTCCTTGGGTGGGATCGAGCACCTTTTCAACAAGGCGAGAAGAGATCGAGAAATCCGGGACCTCTACAAGGTTCAGGATCACAGCCGTTTCCTAATAACATGCAGCATTAGAGGGATCGGTTTCAGAAAATCGGTGTGCGACTCTGGGTCATGCATCTGTGTGATAACCGAATGGGGAGCATGGAAGCTCGGCATCAAACGTGGTGAGCCTACGAACCTCAAGATTGGATTGGCGGACCAATCTTTCACTGCCGCGAAAGAAGTCATTTATGACCTCCCGGTCATCATTGGCGATTGTAGAATCCCGGTAGACTTCTACATAGGCAAAACTCGTCAAGAAGAAGCTGCACCTCTCATCTTGGGATGGCCGTTCTTAGCCACTGCAGGAGCCATCATGGATTGGCCAAACAGGCGAGTCTCATTTGCCAATATCGACGNCCTGAACTTTAATGCTTGTTTGAATTGTTAGAATTTGCAAAGAGATTTGGAATTCTAGGGTTTAGACATAGATAATATTCGCAGCGAGAGTTGCTTGATTTTACATTAGTGATTCAAGTTCGAGAACAGATCTTAATAATTCCTAACATTCTGTCTAGACCTGAAATTTAGATCACCTGAGAATTTCCATGAACCTAGCGTTTCGTTTCCTGAATCTAAATCGTTTAATTGCTTTCTGTCTTTTAATTCCATATTATTTCTTAGCTTAATTCGAAATTAGAAAACTGATGTGTGACTATCCCTTCTCTGTGGATTCGATCCCTAAGTACTACAACTGATCTCTTAATTTGGGAGAGTTGCTTTAGGGTAAATTTGACCCATATCAGGTACGAAACCAGAGACTCTAGTGGCCAATCCATCTTCTTCACCAAAAACTCAGTCTTATTCTTCAACGTATCTCCAGAAAACCCTATGCACCCAGGATAGCGCTTGATCATCAACGCAAACTCGTCTCTGGTGAATCCTAGGCATGTAAGCGTTTCAATAGAGTTCACTATGTTCTCCTCTGAAATCCGCATGAACTGAGGATTCCTCTTAAACAATGACATGACCTCGTTCTCCAGCAGACCACACCTCTTAAGGCATCATATATCTTGACGAGATCACCTATAGGCTTTATAGATTGGATTCCATGGAGATAGACACTCGTTAAACAAACCTTAAACTCACTCTTCATCATCATTAGGAACTCCTTGACTGCTTCACCACGATGCTTCTTTGCAAAGCTCTGATCTTTGGATAAACTGTTCCATTGTTTGCTAGTGGTTCTCATCGGAACCCTAGAGAGTATATCCACTACCACATCATGCAAAGGATCAGACATCGTCATTGTTTCAAGTTTCTGACGTCAGAGGCTGCAATAGAAATTAGAGTTTTTCTAGTTGTCAAGGTTGTCAGTCTTTTAAATATTCAGAAATAAAAAAAGGAACAAGAAAAGTTTGTTGCTACTCTGGCTTTCGTTCACTTCCCATCCCACGACTTTTAGGGTTTAGTTCTGCTTTTATTGGCTCAGTTAGGAGACTAACGACCAACACTGACTTAGTGCGAGCCACAATTTGGAAATTAACCTTTGTGCTACAGCGGATCTGATTACCAATAGTCATATAAAACTTTATATTACTTCGTATATTTATAACATACAAAGTATATCAGTGTAACCCACATATCAAGAAGACGTAAGCAATGACGTAAGCAAAGACATAAGCAATGACGTAAGCAATGACATATACAAGCACTAAGAAACGTCGGTACCACTACTGGACGACACATATCAAGACGCACTCGCTCAAGTGTCGGCACCACAACTAGACGACACGTATCAACGCCACGACGCCTTCTCCTCTCCTGTAAATACCCACCTCTAGCAAACGAAGAAGACACGAGCATTTTCAGCATATACTTCTCTCACTAAAATTATCTCTCTACAAAAACACTCTCAATGTTTTTACTTTCAAGCTTTGTAATATTTAAAATCTTATTTCAATCTCTAAGCTTCAAGCAATAAATCTGTAAGTTTATAAACAAAGTTTTAATAAAAACGTTTTCAAAAGCAAAACTTCTGTTCTCATCCTATCTAAAACCCATTCTAGTCTGATCCCAAACCAGTCAACCGAAAACACTGTTACTGTAGTGTTCCAGGCAGCAAGTCCAAAAAGACCGTAAGACCGTTGGCAAGCTCAGTTGTGTCTTCGTAAAACCTGGTTAGTATCACCTTAGTATGTGTTTAAGCTTAGTCCGAGTCATGGCGTCATCCTTTAGAAAGCTTTTTAAACCAAAACATGCAGCATCATCATCAAATAATATAATTAATTCAAGAGAAATTATATTAAAAATAACCTCTTTCGATCAAGAATTGTCAAAAGATAAATTACCCCATATTAATCCGGAAACAATATATCAAATCGGAACTTTTGATTGTAGAACCGCTTATTCAATAAAAGAACATGAACAAACTTTATCTTTACCAAATGAGTTTGAAGAAATAAAACTATTATCGTCAATTGTTTTAGACAAGTTTAAACGAAAAGGATTTAAATATCTCCATTTTGGACTTGTGCAAATAGCAATAAAACCTCTATCAAGAACTGGTATTGATTCACCAGTACTCATGTTATTAAGAGACAAAACACTACTAAAATTTGAGGATTCGCTTCTCGGAGCAGTCCAATCAAATTTACATAATGGAGCATTTTATTTCAACTGTGCCCCTAACTTCCAAGTAAGTTTACAAGATCCAACAATACTCAATACGTTAGTATTAAATGTCCAGTTACCAGACACTAAATTTCAAAATGAAAGACACAAATACTTATTACTTTATCGAATCTATTTTAAACAATCAACATCTGAATTTAACCTGAGATGTTTATTACAAGACGATAAAGGAGAAACTACTATAATCGCAGTCCATAGTAAGGACACACCAAGCACTACTTATGCACCTAAACAATTAAAATGGAATGAAATAACCATTCCAGATCAATGGAAACTTGATATAACTCAACCAATAAGAAATTTTGAACAAAGAAGTATTTGAAGAATAATAGAACAACAAGATGGAAAAATATTATTACAATTTGGTTCCATGTAAGATCCAATACCACCTAGAATAAGTTCTTATCATTCTAGAGCATCTTTTTCTAAGTATCGTACTAAAAGATCCAGTACATATTCATAAAAAGAAAGTGTAAATCAAAACATCAATCAAGATCATCCAATTATATTCAAAGCACCAATTGCTGAACCAGAACAAAATCTATATCCAACATCACCCACACATTCAGACTTCAAAACCGGATCTATAAATGTACAATACTTAAAGATTATGAAATCAATAAGCAATACATTAAAAGCGATCTTTATTCAAAAGAAAATAAAGATAAAAGAAACTGGTATTTCAAAACCTTTTCTAAACAAGAAACAGAAAAACTTAGAGAAAAATGGTATAATTATGTGATATTAAAAGAAACAGATATCCCACTCTTTACATGGTTTGAATCATATTCAATAGAAAACAATATAGATTATCCCTTCAAATCAATAAATACGAATTGGACCTTAAATCAAGTATGGAACAAGTAAATGGTGATAAGGTCAAATCGATCCATCCACCAATAAAAGATTTAGAAATAAATACTCCTGGTAGATTGGTCATAGCTACACCATTTAAAACAGGAGCAAATAAAACAGATAAAGATCCAATAGTCATGCAAGATATTAAATCAATTTATGAACAAAATAATTATCAAAGTCAACTATTACATACAATTTCTAAACAAGTAGATAATATTGACAACAGATTAACCAAAAATATTATATATAAAAAAATATCTACTCAACATCCTTTCACATCAGTGTCTACACCTATTTTTAAACTATTAACAAGAAAAATTACATTCCCATAGAATGAAATGATGAAATCAATTCTTAAAATAATAGAAAACATAGATAAAGGAAAAAAAATTAACATAATAGATAAAAACGATAACGAATCTATACAATCACATAATAAGATCAAATAAACCATTTTACAAAAGACATACTCCACCTGATTTATTATTCGAGGAACATCATAAATTTTCCAGTAATGTTTATACCGGTGACGGTGTAATCGAATGGAATATTGATGGACGTTCTGAATATGAAATGATTAATCTATTTCAAGAAATGGGCATGACAGCTATAGCATATAAAGTTAAAGGTCATGAAGATAGACAAGCATGTGTAATACTAGTAGACGGATTTAATGGAACATTAAAATATTGGTGGGATAACTCTTTAGATGAAATTAAACAAAATCAAATTCTTAACCATGTTGAAACAATAAGAATAGAAGATGATGAAGGTTTTATCACAGAGCAAGAAAAACAAAATGTTGTAGAAGTTTTAATACATACATTAACAATGCATTTTTT
Source organism: Alliaria petiolata (assembly GCA_020283515.1). Taxonomy (NCBI): domain Eukaryota; kingdom Viridiplantae; phylum Streptophyta; class Magnoliopsida; order Brassicales; family Brassicaceae; genus Alliaria; species Alliaria petiolata. Next base: position 414,526,155 of record JAHZTW010000001.1, read on the forward strand.
TGGTAATCCAAATGAAGAAATAGAAAGTAAAAAATTAGTCCTAAAAAATTTAAGATATCCAACTCTAGGAGACTTTAGATGGTATAAAGATATCTTTATAACAACTATATTTCAAAGTAAAGATTGTAATCAACCATTTTGGAAAGAACGGTTTATCTCCGGATTGCCATCGTCTTTGTAGAAAAATAATAAATAAATTAAAAGAATATGCCGGAGGGCAGCCTATTAATTGGAATGCTATAACTTATGGTCAATTATTTGCATTCATTAAAAAGGAAGGATTAATGTTATGTCAAGAACAAAAAGATAAAAAACGTAATGATAAGTTTAAATTTAAATTAACCATGGGCGCATTCTACGAATGGTTTTAAACAACAACTTATTCCACCCTCAAGAGCTAAACGTTTAGAATATAGACAACGAATATCTAATAATATAAGACCTTATAAAAATAACAGATATCATCAAAACCGTAATAATTTTAATAAAAAATCAAATAATCAATTTTATTCAAAAAAATAAAAATAAAAGTTTTTCAAAAAACAAGTTCCAATCAAATAAAAAAGGCATAGTCTGTTGGAATTGTAAAATACCAGGACATAAATCCACAGTAAAATGAAGAAAAAATAAATGAAATATTTCAAGATCAAGCAGATATCAAAGAAAAATTAACCAAACTATTATTAACTTCAGAATCTGAAATTTCAGAAGAAAGTAATAATAGTGATTACACAATAAATGAAATAGACAATTCAAGTGATTCCTCCTCAGAATCCCAAGAATTGTCTGATTATTTATACAATTGCAAAATAATCAATGTAATAACTAACAATAGCGATAAGCAATTTTTATTAGATATAATAGACAAAATCGATGATCCAGATTTAAAAAGAGAATACTTAACAAAATTAAGAGAAATAATAAATCAAGAATATCAATTAAATACACCACAACCTTTTAGTTTAAATAAGATAATTCAAAAATATCCAACCCAAAGCTTATTTAAACAAGTAACTATGGGTGAATTACAAAATGAAGTTAAACAACTCAAGTCTCAAATCAAAGACCTACAAATAATGAGTAACCAGCAAGAATTAAAACAATTACAAATAGATGCAAGATTAGTAGTAATAGAAAATGGCAATAATGCTTCTTCAAGTAAACAAATCCTAGAAGATAATAATGAGGAAGAAATACAAAATAATGAAGATTATATTCATATAATTAATAAAATTAATTATCAAAAATGGTATACCAAAATCACTTTGCATATAGGTAATTATTTCAAATTAAATATCATCAGCATTGATGGATACCGAAGCAGATTATAACTGCATTCGTGAAGGAATTGTATCAACAAAGTACTACGAGAAAACCACCGAACGCCTAAGTGGCGCAAACGGTAGTAATCTACGAGTACAATACAAATTACCATGCGCTAAAATCTGTAACCAAGGTTATTGCTTTAAAAATATATTAGTAAAAAATCTAACACATGAAGTTATTTTAGGCACTCCATTCTTCACTCAAATTTATCTATTTAAGGTAACCGAAATAGGAATAACAACTAAAATAGTATGATTAAAATTATTATTCGCATTTCTATTCCCAATGAAAACTAAAGAAGTTTTACATTTACAGCAAAATACGATCCAAAGAACAATCAATCTAATTAAAAGTAAACAAGACCACATTCATCATTTACAAGATGAAATAACTCATAAGAACATTGAGGAACAATTAAAAACACCTCTTATAGTAAGCAAAATAAAATCTTTAGAAAATGATTTATTAAATCAAGTATGTTCTGATTAACCAAATGCATTTTGGGAAAGGAAACGACATAGTGTCGAGCTTCCTTATATTAAAGATTTTAATGAAAAGATAATACCAACAAAAGCACGTCCTATTCAAATGAATAAGGAGTTACTAGAAACTTGTAAACAAGAAATCAACGATCTACTTAAAAAAAACTTATTAGGCCATCCAAATCTCCTTGGAGTTGTTCGGCCTTCTATGTTAATAATCAAGCAGAAAAAGAACGTCGAGTACCAAGACTTGTAATCAATTATAAACTACTTAACGAAGTTTTACAATGGATTAGATATCCAATACCCAATAAACGCGATTTATTAAAAAGGTTAAATAATGCAAAAATCTATTCGAAATTTGATATTAAAAGTGGATTTTGGAAAATCCAAATAGCAGAAAAGGATAAATGCAAGACTGCATTTACAGTACCCTTCGGCCATTACGAATAGAACGTAATGCCTTTCGGCCTTAAAAATGCACCTTCTGAATATCAACACATAATCAATGCTATATTCAATGGTTATTCGAGTTTCATGATAGTTTACATAGACAATGTTCTAATCTATTCAAATTCAATATATCAACATTTTAGTCATTTAAATACATTCCTAAACACGGTAAAAAAACAAGGCTTAGTAATATCGGCTAAGAAAATGCATTTATTTCAAACTAAAATAAGATTCTTAGGTCATAATCTATATGAGGAACGATTACGCCAATATCAAGATCTATAGAATTTGCAGATAAGTTTATTAATGAATTAAGAGAGAAAATCCAACTACAAAGCTTTCTAGGTTGTTTGAATTATGTTTCAGATTTTCTACCCAATCTTAGAAAAACCATTCAACCATTATTTCAACGTCTCCAAAAGAATCCCAAACCCTGGTCTAGTGTCCATACCAACCTAGTCAAACAAGTCAACGAAAAGGTTAAAACCCTTCCTTGCCTTTCTCTACCAAATCCTGAAGCGGAAATGATAGTAGAAACCGATGCTTCAGAATTAGGATATGGAGGTATCCTTAAGCAAAAACTACTTGAATCCAAACAGGAATCTATAGTTAGATTTTACTCTGGAGTCTGGATAGGCCCCCAACAAATCTACTCCACCATTAAAAAAGATGTTCTTTCAATCGTAAACTGTATTTCAAAATTTCAAGACGATTTAATAAAAAAAAAAAAAATTTATTAAGAGTCGACTGTAAGTCAGCAAAAGAAATATTACAAAAAGATGTTAAAAACCTAGTTTCAAAACAAATATTTGCCAGATGGCAAGCTATTTATTTTTATCAGTACTCGATTTTAATATTCAATACATTAAGGGTGAAAATAATTCATTACCCAACTTTCTAACAAGAGAATATTTGCAGGGAAAATCAAACGGTATCCAAATAAAAGATATTCAAAATGACGGATCATAAGCAAAAGAAACCGATGACAGTATCAGACTATATCAAAAATCAACCACATCTTCAAGGCAAGCCCTTGGCTATTCAAAACACGTTCTCGGCCCTTGCCGAATATCCACCCTTATCATATAAAAAAGCAGTTACTACTCAACCATCTACTCAAGCTTCAACCTCCGCTCCCAAAACTACCCAAGAAACTACACAAAAGTCTGAATACATCCTTAAACCACAGAAAGAACACCTCATGATAACCCATTTCCTTAAACCAGTTAACCTAAGGGAACTACAAACCTTTACCAACAGGGTCTTCTATGAGAAAAACCTATTCAAAACTGATAACCTTACCAAGAACCGTACCTTTTATGAATATATTCTAGTAGACTCTCAGTCTGCGGAGATTACTCACCACCTTGACCCAAAAGACCAAAACCGCATAGCCTATTCAACCTGCAAAATCCTAAGGATTTGCTCTATCCAAGATCTTAGTTTCATCAACCTCCACACTACCAAGCCATTCTCTAATCCCGGCTTCCATATTCAAGGTTACTCCTACGTGGATTATCAAAATGCCTTTTTTAGGGCTTTCTATCTAAGGGCATTTGACCATTCGTGGTTCTTATCCTTTGATATCAAATTCTCAAAAGCCTTTCCAGGATGGTTTTGTGAGTGGTGGCACTGGTTCGGTCCATCCCCTGAAATCTACCAAGAAGAAATAACTAAAACCTCCTTACCTTTCTACCTTAAACACGTACCAAACCAAACTATTGGCCTTTTTAGCAAAATAGCCTTCCACATTGACATGGGTGTCCCATGGATATGTTCATGGCATTTTAACCTCATAATCGCCTTCGATACTATGCCATATTTTCTAGTCAAAGAATACCGAGTTAAGTGGTGGGATAAGTATAACCTTGACCGCCGTTCCCTAACCAACATGGCCAACCAGTTCCAAATAATCAACCAAACCAAAAAAACTATCCAAGCCGTCTCACGACAATGGCTAACTCAGAATCCATTACACCAAGACAGCTAGTTCAAAGATATGGATCTGATCCCCACGGACAGACACCTCCTACTGGTCCAACACTTCTTACACTAAAAAGAGCTAATCAAAAAAATTGGCACTGAGAGCCAAGAATCAAGGCAAGCACCAGCACCGGTCATTTGCCAACCTCCTAGCCCAGCTTATTCAGGAGGATCATCTACCAAAACATCAGGCAAAAACAAAAAGAAACTTCTGAAGTTCCTTAACAACTTAGCCCAAGAACTACCGTCATCTGACGAAGATGAAGATGAAGATGAAGATATGCAAGACTCAGCCGAGTCTGACCCATTTGGCAGTCCCCTAGCAATGTCCCTTCGAAATATAAAAAAATAAAAATAAATAAATAAATAAATAAATAAAAAATTTAATCGGTTACTTACTTTCTTCAGACGACACTGGTACTGTTGGTGTTCCAGGCAGCAAGTCCGAGAGGCCGTAAGACCGTTGGCAAGCCGCAGTTATGTCAACAAAGAAACAATTCGTATCCCACGGTTCCAAAACGTAAATAAATAAATGTAAAAAAAAAACCCAATTATGTAGTATAACTTTATATAACGTATATTCTAGTAGACTCTTTATATTATAAATAAAATATACTCTCTGTATATTACTTCGTATATTTATAACATACATAGTATATCAGTGTAACCCACATATCAAGAAGACGTAAGCAATGACGTAAGCAAAGACGTAAGCAATGACGTAAGCAATGACGTAAGCAAAGACGTAAGCAATGACGTAAGCGATGACGTAAGCAAAGACGTAAGCAATGACGTAAGCAAAGACGTAAGTCATGACGTAAGCAATGACGTATACAAGCACTAAGAAATGTCGGTACCACTACTGGACGACACGTATCAAGACGCACTCGCTCAAGTGTCGGCACCACAACTGGACGACACGTATCAACGCCACGACGTCTTCTCCTCTCCTATAAATACCCATCTCTAGCAAACGAAGAAGACACGCATTTATTTCTCTCACTAAAATTATCTCTCTACAAAAACACTCTCAAAGTTTTTACTTTCAAGTTTTGTAATCTTCAAAATCTTATTTCAATCTATAAGCTTTAAGGAATAAATCTGCAAGTTTATAAATAAAGTTTTAATAAAAATGTTTACTGTTGCAAACTAATTTTCATTTTTTTGCATTTTGTTTCTATTGCATAAACTACGGTTTTTTTCTTCAAATATAATTGTAGAAATAGCTACATTTATTTAATTATTTGTGATAGTTTTCTAGTGTGCAACTAGTAATTATTTAGAGGAAGAAGTTGAATAATACTTATTTTTATTTATTTTGTGCAACTATGTTGACTTTTTTTATATTAAATAATACTTTGTACATATTACTATGTATTACTTTATTTTAATATTTTTTTAAAAAAAATTACACGTGAAGTTTTTTGGAATGATATGTTCCAAGTATACTTTTATCTTTGAATTGAATTCAGATTATTATTTGGTTAGAATTAACGGAGGAGTATCCGAAACTACCACGCAAAAAAAGAAAAAATTGTTATATAAAATTACTACAATTTGTATTGTTAGTCTTTCTGATTTTTTAACAAATATTCATACAACTGGTTTATGAAAACTTCATAAAATTTTATTAAAGCTTTCTGCATATCTCTAGATATTTTTCTTAATAAATGTAACTTTTGAAAATGCCTCTTAAAACAAATCTTCCCATGAAAGATGTCTAAAAAACTAGATCTATACTCCCTTAATTTGCATTCAAATAAACAAAATAAACTCAACACTATACTCGAAAGAGCCATACCTGCAAATAGTAGGCCACGTCGCAGCGAAGTCCACTTGGTCGGGACGATACTCAAACTTGATAAAGTCCCTCCACTCTAACTTAGCCTCCACGTAAGGATTGAAACTTGTCATGTACCAAGCCGTTTCCGACACCGAACTTCCCTTCCAATACCGTTTCTTCTCCTCCGCCGGCAAACCGAAAAATCCACGACCAGAAGCTCTCAGTTGGTTTATCTCATCCACCGAAACTCCATGGTTCACTATCTGGAAAAACCCTAACGTTTCAGCCGCCTTGCAGATCTCCTCCGCAACATTTGGGTTTTTCCAGTCAGAAACATCGATAACCGGAATCACCGGTGATGATGAACCGCCTTTAACGGTCGTTTTCACGGCGTCTACGATGAGTTTCTCAGTGGTGACTCTTTTCTCCGGAAGCTGAATGTAACGTGACGGCAATGTCTTTGGAGATATGACGTCGACGAGACCTTTTACTCCGTTACGTTGGTTTACTACGAAGTCAGTAACGGCGTCGTCGGTGAGTATGGGCATTTTTTGTCTTGGTTTTTTTTTTAGTATGAAGAGACAATAAAAGATGTAATGAAAAGGTGATACTTCTTTGTCATTGTTGTGCCTTGATAAATTGTTGTATGTTAATAAAGAAACCTAATGGAACTGTGGATCCTATGACCAAGCCGAAATTTTCCAGCTCTTTAATTTCTTGTTTTTTAATTTTCTTTGCCAAGAAATTAAATACTTAATAACTAATAACCTAACTTTTCATTTAATATAATATTTACATTCATAGCAAAGAAAATTTCATATTGGTCAGCTTTTCCTGATAATTTATTTAGCGGATATGACAAAACTCATCCACTGTAAAGTTTTTTTTTTTTTTGACCAAATTTATGCATTGAATTAAAATACAGTTACAAAGTATACAAAAGAACAGCTCTTACCATAAACACTGTAAAGTTCTTAATATCTACTGGCAAAATAAATGCACTTCGATTAATCAAACACTTTTGTAAACCAAATTTCCCATATTTCTAAGAATTGAGATACTAAAATCATCTTCATTTATAGGAATGCAACATTTTCGTTGTGTAGAACCAAATTTGTTATCCTCAGCGATGTAAAGTTTTCTTGATATATCTAATCGAAGATCTAAGCACGAATTAGTTATATAGACATTCGATATAATTATTTTAAATCGGTTCAAACGTAATATATACGAAAACAGAAACTATATATATATTTTTATAAAGCAATAAATAAACAAACAGATTATATATTATATCAATTATAAATATATATCAGTGAAATATATTTCGAGTCGGATATACGAATAAAAAGTTTTCAATAGATCTACCAATACCCCCGTAGGTGTGTATGTTTGTAATTACCCGTATCCGAACCACCAAAAACCAAAAACTCACAATAAACTCGGAAATAAACCGGACTGAATCGGTCATTATTGATAAATCCACGCCACTAGTTTCTCTCATTCATAGCGTGATTCAGGAACCACTGTTGAGAAATTTCGTGACGTTATCATAGTTATTACCAGAGTCAGAGTGATGATTCATACCACGTGAACATGATTGATACCACATGGACGTGAGATATATTCCAATCGTACATTGCAAAAAATGGTCGCCGTTGGCTTCGGTCTCTTTTGGATCTCGAGGCCGCCGTTAATGCCATTGGAGTCGCTGATTACCTCTTCTCTCGGCCTTGTTGGAGGCTATTGTAAGTGCAGAGAAACCCAATACACAATAAAATACACCTAAGTTAGACAATGTGTCTAAACCTCAAACCTTTATTAAGAATCTTCTTGAATATAAGTACAATTAGTATTCAATTTGGAATTACACGACTCTAAGAACCTCTTAGCTCGACCCCAATCTATTCTTAACTCACAAAGAGATCCCTAAGATTAGCCACACTAATCTACACCCATGACTCTCACTTTGTGATGAACTCCCACTCTTTTCTCTCAAAAATGTCAAACGGCTACAACACTTGTCAAACTGACTCACACATCTCAAGAGATGTTTTTCTTGACCCAAGAGACAATATACTTAAAGGATTTCGTGCCTAACTCTCCAAGTTGGCATCCTAACAAGTTTCCTAAAGTGAAGAAGAAATATTCCTTTTTGATTGATCCTTATCAACCTAATATTTCCATATCTCATCAAGTCTTTCAAATAGCTTCAATCTTCCTTTTTCCTTGAGCTTTATCTCCAAGTAATATATTCAAGACGCCCCCTTGAATATATACACTTTCCATAAACTTCTGACTTCTGATGTCCTGTCTGATGCGTCCGATGCATCATCTTTCTGTTGCCGCGTCTGCATCATCTTCCTGTTGATGCATCTGCATCATGTTTCTGATGACGTGATCATACAGCTTCTCAAACCAGTCAGCAAAACATCAACAATCTCCCCCTTGATGACAGAGTTTTAGAACTTCAAACTCCCCCTCAAACATCGATCATCAAGCTTGTGAGCATCTTGATCAAACTACGTTGCGCTTCATGCTTCTGATTGCATCAGAACCGATCTCACAAAACCTATCATCAACAATCTCCCCATTTTTAACTTAGTTTGATACTCAAGCACCAAGCTCTTTAATCATCTGCAAACCCCCACAGAGACATACACAAGAACAAGGCAAAGCAGGCAGCATCCAAACCTAAGCAAACAAAACTCCCCCATGAGTTGTGCTTCATCTACATCAACACGCTCAACAAAATCAATATCAGCTCCGCAAAAACCAATATCCACCTCATCTCCCCCTGCTTGAGTGCATAACTGAGTTAAAAACACTAGAAGACGATCTCCCCAAAGTACATCACCAATCCCCCATACTTCCATGCTGTTGCATATTCTGTTATATGCCCTGTTACAGTCTCTCGCACAGGACATCCATCTGTCGTCAACACAGACAAGTTTTTTTTTTATTATTTACACAACTTACTTGTCTGTGGACGACATAGCAGGCTCAACATCTCCTTATCCAACGATTTCTCCACCTACTTGAATCGTAACATCTCACATTCATGTCTCTGTCAAGGTTCTTCTGTTGATAAACCCCTTGATTCCTTCTCACAGGCCATGAACATCCACCATAACAGCTTAATACACCTTTTGAACTGTTAATTAAAGTAGTACTTGCACGACCTTCAGACTTCCACCCCCTTTTGGATTGCACAAAGTGTGGAACATATCGATTTCTCCTCCATATTTGATCTGCACGTTGTAAAAACATGTAACAATGTGCCTTGATATGACCAAGTCTACCACAACAATAACATTCAACAGATTGATGCCAAGCTGGTTTGGTGGTTGATCTATTTGTCTGAGCTTTAACTGTATCAACACGCGTATCAGCACTCTGTCTCCTATACTCTGTACGTGGACGTGTGTCAACCTTCATCTTGGCATTCTGTCATGCTTCAACTCGTGTTTTGACCTCTGTAGAAGTGCTTGTTACAGCTCCTGCTCTCGATTTTGTTACAAGACTTACGTCTGATACATTACCTGTAGCCTCCTTTGCAACAGATTTCTGAGACGTTACAATACATGTAGCCTCCTTTGCAACAGATTTCTGAGACGTTTCAGAAACACAAATTGTCTCCTTTTCTGAGTTGTTTTGCATGTAACCGAGACGCACATATGTGTTCTTCTTTCTGCCAATACTTTTATTCCTTCCATTCAACACATCCTCTAACTCCTTAGCACGTTTCTTCTCAACATCAAGTTCTTTTTCAAGTTCTTCAACTTTGATGTGCAACCTCTTCTTCTCATGTACTAGAGCCACGTTTACTTTGCAGGTTTCCACAAGATCCTCATATAATTCTCGCATCACAGACTGAGGGTCACCTTTCTTACTTCCTGAACAGATGTATGATTTGGTGTCTGTATCTGCATCCGCATCAGATGAACTATCAGAACTAATATCAGCTTCTTTGGCTGATCCAAATAATGCTACAAGATTAGACAAATATTCCTCACGTGCATCTACTTGGTTGTGAGGTCTATAATCCTTAGAAAAACCCGTCTTGATTTTTCTTTTCCTGCCTATAGAACAATCTGATTTATAGTGACCAAAAGCCTCACATTCATGACACTGGATTTTATCCATCTTCTGTTTGTTGACTCTCTTCAGAACTTGTTCAACTTTCTTTTCCACGAGATCCATGAGGTCTTCTATCTTATAAGACGTTAAGCCATCTTCACTACCAGTATCTGCGCAAACATCAATCCCTGGTGAGTTGTTTGATCCATCAGACGGTAAACTCAGCTCATAAACATGTAGCCTTCCAACTAGCTCATCAAAATACATACTATCTGTATCAAGAGCAACTTCCATCACAGTCTTCACCACATGAAACCTCTGATGTAAACCTCTCAACAGATTTTTGACCAATTTAGTTTTTTTTGTAATCTGTTGCTTGAATGAATGACAAACCAGCGTTAAAAAAACAAAAAAATTGAAGGAAGAATTTTTTATTTTATTTTTTTATACGGTTTTGAAAATTATTGAAGCAACCTAATAAATCAAATCTTTTGGTTAGTTGAAGCTAATTGCCAATGAATTAAATCAAAATTAGTTGTAGCATAAATTACACTGGTCAATATTTATAAATATAAATAATTTGAACGGTTTGGGTCGTCTTTAATTAACGAATATATAAAAAGGTTTTATCGAGCAATTTTCAAGGAACTGAGCTCAAAGAATGTGTCGAAGCGGATCCGACCTAGTTCAGTGAGCAAATACACCAAAATATAGAAGTAAATGGTTTTAGTACTGACGATTTAGAGTGTTTATAAGAGAAAAAAATAAAAAAATGAATTGAAATAACAAGTAGCGAGAATTATGAGAAAGTTGTGCATGTTTTTTGTCTGTTTCTTGATCTTTGCTCCTCCTCTTATTTTATAGCTATTGAAATCGTGCCTAACGTTTCTATTTACTCCTCTTCGCACTCCTTCAAACTGTTCATCTCCCCTCTTCTTCTTTTGGAGTTATTTTCTTGGTGATGCCTTCTTTCAATGAATGGGAGGAATCAACTTCTTCCTTCGAGTCCTTGGATACGCTCCGGCAATCTTGTGAGATCCCTGAATATTTGTTGAATTTGTTGATCCAGAAGGTGATGCCACTCCTCAGAACGGTCCGGATTTTAATTTATAATCTTGCGGCCTCTGCTGTAAGTTTTTAATGACACAGAGCTTTGTCTGTCCCAATTGTCGTCGAATTGTCTTCGTCAGCTCCTGGGTCCATGGTGCTTAGTATTCTTTTCAAATTTTAAGTTTTGATTCTAAATTTAATGCTTTATTTGATGTTAAAAACTATTGTTTTTAATTTGTTCTATTTTTTTATTTTCTTTATGAACAGTAGAGTTTCATTGATTTTAAAATAAGATATAGGGTTATTTTATTATAAAATAAAGAGTTTCAAAAAAATTATAAAATAATTTTATTAATTATTATCTTATCAAATTTATGTCAAAAATAAGATAAATTAATAATTATATAATTATTATCTTCTCAAATTTTATTATTATATTATCTTATCAAATTATTATCTTATTATCTTATCAGATTTTATCTTTATGTCAAAAAAAATATTATCTTATTATCTTATCAAATTTTATTAATTTTTACGCTGGCGAAACCTGACAAAATTTATTAATTTATAATAATTATTAATTTATCAAGTATTTCTTTTAAGCTCACCCACTTACACGATCATGCGTTTTCTTCCGCCGTCTCCCGCATATACCGAAAACAATAAGTATCAACATCTACATGACGACTTGCACTCTTTTAATCATTCTCTTCGTTTTGTATGGCATTGTTGCCATACGATATGCAACCGTTAAAGATGATCCTCGTGGAACTAATCAGAGACCGCAACCGCCAATAATGCTTCCACAGCAGATTGAGGCGATCATGATTAAAGACGTAGTTGTATATGTCTTGAGGATTTGGAGAAGGTTGATGATGATAAAGCCGTGGTTTGTTTATCCAAATGCAATAATAATTTTCACATTCTTTTCTTGGCGTAGACAAAGTCAGGATTGTAACCTTGAAATCAGTTGATTTCCACCTATTGATGGGGAGTACCTAATACTGTAATTGAGAAGAAAGTTTTGTCTAAGTCCATCCGTCAATGATTTTCTTAGACAGACAAAAAGTCAGTTTTTTAAAACTGTACCATAGAAATATCAACGATAGTAACTACGATAGTGATTCCAAAACTCCTAGAAAGCCATTCATAGATTTGTGTTGATCTTTTAGTTTAGCACAATCAAGTTCAATCAAGAGTCCTCCGAGTTCCTAAAAGACTAGTTATAGCCGATTTGTTAAAGATTATATAATTATATGCTTTAAAATTTTGAATGTAATGTATACGTTGCTCTGTAATATAATCAATTTTCATTATATAGAAGTATTAGGAAATAGATGAGCTTTAATCTTTTAGATAGCGGAGAAGTTGTCTTGAGCCAATGGAGGAAATCTGAAACGGCAAGTGGAGGCCACGGCATGCTGATGGTGAAAAAGTAATGAAGACAACTTAAGAAACAATACTTGTATCTTGCAAACCAAGTTATCTCTAATATTGTTTCAGCAGCAGCATGTTGTGGTCTCTTTTTTCCCTTTCAAAATTTGGGTTAATTTTATCAACCCCCATTAGAGCAAAGATTATATTTTGCGAAACAAGATTGATGGAAAATTTCGTCTCAAATTTTAAAGATGGAATAAACAGTCACAACCGCTAGTTTAAGTTTAATTCTGTCACAAAACATGTACCTATATTGAGCTAAATCTGTCGCAAAATCGTTGAAATGTTTGAGGCAGGCGGTTCCATCGAATTGTTGGCAGTCATCGCCAGCCAATCCTAAATCTTGGTCCTTGAAATAGCTGACAAGAATCTCTAAATTTGCGATATGTGGATAAGTAAGTCTATATAATTCCTTTGGAATGTGAAATGACAGAGTTTGTCCAATGCCAAAGGTAAAGTCTAGCCGGTCCTTTAGTAAGGGTCTTAGCAAAGAACTTCGGACCGAATTCGTAGCTTACGTTGATAATTAAGTAGGTCAATACTGACGGCAAACACAAAATAAAAGCTTTAAGCTTGAAGAAGACAAAGATAATAACTCAAAACATTGCAACTTTATTTCTTAGAGTATGCGATGACAACGTTAGTCCTTATATAGGATAAAGCGAAAACCCTAAAGAGAGAGAGCAGCGTCATTAGGTAAAGCATTGTGCTTGATGTGTGATGTTCTGCATTTTGAATCAGAGAAAGACGTTGTGTCTTGATTCATCATAGTGGGCTCAGAATGTTTGTACAGGCCCAACTCCGTTTTGATTTCATTGTAGCCCACATTGTCTTCTTCTTTCTTTTGTGTCGCAGACATCAGAGACTTGGGCTGAGAAGGAGTTTGTGTCTTGATCTCTATCTTGACAGCCTTAACAAATACGTGGCTTGGGTATGTAGTAAACAAATTGAATTCATTGTGACCGAGGTAATGATTTTTAATTATATATATTTTTTTGTGTGCAAGTGATCTTTAATTATATAAAATAAACCCAACGTTTAAAGATTTAAATAGAGACTATAGAGTTAAAGAGAAGTGAATGTTAGAACAATGAAAGGTACACAAATACCCTATAGTATTTGGTTTAAGTGAATATGAGGAAGCTAGCTTGGATCATATCCATGGCCAAAATTAGTGAAATTTTATACGCGCAACACTTTGTGATCTCAGGTATTATTTATATAAGTTCCAACTTGAAAATCTTTGCAAGAACAATACCAACTTCAAAATCATCATAATATAAGCAAAAGTTTGATTAGAATCTATTTTGTTTTATTTATATCAATTATGATTTTTTGGTTAAAATCAATTATTTTTGTAGTGAAATAATTCGTACATTTATTTTCTATTTTAATATAAAAAATACCGTTCAATATCACTAAAATAAGTTTTTATTTCAAAAATAATATCACTAAGCTTTTGTTTCAAAATACCACTAAATTTTTTTTTTCTAAAAATACCACAAACACTAAAAATAATTTTTAAAGGTTTATAATTTATATATTTGAGTTTTGGTTTAGTATTTTGCCTTTAAAGTTTAGGTTTTTGGGTTCACAATTTTTTTTTAAGGGTTAGTAGTACAGTCTCTATAAATTAATAATTTTTTTCAATTTCAAAGTTAGTTTATCAACCAAATAATAGATCTATATATTAATAAAAATTTTAAGAAAGTCATGGTCCCAACATTATTAATTTATAGAGGTTTTACTGTACTGTTTAGTTTTGAAGATTTAAAATTTAGTTTTAGTTTTAGTTTTGTAATATTTTGAGATATTTTTGAAAAAACGTTATTTCAGTGATATTTTTGGAACAAAAACTTTGTGATATTTGTTGACAAAAAATAAATAAATAAAAAATTATTTTGTGTTATTTTTGATAATTGCCCTAAATATAAACAAACTAAAACAATTAGTGGCATTTATTGCATGCGGTTAGAGTGGTTGACCTAGTGGTATTACTATTACCTAGTGTGCCTCGAGAGATTCTCTGATTCCTCTTAAAAATCGGTTTTAAAAATATTTATTCTAATGTGATTTATATCGGCTAACATTTTTTATATAATATTTCATTAGAAATGTCATCCATTAAAGTTTATAAAAAAAAAAAAAAAATTACTCAGATATTACACAAAAGTTGGTTTATTACTAGAATATTATATATTTTTTAAAAATTACTCAAATATTTTGTGCCTTTCTATAATTACAATTAACACCCTTCATTAATCTGTAATTAAAAATGATTTTTTTAATTTAAAAATGATTAACCAAAAATTAGTTTAATCCACTTCATTAACATCTATTCCACCTCATTAACTTGAAAAAAAAACTTAAATCCACGTCAGTTTCTGGAAAAACACTTCTCTCTCTCTCGCCGGCGAAACTTCTCTCTCTCTCTCTCTCGGCGAAACTTCCGAAGTCTAACTCTAATTCCGCCGTCGTCTCGTCTCTTCCCGGCCGCTTCTCTTATCTCCATCGCATTTTCTCTCATTTTTCACGAACTCGAGTGGGAGTGGACTCTTCGTTTTCTCGGCTAAAAATCTCTCCTTTTTCACGAACAAACTTGCTCCGGTAAGTTCGAATTTTTTTTTGAGTTTAACGGTTTAAGTGCATGTGATTCCCGTGATTTACACCGTTTTCCGAAAAATATCGCGGTGATATTAAGGATTTTTATCGATGCTTATTACGGCTGATTTTCGCCGTCGTTGATTTACATATGGTGGCTGATTTGTTAGATCTATTCGATTTGGTGTCTGGTTTATCAATGCAAATGTGACTGAGTTTTCTTTATGTTGCGTCTAAGTTACGGTTTGCTTTACGGCTGATTTATGGTATAACAATGCATGTGGCTGAGTTTGTTTTATGTTGCGGCTGAGTTATGATTTACTTCACGGCTGATTTATGGTTTATCAATGCATATGTGGCTGAGTTTGTTTTATGTTGCGGCTGAGTTACGGTTTCCCAAGTTTCTTCTGCTCCAAATCCAGAATTGAGGATCCAATCACATATGCATATAAATAATTTGTTTATGCTGATTAATGGTTTTATTTTGTTTTTCGATTAGATGGATTTAAATTCGGGCTCCTCTAGTAACAATAGGAGCAGAACTTTCGGCGGTCTTAAATTGTGTGATTGTCGATTGCCTGCAAAAATTTTCACATCCTGGACAGATAAAAACCCGGGTCGAAGGTTCTTGGGCTGTGAATTGTACAAGGTATGGAGAATAACGAGTGATTGTGAGGATCATATTTGATTGTTTAAAAATCTTATTTGTGTGTCTTTAGGAGGGTGGGACAGCTCACTGCAAATACTTTAGGTGGTTTGATGAAGAAGAGGTGAAAGGATGGCCAAAAAGAGCATTGATCCAAGCTCGAGAAGAAGAGGAGAAGAAAAATGTGATCGATCAACTAAGTACAACAATTGTGGAGCTTCGTAGAGAATTGGAGAAGCATGAGGTGGAGAAACAACGATTTGAATTTGGATGGAAAGCAAAGATCTTGAAGTTGTTCTGTATCGGCAATGCATAAGTAGATGCAAAAATAGATGTTCTGTTCGCCCTTTGTGTTTGGATTGTAAAGACATCCCTTGTATGATTCATGACTATTTGTGTTTGATTAAGATGTTGTGTTGATAAGATCCAAAAAAAAACTTAAATGCAAATCATTATATAACTTGCAATCCTTAATGTAAGTTTGTCTAGGAATGGAATCTAAGTATAGCTTCACTATGTATGGGTATAGGGTTCGGGATTTCGTTTTGTTGGATAAGTTTTAAATGGTACAAACACGAGCTAATTACATAATCATTCGGTAAAGTGAATAAACATGTTAATTACACCTTATTAAAGTGGTTTAATTACATGAATAAATATTCACATCTGCCATATTCGTGGTTTGGCCGAGTTATGCCATATTCGTGGTGGCTGAGTTATTTTAACGACATGGCTGACTTAAAGCAGATTCATTCGTGGTTTGGCTGAGTTATTCTTTTAATTAAAAATGATTAAGGAAAAATTAGTTTAATCCACGTCATTAATCCATAACAGTTATGTCATTAATGATCAAAAGCGAGGGAAACTGAATCGTTCTCTTTTTGCTGGAACGGAAAAAAAAAA
>JAHZTW010000001.1:414558066-414709768 GCA_020283515.1 Alliaria petiolata
CTTTCTTCACTGCCTTCGAATCCGCCTTCAGAACTAACGGTCCTGGACAACATCTTTACCTGCACACTCAACACATAAGAGAGGCATAAGCATTCCATAAATGCTTAGTGAATACGGTCATCCCGTAACACCTTAGCCAGCAACTAATCACGCTTTCATGCTAACAATTCTAACACGATATCAACACACTTAGCAAGCAACAGTCAATCAACCAATACGCATAACCACCTAGCCTAACTCTGACCATCTAGTCTTATGGACTCGGTTCCTCCTTAGCGTGAATCACACATCACCTAACCCAGAGAAAGCGATCCTGCCTCGGCCACAAGTTAGCTAAACAATCACATAATCTCACGGTCACCAATCCGCAATACAATCACATAAACAATTGACCTTGCTAAGCCTAAACTCTACTTACACAAGCGATCAATACTCATATCAAAATCCCTAGCAATCTTTCAATCCATAGAAGCTAGCCACAGTCACGCACTCACCTCAGAAACGTTTCTCTCGGAAGAAACTCGGTGATTCCTCGGTCAGAAACAGAGATAGTCGGACGCACTTGCGTTCTCTCGGCTATCGCTACGGCTAAACCCGCGAGATCCAATCTCCTCTCGGCTATCTTTCAAACCGCTCACTGTTCCTCGAACAATCTTATGTATTCCCTCGGAAACAGGCCAAAATAATCAGATTAGTCGAAGGTTACTCGACCGAAACTCAACCAGAAAAGAATTAGCCGAACACTCACCGAATTCTCTCGGACGGTTCTAAGTGTTCCCGGCTATCTCTCGGCTACGCAGAAAATTCTCGGATAACTCTCGGATAACTTCGGCCAAAACTTGCCTACAAACAGATAACTCGATTATCTCACGGTGAAAACAACCCAGAACAGAAAACTCACGGTAAAATCACACCAGAACAGAATTCTCTCGGAGAAACCGGATTACCTTGATTATCTCTCGGATGCTTCGCGATCCGATCGAGAAATCTCTCAGCCGAATGCACTTCCTTCGGCAAAACGCCTATCCTCAATCGAATCTCTCGATCAAAACTTGCGGAACTCGCACGGAAAACTCGATCTCTCGATGATCTCTCAATTCTCTCGGGAAAACCTTTCTTCTCTCGAGTAACAACGCGGCTGCCCGAGAAAGATCGCATAAAACTCCTTATATACGCGAAACCCTAGGGATAAACCGCCTAACTATGCGTGTTTTCCCTTTTCTCTCGGCTAAAACCGGTTTGTTTTAAGTTTCTCTCGGCTAACCGACCAAACTTTCCTTTTCTCTCGGTAGTTTCCCAAAACCGCTCGGCCAACTCGAGAAATCCTAATCCGACTAGGAAAACCCTAATTTTTCTTCGGCCAAACTCAAGGCCCACGGGCCTAGCCCTTTTCCTCCCAACACTTAATCGTTATTCCCACAATTTCACATTTTCCTCTCGGACTTAGCCATTTTCCACAATAAATATTTGGTCCAGCCACCGTACCATACTTAACCTCGCGAACGTACCACGGTACGGTACCACGGACTTCACAGACGTACCACACACACGTACCACAGACGTACCACACACACGTACCACAGACATACCACACACACGTACTACAGACGTACCACACACACGTACCACAGATGTACCACACACACGTACCACAGACAAACCTCAACCATACCAGAACATATATAAGACGGTCATCCCATGCACCGTACAACCATACCTAGGATTTCTGGTCGCGGATGCTACAGAAACCATCAAATCCCCCACCGTGATCTTCGTATCTAGATTCAACTTTTGAGTCAGAAGGCTGTTTCATCCTTCCTCTCGATCCATCATTCCGACTAATTTCGGTAGACTCTTTCTCCGTAAACTCCACACTGAGACGTAGTCGATCGATTTTCCATAGGCTTAGAAAACATTGCAACTGTCGATCATTGGAGACATAAACTGGTGGAGTATCATGCGACATATTTTTCATAGCCTTGTTCGAGAACATGTAGCTCAGCTTTACCTGATGGCTCAACTCCTTCAATCCGTAGTCATCGAGAACCAACTTCACAAGCTTGTCGTGCGTTGTTTCCGCATCTATCTGCACAACTCTACACCCTCTATCGTCGGTGTTAAATACATATTTGTGTTTCTTTGCCCAATTACCAAAAACTACAATTACAGAAACCAGATCCATCATATATCGGAAAAAGATGAAAGAAAATGAAGAAGAACGAGGAAGACGATGACGAACAGATCTGTTCATGTGAAGAACAAACATCGACGGCGAAAAAAACGATGAACACGGAGAGGAAGACGAAGAGAAAGACGACGTTTCGTATTTCTCTGTTGATGATGACATGGAAATATGCAACCGACGTCATTTTTTAATTGATGAAGTGGCAAGTAAGCCACCAAGCGATCACGTAAATTAACTGTCTTAAACCAGCCATCAAACAAAACTTTAAGTCAGTCGTAACATGAATACTATTACAGTAATTAAAAAACGAAAAAAAACAGCTGCCAAATTCAGCCGTAACTCAAATGAAAATCTTTAACTCAGTCGTATCGTTTCATAAGTCAGCCGTCAAAACATGCTATTGTAGTAATTAATCTTTCGCTACCAAATCAGCCGTAATTAGGCCGAGTTTTCGTTAACCCAGCTCGTTACGGCTGAGTTATGACACTTACACGAAAATCAGCCGTAACGAAGCAATAACTCAGCCAGCCGGAGAAAGTTAATTCAGCCGTGTCGAGACAATAACTCAGCCAAATTTTGACAACTCAACCATCGGGTTATAACTCAGCCGTAACCTATGTCTGAGTTATCTCGTAAGTCAGCCGTTTTCTCATAACTCAGACATATTTCGTTAACTCAGCCGTAACGTATGTCTGAGTTATCGCGTAAGTCAGCCGTTTTCTCATAACTCAGACATATTTCTTAAATCAGCCGCAACATACCGTAACTCAGCCGTGATTGCCGCTGTATCGCTTTACGGCTGAGTTCATTAATACACGTCAGTGATTTCTGACGTGGCGGCGCGTTTTTTCTGATGTGAAATTAAAAAGTAATAGCGTTCTTTGTAATTACATTTTTTCCTATAATATGTAACAAGGACACCCTGGGTATGGAAAATATAGGCAAAATATGATAGTAATAAAAAAAAGTTTTGTATGTTTCTGGTCATATCACCTAATTTTTATGATATCTGAGTAAACTTCCCAAAAAAAAATCTAAAATATTTGTGCATATTAAAAGATAACTAGGCGATCGGTCCGCACCGGGTGTGCGAGGTATAAAACATTTTATATGTTCAATATATAATTAAGTATGTATTAACAATAACATTATATAAATATTTAATAATAAAAAATAACAATAAATCAAATGAAAAATGTTATAGATTTCAATAGAAATTGAAGATAAAAAGTCATTAACCAAGATTTTAAAATATTTCTTTAGATAAAAAGTGTAAATATGATAACTAAATAAACTGAAAAATATTAAAACATATAATAATTTATTTATTTTTAAGGTTTAATTTTTTTATAGACATAAATAGTTGTAAAAGTATTGATTAAGTTTCTTATATATTATGTAAATGTTATATTTTTATACATATAAAGTTTTAGTGTTTAACAATAATCACACAAATTTTTCATATCGTTTTTTGTCTTTTGAAACTGATTTATTTTAAAACCTTTTATTTTTTTCTACAGTTTACAGTAACATATAATTACAAATATAAAAATTATATTAAATAATAATTAAATTCTTATAATATGCCTTGAATATTATCTATACTATGCTTTTTCTCCTTAGACAATATAATCATGCCAATATATATATTTTAAGTATATATTTTTCCTTGACTTATTGCTAATTAAACCAAAATAGGTTTTATAATCTTTACTTACCATAAGAGCGTGTAGATGGTTGGCCTGCACATTCGTGCGTACCAACCACCTCACCGCTCTAAGGACATATAGAGATTTTTAAAAATATATAAATTGTTTAATAACTAAAATTAAAATTGGACTGTAATCGAGGTTAACAAAATGCATGCACGACAAGTTCGCATGCGATTTTGACTTTTGCATAATTAATATTTATTTTTACACGCATATTTGTGAAAAAATCGGAGTATTGCTTTTATGTGTTAAAAAAAATAACAAAGTATATGTTTTGTAATATATATTTTATAATATATGGTTGAATTTTAAAAAGAAATAAATACATATATTTTTGCATGTAAGTATGAGTTAAAAATAAGTGAATTGTAATATTTAGGTGTTGATTAGTTTTTTCTGATATTTTTCGTAAACGTTATGTTTTTACATGATGCAGTTTTTGGCATTTAAAAACAATCACGAAAACCGTTTCTATATTTTTTTATGTAATCAAAATTTCATATTTTTCAGCATTTTATGATATATGGTTTCAAATTAAAATTAAATATTAACAAAAATTACAAAAAAAAAAATTTAAATTTTAAATATAATATTTTATTTTATCATGAAAATAAATATAGTACATTGGATAATCTATTAGTAATTTTCCTTTTCAATAATAATTATAATAAATATTTGTTATAAAATTTGTAAAATCATATTTTATAAAATTCTCTGGTAGCTCTCCGCTCATCTCTTTGAACAATATTGAGGAATTAGTTTGATGAAGAAAATAAATTTATTATGGTTGGCATGCACGCATAAAATTTCAGCCGCACATGTGTTTATTATAAAATTTGCATCTTAAGATTTTTAAATGAATCCATAAAACAAAGCACGAGAATGTTACGGAAAAACAAAACTGTAGAGATTTATTTTTATTTTTATTTCTATTTCTTATTCTTGTTTTATCTTATTATTATTTATTTTTTTCATCCAGTTACTTTTTATTTTATTTCATCTCAAATTCTCGATCTACAATGAGACTGTATATGAGTATGATATAAATTTTTTATTTATTTAAAAAAAAAATAAGAGATAAAAATGGTATATCCTATTTACTATCATATTGGATAATATATTATTAATTTTTATATAAAAGTATAATATATATTGGTTGTAAAATTTTCGTAATCATATATTTTATGCAATTTATTATGAATATATGTAAAAAAAAATTGATCATAGTAATTGTTATTTTCTATTAATTTAAATTTATTAATTTAAATTTATTAATTTTAGAGTTATAATCTAGTGTATTCATGTTTTAATTTCATAATTTATCTAATTTTATCTCAACCAATCAAAACATTTCGTTTATTTTAGGAAATTTGACAAGTCACATTTATATGTCATCAAAAAATACACTAACTTTGATTCTAGAAGTGACAAATCAGCTTTTTCATTAAAAGAGATTCTCAATTAATATAAAGTAAGATTAATTGTTTTAAAAAATAATTATCTATGCGAGTGCGAGCAGCACGAAACAATACTTAATTATTATTTTTTCCAAAGGGCTCTAAACAACACTTAATTACCTTTTCATTATAACAGACTATACCACTTTCATTGATTCACATCTTAAACCTTTTTGTACAAAGTCTTTCATCCCATCTAGCGACCCTAATTTTGTCCAATAGTCTTTGCATTACATTTGTCATATCTATGATCAAAATTTTAAACGATTTGTTCACCTTTGTAATTTTTTTTTTGGGAACAAATTGTGATTTTATTTATTCTTAAATAAAAAAATGAAACTCTTTACATCAATGCATCATATCATACCAATAATTCCCAAAGCAAAACCTACTCCCTACTACTATTCATTCTGTGTGAATACATTTATAATAGGATTTTTTTTCTCTTTTCGAACATGCTTAAAGTAGCGAACAAAAATTATGTTCTCCAAAGGAAACGATACCCGTGTCAAAAATTTACATTCACATTCTAATTATGATTCTTCAAAATGTAGACACATGCATTCCCATCCTAAGCCAGTCATTTTCTCTTGGGATTAGATGAACCTATGACCCATATCCACTCGTTAGTAAATTGGGCCTTTAGGTTCAAAACATATAATTAAAATCGTTATGAAGAAATAGCTCAAAGCAAAAAAAAAATGAAGAAGAATAGCTTTCAGTCACATAGTTTCAACGGAAATATTCCTTACAGAAAAACTGAGATAACAGAAAAAATATCGTGTTTTTTTATCCTCCGAAATTCATTGGCAATGTAATTGATCTGATGGTAAGCTATGCATATCAAATTATATTCTAACTCATTATATTTGGCTAGATTCTAGCTATCAATCTATATATCACTCGCTCTTGCAAAGTTTTCTCGCTGGTTACGCAAAAGTTTGCCAAGATAGCGATCTGCCTAAGAAAATCTTGGGCCATACTTGGTGTAGGTTTTATGCTGTTGTTGTGCACCAATTATTTAGGTTTTGTTGCGTTGATTCAATGATTCTCATTTCTCGTCCCATCCCAATAAAAAAGGAGATCATGCAGGCAATTATTTGAATGTACGTTTGCGTCACCACATGCATGTGATATTGCTACTATAGTTTCCACCACATGTGTTTGTATGCCTACATAAAGATAGCGTCAAAGGATTATTGTTTTACGCTCTAAATTGTTTGTTTCTGTCACTTGTCAAGAGCGATAGTTTGTTACTTTGTTGTGTCAAAGTCCCGACTAATCCTAGCGGACGTAGTTAAAGGGCAATGGGAATACGTGCCCTTTATTTTAAAATAAAATAAAATTTAAAATTATTAAAATTTAAAATAAAATAAAATTATTTTAGTTGTAATTTCTTCAATTTTAATAACAAAAATTATTAAAATTGACGATTTTTTTGTCCCATTAAATTTTGGCTTAATTTTTACAGTGCCCCCATCTCCTAAATTTTTTTTTTATCTTTAAAATCGTTATATTATTATTTTTAATAACACGCACCATTACATTTTTTTCTCTTCTTTTCTTTCAAAATATCTTTTTTTTTACTTATAGAAGGAAATTAAAGGATATCTCTTGCTTGTTTTATTCATCAACTTGTTTAAACTTTGGTTTGTCATGCAATTATATTTTTTCACTGATATAAAACATATATGTAAATTTAGTTTGTAATATATTTTGGATGTAGTTTTAGATTTTTGATAATTATGTTATAGTTTTTTTGTGGGATCTAAACGATAACAAAAAAAAAATATGTTATAGCGTTGACCAAAAAAAAAAGTTATATTGTTTCCAATTTAAAATAATTTCTGAATCCGTAACTGGTCATGTGGAATGACATATACTTTTATCATTAGACATCCACAAAAGTCAACCATCATTGAAATCGCAATGAAAACCCGAGTTTCCTTAATCCTTTAACAAAAAAGGAAAACCCGAGTTTCCCCTAACCCCATAATTAATAACTTTAACTAGCAAACCACAATTAATGGTTTAAGAGCGACAGTTGTAATTTTTATTTTTTGTAGACCAAATATCTAAGTTTATAACTTTTTGACTAGTCTTATGAGATATTCATTGGTTGCATATTGTTGTTGCACGTTTTGGCAAAAAAAGTAGAAATATGGAAATCTCGAGAGAGATGTAGTCGATCTCAAAGGATCGACAAACCATGATGAGATTTTTTGCAAAACGTATTGACGTACGCAATAGACCCATTCGTGTCATCTTTCAGAAATCTCAAGTGCAATAGGACCACAAGTTTGGTATGCACATACAGCTTTGACCAGTCAAGCGTGTAAGCAAGAAAGCTATTTGCAATGGGCCTCTTCTTAGAGTGCAATCTGATCTTAACTAAGGATTTAATTATAAAATGAGCAAGACATGTCGAAATCATTTTGATTGGCCATTCCAATGTTTTGGATCACGTAGTTCACCAACATCGTATTGTAGCAAAGAAAAATGATGTTATTACTAGAGAAAAAAATTAGATTGTTATTAACAATGGAGACGAAGGGAGAACAAGAGTACAATTGTACAAATATAGCCCTAATTCAACCTTAAACTGACTCGTTTCGCAAACCTAGATACAATTAGAAAATCTAAGCTTAAACCGTGGTCCATATAGAGAGGCTCTCATGCTATCACAAGCAACGATTCAAAGCATATCAACAAATTTGAATTTATCTTATCAATTTGCATCAATATATATATTAAACCATTTAAATTCGTTCACCTCCGGGAATAGTAGATGTTTATAACGTACGTTAACAGGAAAATGTGAGAACAGAAAACTTTAGGATTCGACTCTTCTTAAGTATGTTATCGATCAAGATTCACGTTAGATCACCATCATTCTCTTGACCATTAAAATTTGTGATCGTGGCTTATAAGTAAGATTGTTTGAGAAGTATATTACTTTCTTTTCTAGAAATAGAATATCCAAATTGAATAGATGTGTGATAGGTTGCACGATTGGTGTGGTCTTTGACGACTTTGGTATGCCAATAAGACCGCATAAGTATGTTGTATTGTACAGTTGATTAGTCAACATGTCCGACATTCATGAAAGCGAAAACCTATATTATTTAATCTTTTAATTACATATATACTTGATGTATGGTTTTTTAATAGTGACTATCATTGAAGAGGTCGTGGAAAAAAAATCTCCATTTATCTAAACGATGTAATTAGCCAAACTAGATTAGTGAGGCATTTTTTTAGTGCTACCAAATCCGAATTCGACGCTAAAATATTACGTGAAAAAATATAACTTTCCACCACAACTGTTATCGAAAATGTTCCCTTACGAAAATAATGAGTCGCAAACCCACAACTTTTTGGTTTTATTTTTTGAATTATTGATAGGTTCTGGGTCGAAGCAATTAATAACAAAGTAATCCCCCAGGTTCGGAACTATAATATTAGTTTCGTCTCAAGCACTATTCGATTATGTAACCTCTAGACTTTGCCTAGGATCCTTTACCAGTCGAACTAACGACACTTGATTTTAGAAAAAAATTATATATCTTAAACTGAATCCGTTATTTTTCTAAATATTAAAATTGATATGCGTCATTAACTTTGGTTGGCGGAGCTGGCATGGAATTTGGTATGTCATGGCTTGGGTCTTGAGAATTGCTTAGTTAGATTTAATTTTAAAATATACTCTTCGGCGGATGATGTTATCCTAGAGTGAGTGTTTTTATTTATAACGTTCATCATATGCAATAGAATAAGAGTTGACCAAAACAGTTTAAAAAGCTTATAGATACGCATTCTAAGTTGATAAATTTAGAAGACTAACATGGGAACTTTTCGAATATATCATTTTCGGATAAATACAAGACTAGATCATATTTTGCTACCCACTAATTAGCAAATGTAACACAATTGAGTCTTTGACCAAACCATCAAAGGCGTTATCAAAACAAAACAAAAATCAAAGACGTTATCAAAAGCACATCCAATTGGCAAATAAATAGTTAAGGTTTTGGTCCATAATATGAAACTGAGATGAAAGTTTCTTACGTGCTTCTTTGTTCTTCTGTAGAATGTCATAATGCATTTTATCGTTTTAATGTATGCCCAATTTGGTGTAATTAAGCATACACACGCCACTAACATAAACAAAGCGAGGTAACATAGAGATGTGTATAAGAGACACTACTACTACTATTCATTCTGTGTGAATACATTTATAATAGGATTTTTTTTCTCTTTTCGAACATGCTTAAAGTAGCAAACAAAAATTATGTTCTCCAAAGGAAACGATACCCGTGTCAAAAATTTACATTCACATTCTAATTATGATTCTTCAAAATGTNGCGTTATCAAAACAAAACAAAAATCAAAGACGTTATCAAAAGCACATCCAATTGGCAAATAAATAGTTAAGGTTTTGGTCCATAATATGAAACTGAGATGAAAGTTTCTTACGTGATTCTTTGTTCTTCTGTAGAATGTCATAATGCATTTTATCGTTTTAATGTATGACCAATTTGGTGTAATTAAGCATACACACGCCACTAACATAAACAAAGCGAGGTAACATAGTGCACAATTCAAATTATAAAAAAAATACTAATAAAATGCTTCCTTTTTATAGTGGTTTTATTAGTTTTTATGTTCTTTATCATCTCTGCTCAACAGCAAAACATAAATCAACTTAATCTAGCCGACCAGAAAAAAGGAAAGAAATATGCATTGACATTTTTTCTGTGTGTCAAATATGCATTGATATTCAATGCTGAAATCTAACCATTTTATATTGCTTCGAAAAATATACCATTTACTTCAACAATAACAAATAGTATACAGCACTCTAATTAGTGAATAAAATTCACCATTTTTTCCGCCAACACTCTATAATCAGATAAGCTGTCTGTTTTGAATTTCAAAAGTTTGTTCTAATGTTCAATTTGTCTTAATCCATTAATGCTAGTGACATTTAGTATACAAGTATATATAGAATTTACATCTTACTATAAATTTCATTGTATATGATGTTACTCGCATAACCCATATATTTATTGTATAATAATTAAGAAAAAAAGAGTTCAAAAGTAGGTTGTAACTTAGAAGTGCCTTTGTCTTACACTTTTACATGTTCATATTGTAGTTTATTTAATCATATTTTTTCTGGTAAGTTTGATTTTTTGGTGTCCAACGAATAAAAACTCGCCATTATTACTTCATTATATACATTCTAACGCGGTCTCAAAGGAGTGGCCTACTTTTCTTATCTTGATAAGTGATAAACTGATTATTGTAATTTACCTTTTTTGAGCTCTTTATAATTGACTTTTTTATTATTCTTTTAATACATAAAGAAATAACGAACAATTAAAAGCGAGTAAGAAAAGGTATCACCATTGGTAAGGATTTATCCGGGCCGCTGAGCCAATGAGTTATTTTTCTTATAAGTATTTAATCATATCCTATTTTGGGCATGCTTATGGCGAATTAAGGTCGGTTGGGAGGAAGCTCATGCTTCACGACATGTATCGTATCCTTTATTTAGTTTCAACAAATTATCATTAGAATATGTGAAATTATTTGTCATGCTATAATAATAAGTTATATTTCATTTGACATGCTATTTTATCAGATTTGATAATTAGTTTGTGTAATTATCAAATTATTTGACTAATTAAAGACCAATACGATCTCTAGTCGCAAAACAATTGCATAAAAGTGGCCAGTAATTTCTTAAACTCTATGTAGTAATTATATATAAATTAATATTCAATAAATGAATAAATATGATATAATAATAAATTTTGCCGTTCTTAATATGAAACAATATAAAAAAAAAGTTCAATAAGATATAACAAGATAATATTTTTTAGAAAATGTAAATATATGATCATAATAATATTCTAAATTACTAATTATATAAACTTATACATGCATAGCTAATATAAATATGTTAAATTATGACTCCAATGATGTTTATTTTTATTTTATTTTTTTGTCAACAGATTAACTTCCAATGTTGTTTTGTTATTTTTCTTAGAATTGAAATTTCGTCTAAAGTTATCTTTAATTAATATTGCCTTTTCGTTCTACATATATAAATGTAATGATATGGGTCCGACCCATTTGAATAAGTTTAAATAAATTGATTTGGTTAAGTCATCAAATTGCGTTTACTTTTTCCGATCACTTATCCTGAGAGAACTCCAGAGTTAAGAGTGCTTATGCTGGAGTAGGACTACGATGAGTGACTTTCCGGAAAGTTCTATGCGGAACCGTGTGAGTGAGGCCAAAACACAGGGAAATGTCACGTGGTGATTGCAGGGTCAGTAAATAAGTCGGTCGGACTATCGAGAAAAATAATGCACCGACCGTCGGACAGGAGCGGGAGGCCCATAGCCCGGGAGAGATGTGGGGCCTCGCTGGTAGGAGCGGTCGGGTATTACAATAAAAATTGTGAATGTTAGAGAAGCGACAATCATTTTTTATACATAAATATTTTCATATATACGGTAGTATCATTTTCAACTTCATCCCCAATATTAAAAATATAATAACAACAATTTTTATAAATTTTAAAATGATAAGTTATGAACTTATACTATTTTTATCTCGATAATTTCTTATGATATTATATATTATGTTTTGATATCCATGATTTTAATCATAAGGTCAATTTTATGCATATTATTTTAATAAGTAAATTCATTTAAGTTTTTTAATATGACATCTTGGAGGAAGTTTTTATAAGGTTATGGATTAAAAAAATTTATCTCTATAAATTAATATTTTGATTAATTAATATTTCTACAAAGTAATAAAATTTTAAAATTTGAATATTATTAATTTATAGAGATTTACTATACCTAAAATAATTAATAAATATTTTACAATCCGTTTATAGATTATTCGTAAGCGTATATTCATGGTATATAAGATAAACCTTATTACAAAGTCAAATATAAAAATTAGAAATTAACTTTGATTTTTTTTATATCAATTTACTATATATATAGAACATCAGATACTCTATATATATACTTGTTGGAACCGATATTACCGGAGCTAATCTGGAAGAGACATGTCAATAGAGGATCCATCCAACAATGTGCTTATATACCTGTCTTCCCCGGTAGACTGCAGAAAAACGTGGCGGGTATTCGAGAGCGCGTCAGGAACCCGACAGGGGAGTTACACCTAGGTGACAGACAGGTCTAGTCGACGGAATTCGCAGAATCAATAGAAGAGGAGTTCACAAAAATATAAATAAAAAGTAGTAGGACTCAAGAAAGGAAGAGGTCGGTGGAACCGAGAAAGGTAGCCCCGGGAGACAGCCATAGAGGCTCCCGGAGACACCGCAAACCACCATAAACATAAACAATAATTGACCTTATAACACTGCGCAGATCTCATGAGAGCACGTTCTCCCTACGATGTCTCATGAGATCCCGATATGTAAGTAATTCATTTGCTCCTTAACCGCCGTGATGACTCTTCCTCTCCCTTTCACGCTGGATATATGCCTATGCACCCTACCACAAAATAGACAGATAAATATCACGATCTTTGGACGTGATTCTTCACCCCTAAATCGCTCAAACTCACCATCTCGAGTACTTGTTCCCAGTGGTAGACGTCTGATTTGGGCGTCGGAGAACGTTCAGGAGAGAAACCCCGTTTTGTTCCTCCCGAGAGTTGTCTAACCCATCTTCTAGTGAATTCAGGGCCCGACAATCCGGCTTAGCGCCAGCTCGAGTACTACTCATCCCCAAAGGACGAATTCAGAACATGAAGTTCGACCGTCCCGGAGAACACACCCCTATTTGCATCTTGCAAAATGCTCCCGAACAATACTTAATATCAAAAACATCACTCACTTAGTAAAAACTCTATAATTAATATTATCAATGTTTAAAATTTTCTTATTTTATAGTGATATTAGCAAATCGAGAAATTAATATTAATAAATTATATGTATCAATTTTTATTACTATAACTATGCAAAATACGATGCAAATACACATACTATACAAGTACAAGATGGCCCTACGTACGAGACATGGAGCTTTATATATGGATCAGGAATAAGGATGACATGATTGGAATTGACATACTGATAAAACTTGTTTTATCTTCTTTTTTTTTGAAAAAAAAAAGTAGCTATAATATCGTTTTATCATTAAAATAAAGTTATTTAATAATTTTTATTTGTTCAACCGAAACGAAATTATAATTCGGATTCACTAAAAAATCCAAAATATGCATTATTTGATAGCTATAATCATCTTAAAAGTTTAATCGGATAGTAAAATTCTGAATTTTTATACAGTTATCAAAAAAAATATATATTTTATCATTTTACTAATTTTTTTCTTTTCTGAGATAAATTCTAAAAGTTTTTTTTTAAACTTTGTTTAATGTTAATAATTTTGTTTTTTTGGTTTCTAACTAACCCAACAATCGCAAAATGTGACTAAAATGGAACCCAACTATAGAAACAAGTGGGAAAACTGCGAACGCCGTCTTCTAGCAAAGCCGCCACGCCAGAGAGACGTCTGACAAGATCTCCAACCGAAAGCTCATTCACCACCACATCACCATCCGACTTCATATCTATCTACTGCCCACCCACTTCGCGTCAAGCAGAATCATCACCAAACCATCGCAAGCTCGCCATCACATGAACGTTGAGAAGAGAGCCTTTGCGCCGAGACCAATCCCGAGAGTGTTGAGTATTGGCATAATCTCTAATCAAGGTGTTAAAAGGAAAGTAACTTAGGATTTCGGCTAAGAGCTTAGAGGTTAAACCGCTTACTTGGTTTAATTAAGACGATGTAACTAATATCGGTTTAGTCTTAATATTGTAAACCCTAACTTTATAAAATGATATATATACAAGTCGTCTAGGTCAAGTCACAAGTATTCCATCATAACAGATTTGTACGTTCTTGTGTACAAGCTTCTCTGGTTTTAGAGAACTTGATTCCTTTGTTGCTAGTGGATTTGATGGACTGAGTCTAGCCCCAGAGAGTAGTAATCCATATCGGATACGAACTCTCGGTGAACAAATTCTCTGTGTTCTTTCGTTTATGCTCTACTTCGTTACTTCTTGCTTATCGTATTGAGTGTCGGATTGGTGTTTAAATGCATGAATTGGTATCAGAGCCAGATTATATCAATCGGTGATGGCGGCCTTGGCAACGATGGCAACTCGAACAGAAGTAGCATGTTTCGGCGTGAGTGGTGATTTCTCAATGTGGACCACGCGTATGATGGCTCACTTCGGAGTCGCAGGTCTAAACGGTGTCATATTTAGCGGTGATTTCGAGACTACGGTGATAGTGAAGAAGACCGACGAGAAGAAGTCGGCGGAAGGTCTCTCGGTGTTTGAAGAATCCTCCGAATCGAAGGTAATTCTTGATCCGGTTAAGCTAGAGAAAGATTAACGTGCTAAAGACATGATTGTGGTGAATATTTGCGATCAAGTTCTTAGAAAGATCAAACACTGCACAACTGCTGCATCTATGTGGTCTTTGTTGGATAGGTTGTACATGTCAAAGTCCTTGCCGAATAGGATCTTTGTGCAATCGCAGTTCTATACGTTTAAGTGTGACGGATCAAGGTTGATTGATGTTAATGTGAATGATTTTCTCATAATTGTTGCTGAGATGAATAGTCTGGACGTTGATGTTTCGGATGAAATTCAAGAAATTCTCTTCTTGAATTCTTTACCTGCTAGCTATGATCAACTTAAACATACTTTGAAGTATGGTAAAGAATCTCTGACATTGGAAGAGGTTATCTCAGCTGCAAGGTTAAAGCACAGAGAGATATCTGAAAGTATAAGGCTTGATGGTGGAGCTACTACAGTGCTCTACACAATCAATAGAGGAAACAACAAAAGATGTCAGATCCACAGGATACACGAGGTGGCAGAAGTCGCAGCAAGTCCAAGAACATGAAGGTTACTTGCTGGTATTGCAAGAAAGAGGGTCATGTCAAGAAAGACTGTTTTGCCAGGAAGAGACGTATGGAGAACGATGGAGTCAGTGAAACTGCAGTCGTCATTGATCAAAGTGAAGTCGGAGATGCGTTGAATGTGTCACTTGATGACTCAAGGGAAAATTGGGTCATTGATTCTGGGTGCACTCACCATATGACTTCAAGAAGAGACTAGTTTGTAGATTTCAAAGAGCAAGAATCTGGTAGGATTTTACTGGGTGATTATCACGCTGTTGAAACTCAAGGTTCAGGAACAATTAGGCTGAATACGCATGGTGGTACAGTGAAGCTGATGCACAATGTCTGGTATGTTCCAAATCTGCAAAGGAACCTCATCTCAACAAGTACTCTGGATCAGCTAGGATTTGTTCATACAGGTGGAAACGACAAGATTATATTTCACAAGAACAACAAGCTGGCTTTGCAAGGGATTTTGAAGAATGGCCTCTATATTCTGGATGGTGAAACAATCACCAGTGAACTATGTCAAGTTGAGGGGTCAAAGAATCAGGTTTCCTTGTGGCATAGCAGGCTCGGTCATATAGGTTAAAAGAACAGGCAAGTGTTGGTCAGAGGTGGGATTCTAAAGAAGAAAGACATCGGTAATGATGAATTATGTGAGCATTGCATGATGGGAAAGTCTAAGAGAGTGAGTTTTGATACTGGTAAGCACGATACAAAGAATGTGCTTGATTATGTTCACGCTGATCTTTGGGGATCTCCCAATGTTCAAGTTTCTGTGTCAGGTAACCAATACATTGTGTCTATAATATAAGATTATTCTAGGAAGTATGGATTTGGTTTCTGAAATCAAAGGATGAGACATTCTTGAGATTTTGTGATTGGAAGAGCTTGGTAGAGAATCAGGTGGATAAAAAAGTAAAGTGTTTTAGGACAGATAATAATCTGGAATTTTGCAACAATGCGTTTAATGAGTTTTTCAGGAAGAATGGGACTAAAAGGCACAGAACGTGTACCTATACCCCATAGCAAAACAGAGTTGCAGAGAGGTTGAATCGAACTATTATGAAGAAGGTGAGATGTCTGTTGAATGAGTCTGGGTTGGAGGAGAGATTTTGGGCTGAAGCTGCAGCTACTTCAGTGTATGTCATTAATAGATCTCCAACAGCATCAATCGGATTCAAGTCTCCCGAAGAAGTTTGGTTAGGCAAGACGCCAAGACCCCTGGGTATAAACACATGAAGAAATTTGGTTGTGTAGCGTATGCATATGCAGATCAGGGGAAATTGAAGTCACGAGTTGTGAAGGGTGTCTTTATAGGGTATCCTATAGGAACAAAAGGGTACAAGATATTGTTAATAGACAGTAAAAAGTGTGTCATTAGTAGACACATCAAGTTTCAGAAGATCAAGTGTACAAAGATTTACTCAAGGAAGCATGACCTGCTTCAGGAGAGACAGAGAAGAAAGTTGTTTCTGGAAGTAGAGAGTACATAGAGATCGAGTCATCTCATAATAGAGAAGGTTCAGATCAAGGTGGAGTTATCCAGAAGTTATCTGATGAAAGTGAAGATGATGAGCCTCAGTCAGAGCCAAATGATACAGTCAGAACAAGTGTGACAAATTATCAAGTGGCTCAAGATCGACCAAGGAGAACTATCGTGCCTCCTGCGAGATTAAAAGACTATGTTTGCTCTCAAGCAAAAGAGGTAGCGTTTGCATTGATTATGTCTGAAATGATGAATGCAGAAAAACCAAGAGATTTCTTGGAAGCACGGGAAAGTGCAGAATGGGAGAGATGGAATATTGTAACAGATGAAGAAATGAAGTCTTCGATGAAGAATAAGACTTGGATTTTGATGGATAAGCCTGAGAACAGGAAGATAATTAGTTCCAGATGGTTGTTTAAGATTAAACCAAGGATAGAAGGAGTGGAACCGGCCAGATTTAAAGCACGGTTAGTTGCTAGAGGGTTCTCACAGAGAGAAGGAATTGACTATCAGGAAGTCTTCTCACATGTGGTTAAGCATGTGTCGATAAGAATGCTTCTATCATTGGTGTCGAGTTTGGACTTGGAGATGGAACAAATGGATGTATAACCTGAAGGATATGAGGTTGCTGGTAAAGAAGATCAGGTTTGTTTACTCAAGAAATCCTTGTACGGTCTCTAAGACAATGGAATAAACGGTTTGATCAGTTTATGGCGTCTCAAGAATTCAGCAGAAGCGAGCATGATTCATGCGTGTATACTAAGGAAGTTTCTAAAGAGAACTACATTTATTTGTTGATATATGTAGATGACATGCTCATTGCTGCAGAAATCATGTTAGATATAAAGGAGCTCAAGGAGAAGTTGAGTGAAGCCTTTGAAATGAAGGACTTAGGAGCTGCTAGAAGAATTCTTGGGATGGATATTTTCAAAGACATAAATAAAGGGATTTTGAGGCTATCTCAGTCAAGTTATTTAAGGAAGGTCGTTGAGAACTTTAGAATGAGTGATGCGAAGAGTTCTCAGACCCCAATTGGCGCTCATTTCAAGCTCTCGTCGGTGAAAGACGAAGAGGAGTGCGTTGACACTGAGGTAATCCCCTATTCCTCAGCCGTTGGTAGCATCATGTATGCAATGGTAGGATCTAGACCGGATTTAGCATATGGAATTGGTCTAGTGAGTCGTTTTATGAGCAAGCCTAGTCACATTCATTGGGAAGCTGTAAAATGGTTACTCAGATACATCAAAGGTTCTTTGGATCTTAAACTGATGTATACAAAGGGAAAGGATTTGCATATTCAGGGATTTTGTGACTCAGATCATGCTGGAGATTTAGACATAAGGAGGTCTATTTCAGGTTATGTTTTCACCTTTGGAGGAAATATTGTTAGCTGGAGAACGAGTCTACAACCGGTGGTTGCATTTTCAACTACAGAAGCTGAATATATCACTTTGACAGAAGAAGTAAAGGAAGCGATATGGCTTAAAGGATTGCTTGGAGATTTCATGATGCAGTGAAGGTTTGGTGTGATTCGCAGAGTGCGATTTGTCTCTCAAAGAATAGTGTGTTTCACGAGAGGACAAAACATGTTGCTGTGAAGTATAACTTCATCAGAGATATCATTGCAGATGGAGAAGTTGATGTGCTGAAAGTGCACACAAGCAGGAATCCGGCAGATATGTTGACTAAAGTGATTCCAATGAGCAAGTTTGGCAGGTTTAGACTTGTTCAACGTTACTCAAGCATGAGTGGCGTGAAGCCAGCTAGACAGTGTAAATTCAGAAGGTGAATCCACGGGAAGAGCACAAGTTGAATGATCAAGGAGGTTTGAAGTTTGATCGAGTTTAGTCCAAGGTGGAGAATGTTGAGTATTGGCCTAATCTCTAATCAATGTGTTAAAAGGAAAGTGACTTAGGATTTCGGCTAAGGGCTTAGAGGTTAAACCGCTTACTTGGTTTAATTAAGACGGTGTAACTAATATCGGTTTAGTCTAAGTATTGTAAACCCTAACTTTATAAAAGGATATATATACAAGTCGTCTAGGTCAAGTCACAAGTATTCCATCATAACAGATTTGTACGTTCTCGTGTACAAGCTTCTCTGGTTTTAGAGAACTTGATTTCTTTGGTGCTAGTGGATTTGTTGGACTGAGTCTAGCCCAGAGAGCCATATGGGATACGAACCCTGGGTGAACAAATTCTATGTGTTCTTTCGTTTATGCTCTACTTCTTTACTTCTTTCTTATCGTATTGAGTGTCAGATTGGTGTTTGGGCGCAAGAGAGAGAGACCCAGCCAAACTGTCACCGCAATAACGACAAGCACCACCGCCGAGAGAAACTGGTGACCCACGTCGTCACTGTAGGAGAGTTCAAATTACCAATGGAGCACTTTGGATTTGTTTCTCCGTCGCATCTCCCACCTGAAAAGAGATTCAAATCAGTAGGGATCGAAATGTTAGAGAAGAGAAAGAGAGCGGCTAAGGTTTACTATTTGGGAGAGAATTTGGAACGATTGCCCTTTCCGTTTTTTAAGTGGTTCATAAAAAGTTTTCGAACTTTTTATCCAATATCTAGAATCAATCGATGATAATGTAACATTTAAATTTAAAACGTAAATCAATAATCTCCAAAGATAATTATTTAAGACATTTTTCATGAGTAAGAAGATGATCAATTGGATGATGAAAAGGTGATGATAAATTGGATTGCAATGCTAAATATTATTTACAAAAAAATAAAGGTAAACGCTCTATGTCTCCCCGGTGGGGGACCCTGCCTGCATAAGATAGGCTTTACGGCACTCTTAGCCTCTTTCTCCTCCAAACTCGAGTTTTACGCCTTTGCCACACGCGACATTTATAGGCTTGGCATCTTTCAATTCGATTTTTATTTGAACACAAATTTGTTTACGACTCTCTTGTCTCCATACATTGTGTATTATATTTATATAAGTGTAATACTGCATGTGGCTACAGTTGAACATTTGATCCAAACAAAGACGGTAAGAACATGTGATTGATGTACATGTACCTACTCCATTTTAAGTGCTTATATATCTGTTTTGCATATGCATGGCTATATCACTTTTCGGATTTATAAGGTACAAAACTACAAATCATGTGTCACTAAACCAACGTACGTAGCTGATCTTGTTCCTATATTTAAACTTTGTTGGAGTAAAAGAGGTTTTTTTTTTTACAGAGAACGGAGTAAAAGAGTTTGTAAGTCAAATATCCGGAACTTATTTGTTAAACAAAAAAAGTTTTATTAGACATAATTATAAGGTTCACCTGTTCAACTAAGGGGTTAATTTTTATATAGACTAGGTCTTTTATCCGCGCTACGCGCAGATCTGTGTTAATAATTTGGTTTATTCTTGTTTTGGTTAGTAATTTTAAAATTGTCAAACGCATAATGGATTTAAAGAATTTTTTTTTTATAAAAATGTATTTAAAAGATGATGTGTCGTTTTCTCCAACTTATATTTGTTTATAAGATATATTCAATTTATTCAATTTATCTTTACCTAATTAAAATACTAATTTATTCAACTTATTTTTACCTAATTAAATAACTAATTTATCTAAAATACTAATATGTTTTTTCAACATGTTTAAGTTATATGTCATGTGTGTATAAATAAGATTAGAAGAAGAATTGTTTGACATTTTAGAAAACTCGAAAAAAAGAAATTACTGTTTATATCGTATCTTTCAACATCTTTTTCACAAATTTAATATTTTTTGTTAAAACCCGGATAACTCCGACAACATACAGATGACTGATAATTCAGTTGCTAATATGCCGACTGAGCTTTGTACAAATGTATTTGAGACAATTAAAGAATGGGTGTGAGATATCGCGAATAACAAAAGACTGCCTATAATTTTGTTGGGAAGTTGCAATGATCGTGCAAGGCAGCTTTTTGCTTCTCCATCAGGTCTTCCACAAGTTTTATCTTATATTTTTCTTCATTTTTATCATTCATGTGAGTTTTATTTGCAACATGCTATTAGACGTTTTTTCCAAACCTTTAGGATGGTATGTAGTCTTTGAATGATTTATCATTGATTAACTTCTATATGTTTTCTTCACGTTTTGATTTTGAGTAGCCTGTCTAGGTTTGTCAATTTGCGTTTGTATCATAACACTGCTATACTTTATTATTTAAATAGAATTTTATAAGCTGTTACTCATGTGTTGTTTGTGTGGGTTCAAATATTGTTAGTATCTATTTATATAAAATTAAACTTTTCTACTTGTTGTGTTTTAAGTGGATTGTTACTTGTGTAGTATTTTCAAATAATACTTACTTTTTTTGCTGCATATAAACTGCCAATACACTATTTTTGATGTGTTTATTATACATTTTAGCTATATCTTTATTTGAATGACATGAAAGATTAATTTGTTTGCATAGTGTTCAATTTTGCTTTGTATTAAGATAGCTTTATATCTGGATTTTGAATTTGGTATTTCACAGTAAATATTTGATGAGGTTAAACTAATATTTAGTATTTTAAAAAAAAATATTACATAAAAAGAGTTCTAAACATTTGATAAAGTTTAAAAATTACATAAAACCGCGCATAGCCAAATCAATTGCTAAATTGATACAATTGGCCCGCTGATTAAAAAAAGCCATAAAGGATTGTTAAAAAAATCATAAAGGATTGTTAGTGAATGAAGTTTGTATTTGAAATTAAAAGTTGTGTGAGTCTAGAGAAAAATATCTTGTGTAGGGCGGAACATCAGCCTAACGACGGGTCCTGCGGAAATCCTGGAGGACCGAAGATGCGCCATGTGAATCCCTCTGTGGCCAGAACTCGAACCCAGGTGGAGGTACATCACATATGTGAGCCCTATACCACCGGGCCACAAGCGTCTGGTTAATCAACTGCTTTTTTAAATTCGTCATAATAAGAACGGATCCTAAATGTTTGCCTCTAGATAGTATGGTCATGCTGATCGGACTTAACCAACTCTGTTTGCTGAGTGAATTGGATTAGAAACTTGTGAGTAGACACCTTGAGCTGGTTTTGTTATCAATGACCAGAATTTTTTTAATCTTGTAGACAATATCGGCCTTGAGGTTTGGCTCATAGGAACCTATTCGGCTAGCTGAAGGTTCAATTATAAAGTTTTGGATTTCAATTTTTTCTTTTCTATCATAGAGTTTCATTAATTGATTTGGCGGAAGAAGAAGCGTCTGACACATTCATTGTTTCAATAACTTTTCTCTATCTCTTTAAGAATTCTTTAGCAAGTTGTATGACCTATTAAATTTCACCGATGTGCTTATTTATAAGCAATATCAATACCTTACATGGGAAAATTTTGTTTTATGTTGATAGGAAATTAAAAACGCACTTTTTTTTTATTAGTTTATCTTTTTCATATTATTGTTTTTCTATTTTAGTGTTACATATATAAAAAATAATAAGTAATTGCTCTAACTGTATTGAATTTTCCTGTTTTTTCCTTTTTCTATTTTAGTGTTACATTTACGAAAACAGTAAGTAATGTTGCTCTAATGGTATTGAATTTTCCTTTTTACTTTAAAAGTGACTATTCTTTGTTATAGAAGCAAAATTATACATAATTTGATTAATTAATTAATTATAGATGATGTAAATAATTATATATTTGGTTTTATGTTAATAGGAAATTAAAGACGCATTTTTTAATTAGTTTAGCTTTTTCATATTATTGTTTTTCCATTTTAGTGTTA
This sequence comes from Alliaria petiolata, assembly GCA_020283515.1. NCBI lineage: Eukaryota > Viridiplantae > Streptophyta > Magnoliopsida > Brassicales > Brassicaceae > Alliaria > Alliaria petiolata. The sequence goes on from JAHZTW010000001.1 coordinate 414,580,619, forward strand.
CATATATAAAAACAGTAAGCAATTTCTCTAATGGTATTGAGTTTTCCAGTTTTTTTCTTTTTCTATTTTAGTGTTACATTTATGAAAACAATAAGTAATGTTGCTCTAATGATATTGAATTTTCTTTTTTACTTTAAAAGTGACGATTCTTTGTTACAAAAATTCATCATCTTTGTAATTTCGAAGTAGCTTAACCGGTGAATTTAGATATGATTGACAGCATAGTGTCTAGCAAAAAAAAAGACAAAAAAAAAACTATTCACGTGTATATAAAAACAAAAGGTGAACGTCCAAAATATATAATACAATTGTCTTTTCTTTCGTCATAATTCAACAGCCAATGAAACTCAAACATTTTATAGATGGCCAATGAAACTCAATGAATTTTTTCAGCAAGCCACTGGAATTCAGTCGAGGCTTTGCTTCATTTTATTTCTTCAAATATATCTGCCGGACAGAAATAACAAAGGTAAAATTGTTAGCAAAAAACAAAAAAAATTACAAAGGTAATTCATATCATCGACACGTAGACGCATTATCAGTTCCACTCAGTTTTATTTTATTGTCATGTTAATGTTTTATTCGTTGGCCACATTGCTGTGAAGCTCGTATAAATTCGTACTCTGGTCCCAGCAAAAAAGTATGCATAAAGAAAAGGAGCGGATATTTTTGTGTCAAGGAGAAAAAAAAAGATGCTTCCTCTGCTCAAAGGAAGCAACCAAAATCAATTAATGTGAACTCCATTAAAATTTAAACGTATCGAATCTCAATGGCTTTGAGACAAAATAATATGATAGAGTTTAAAGGGATATATTTTTCCATTTTTAGTTGCGAATATATTTCCTTTTATGGAACATGGAACAACCAAAAAGCTTTAAAATAAAGATTCATCTTGCCTGTCCTTAAGAAAAGAATTGATTGTTAAATCAGCAAAGTTTCCACAATACAAGAATATAAAATGAAACATTGGCAAAAAAACTATCTTTTATAGAAAATATTCTAGATTTTTACTTTATCCGTAGTTATTCTGATTGTTTTTCGATAATAGTTTTGATCGATACCAACAAATATTAGTATCCGTAGTGGAGTTTGTTTTTTCCATTTATAATTTATTCTTAGCTCAACAAACCAATACAACATCTTGTCCTAGAAAACGGACAAAGATAATCAAACCAAATTGAGTTATTACAAAATATAGTACAAACTGCTAAAGTCAAAGCTAAAGCTATATTACATCCATACAACCATAGATAACACAAACACCAGAAAAGCCCACAAATTAAAACAAACTCGTTATTGAAACAAAAAGTAAAAATTAAGGAGTAATATAAACTCCAAAAAATGATGATGTTTTGATAGGAACATATGTACGTCAATGTTAGGCAAATGACTCCAAAGAATAGCTATCAATCTAAACCAACATGGTTCTCATCATATCATCTGTACCGGGTCCAGAACAGATATTTGTCCTGGCGATTGGGAGGAGAGGAGGAGTCTTTCCCGTAGTTTATGATGTCAGTTCTTCAGCTCTCTCCAATTGGACTTCCCAATCGGTTCTCAAGAGTGCACACAACATGAGAGAAGCACATGTCGCTTGAGCCGCAAGCAACCCAAACCAGAGACCTGGAAACCCTAGTTTGAAAACGAAGCCTAAGAGAATAGCCACGGGCATGCCCACAAAGTAAAAAGAACCCAAGTTTATATTGGCACCAAGTGTTGGTCTTGCACAGCCTCTCAAAGCCCCACAACCAGTGGTTTGAGGACAGTTCCCGAGTTCACATAGACCCACTATGGGCAATGCCATTGAAGTCAGCTCAAGAATCTCTGCATCCGTGGTGAACAAGCGTCCCCATCGGTGTCTGACCAGCACTGTGAACACCATTGCCATTAGGCCTAAGGCGGTCGCGCAGAAGAGAGAAATGATCATCGATACACGCGCTTTCGCGGGACGTTTAGCGCCAAGCTCGTTGCTGATTCTTGTCGAGACACCAAGGCTAAGAGAGGATGGGAAGACGTAGACTAGTGCGGTTGTTTGGATCAAGATTCCCATGGAAGCAACGGTGGCTCTTGGGTTAGCCAAAAGTCCACACAAAATGATCATCAACTCATACCACCACCACTCCAAACAAACCGATACACAAGTGGGTATGGCAAGTGAGAGCAAAGACGACCAACCTTTAAATGCGTCAACAGTTAGAGGGACCCACGTATCACTATGCACGCTTGTGAAATACACAAAAGAAGATAAGAGGACTACAAGGTTGAGATTAGTCAAGACCATAGCTATAGCGACTCCGGCGACTCCCATCTCGAGCTTCACCACAAGGATAAAGTTCAAAGGAACGTGAAGGAGAACGGACACGGCCGTGGAGTAAGTCACGGGCAATGTAATGTTTTGTGTTCGGAGGTAAACACGGAGAGGGTGAAGCAGAGAGAGGAGGAAGAGGTCAGGGATGGCGAAAAGAAGAAACTTTTGAGCAACGTAGGAGATCTCTTCGTCTTGGCCGCACCACAAGAGGATTCGTCTCATGTTGAGCCAAGAGAATGAGATCGGAACCGAACATGAGAGGAGGAGGAGGACGGTTCTTTGAAGGGTTAGCCCTAAAAGCTTCATTTGTTTAGCACCATAGGCTTGGCCGCAGATTGGTTCCATCCCCATGGACAAGCCGGAGATGACGGAGTAGCCTGTGATATTGGCAAAGCCGATGGAGAGAGATCCTCCGGCTAGCTCAAGCTCGCCGAGGTAGCCGAGGAACAACATCGATATTAATGCTCTTGAGTACATAAGAAGTCCGGTCATCGCAGTCGGAACAGAGATTCGTCCGATTGCCTTCACTTCTTCTAAGCCCTGCCGCCAAATTATCAAGAAAAAAAAACCAAGTCAAGAACAAGAACCATCCACGTCTATAGATATTTAACCAGCCCGATTTTTTTTCTTTATTGGTTAATGGTTAATTTAATTAATCAAATGAAAACCTTTACAAAAAAAATAATAAAAAAAAGAAAAACCCAATCCGAAAATAGAGTTTTTTGGGTGTCACAAGAGGAGAAGAAATTGTGAAATCTTGCGTTTATATAAATATTTTATAATATATAATATTTATGGACTAGTTTAACCAAGAACTCGGTTCTTGTAGATATGTGTACTTTTTGTTCGAATACATATACGAAATAAAAAATTATTATTTACCTCGAGAAAAGTTGGCCATCTATTAAGGTCAAGAGAATCGTTATCGGTGAATTCGGAATAATGAGGATGGTTTGAATCACAGGTTTCGAGTTTTGAGAAATGGGTTTTGTCTTTAGAAGATAATAAGGAAGAGGAAGAAGATGGTGTTAAATTACACATGATTCCAGAGAAGAGTAAAATGGTTTTGTGCGGGATAGAGATAAAGAGACAAAGAGACAGAGCACAGAGCTTTTAAGCCTTTTGGAGGCAAAATGATTTATGCAAATGATAAAAGAAACAGAGAGGAACTAAAAATTTTAATGTGGAATTGGTTGGGCCTTTTGGAGGATAGAGCTATCTATTTATACTTGCAAAGAATTGATGTCGTCTCGACATGTGGTGCTTCATTAGTTTTAATTTCTATTTTAACATGGAAATTATTTTCTTTTCTAATCTTTTATAAATTGCGAATTTTTGTTTTTTTGCTTTGACTTAAAAATATCGTGTGTCCAACGGAAAATCACACTAGGAATTCCACCACTAGATAAAAAATGCCTACCAGGAACTATTTATATTTTTTTTTTGTCGGCGGAACTTATATATATTGAATATCCTTTTAACTGTTTTTTTTTCTAATAACCGGAGATTCCAATTAAAATCCAGACTAATCTTTGACCTCTATGAGTATCAGTTTTTTTTTTTTTTTTAATATTTACAATTATCATCTTATAATTAAAATTTCAGACTCTAACGATTAAGTCTTTCAACCCCGATGAATAGTTTCGTCTTTTTTTTTTTTTGGTTATCAACTTTTTATACAAAGAAGAGGATGATCACCTTATTTATTTTATAAATTACACACTCTTCAATAACAAAAGCTTTTGCCTTATTTTGTCAAAAAAAAAACAGTTTTTTTCTGGAATAAAGAAAAACAAAAAAGAGTTTGCGTTCACCATATTGAACTCTTTCGCGAAAAAAAAAAAAAAAAAAAAAAAAAATCTTTCGGTTATGTCGGCTAGCCAAGTCATAGGTGCTTTCGTTTAAACTTGTTTTTCTTATGGGTTTGTGTTACTCATGTAACTAGTTTCTTTTACAATGAGTCTTCCTCTATATTTTTTAAATCACTAGAAGATAAATCGTTTTATATAAAATAATAAGAGATCTGTTCTAGCCATTGAGCGAGTTATTTGAATATAATAAAATAATATTAATAAAAATGTTGATATAATGACTGATTAAAGATTAATTAATGATGTTAAACAAAGAGATGTAGTGTTTGATTTCTAGAGAATACGAATTATTGCAACTTAGTGAAAGCAAATTTATCAAAAAATTCCAACCTAGTACAGTTAGAACCGTTCTTTTTTTAATTATGCTTGTTAAAAGTAAATATATCCATCTTGACGTGATGTAAATACAGCCATTTGCCGTTGATTCTTATGTTGTGGGTAGAACTGTTTTGTAAAATTGTATGTGGAAGTGTTGTTGTTTTTCCAAGTATAGCAGAAAATTAGATTATGTCGTTGTTGATAATCATTAAGATAGAAAAGTATGAATAATGTACCACGTGATTAAAAAATATATGAATTTTTGAACTTACAAAATAATATTTTTTTCGAAACTTTTTGTATTCAGACAATTAAAACTTCTTTTGTAGATTTAAAGATATTTCTGGTAGATATATGTAAGAGTTGCAAAGTTGGCTAATCCGCCAAATTTAGCCCGTTGGACAACAAATTAAAATATATTACGGGTTTACGTGGGCCGGCCAGCAAATGACCACGGTTCTAAAAATTTAATTAGAAACTAAATAGTAAAAATAAAAATAAATAAACAGGTAATTAATTGTTAGGCTTTTCGTTTAGTTATTTCACATGGATATTTTTAATCTTATTTTATTTTCTTATATGAATGATCAGATTTTATTTTTGACTTTTTTAAAAAAATTATATGGGTTATAAAATATTAAATTATACTTCCACATATATACAAGGTCTAATCTACTAAATATATGTGGTGAGAGAAAACGGTTATTTGTGTCTCCGCTATGACCAAGTGTGAAAAGCCATACTCAAATTTAGAGACCCATATATATGAAACTTGTGTCTCCGCTATGACCAAGTGTGAAAAGCCATACTCGAATTTAGAGACCCATATATATGAAACTTATGTTCCTTTATAAAATAGTTCCACAAAGAATAAGTTAATCACATATTTCGTGTGATTAAATAGAAATTTAAAAGATAAAAAATAAAATTGAAATAAAATATTTTTAGATAGTTATGATTAATAAAATATTACAATTTAAAAATAAAAAAAAGTTTTTTTCTTTTCTGTAAAAATGATTTTTATTTTATTATAATGAAGTGTCAGCTGATTCATAAATTATGGATGATTTAGCTGAAGTGGCAACTGACTCAGTGATTTAAGTTAGCATTGTTAACGGTTTGACTAATATCGTTAAGGTCAATGTTGATTCTAGCCAAGAGAAGTAGATTCTAGCATAGTTTTTAGTTCAAATATAGATTTTCACACTCGATTACTGTATAATGGAGATACGAATAAACCATTTTTCTAATGCGGTGAAGAAACACAATTTTTAAGGAAAAAGAAAGAAAATTATATTCCATGTCTAAAAATATATTATTAAAATGGTGTTAATGAAATATGATCTCCTATAATTTAGTGCCGATCATGTAATTAATGATCAAAATAAATCTGTTAACGAACTTACCCACGTACACATGACTACCTACCTTTGGCTCCAACCATGGCGGAACAGTATAGAGAGAACGAGATGGGTTAATTTCTTAATATATATTCCCTCTGTTTTTAAAAAAAAGTTAATTTAGATTTTTTATACATATTAAAAAAACATATTAAAACTTCACTATAAATGCATTATTTTTTGTAATTAACAATTTCCTATAAATTTAAACCAATAGTAATTCAGAAAATTTAATTAATTCTCTTGAAGTTCACAATTTTTCATCATTAATTAAAAAAAAATGCATTGAAAACTTAAAACAACCATCTTTATAAAACAAAAATAAAATCCAGACATACTATCTTTTAGGAACAAATGGAGTATTTTAATTACTTTTCCTTAAATACCGCCCAAACAGAGGTCGGTCTTATTTAATCCTTGATTTTAAGGTTAGGTGTAATAATGACAAACATAAAAAGCATTTAAGATTACTTCATAGGTTCATATACTTTCCGGAAATATAATTGTTATATATATATATATATACTTACGCTTTTAACTTAAGATTTTTTGTCAGATAATATATTTTATTCGTTTCACAAACAATCCGGGAAGATAATATATATACTAAAGATTTACTCCATTGGTACATATATTTTTCGGGAATATAATCCTTTTTTGTTGAAATGTAAACTTTATTAATAAAAAAAAAAGAAATAGATACATCTTTGATTTTTGGAAACCAAAAATTTGAAAAAACAGAAAAATCAAATTATACTAAATTCTTAATTTAAAATAATAAAAAAACAGAGCAGATGTCATTCCACATTTGTATAATCTGATCACATTCTTTATTGGAGCTATGTCGGAGAGCAGTGGCGGAGGCAAGAAATTTTTTGACATGGGTCAAAAATTTATTGCACTAAATCTATTCACATAAAAAATACAAAAATATTTACATTCGATTTTTCGAATCAAAAATTAATCTAATTTATTATATTTCAATAAATTAGTCATTTGACAGGCAAGAAAATTTATTGCACCGTACATTATATATTTGTTGTTATGGATAAATTTACATTTTTAGTTGGATTGTACAATCATAGAATACTAGAATATGACTCACATATATGCAGGTTTTTAATAAGATATTTTAAATTTGTAAAATTAAATTGAAAATAAAATCGGATAATTTTAAACAAAAAATAAAATTTTGATATATATATATTCTAAAATTTTGAGGAATTAATCATCTTACTTTATCATAATTAGATTTATCATAATTAAAATCTAGAATAGGATCCGTGTATACTCGGATTTATAATAATAAAATTTAAAATCCGTTAAAATAATTATAAAAAAAATTGGATCACTACTGAAAAAAATATATAACACACAAAATCGAAACCTAAGAATTATTCATGTTTTTTTAATTCTCATTTATTTTTAATTAAAATATTCAAAACACACAATCTGTTGCGAGTCCTAAGCAATATCAACCCACTTCTCATATAGTTCACACACACTTTATCAACTATCTTTTTCAGTTTCGCTGCGTTAAAAGCTTGAGAATTTGAGTCCTTCGAGTATGTTAACGATTTTCCATTAATTCTCGGGTTCTAAGCAATATTAACCACTTCTCAAATAGTTCACACACTTTATCAACGATCTTTTTCTGTTTTGCTGCGCTAAAAACTTGAGAATTTGAGTCCTTCGAGTATGTTAACGATCTTCCCAATAACTCTCTTCAAGCAACTAAAATCTCTCTTTCTCTTCACATTCATCTCCCGCATATGATCTCTTTGGTCTCTAAATAAGTTATGCTTCTCAAGACTCGCATCAAAAGCCACTCTACATGATTCTTGCTATCCTCCTCCTAGTTCATCATCGTTTAATGTCATACCATCAGCATTTGGATTTTTTTTTTTACTGAAATATATCTTAGTTAATCTAATTTACTTTTTTGTTTTAAAATTGAAATAAATTCTTTTGTTTGAATTTTTTCTTTCTTAAATTGAAATACATCCTAGTCCATATCTGGAGGTCATGTGTTTGATCCACGCTCACCGCACCAGTTGTTACCGAGACACATGTGAAAATCTAAATCGATAAACTTGATACTGCCGAAATTTTATTAATTACGAATTTTGACGTTTATTTTTTTTCTTTTTAGTAAAATTGGAGATCGCGTGTTCTATCCACGCTCACCGCACCAGTTGTTACCGAGACACATCTAAATCGATAAACTTGATACGTGTCAAAATTTTATTGATTAACTTGCAACGTTTATTTTTTATTTTTAGTAAAATTAAAATATCTTATTTACTATTGTTTTTATTTTCCTTTTCTTAATTGAAATATATACTTTTTATTTTTCGTTTTATTTTATTTATCTATCTTTAAAAGATTGTAGTATTTTCCTTTTACTTTTAAGATTAGTATATTTTTTATTTAGTAATATTTTTTAAAAAAAAATAAAACACGTGTCGAAATCTTATCGATTAACTTGTCATGTGTCACGATCATGTGAATTAGCAACTTTGACGTATCCAACTTTATATAATAATAAAATATATTTTGTATTTGTGTAGCTGGCAATAATTTTTTTTTTCTATTTTTAATAATACATTAAATATATTTATTAAATTTAATTTTAGTTTTTTTGCTATGTTTGCAAACTTGCAATAATCATGCTTTTTTAATATATGCTCGCTCTTTTCTGCATAATTTTTGTTCGATAACACATCATAAACATTAACAAAATTTAAATTCTAGATTTATGTTACCGTTGCAATAAACATACAACTATTTTAAATCAAGTATTTTTACCTATTACATATTTTAAAAAATATGTTACAAACCATACATCAATCAGTTTTTGATAGAACTTGTCAATTGGGGTTAATAATCGAATTAAATAAATTAAAATCTTATCAATATTGACATCCGACCCATCCAAATCTAATTTAACCAATTTGAAACTTAACCAAAAAATGAATTAATCCGACCCATAACAACATTAAAACAAAACCATATCTAAATTACACCACTGAGATTTTTCTTTAGAAAAACGAAAAATCAAACACAACCCAAACAAAAAAATGATTGCATGCATGCTCGTCCTTGTTAAGCAATTTATTAATATTTTGAAAATATTTATAAGTTATGAATTTTACTCAATGTTTTGTTGCAATTTTTAGGGACAATGGTGTTTTCAGATTTTGGTGACTATGTGCCGGCTGAGAAAGGACTTAAGAAATCGGGAACTGAGATTTGAGTTTGTCTTTGAATGTTTATGTTGTTGATTTCATTGTTTGCAACTTTGTGTATTTTAATGTATTTTTTCATTGGGTTAGTATAATTTGGACTGATAAACAGCAGAAACAAACTCTCAAGAAATTCAATTTTAAATTACCCAAAATTGAATCTGGGTCGGGTCAGGTAATCAGGTTTAAATAATAGGTCAGGCTTTAATTTATTTTAGTTTGTTTTTTACCCTCAAAGATTGTATATTTATTTGCTTTTTGGTGCATTTCAACATACATTTAAATATTTTTTTGGTGTGGGTAAAATTACATGTCAGATCGTTTCGAAATTTGGAACTTTTACAACAACAAAGCTTGTTTAACCTGCCTTTCAGCCTTTGGTGATATTTTCATTTGGTTATATCATGTTTCTCCTTCGCTCCCCATCCTAACGATTGTATAAATTATTTTTGAAACGGTGGTTTTACAATATTTGTAGACATCAAACGCAAGTCATGCCTTATCATTAGCCTCATCTTTGATATCAACTTCAATGTTAGTACCAAGCTGGCTTCCATTCATACGGACACATGATTTCGTTCAAACGACACTCTTATATATACTTAACAATCATTCAATCTTTTATTGCCAAAAAATTCGATGACAATCAAACGAACACGAATTTTTTTTTTAACTTAAAAAAATATGATATAATGACTTTTCATGCGTTGTCTATCATCCAGATAACATTTCTAATGTTGAAAAGTCGATTAACAAAATAAGAACTACATGTATGAAAAAACTATTTAGTAGTAACACATCATACTGATGCACATGGTTTGGAATCTGCTTTTTAAGTTTTAAATTTATAACCCTAACGTCTGCAAGTGCCCATATGTGCGATGTATTACTTAGGGGTCGAATCACAGAGGATCAATGCATGTTCGCAAAAATCAAGAAACGGTTAGAAACGAGCTAAGACAAAGAGAGTTTAGAGGGTGTGTCATGATTTCTAATAGCTAGCAAACATAAAATAAAAACGATGTAAGCAATAATAAACTAGGCGTTGGGTCTTTATGGAAATCACAGAAGTTCAGACTGATTCAAACAAGAATAAAAACATTAACAATCAATTTTTAGGTTTAAGTTCTCTAAACTGGAGTCACGAATGAATAGTTAATCTACTTTCGTAGAATCGACTACCTATGTTAAAATAATCTAACTACTCATATTTCGTTGATAGCCACGATATCAAACACGCAATTAGATCAAGTTATGCGTTCACAAATCTCTATAACTATGCTTTTGTATGTTATAGCGTAATTTCTCGTGTAAGGTAGTTCAAGTTGACAAATTCAGCATGTTAATGGTTTTCTCAATCCTAAGATCAGTCGCTAGTTCATGACGATAACTTCATGCAATAAGAACAAATCTAGAACGAAAGAACTTCTAATATCGGTTAAGTTAAAATCGCCACTTATTATATTCAGTCATGAAATCCCCTTTGATTGAACCCTTTAAACCCATCTAATAAACTACTCATACATGATTAAGAAAAGCAAAACGAGACGGGTGAATGCATAATCAATAAATCAAACTAGAAAGAAAGAGGGTTCAATAGAATTTCTATCTCTCTAAAAACTAAGAACAAAAAACAAAAAAGAATTAAAAACTTGTGGTGGCTATGAATCCTAAACGAAAATATTGCTTGGCTTTTGAATATCTCCTTTAAAAAACCTAAAATCTATGTATTTATAGATCTTTAACTCTTCTTTAGGCGTTTTAGGGTTTTTATTGTGAGAAAATGTAACAGTTTTGAACCGAGCTTGCAAAATGGCTTGGACCAGGACGAAATCACTTTGTCGCACGAGAGGTCTTCCTGGCCGTGGGTGCAAGCTGTTGTGGCGCGGCCAGTGGCTTCTGCTTCTGCACTTGCTTCTTCTTCAAGACAACTTGACATACCTTCAGTGTACTTCATGGTTTTTGAGATCTAACAGTTGTATCATCCCCAAACCACTTCAACGTGAAAGGTTGATCACTTTTATCTTGTGTCCAAAATTGAGTTTGATCAAGTGGTGGGAAGGCTTTCATATTATGTTAAACTTATGCTAGTCCAAATCTATTTTAAAATGGGATTTTGCTCAATATTGCAATCTTTTTTGCCTAGATAACATGAAAAGAGTCTTGACAATACAAATACTCTAAAACTACTATTAAAACATTGAAAACCAAATGAATTTTTTTTTAAGTGTTCAAAAACCTTAAGTAAAAACACAGTTTTATCACCTACCAGGAACATCATGATATCGTAACTCTCTCTTTTATGAATCAATAATTGTAAGAACACATTTAGAGTTTTTCTAAGATATTCTGGACCAGAAACAAGTATGGTAAGAAAAAAATACTCATTGCATACATAGAGTTGATGCCATATTGTAAGGTGTGATGATGAATAGCTACAATGAGTATTTCAACCGTATTTCCTAAATGAATTGAAGCCAAATGTACATAATATTAGGTAGATGATCCTCCTCTCATATAAAAACTCAGATATACAACTGAATGTGTTTTCATGCTTTTGCATTCAAAAAATATGAAACTCTTTAATCCGTTGAATGTTATGCATGCCATTTTATAGGCTTTGCAATAAAGTCTTATATATATATAAATTTTTCAGCCTATCTTTTTTTGTCACAATATTTTTCATTAATCAAACTCTTCGGTTACAAAAAGCATGGGAATTAAGCATCTTCTTTGAACAATACAATAAAGCATAAACATAAATAAAGCATAGAGCAAATTCATCTTCATAGAAGATTGACAACGGATTTGAAAACAAGTTCAAATGCGTCGAAAAAGCTTTCCCAGCCGAGCCGGATAGATAACAATGGTCACATTGCAAAGTGACGTTGAAGACCAACTCCTCCCTCCAGATATCATTGAATCGAATCCGCTTTCTTCTTCTGGTCCTGTACAAACCGCTACGCAAAAAGACAAAATGGAAAGGAAGTTGTAAAGATTTCCCGAAAAAACTTTCTAGATAGAACCCCCTCTCATGGCGACATAGAGTGGTACGTAAAACATGTAACCGAGCTTCTTAGATAAGCAAACTGTAGGACAAAGGCTTGTTACAGAAGAGTCATGGGTCATGCCCAAAAAAGTACATTCCCTTAGAAGGGAAGAAAGTTACAAAGTTTTTTTTTTCAATCGATTAGGCATAATAGCATTATTAGACTTGAACCACCGAAAACCATAGAAGAAAGTGGGCTAGTCCCAACACGCAAAGACGATCGAACCCAACATTGCTCAACAAATAAGAATTGAAGATCAAGGCCTAAGCCCGCAGATAATCGATGGCAATGAGGGAGCAAGAGGATTAGGATCGGGGGTCCGTCGGAAGGTATACTGTCACCAGATGGCGTCTTCCTTGGAGGAGAGGCACAAATGGTTGGAGGGGGTTGAAAATCAAAACCGGATCTTATCTCTTGGCCGGCTGTAACAAGTGCGACAGGGGCAGAGGAAAAACCGATGCTTGAAGATTCCAACGGAGTGGATGGGAGATCAACCGATTGAGCAGGAGAAGAAATCAGAGATTGAAGAGGAGAGATTTGAACCGACGATAACCTAGACTCCCAGACATCGGGCGGGCCAGGCGGGTCCGGTGGATCTAGAGGGATCATAACAAACACCACCGGTGGCGCCGAAGAAGGAGGAGAGTTCATCTCTGCCGGATCTAGGGGATCCAAGAGAGGAGCTGGGATTTCACGGCGACAGAGCTTCTTCGAAAGAGTCATGGGGATGCGAGTCTCGTCGGGAGCAGAACCATCGTGAAAGAGAAGAACATAAGCAGATCTCGTAGGGAAACAGGGGGCGACGAGGGAGGGAAAACTTCCAGTCTGTTGGGTGGAGGCCAGAAAGTTGTTGCTTCAGGGGCTAGAAGAGCATACGGCTGGAGAGAAGGCGACTTCTGATAAGTAGATTTTTCGGTATCAATTACTCAAGCTACTCATTTCATTGTAATACTTGAGAGTCAATCCAATTGGGGGTTGTTGTGACGATAGGAATGCATAAAACGTCTTAATCTAAGCAAGTCTAGATGGTTTTTGTTATTTAACTATCAACCTAAGTGATCAAACCAAGCAAACAAACCAAACAAATTGAATTAGAACCTTAAGCAAGCACAACAAGTTAATCAAGCAAATTAAAGACTAATCAACTACTAAACACGATTAACAAATGACTAAAACGAATCCAAGGATGGGGTTATTGATTTTGGGTGCTTCAAGAACCAATATATGATGTCAAACAATCACATATAAATTCTAATCCCTAAGCTTAGAACTCTAAAGCAAGATTAATCCAATTTCATGGCACTAATCACATCATTAGCAATTCTAATCAAAATCAAACTTTCATTTGTGAAAAGGAAACTAATAAGCATTAATAATCAGTTCTAAATTGCTAATAAACACCCTAGACAATCACTATCATGAGGTAAGAATGCAAATCCCTTGCTTAGTTGATTGGAGAATTTCAACAAACACCTTGTGGGTGAAAAATTCCCTAAAGTCTAGTTTTAGCTTGATCAAGGTTAAACTAGCATTAAGATCACTAAGAAATGAGGGAAATGAGAAGATCAAACCATAGACATCAAGATTAATCCTTAAAACATCCTAATCTAACCCATCCCTACATTTTAAGAAAACTACTCATTAATCATGATTAATGATATATCATGGTTTTTACCGGTTTTTGGCCATGATATTAGTCTGTTTTATAGAGTCTTTTGGTCTTTTTAGAGTCCTATTAGAGTCTTTACAGGTTGGACTACGTTTGGAGCATAATTGCCCAGAAGTGATGAAGTCAAGATGCAGATTTTACAAGGGGTGTCGATCGCCACCCATGGTGGGTGGCGATCGACACCAATCGTGCCAAGACAAGGCGGCTTAGTTTTCAGGATTTTGAAGAAAAAGGAAATTGCCCAGAAGTTTTCTTTATTTGCAAAAGTGCCCCAGCTCGTGTTTCTACCCTTATTTAAGGATTTTCAGAGCCATTGTTTAGGCTACACACAAAATATTTTAGAGAGAGATTTTAGAGAGCTTTTGGGGAGATAGATCCTATACTCTGTTCTTGAGAGATTTTGAACCCCTTTATTTCTTCTATTGATTTCTTTCATGCTTTCTATTCAAATTATGATTTGTGTTTCATTGATCATGTCTGAGTAGTTTGCTTGTTAGGTTTAGGATTTTTCAAAGGTGATTGATGAATTGTTAGGTCGAATTAAATTGTTAGGATAAAATCATTAAAGTTCTTCATCTGGATTTGTGTTTAATGCTTATTCTAGCTTCACGACCTAGAATCTGATCTTAGGTTAATTAATAGATGCGAGAGTATTAATTGATTGCATGAACTAATGTTAGATGAGCAAAATACATATTCGCAAAGAGATTTGGTTTAGGGTTTTGTGAACAATTGAACCTGTTATTAATGCTTGTCTGAATTATTAGAATTTGCAAAGAGATTTGGAATTCTAGGGTTTAGACATAGAAAATCATCGCAGCGAGAGTTGGTTGATTTTACATTAGTGTTTCAAGTTCAAGAACAGATCTTCATAATTCCTAACATTCTGTCTAAACCTGAAATTTGGATCACATGAGAAATTCCCTGAACCTAGAGTTTCGTCTCCTGAACTTACATCGTTTAATTGCTTTCTGTCTTTTACATTTAATCTTTCTTCTTAGCTTAATTCGAAATTAGAAATTTGCTGTGTGACTATCCCTTTCTCTGTGGATTCGATCCCTAAATACTACAGTGATCTCTTAATTTGAGAGAGTAGCTCTAGGATAAATTTGAGCATATCAAATTTTGGCGCCGTTGCCGGGGACAGGAGATTAGATACCTACATATTTCTAGTATTAGAATTTTGTCTAGGTTTTTATTTTTGGTTACTAATTTTTAGTTTCTTATTCTTGGTTTCAGGTGCATGCTTAGTACCATAAGCAACAAGAAAAATGAACTAATCGCACTCAACCAGGAACTCAGCCGTCTCGAATGCACAAACCAAAAATCTGCAAGAGCGTCGATCGACACCAACACTAGCGTCGATTGACACCCTTCGTTGACAGAGATGGCTGACCCTGTGATTTTGATTCGTGATGAGGCTGGTAACTTCACGGATATGGACGGCAATAGGAGAAACAATCGTGGCCAGAGACTTGATGATAATGGAGCTGTTATCATCGAGCAAGCAGTACAAATCGCACCTGCAGAAGCTGGACGTGGAAGAACGCTTGGTGATTACAACAGACCAGACCAGTTCTATGCTAATAGAGCTGCAATCCGTCCTCCTGCATTCCAGAGGAATGACTTCGAGCTGAAGCCTGATATACTCATATATTTCGCATATTTAGCTTGCATTTAGAATAGGTTTTTCATGCTTACATCATTCATAATGGACTAGTTTGCATCATTTGTACCATTTTAAGTCCTAGAACACTTTGCATTAGCATTTGCATGGTTTCTTGCATATTTGCATCCTTTTCAGGCTGTTTAGAGTACTTGGAACTGTGATGGGTGCTGAGCATTAACAAGAAGATGAAAGAAGAGCATAAAAGTTGGCAGAAATCAAAAAGAAAACTTGGACAAAAGAAAAGGAGCAAAGATCGACCGCACGATCGACCAAGGCCAGTCGATTCAGCCAAGATCGAGAGGTAGATCGAGCAGAACTACTCGATCTAGGAATAGATCGACCGCATGATCGACCAAACTGAGCCGATCCAAAGAAGATCGACTGACCGATCGACTGAACCACCCGAACCAAACACTGATCGAGTCAAAGATCGACCAACTGACTCGATCCAGAAGTAGATCGACTGACCGATCGACTGAACCACTCGAACCATCTGAAGTTGACCCAGAAAAGTTTTTATGCTTTAGTGAAAGTGGTAGACATACTTTCTGTCTCTTGTCCCTTGTCTCTTGCCCCTTGTCTCTTGCCCCTTAACCCCTCTTTTTAGGCCAAGAGCCATATTTAAAACTCTATATAAAGAGTATGTGTGTGCTTGTAATAAATCATTCAGTTTTCAATCATCTCTTCTTAGTCTAAATAAGTCAAGAAAAATTCTTATTCTCTCTTTAAAGTCTTCTTAGTGTTCTTGTAAGTTTCTCTAGTTTTTGAGTGTTTTTAAGAATTCTTAGTTTATTTTATATAAGTTACTTCTAGTTTTTATAAAATCTCTTTTTAATTTTTATTCTAATGTCAAGTCTTTCTTCTTAAATCTCGAAAAACTCTTTGTGAAAATTCTTTGTCTCTTTATTTTTCATAGTATTTTCTAGTATCAAGTCTCTCTTTTAAGTTTCATCGATTATGTTCATCAGCTCTAAACTTGTGTTTAAGAGAGGGTTGAACATGTCTTGTGAGTAATACACTAAGGTTTGGGGTTGGGATGATTAAGGGGGTTGAAAATTAGATTTTGGGTATTTTCTTGTTCTTCATCTATTTCTCTTCTTGGATTTGGATGGCTTAAAGCCTAGAGACTCTTGAGAAAGATCTCTTTGATTCAAGGGATTTCCTTATCTCAAAAAGACTTAGGAAATCCCCTAAAACCAAATCCAAGATACTAATCTTTCCCTTCCTATACACCATGGATGTGAGGGGGGTTAGTAAGGCCATTATTTAAGATCAGAGCTTAATGTTCTTCACCCTATCTTTCCACCAAACATCATGGGTTAGGAGGAAGGGGTGAAGAAAGGATTTACACCATACACCATGGGTAAATCTAATATAGCTTCTTAAGGCCTAGAGATAGCACCTTAGTGTGTAAAAATATGTTTTCAAAACCCCAAGTTCGAATTTTCAACCTCCCTAAGAATGAATCCCAACCTTGAATCTGTTTTTAATATTTAAACTTAAAACCTTCTTCCTTTAGCTTTGTGTTTAAATACTTTAACTAAAACTCTCCTAGATAAGTTTAATTTGGCTTTATGGTTTCTATAAATTTGTAAAATTGTGTTTTTAATATTTTTTGTATTTTACAAATTGCTTAGGGTCTTTCTTTACTGTCTGGTTTGATTTTGTTAGTTGTTTTATTTTTAGTAATTTTTGTTTAATCTAGCTACTCACCATCAAATCTATTAATAAATCCGGTTTTAGATTTAGATTTTGTAAAACTGTTGAATCGAATGTCTAGTTGTTTAAAAGTGATCTATTAGTTGTATAACCCTTCAGTAGGGATTTTAAAATAGTTTTCATCTTTGTTTTATAGTTACAAGTAGTTTTTAGAGAATTTCTCCTCAAATAATCCGGATTTCACTTAGCTTTACTTTGAGCTCTTGTATTCTTAATACCTTTCACACCCTAGTTTGGATTGATAACCTGAAGTACTACAATGACTTGACTATGCTTTAAGATTTATTTAACCTGCTAAAAAGCTAGTTATCAAATGGCGCTGTTGCCGAATTCGGGTTTTTAAGTGAATTTGTTAAGATTTGGAGCTTAGTGGAGACTAAGTTTTCTTTTTCTATTTTGTTACTAATTCCAAAATTGTGTACTTGTGTTTTCAGGTATATGAACCTGAGGTCTAGAGGTGACAACAACCTACTAGCACCACTGGACAACATCCACCAACTTGGAAGCACAAGACATAGGAGGGAAAGACTCCTACTAGATATCGAAGAGTACCATCAAGAGGTCATGGCTGACCACGACCAGGTGGAGGATCCACCTCAACACGCTGCTGCTGGCAGAGGCATTGGACAGCCTTACCACCCTCAAAGGGTACCACGCATCATTGGCGCCGGTGATGCACCGAACACACACACCAATCGCTTCGACATCACACCACCACCGGTGCAGAACAACTACTTCGAGATCAAGCCAGGATTTGTCTCGATGGTCCAAAACAACAAATTCCATGGCCTGGCTATGGAAGACCCATTGGAGCACTTGGACAACCTCGAGCAAGTGTGTGGGATGATAAAAATCAACGGCATATCCGAAGACAGCTTCAAGCTACGGCTTTTTCCCTTTTCTCTTGGGGACAAAGCAAGGCATTGGGAGAAGACCTTACCACAAGGCACCATCACGTCCTGGGTAGATTGCAAAAAAGCCTTTCTCTCAAAATTCTTCTCAAGCACAAGAACTGCTAGGCTAAGGAGCGAGATAAGCGGTTTCACTCAAAGGCACAATGAAAGCTTTAGTGAAGCAATGGAGCGGTTCAAGGACTACACCATCCAGTGTCCTCACCACGGCTTCACAGAGGAGACTCTCTTGAGCACAATATACTGTGGAGCCTTGCCCAAAATTCGAATGCTACTTGACACGGCAAGCCGAGGGAACTTTCTTGGACAAGATGTCCACGATGGAATGGAGCTCATCGACAACCTAGCTTTGAGTGATGGAAATTATTCAGAGAATTATGACAGAGCACCAAGAGGACAAGAACTGGAGGCACACAAGAAGGAGTTGAAGTCGCTCCATGAAAAAATTGACAAGATGATGATTGCCAACCAAAAACATGTCCACTTTGTCGGTGAAGCCGTGGATTTATCTCAAGTACGAAATGAAGAAGAATTTGAGGAAGCAAATTGGGTTGCTAACCAAGACTATCCTAAGCCACAGGGATATGCTCCAAGGTATCAAGGAAACAACAACAACAACTTGTCATATAGAAGCACAAATGTGGAAAATCCAAAAGACCAAGTGTACCCTACACAACAAGCAAACCAAGGCAAACCATTTGTACCATACAACAAAGGTGGACTCCAACAAAACGATGGGTATCAAGGGCAAAGACAAGGACCTTACCAAGGACACCAACAGCAAGGGAACAAATCGTACCCTCCTGGTTTCATGCCACAACAACAACAAACTCCAGCAATTACTCAAGATTCGGTACAAGCAATGTTCCAACAAATTTTCCAAGGGCAAGCCTCTAACGATCAAAAATTTGTAGCCATTAACAATCGGCTAGACTCCTCTCTCACCGAGGTCTCAACCCATATCAGCAACATCAACAACAAATTACGCCAGCTGGAGAAGGGGAAAGCTAGCACAAGCGGCCAAAGTACTCTACCCGGACAATGTGAGACTAATCCAAAGGAGTATGTGAATGTGATCACTCTAAGGAGTGGAAAGGAAGTCGCACCAACGTCTACAGCAAAAGACAATGAGGACATTGTGGTTCAAAAGGGGGAGGGTGATCTTTTAAATGATCAAGAGATCACCTTCGACAATGTCTACATCGAAAGGGCAAGCAAGGGCAAAGAAGCAGTTTTGGAAAAACAAGTGGGGGAAACGACCAAAGAAAAAAATATATTCATACCTCCACCTTACAAACCAAAGCTCCCCTTCCCTGGACGCTTCAAGAAACAGCTGGTAGAGAAGCACAGAGCTCTATTTGAAAAACATTTGAGAAACGTGGAGCTGAAATTGCCACTAATCGATTATTTAGCCATGGTGCCGAAGTATGCAAAGTTTCTAAAGGATACACTCGCCAAGAAAGCTAAGGGTTGCCAAGAGGTCATGGTGTTGAGTCAAGAATGCAGTGCAATCATCCACAAGGAGATAGCACCGAAAAAGCTAGGAGATCCAGGCTCGTTCACAATACCTTGTGCGCTAGGGCCGTTGAGGTTTAGCAACTGTTTGTGCGACTTAGGAGCAAGCATTAATCTAATGCCCTACTCCATAGCAAAGAAGCTAGGCTTCACCAAGTTTAAGGAGTGCAGAATCTCGTTGATCTTGGCCGACCGAAGTGTAAGGCTCCCGGTAGGAATGCTTGAAGACTTACCGGTGAGGATAAGCAATGTGAGTGTCCCCACGGACTTTGTTGTTCTTGAAATGGATGAAGAACCTAAGGATCCCCTTATCCTTGGAAGACCGTTCTTGGCAACTGCTGGAGCTATAATTGACGTCAAGAATGGCAAAATTTCATTGCACTTGGGCAAGGACGTCAAGCTCAACTTCGATATTAATGAGGTTTTGAAGAAACCGACAATCGATGGACAAGTCTTCTACATAGAAGCTATGGATCTTTTAGCTGATGAATTGCTAGAAGAATTGGGTCAAGAAGATCATCTACTAGTGGCGCTGACAAAGGAGTGTGGAGAGTACGGTTACCTAAGTAATCAGACCCAAGAATACATTCGCATCCTTGACTCTCGCAAAACTGTCAAGGAGATCGACCAAGAGATCGAGCCACTCACTCGATCTAACGACAAGATCGACGGCCTGATCGATCAATCCACACGATCCAAAGAAGAGATCGACCGGCGAACACGATCTCCCGCTCGATCGAAGGAAGAACGACTAGCCGATCGACCCATCAACTCGATCATGGCGGGGCAGACGCTTGAAGAAGCAAGTATGGAGGCTCATGACTCGGGGTCTAAGAAAGCAAATGAGGACAGCGATCTCAACAAGAATCAAGAGGAGGAATGGAGCGAGCTACTAGCCCCAAAGGTGGACCTCAAGCAGCTACCAATTGGTCTAAGGTACGCTTTCTTAGGATCAAATGAGACATACCCGGTCATTGTCAATGATAATCTAAATGATGATGAGTTAGACTCTCTCCTGAGGGAGTTGAGGAAGTATAGAAAGGCCATTGGGTACTCTTTAAGTGACATCAAGGGCCTTTCACCATTACTTTGCACTCATAGGATTCATTTAGATGATGAGAACACTTCTTCTATTGAACATCAAAGGCGATTAAACCCGAACTTGAAAGAAGTTGTTAAAAAGGAAATCCTAAAACTCTTAGAGGCCAACGTGATATACCCCATAAGTGATAGCACTTGGATCTCACCAGTCCATGTCGTGCCTAAAAAGGGGGGAATCACGGTGATAAAAAACGAAAAAGATGAGTTAATTCCTACTAGAGTTATAACCGGCCATAGAATGTGCATTGACTATAGGAAACTCAACAAAGCCACTAGAAAAGATCACTTCCCACTGCCATTCATTGATCAAATGTTGGAAAGATTAGCCAACCACCCCTATTACTGTTTTCTAGACGGTTATAGTGGCTTCTTTCAAATCCCGATTCATCCAAATGACCAAGAAAAGACAACATTTACTTGTCCTTATGGAACATATGCATATAGGAGAATGCCTTTTGGTTTATGTAATGCTCCTGCTACATTTCAAAGATGCATGATGTCTATATTTTCTGATTTGATTGAGGAGATGGTTGAGGTATTCATGGATGATTTCTCCGTGTATGGCTCTTCCTTTGGTATTTGTTTGTCTAATTTGTGCAAGGTACTCAAGAGGTGTGAGGAGACCAATCTCGTGCTCAACTGGGAGAAATGCCATTTCATGGTAACAGAGGGGATTGTCCTTGGTCACAAGATCTCAGGAAAAGGCATTGAAGTGGATAGAGCAAAGGTGGAAGTGATGGTTACTTTGGCACCTCCGGCTAACGTGAAAGGAATTAGAAGTTTCTTGGGGCACGCTGGCTTCTACAGAAGGTTCATCAAAGATTTTTCCAAGCTAGCACGTCCCCTTACAAGGCTACTATGCAAAGAAGCTGAGTTCAACTTTGATGAAGAATGCCACCAAGCGTTCAAGACCATCAAAGGCGCGCTAGTAACCGCACCGATAGTACAAGCACCGGATTGGGACTTTCCCTTCGAGATCATGTGCGATGCAAGCGACTATGCTGTGGGTGCTGTCTTGGGTCAGAGGAAGGACAAAAAGTTGCATGTAATCTACTATGCAAGCCGCACCTTGGATGATGCACAAGTCAAGTATGCAACCACCGAAAAAGAGCTTCTAGCCGTGGTCTTTGCTTTTGAGAAGTTTAGATCTTACTTGGTGGGTTCTAAGGTCATTGTGTATACTGACCATGCTGCCTTGAGATACATATACTCCAAGAAAGACACCAAGCCTAGACTCTTGAGATGGATCCTTCTCTTGCAAGAGTTTGATATGGAGATCAAAGACAAGAAGGGTATAGAGAATGGTGTTGCGGATCATCTTTCTAGGATGAGAGTGGAAGAAATCCTACCTTTAGACGACTCACTCCCTGAAGAGCAGCTCATGATGATCAATACCGTGGTATGTGCGAAGCTAGAAGACACACTTGAAGAAGTTTTGAGCCTAAAAGAAGAAAATCTCCCTTGGTATGCGGATATTGTCAACTTCTTAGCTTGTGGGGAAGAGCCTACTCATCTGGACCGGTACCACAAGAAGAAATTCATGAGAGACGTCTCACACTACTTCTGGGATGAACCTTACCTGTACAAAAGGTGTGTGGACAGTATGTACCGAAGATGCGTCACAAGAGAAGAAGCGAGAGACATACTTCTACATTGCCACGGTATGACCTATGGGGGACATTTTGCGAGTTTCAAGACTGCTACAAAGGTTCTCCAAGCTGGGTTTTGGTGGCCTACACTCTTCAAAGATGCGCATGAATTCATCAAGTCATGTGAAGCATGCCAAAGAACCGGGAACATCACCAAAAGAAACGAGATGCCACAATCGCCAATCTTTGAAGTAGAGATCTTCGACGTATGGGGGATCGATTTTATGGGCCCGTTTCCATCATCATATGGCAACAAGTACATTCTTGTAGCAGTAGACTATGTGTCTAAATGGGTGGAAGCCATGGCCTCACCAACAAACGATTCAAAGGTGGTGGTTAAACTTTTCAAAACGATCATATTTCCAAGATTTGGAGTCCCTAAGGTGGTGATTAGCGATGGAGGCAGCCACTTCATCAACAAGGTTTTTGAAAGTCTCTTGAGAAAACATGGTGTTAAGCACAAGGTGGCCACGCCCTATCACCCTCAAACAAGTGGCCAAGTGGAGGTTTCAAATAGACAAATCAAGACTATACTAGAGAGGACCGTGGGAGTCACTAGAAAAGATTGGTCTAGCAAGCTTGATGACGCTCTATGGGCGTATAGAACAGCCTACAAAACTCCCATTGGAACCACGCCTTTTAACCTCCTCTATGGCAAGTCTTGTCATCTTCCTGTGGAGTTAGAACACAAGGCTCTTTGGGCTGTGAAGCAACTCAACTACAATCTCAAGACCGCCCAAGAAAAGAGATTAATACAACTTCAAGAGCTTGATGAGATAAGGATGGATGCCTATGAGAGCGCCAAGATTTACAAGGAAAGGACCAAAGCCTTTCATGACAAGAAGCTGGTGCACAAGGAGCTCAAAGAAGGAAGCATGGTTCTACTCTATAACTCAAGATTGAAGCTGTTCCCTGGAAAGCTCAAGTCTAGGTGGTCCGGGCCGTATGAGATTAGAGAAGTATTACCATATGGAGCTGTAACTTTGGTTGGGAAGAGTGGAGAAAATTTCACAGTGAATGGGCATAGAGTCAAGCCCTACATGGCGAGTGACTGCAGCAAGGAGAGCACCACGTTGCCTCTCCAAGACCCCCCACTAGCCTAACCAAGTAAAGTCAAGCTAAGAGACTTTAAACAAAGCGCACTTGGGAGGCAATCCCATGTCTATCTTTGTGTATAAATTTTTTATTTCATGTCTAGATTATGTTTTTAAGTGTGTGTGAGCAGGATCAAGGTAGATGGAGACCGAAAACCAAGTTCTAGGGAGTTAAATAACAAGGGCAAAGAGGCATGCCGAGAGAGATCAATGGCTAGACCGAGTTGGTTTAATCGATCTCCAGCACCAAGCGGTGGCTGGATTGATCCATGCCACTCAATCTATTGCCAAGATAGGTGCCTAAGGCCGACCAACCTGTTCGATCCCAGCCCCAGCCACAACAAGCCCCAAGGTACCAAAACACCAACCTTTGTACATAACATGCATTTTATCTTTTCTTTTTGTGTGTCTTCTCTTGAATTTGTTTAACACCGAGACGGTGTCATTCAAGTTTGGGGGAGGAGAGTTTGTGCTTTGACATATTTTATTTGATCTTATTTTTCATTTTTTTGAGTCATCTTGCATTCATAAAAAAAAATTTTGCATAGAAAAATACAAAAAAATCATTAAAACTCTTAAAAATTTCGAAAAAAAAAAAAATTCATATAGCTTGCATTTGCATTGTCAAATATTGTAGGATTGAGTCTAGATTTTTATCATATAAGTTGCATCACTCATATGCATAGGGGGCAATGATGAAAAATTTCCTTTAAAAAAAGTGTTTTAAGCTCTTGTATCGGTTCAAGGCCCTAGTTAGTAGTTCTTTGATGCCTTGTGCAACTTTGAAATTAAGTTCTAACCATGCTTGGACCATTTGATTCGATTTTCTTGGCTTAAAGTTGAAAAAAGCATGACTTGAATCCTTACTTAAAAATCGGAACCTTAAACATGAACATCTAATTATCATGCTTGTGCAATTAAAAAAAGAATACATGGATTACAAAAAAATATTTAGGCTTTTTTTATTCACTTCACCACTCTTTGTAAGCCTAAATAGAATACCTCACCTTGACCCTTGCCTTATTTCAAGCCAAATTTCGTGTGTGATTTCAAATTGTGAGGCCTTATTTTCTGTTTGAACTTGGCATAAAGTGTTAGGTTTTGGGCGACATGTTTAGGCTCTCATAATGTTACTGGCTTTGCATATTAAAGCTAGTTTTAAGCTTGATTAGGAATTTGGAGTTCACGGGTTTGAGAATGAGAAGGTGTTAAGGAAAAAGATGAAAAAGGGATACATATTTCTAGTGGTTAATCTTGATTTGTAAGAAAAAGCTCAAGCAAAGAAAAAGAAAAAAAAAAGAGTCCTAGTGGCCAAATGCATAAAAGAAATATTTTTAGAAAGCTATCAAAAGAAAGAAAAAGAGCTAATATTTATGACCATACCACTAGCCTTAAGCAAAGTTTTAGAAATTTCCCTAAAGAAAGTGTTTGATGAAGTTCTTGTGGGTTTAAGCTTGGCGTGAATAGCCTTGTTGATTTGGGTAGTTTCTAGAGGATGAGTGAGCTTGGAAAGTATAAAAATGATTGAGAGAGGGATTAGGATCATTGTTAGTATGCTTGGGTAGATGTGAGTCTAGTCATGTATGCATGTATTGCCTTTTACCTTTAGCATTATGTATAAGTTCAACCATTTTTGAGAGAAACCATTGCTTGGAGTACCCATTTGAATGAGATCATTTTTATCTCATAACCTTAACCCTTGCCAAATGTATTCGGTTTTAAATTGCACAAGTGTGATTCACGGTTTGGAGCTCTTAATGAATGTCAAAGGTTTTGATTCTTGGATTGCTTGGAATAAACAAGTCATGATTTGAATTTCGATTTGTGATGATTATGGCTAAGTCCTTTTGAGTAAATGCTTGTATACTGCATCCTAGAACTGAGAACAAGGACCTTTGAATTATTACATTTGAAAAAAAAAAAAAAAACACTATTGGATTTGAGCCCCCATTTTTGTTTTCATCTCTTCCTAGCTTGAATTTTGTTTGCTTGAGGGCAAGCAAAAGGCAAGTTTGGGGGAGTTGATATACTCATATATTTCGCATATTTAGCTTGCATTTAGAATAGGTTTTTCATGCTTACATCATTCATAATGGACTAGTTTGCATCATTTGTACCATTTTAAGTCCTAGAACACTTTGCATTAGCATTTGCATGGTTTCTTGCATATTTGCATCCTTTTCAGGCTGTTTAGAGTACTTGGAACTGTGATGGGTGCTGAGCATTAACAAGAAGATGAAAGAAGAGCATAAAAGTTGGCAGAAATCAAAAAGAAAACTTGGACAAAAGAAAAGGAGCAAAGATCGACCGCACGATCGACCAAGGCCAGTCGATTCAGCCAAGATCGAGAGGTAGATCGAGCAGAACTACTCGATCTAGGAATAGATCGACCGCATGATCGACCAAACTGAGCCGATCCAAAGAAGATCGACTGACCGATCGACTGAACCACCCGAACCAAACACTGATCGAGTCAAAGATCGGCCAACTGACTCGATCCAGAAGTAGATCAACTGACCGATCGACTGAACCACTCGAACCATCTGAAGTTGACCCAGAAAAGTTTTTATGCTTTAGTGAAAGTGGTAGACATACTTTCTGTCTCTTGTCCCTTGTCTCTTGCCCCTTGTCTCTTGCCCCTTAACCCCTCTTTTTAGGCCAAGAGCCATATTTAAAACTCTATATAAAGAGTATGTGTGTGCTTGTAATAAATCATTCAGTTTTCAATCATCTCTTCTTAGATAAGTTTAATTTGGCTTTATGGTTTCTATAAATTTGTAAAATTGTGTTTTTAATATTTTTTGTATTTTACAAATTGCTTAGGGTCTTTCTTTACTGTCTGGTTTGATTTTGTTAGTTGTTTTATTTTTAGTAATTTTTGTTTAATCTAGCTACTCACCATCAAATCTATTAATAAATCCGGTTTTAGATTTAGATTTTGTAAAACTGTTGAATCGAATGTCTAGTTGTTTAAAAGTGATCTATTAGTTGTATAACCCTTCAGTAGGGATTTTAAAATAGTTTTCATCTTTGTTTTATAGTTACAAGTAGTTTTTAGAGAATTTCTCCTCAAATAATCCGGATTTCACTTAGCTTTACTTTGAGCTCTTGTATTCTTAATACCTTTCACACCCTAGTTTGGATTGATAACCTGAAGTACTACAATGACTTGACTATGTTTTAGGCTTTGTTTAACCTGCTAAAAAGCTAGTTATCAAAGCCTGCTTACTACACTTTAGTGGCTCAGCATCCTTTTCATGGTCTTCCTAATGAACATCCTATGGACCACATTGAGAGATTCTAGGACTTGGCATCAAGCATTAAGGCTAATGGAGCTTGCTGGAGATGCATCATACTGGCTGAAGCAATTGGATCCATGATCCTTAACCACTTGGGAAGAAACAAAGAATGCATTCTTATGCAACTTCTTTGATGATGCAAGATCCGAAGAGCTGAGGACAAAGATCACTACATTCTCTCAAGGACCTACTGAAGCATTCAAGGCTTCTTGGGTGAGATTCAAAGCTTACCAAAGGGACTGCCCACATCATGGTTTCAGCGAGCCGCAGCTTCTCGGAGTCTTCAACTGAGGGATCGATTGGAGGTACCAGATGGCTTTGGATGCTGCAAGCAATGACAACTTCAACACCAGATATCCAGATGACGCGATGGTGCTTATAGAGAATTTGACCTCTTGCAACAGCACCAAGAATGCAGACTTTGAGAGGAAACAACATGCTGGTGCAAATGGAGGAAGCCAAATAGCTGAGGTTAACAGGAAGCTAGACATCTTGGTAGGCAAAAAGCATGTTCACTTTGCTAATGAGGTGGATACATTCGAGCCTGAGGAAGAAGAGGTTAACTACATCAATGGAGCTGGTTTTCAAGGTCAAAAGTTTGGCAATCAGCAAGGTTATGGTTCTTCTTACCAGAAGCCTTTTCAGAACAACAACTTCCAGAGAACTTATGGTTCTTCTTCTTACCAAAAGCCTCTTGCACAAGACAATAAGATGGAGTCTATGCTAGAGCAACTATTGGAGGGTCAACAAAAGATGACAGTGGATTTCAATGGAAATATAGATTCACTGTACCAAGACTTGAAGGGGAAGATCGATTGCTTGAACTCTCATATGAAGAAATTGGACACCCAAGTTGCTCAATCTGCTGAAGCTTTGAAGAGACAAGAGGGATTCCTTCCTGGAAAGACAGACGTGAATCCGAGGCATCATGTGAATGCCATCACGATCCAGAGTGAAAGAAGCTTTCAACTAGTGCTGAAAAGGAGTCTGAGCTTTGAAGAGATCGAAGAGCTAGATAAAGAACACGATTCTGCAGTTAGAGTTAGTGTCGATCGACACCACTGCTGAGTGTCGATCGACACCACTAGAAAACCCCAACGATTCGAGCTCTGGCGAAGCAAAATTGAGCAGGATCGACACTGAAACGTCGACACAAAACGCTAGTGTCGATCGACACCCTTTTCAAACTTTGTCAGACACGTCTAAAGCTTCACAAGTTGCAGAGGAAAGGGTATACAGGCCTAAGGTTCCATATCCTCCTATACCCAAACACCTAAGGCCGCCCATTAGTGCAAAAGAGCTGGCTGGCTTCAACAAGAAGGTGAGAAGGATCTTCAATGCGATCTCATTTGCTGAAGCTTGGGAGGATTTTCCTTCGGGAGTTTTCTTTAAGAATTGCAGAGAGAGTCTTGAAGAAATTGAAGAACTCTTAAACAAAACAAGGGGTACACCACCGCCAATGAAGCAGCTGCTTAAGGTTGAAGATCCTGGGATGTTTGTTGTTCCATGCTCCATTGGTGGAGTTAAGTTTGAACAATCCCTCTGCGATTCAGGTACTAGCGTGAACCTCATGTCAAGGGACATTGCAGAGAGTTTAGGCATTGCTGATATTCAACCTCCAAACATGACTCTCATGTTCTCCAACTCTGACACCACTACCTCATATGGTACAATTCCAGACTTATTTGTCAAAGTGGGGAATTGTCTAGTACCTACTGATTTTCAGGTGGTGGAAGTGAGCAAGAATTCTGTCATGTCATTCATCCTTGGAAGACCATTCATGGCCACAGTGGGAGCAGTTGTAGACATGCCCAATAAGAGAATATCCTTCTCTAAAGTTGACAAAGAAGTTTTCTACAAAGCTATTCCTACTACTGGGACTTCCAAACACGGCTCTTGCATCGCTGTGATCGCTAGAGAAGAGCTGGATTCTAAAGAGCAAGTGAACAACCTGGTTGTTCAAGAGGCATTGGCTGAGAATTCTGAGAAAACTATGGAGCTTGAAGATTGGAGTGGAAACAATCATATCTTCAGGACTATGGACGAAGATGGATGTCTAATCAATGCCAAGTTGATAGAGGAAGACGTTTTTGTCATGGAAACAAAGATTGCAAAGCTGGATTGCAGAAAAAGTGCAGAGATCCGAGCTGCAGAGTTAGTGTCGATCGACACCACTCCTAGTGTCGTTCGACACCCTCCGAAGATCACGACACAACCATTTCCAATGCTGCAAGCCCATCATCTTTGGTCAAACAGACGCCTCCAAGTCCTACAACTTAGAAACCTCGAAGGAAGCAAAGGTACGCATTCCCTGGAAACAATTCCACACCTCCTGATTCTCTCAATAAGAATACCAAAGGTTCAAAAGGTGCTTCACACTTATGCAAGCCACGAGATTCTCGTAGAAGGCTTGGTGTTTCTTTTGATGATTCTGCAGGAAAACAAAGTGTCCCACCCAAACTCAACTCCCACCATGCTGTTGTTCCTCAATTTCTTGGTCGCTTTCATGCACTTACTGCCTATACACCGCCATGGATTAGGAGACATTCGTCTGGGAAGCATTCGATGCCACCCTCTGATCCACCAGACATCTGAACCCCGACACAGTCAAGCTAATGACTGAAAATGAGCGCTGCGTGGGAGGCAACCCACTGTTAGGTACGTTTTCTTTTATATTTCGTTTTGGTTTTACTAAGTCCTAGTTTCAGTCAGTTGAAAAAAGGAGACATTGGACTCGACACAGACCAGTGTCGATCGACACCACATTATGGTCGATCGACACCACACGCAGACGAAGGTAAGTCTTCTGTCTGGTCTTTTATGTTGTTTCTATCTTTCTTTTAAGCCAACTTCGGGCTTGATAACACTGGGGACAGTGTTGTTTAAGTCTGGGGGAGGTGATTACTGACTTTGTGTTTTGTTTTGAGAGTCAAAAACTTTGTTTTATTGAGTCAAAATCAGTGAAATTTTCAGTTTTCAGAAGAACTAACCACAGAAGATTGACACTTGAAGGACCATTGTCATAGTAGTTTATTGCAGGTCTTACTAAGTAGAAAGCTGCAAGTGGATCAATCTAACAAAGAGAGTTCAGATTCCTGCTTAGAGCTTGATATTCATTGGACTTGATTCCTCTTTCAGCACTGGCAAGATAAGAACACTACAGTCTCTCCTTGATCTTCCCTTTAGAAAAGAAAGTAAAAAAGAAAGGAGTCTAAGTAAAAGGAATAGTGCAAAGATCCTCATGAGCCTGTCTCCTCACAAGGAACAATATTAGTGAGAGCTCATGAACCTGTCTCCTCACAAGGAACACAAGTAAAGAGCAGCACTGTTCCAAGGCTTCAAAAGAATAAGAAAAAATCAATGAAAAGATCTGTAGAACACCCTGAAAATGGGCAGCAGTTGACTAAGGGAAGAGAAAATAGGAGAGCTGTACAAAGAATGTCTTGTTCAGGCGTTAAGGAAGGGAAAGAATCTGTAAGTCCTCTGGCCAATACCGTTTGTTTGAGTTCAAAATTTTGAGAAGAAAGGGATCTGGACTTGATTTGGGAGATTGCTAAGATTGTGGTAAGTATACTGAAAAACTATCTAATGTTGGCTCTATGGTATGTGGATTCAAGAGTGTTGGTTCAATGTGGCGTTCCTAAGGTTAGCTGATTGTTTCTCTTTTCAAACCTCGACTCTATACTTGGTTTATGTTTTGCTTGAGGGCAAGTAAAAGCTAAGTCTGGGGAGTTGTTATATCATGGTTTTTACCGGTTTTTGGCCATGATATAAGTCTGTTTTATAGAGACTTTTGGTCTTTTTAGAGTCATATTAGAGTCTTTACAGGTTGGACTATGTGTGGAGCATAATTGGAGAATTTGGAGCATTCTGGAGCATTGTGGAAGAAGCTGCGAAGTGATGAAGTCAAGATGCAGATTTTACAAGGGGTGTCGATCGACACCCAGGGTGGGTGTCGATCGACACCAATCGTGCCAAGACAAGGCGGCTTAGTTTTCAGGATTTTGAAGAAAAAGGAAATTGCCCAGAAGTTTTCCTTATTTGCAAAAGTGCCCCAGCTTGTGTTTCTACCCTTATTTAAAGATTTTCAGAGCCATTGTTTAGGCTACACACATAATATTTTAGAGAGGGATTTTATAGAGCTTTTGGGGAGATAGATCCTATACTCTGTTCTTGAGAGATTTTGAACCCCTTTATTTCTTCTATTGATTTCGTTCATGCTTTCTATTCAAATTATGATTTGTGTTTCATTGATCATGTCTGAGTAGTTTGCTAGTTAGGTTTAGGGTTTTTCAAAGGTGATTGATGAATTGTTAGGTCGAATTGAATTGTTAGGATAAAATCATTAGAGTTCTTCATCTGGATTTGTGTTTAATGCTTATTCTAGCTTCGCGACCTAGAATCTGATCTTAGGTTAATTAATAGATGTGAGAGTATTAATTGATTGCCTGAACTAATGTTAGATGAGCAAAATACCTATTCGCAAAGAGATTTGCTTTAGGGTTTTGTGAACAATTGAACCTGTTATTAATGCTTGTCTGAATTATTAGAATTTGCAAAGAGATTTGGAATTCTAGGGTTTAGACATAGAAAATCATCGCAGCGAGAGTTGGTTGATTTTACATTAGTGTTTCAAGTTCAAGAACAGATCTTCATAATTCCTAACATTCTGTCTAGACCTGCAATTTGGATCACCTGAGAAATTCCCTGAACCTAGAGTTTCGTCTCCTGAACTTACATCGTTTAATTGCTTTCTGTCTTTTACATTTAATCTTTCTTCTTAGCTTAATTCGAAATTAGAAATTTGCTGTGTGACTATCCATTTCCCTGTGGATTCGATCCCTAAATACTACAGTGATCTCTTAATTTGAGAGAGTAGCTCTAGGGTAAATTTGAGCATATCAATTAAACCCTCAAATCCAATAAAATAAATGTTGGTAAACATGATTAGAAAGAAAGGAAATAAAAGATTAACAAAGATAAACTCTTGAATTGCAAATACTCTTGAAAGGTCTTACAAATTGCTTAGAACCAAATTAAGAATGTGTTTCTAAGGAAGAACAAAAAGTACTTAAGGAAAATTAGGTTTTTGGTATTAATAGTGAACAATGCCCAACCGGATCAACTCGGAACAAACCGGGTGTTGACCCTGTTTTTAAACTTGGATCGGGTTTGATATCGGGCAACATAGCCCGATGTGGTCTGCCCGATATCATGCCATACGTTTCTTCTAGCTGTATCGGGCTGCTCTGGCCAGGGGCGGATCCACCTTTGACAAGGAAGGGACAAGTGTACCCACTCATAATTTTGTGTGTAATGCAATTTTCTTAAAAATCAACCTAATGCACCCACGCTAAAATAGAATTATGCCCCCACTGTTTTTTTCCTTTTTCAAAATCTAAATTAATTCATTTATAATGGGCATTTAATGTTTTGCTGATGTTAGATCCCGAATCATCATCAAATCTAAATTAATACTCCCTCCGTTTCACAAAGAGTGTCGTTTTAAGATTTAATTATTGTTTCATAAAGAGTGTCGTTTTATATTTTCAATGCAAAATTTTAAAGAAAAATCGAGTTTTAACCCTATTGTTTTAATGTATTAATTAGAAAGAGAAAGCTGTTTAATGAATTTATAAAGGATAGAAGAGACTTTTTATCAAATTTCTTAATTTGTGTGAAAAGTGTCAAAATGACACTCTTTGTGAAACAGAGGGAGTATATACTAATTAATTATTTTCATGTTATCTAGAGATATTTTTAAAATATATTTTTATTATAAAAAATAATGTATCTTTATTTTAAAAAGTATAATAAAATTTTATTTGATATATAATAATAAAATTTAATATATTTTAATTTAATTAATTAAATAATAAAAATTAATTAAATTAAAATAAAGTTCGCCCCTGGCTCTGGTCGATGCACTTGACCGATGTGAATGCTCCTCTCGCCCTGCCTGGTTCATATCAGGGTCTGTAGCCCGATGTATTTGGCCGATGTGAATGCTTCATTTTCCCCTTGGTCTGTTTGTATTGATCTCCATTGACCGATGTACTTGTCTGATACACTTGAGACGAAATTTCTGCTACATCCATATCGACCTCCAAGACCCGATGTACTGGCCCGATATGACTCGTCCCGATTGGCTCCAAGTCCTGTCTACTCCATATCGAGCAGCAAAGCCCGATGCGGCTGCCCGATATGGAGCCAGACGACTTTTGCTGTCCATCTTTTCGCTTCTCTTCTTCCTTGCTCATCCATGAAATTCCTAATAATCCTCTTAGCCTCCAAAACACTTGAGAAACACTTCAAATGCAACAAATATGCAATATCCTATGCTAAGACTCATAAATTTTAAAATGAATGCAAACTAAACTATATGGGCAAGTTATATGCATGAAACAATGCAAACGCTACACTAAATGGATGTCAAAATGATATAAATATGCTTACTATCAACTTCAAAAGCTCATTCTGGATCGAGATCAACTTCGCACGGAGGCTTCGAGAAAGGTGCCTGGGAGAGAAGCTAGGGCGATATGTGAAATTTTTTTCAGCCTATCTATTAGTTGCATATACCACATACGTTGGTATATGATTCGAGCTATCCCACCGGTCATTTAAAAGACTTTCACAAAAATTGACACACATCTTGATTTGTGCTTTCTCTTAAATAAATTATGCAATTATCAACGCATATGTCAATCATCTGAAGAGGCAAGTGACAAATTTTCTTCTGGTATATACTTTTTGAAAAAGAAAAAAATCACCAATATATATCAATACAATCACTGGTCAAATTATATCACATTTTATGTTCATGATCATCTTAGTTGCAGCTAATCAAGACAAATAACCTTTTTTGTAGCCATCATAAATCTGATTATTTGGAGCATCTAGCATATAGAAAAACATTATTGTTTCTACGTTCGGTTCCTTTACGACTTTTCTTTCCATACCGGATAATGTTAATTCATGAAACGCATATGTCTCCATATGTAAAATTTACGTTTTCTAGGTTTATTTATTTGATTAGCAGTGCTATAATCCATCAACCGCATTATGACTGCTAGTGCTAGGTAAAATTACCAAATTATTTCCATGCACAAACCATACATAATAAGTCAGCATAAAACCTTTGTTATGCAAGTGATTCCAAACACTATCTATGCTGATAGATTTTCTATGATTACAACGAATACATGGACATAACATCTTTCCTATTCTCAAATAAATATCTTGATTTGTCTAAAACGCATGAATTTGGTAAGTCAGTCCTTTATACCCTCATAATTTCACTCGTATTTGTATCTCAATAATTGTACATCCATTCACGAGAAGTGTAGTCATTTGAAGATATATATAGTTTATAGTTTTTTCTTATAAAGGTTTTGGGTATTTTTTTTGCGAAACTGAAAAATGAAAGTGTGAGGAGAGCTTATGCATACCATTTCCGACAAGTTTTGATACAAAGTTTTAATAGATACGCCATCAGTAATTTCCTACGACCAGTGTTTGTTATAAATTTTTTACTGACATCCCATTTTTTATATCTCGTCAAAAATTACTTTCGACAGATTAGCAATTATCATAAATTCATTGAAAATTTCTGATAGATTTTTCATAGATTTTTGTTTCATTGGCCAGTCGTTGGAATTTTTTTGGAAGATCCTTTATCTGGTATTACGAAGAAGTTCCAATTAGGGAAAGGGACAAGGGACGTTATGGTAAATTGTTTGTGGAAGTGGTGGCTGTCTCGTGTTCCAAAGGCAAAAAACACTGCCATTTTTTGTTAAGTAGTGTGCAACAAAATCGATGTGAACAAAATCCACTTTCTTCTTGTCTGCAAAAACATTCAAGTGTCGACATAACCCATAACCACCACAAGACATGCTTGTCTCATTTTTCTATATATCTTTCTGGTCCATTGATATGATATTTTCTCTTTCGTTATTGAAAATAAGAGTTTTCTTGATAATATAGCAAGGACTCTAAAAGACAATGAAAAAAAAATGCGTTACTATCTTAGTGTAAGGTGAAAATCCAAAGGGACTGGTTGTGACATAAACAATAAATATTATAGAACTCTCTACGTGGATGCTACATAGTTCCCATGTCCTATAAACCTAATTATGCTACAAAACAATCTAAATTACATAACTAATTTTTGGTCAGGTGGTTGGAAGGTTCCTCCGGTGAAAGATCCAGAGTTCCAATTTTTATTATGGTGTCATTCATGTTTGGCCACCAATAGTACACTAAATGGCAAGATTATCTAGATCTTCCACAGGTTTCAAAATTAATAAGTGGTTTGGTCCGGAATTTTAAGGTTAAAAGAAAAACAAATCAAATAGCATAATGTTTGGTGTTTTCTTTGAACCAAACAAAAAACATAATCTTCACTGTTGTTTTATTAATTGGATCGTAGTCCATTATTTTAGTGTCCTTTGCGCATAAATAATTCTAGATAAAAGTCACGATGGCGTCGTCGATGGATCACTTAATTAGTTTTCATATGTTTTTAGTTATAGATATCATTATATATAATAGTTGGGCTAGGAACATACAGTAAGAAGAGCTCTAATATAGCACGTTAATAGCAACACCAAATTAATTAATTAACAAGAAGACAATATTTTTATTAGAAAAATAAGAAGAAATAATTAAGTACTACTGTACTAGTATGCTAGTTGTTTTTTTTTTGTTAAAAGTATGCTAATTGTTTTCTATACATAAAGAGATTCTTAATGGTAGTGGTTAATAATATGGTCTTCTGTGGGTCCATAATTTGGATTCGACTAGATTCTAATATATCTCATTCTCATCATTACTTCGATTCCAGATTTGAGATTTGTGGAGCATGCTAAAAAAAAAATATTTTGCATTAGCTTGTATGAGTGACTATACTAAACGAATTATATATGAACTAAACGAATTCTTTATGAAAAATGAACCATTACTGAATTATAGTTGTACACGTGGATACAAGTTACGTATTGGACGGCTATTGCAGATTCATAACATTAGGAAAACGCAGTAAAAGAGGAGTCAGTAATAGTTAATCTATAGAAAAACAGATATATCCTATTATAACCTGCATTTGAAATTGGCAATACGCATGTATGAACAAAAACGGACTTTGAATTTATTTTTACCGCCAGCAAATTATATTAAAACCTATATCACAAACATAAATAATGTGTTAATGTGTGGAAGTCCTTTTAGATTCATTAGTGCTTCTACGTCATAAAGTTTGTGTTTCGATTTCCAGAAAATGTAAGGAAAATTTTCATTACGGTACAAGTAGAACTGTTTATGATGGGTCCACATATCTATTGTGGATCTTTATGTAATAGTTAAATTGTATGTTAGAAAATTTATTTTTGTAATTATAGTCATAATATTTCAAATGTTAAAAAAAAATGTGCAAATGTACTGCTAAGAAAATTAATTCTAATTTTGTAAGAAAGTAATAATTTTTTTTTTTGAAGTTTAAATCATTTGCTAAATTGTTAGATTTAAATTTAGTGTGACCAAATTAACGGCCAGCTTGGAAAAACTTCCAATTGCTAATCATTGTATTAAGTCCTTTAAGTGTGAGAAAAATACATGTGATAAATTGTAACGACCCGGATCCGGCCCTTTTGAATAAGTTTAAATAAATTGATTTGGCTACCTATGTCATCAAAGTGCACTTACCTTTTCCAGTCACTTATCCCGAGAGAACTCTAAAGTTAAGCGTGTTTATGCTGGAGTAGGACTAGGATGGATGACCTTCCGAGAAGTCCTCTGCAGAACCGTGTGAGTGAGGCCAAAACACGGGAAAAGGTCACGTGGTGATTGCATAGTCAGTAAATAACTCGGTCGGGCCACCGAAAAAAATAACGCACCGACCGTCGGACAGGGGCGGGGCCCACAGCCCGTGAGAGGTGTGGGGTCTCTCTGGTAGGGGCGGTCGGGGTGTTACATAAATGTCCGGTGGTTCTTGTTAGACCTATCAACAATACGGGTATTTTTTAAAAAAAAAAAACCAAAGCATAATTAAGTAAAGAGAAAATTTGCGATCTAACGCTGTATCTCGTCGATATATGTTAAAGTAACGTCCACGAAAAATTAACGAAGAAAATAGCTCTTTCACCTTGTATTTTTACCGTTTGCCCCTTAAAAATCATGACAATGGCAATTACTCAAGATTTCTTTTCTGACACATCTCTCTCTCTCACGTTCTTACTCTCTCTCTTTTCTCTCTCTCTATGTTCCATGAAAGTGAAAGTTAAGAAGATCAAATTCTTCAATTTGGTGAAACCACGAAGGAGATGAACGAAGAATTAGAGATTTATTTTTTCTTTTGCTTCCAATCCCGTTGAGATTTATTTTTTCTTTTGCTTTCAATCCCGTTGAGATTTATTTTTGTTTGCTATTTGAGATTCTTAGAAGTAATTTTTGGTGGGTTTTGAGTAAACCAACAAAAAAAAAAATCTGGGTTTTGATTTATGAAGAAGAAGATACACACATTACACATATGTATGTATATATTTTATAATTTAGTTTTATTAATTAGTTTGGGTTCACCAATCCTTAAGGAGGGGTTTAAGGTTTAGATTTTATGGTTTAGGGTTTGGGGTTTGGGGTTTGGGGTTTAGGATTAAGTTATAATGTTTTTACACTAACCCATTTGGGTTCACTAATCTTTAAGAAGGGTTTAGGGTTTAGATTTTAGAGTTTAGGGTTTGGGGTTTGAGGTTTAGGGTTTAGAATTTTGAATTTTTCATATGGGTTGGTTTAGGATATTAATGTATGTGTCT
Organism: Alliaria petiolata; assembly: GCA_020283515.1. NCBI lineage: Eukaryota > Viridiplantae > Streptophyta > Magnoliopsida > Brassicales > Brassicaceae > Alliaria > Alliaria petiolata. Next base: position 414,618,245 of record JAHZTW010000001.1, read on the forward strand.
AAATTTCTGATAATTATAACATGCCTATATTGTTACTCGTTGACAGATTATATTATTACCGAAAGCATTAAGTTTTACTAAACATTTAAATCAAATTCAGTAATATTTTTAAAAAACTAGCCTCCATATATTATGTTAACGTAAATGTCATAACAAATCAGGAAATAATTTTAAGAGGTTTGGTTTTTTAACTAAAAAGGTAGAAATGTCTGAAATAATTTTTTTTAGTAAGCGTTAGTTTTATATATTATGCTGGTTAAAAGCGTTACTTTTGTAAAAGGCCTTAAGTAAATTGTAATATGTACCGCGCATGACTATAAATTGTAATAACAAATATCAAAAATCTTACTTCTCGCATTACTGTGGGAATATAATCAGTGGCGAGTTCAGAAACTATTTTAATCGGGGTCAAAATAATAATTTTTAAAAAAAATATATACCAAAGGGGTCATTGAGAGATTCGAATCTGGATTTGTGGGTTCAATAAGCACATTTTTCCATTAGTACTAGTAATTTTTTTAAAGCTTTATTTTACATTTACATGGTTTATCAATATTTAGAGGATGTCAAATGACACTCTATCTCCCTTACTAGACTCGCCACTGAATACAATACATTTTTTTTTTTGTTAAAGGGCTTGGGAATACATGCAATACATACACAACTGAGACGCATACAAAAGTAATACCAAAAAGGTTATCTCTCAAAATATAGATCTCTATACAGATTTTTTGAATATTTAGTCTCATCCAAAATCTTCTAGAATCTCTTGTCTTAACTTCTTCTTCTGGTTGGATATACTTGTTAACTATTTTTTGCTTCTTTTTGTTCTTTCTTTTTCACATCCTATGTGATTTTTCGTATATATCTCTAGTACTATATTACTATGTGAACATAAGTACATGAAAATGGTTGTGTTAGACAGCTTCATATTTGTGATAGATTAGATTTATTTTACAAAACCTTATTGTCGTTTGTTATATAAAAATGTTTTGCCCATTTCAAAATAGTTGATGTATTACAGAATTTGTTTTGTCTCAAACTAAATGCAAACTTTATTAGTTTTAATATTTTGACCATTTGTATTTTGCAGTTTATTTTATCATTTGTTGAATTGTGTTCAGATAGATAATAAATAATGTTTTTCTTTTTTTTTTACTAAAAAATGACTTTTATTCAAAGTTTGAAGTGTTACACATAAAGCCGACCGACTAATGAAACTGTCCTCGGAGATAAATGCCACACAAGGCACACTAGAATTACCATGTCACATTAGTAAATAGTGACAACCGAATGCCATATAAACCATTAGAAACACTTAAACCATATCGAAACTAAATAAATAGAAACTAACATAGGATAAAATTTGTAGATAAATTCTTTGATAGAGTAAATTTGTCTTGAGAGTGTATAGAGACATGAAACCATCGCTCACTCATTCAGAGGCCACATTGGCAAACTCTCTAGCCAGAGATTGAGAGAGCAGTTCAAACGATTTTGTAGAATCGCGAAGACAAGAGCAGACGCCATTAAAACTTGATAACCCCCTTCTCGCTTAATCTTCTTAAGAATATGTCTAATCGTGTACCCCATTCAATGGCTCAACCTCATACGAAGGAAGCTACCGAGGCGTAACGAATTCGAAAGAGATATCTACAAGAAAATCTTATTTATTAACAGGGGAGCGAGGAGGGGAGAGATACCAAAACACGGCGAGGACAAGCTTCCAAATCTTCTTCTCCTTTGATAAATTGAAAATCGTTTTTACTTCTTTTCACCAAAACATCTAAGTCAACACTGCACCAAAACTAGAGAGAGCAAACACGGACACTCACTACAAGAAAGACACCAAAATCCGACGGCCATTTACGTCGAAAATCCGTCGGAAATAGTCATAGTACATGTAAAATTATGTTTAAGTTCATATCCGTCGGAAATCCTTCGGAAATTTTCGACAGATTTCCGACGGCCTCTTTAAAAGGTGGTTTAGGGTATGAAGTTTTAACTCTAATTTTTTACAAATCATACTAAAGTTTACAAACGTATGATTCATATTTTTTTTTTTGTTTCTAATTCACAGATGTGTACTTTAAATTTATAAAAACAATTGTTTACACAAGTTTATTACAATACAAGGATAAAAAAAAACTACTATGAATCTCCTGACTCTGATGAATAATCTGAAGATGCCGTATCTGATTCTTCTCCAAATTCTTCAATTTCTTCCTCTGAATCCTCAAATATTCGATCGTCCGCATCTACAGTGAAGTCAACTACGAGCTCGACTTCGAGGGAATGATCTATGGAAGCTAAAGCAACAGTATTTTGTTGCAAAGGATCATTTTCAGATATCCCATAAACTCTACCTCTCAGGTTAATCGGTGTCACTGTAATCTATGGGTCTTGCTTGTTTTTCACTCGAGGATAGGGAATATAGCATACCTATACACCATAAAAATTAAATATTAACAAACGCCATATAAATGAAAAATTAATTATATCTCTAAAAGATTAAGAAATTAATATAACTAACCTGGTCTGCTTGTGAAGCAAGTATGAATGGATCATATATCTGGAGTCGTCTTCTTCCATGTACTGATGTAACACCAATTTGGTTGTGTCTCACACCACTTCCATCTAATGGGTCGTACCAATCGCATAAGAATGCAACGCATCTCAAGTCCAACATACCAGGATAATGAACTTCTAAAATCTCGCGAAGGACACCATAGTATACTAGATCACCGGATTGAGTGGATACCCCGTAATCAGAAGTCGGCCTGCTCCTATCATCTCGAAGAATCTTAAAAGCGTAACCCCGGGTGCAATACATCATATGTGACCGAGCGACCGTTAGTGTAAATTGCACTAACTCTTCTAACCACATGGGAAATAAATGACCTTCAGAGGACTTTGTCGTAACCTGCATAAATGAGTTCGTAATAAATTAAATGTCCAAAATATTCTTGTTTTAGCTCGATACATATATATGTTAAGTAAGATCAAATAATTAGTTCTACACTTACATAATATTGCAACCAACGTCCAAAATATTCTTGTTTTAGCTCGATACATATATATGTTAAGTAAGATCAAATAATTAGTTCTACACTTACATAATATTGCAACCAACGTCCAAAATATTCTTGTTTTAGCTCGATAAGCTCTTCCTCGGTTTTCTGTGGATGATTATAACGCATTTCAGCCATATAGATCCTATGAAAGTAAACAACACATGTTATATTTTCAATTATACATATATATGTGAAGATCAAATATTCAATGGCCTCGGTTTAATACCTCTCATATTCTTCAACTTCGTCGCAGTTTGTGAGAATATACATATGCAAATGATTATGCTCAACGGTTGACAACTTTCGCTTCTTCCCCTTTCCACTAAGTCTTCCAATCTGGGAGAAAATATTAGGAACATAGACCGGATATAATGGTCTCTCGCCTCCGTCATCATGTCGAGCGGGTCTTCGAGTCTTTGTTTTAACTTGTGTTGGAAAGTAGAACTCCGCAAAATTAGAGGTTTCTTTATTGATGCTCTGCGCGACAATAGAACCCTCGACTCTGCTTAAATTTTTCACCTTCTTCTTGAGATGAAACATATACCGCTCGAAAGGATACATCCAACGATACTGAACAGGGACCCCGAGTTCTGCTTCTCGAGGTAGATGAATTGGTAGATGTTCCATAACATCAAAGAAGGAGGGTGGAAATATCTTCTCTAGATTGCAAAGTATTACGGGTATTCTGTCCGCCAGGTTTTGGATACCGTCTATTGTAAGAGATCGCGCGGATATATCTCGAAAAAATGAACCAATCCCTNCCCCAAGTTCTGCTTCTCGAGGTAGATGAATTGGTAGATGTTCCATAACATCAAAGAAGGAGGGTGGAAATATCTTCTCTAGATTGCAAAGTATTACGGGTATTCTGTCCGCCAGGTTTTGGATACCGTCTACTGTAAGAGATCGCTCGGATATATCTCGAAAAAATGAACCAATTCCTGCAAAGTTTACATTAAGGAGAAATATATTCAGAAATGATTAAAAACTAATATTCTTGAAATTCTTGAATAAAATATATAAGATATTTAATTGTTAATTGTACCTGCAATTACTTCATGGACATTACGTGGTAGAAGACCGGCAAAAGCAAATGGAAGGAGGCGCTGCATCACAACATGACAATCATGACTCTTCATTTCAGAAAATTTTCCTTCTCCACGATCAATGCAGTTACGAAGATTATATGAGTATCCATCCGGAAATTTAACTCTATCGGCAATCCAGTCAAAAAACACATCCTTTGAAGGTGCATCCAATTGAAAAGCAAGGACCGGGGCCTTCCCATTCGCTGAAATATGTAGCGCCCTACGAGAACAAAGTTCTGGCAAGTCCAATCTAGACTTTACGTTGTCATTTGTCTTCCCTTGGACATTGAGAACGGTGTTCATTATGTTCTCGAAAAAATTCTTCTCAATGTGCATCACATCTAGATTATGCCTCAATAAATGGTCCTTCCAATAAGGTAAGTCCCAAAAAATACTCTTCTTGTGCCAATTATGTAGGTCGCCACAAACATTCACAAGATAATGCCCGTTACCACCACATTCAACGGTCCTCTCTGCACCAAAATCTCTGAACTGAGTCAACGCATAATTTCCATCTAACTGAGGAGGTGGACCCTCAAATACTCGACGGTTCTTCCTAAACAACGTCGTGCTCCGACGATAAATATGGACACTTGGAAGAAATCGCCTATGACAATCAAACCAACACGTTTTTCGTCTGTGCTTCAATTGGAATGCATCTGTGTTATCTTGACAAGAAGGGCATGCTAACCTTCCATGCGTTGTCCATCCAGATAACATGCCATATGCCGGAAAATTGCTAATAGTCCACATAAGTACCGACCGCATGAGAAAGTTCTGCTGACAAGAAACATCAAACGCCTCAACACCATGCTCCCATAACATTTGCAGCTCATAAATCAATGGTTGGAGAAACACATCAAGTGATCTCTTTGGATGCTATGGTCCAGGAACGAGAATGATAAGGAACAAAAACTCTCGTTTCATGCACAAAGTTGGCGGTAAATTGTAAGGTGTAACAATTACCGGCCACAATGAATATTGCCTCCCATGCTTTCCAAAAGGATTGAAACCATAAATACATAATCCAAGGTAGACGTTCCTTGCCTCATACGCAAAAATCAGATACAAAGATTGAAAATGTTTCCATGCTCTCGCATCTGAGGGATGATCAATTTTTCCATATGTTATGTTATACTCTGCATGCCATCTCATTGCCCCCGCTGTGCGCTCTGATTGATATAACCTCTTCAATCTCTCAGTTAATGGCAAATATCACATTCGTTTATGTGGGACTGGAACTCTTCCACTTGTTTCCTTATACCGAGGTTTCCGACAAAATCGACATGTCGAACGGTTTTCATCCTCTCTCCAGTAGAGCATACAGTTGTCGATGCACACATCTATCATTTGATAGGGCAATCCAAGGCCACCAACAAGTTTCTGTATCGCATAGTACGATTCAGGTGCAAGATTATCTTCAGGCAAAATATCTTTCACAAAATCTGCGATTGCATCCACACACTCCTCACTCAAATTGTAATCCGTCTTTATACCCATCATCCTAGTTGCAGCTGATAAAGGGGAATGTCCCTTTCTACAACCATCATATAACGGATGTTTAGCAGCGTCTAACATATCAAAGAACCTCCGAGCTTCTAAGTTAGGTTCTTCACCTCTATCTCCATACTCAGCAATCGATGGTATACTTTCACGAAACGCATCATTCACCATCTGAACATGACCTACAGTTTCTACCTGATCCGTTCTAGGTTCCTCTAAACTATCTCCAACAAATTGTTCACTAGAACTAGCAATATCCACCATTGTATCATTTTCTCCATGATAATACCAAATCTTGTAACCCGCCACAAATCCATTACAATACAGGTGTGACCATACTTCCCTTATCACGATGAATCTACGATTCCGACACTTTATACAAGGACAATAAATTTTACCGGATCTTTTTGCTTTCGGCTGCATCGTCGCGAATCCCATGAATTCTTGCAAACCTTCTTTGTACTCTTCCGTGATAAGACCCGTTGCCGGAATTTGATGAGGCTTGTCCATTCATGATCGAAAATAATTATAAGGATCTGAAGAAGATATTTTTCAATATTGTAGAAGAGATATTTTTTCTTTTGTTGTTTTTCTAGGGAATGAGAGAAGGGGGACTTGCATTTATAGGAAAATAGCTGCACATTTCCGACGGATATCCCACGGATTTCCGACGGATCTCTGACATAATTCCAACGGCTACATAACTGCTATAATATTCAAACGGCTAAAAAAATCCGTTGGAAATCCGTCGGAAACTTCTTACGAATTTCCGACGGATCTAATACCGTCGGAAATTTCTGACGGATTTCCGACGGTCTCTTACTTTGTCACAATATGGTCGCAATTCCGTCGAAAATACGTCGGAATGAACCAACAGATATTTTCTATCGAAAAACTGTCGGAAATTTCCGACGAAATTCCGACGGAATCTTATCCGTCGAAAATTACCGTCGTATTTCCGACGGTTTATTACTTTGTCACAATTTCGTCGCAATTCCGTCGGAAATTTCCGACGGATAACATTCCGTCTAAACTTCCGTCGAAAATTGCCCTGTTTTTTTGTAGTGACTCTGATCGGAGAAAGCCGGATTTCTACCATCCCCAACAACAGATCTACAACTTTTCCAATCTGAAACACATCAGTAATAATGAAAAAACTAGAATGAAGAAAGAAACCCACACAAACAAAATGGAGCACACCCAGGAGACTGGTTTCGACGCTAAAGAAGCCGCCAGAACCAGCTACCGGATGACTCAATCGATTTTTCTCTCTTGTTAAATAATGTTTTTATTTAGAAAGCATACAAATTTAATTATTTTTAATATGTGTGAAAAATTTGAAACAAAAATTATTTTAAAACGAAAGAAATATTATTTTACTCATTGGAAGCTAGCCGTATTCTTAAACTCCTCCTCTCATGTATTATATCTATAGCTTAATAGTTAATACTTTTTTACAACGATTCACATCACCTTTCGGTGTGATGAGAGCCCAAGCTTACAAAACAAAGGTTTGGAATTAGTACACACTAAAGTATTTAGATTTTGGTAATTGTTGTCAAACACCAGGAATGAAGTAAATGAAACTGAAACTTTAATAAAGGAGAAAGTTAAAAAGTTCATAAGATAAAAAAAAAAAAAAAAAAAAAAATAAAAAAAAAAAAAAAAAATAATTTTTTTTATGAAAAAAAAAAAAAAAAAAAAAAACAAATTTTATATATAATATAAAAAAAAAAAATTAAAAAAAAAAAAAAAAAGGTTTAGTGCCGCAACCACATTCTTCCTTACAAGCCTCTTTACAAAATAATATTGTTTTGTAAAATATTACGAGATATGCCATTAAAAGATATTCAGCATATTGTATATCTCATATTTGATTTATATTTATATTAAAAGATATGCCATTATTTGCAATCTTCATTTTTATGGAAGTATCATGACACTATGTGTTCTAGTGAGGTAAGATTAAAATAAAAGTATATATCAATTAATTTAAATATATGTATATATATATATTCGATGTTGATGAAAATATAGTCTATAACTCTATATATGTTGTTCATTGAGTGAGTCTATATCATCTCGATACTCAGTGAACCATAGAAAAATATATGATGAAGTATAATGTATAAGAAATTTGCGACAGAAAAAAAAAATTTCGATAATTAGAGATAAATCTTTTAAAAAAATATTAGTTGTCAACAAAAAAATGTGTCTATCAAAATTTGTTTTCCCCGGTCGTGTAGTTATTATATTTTTTTCTTGAAAAGTTATATACTAAAACAATGTTGAACCATTTTTATTATTGGGTTTCCGAATTCCGATCGTCGCACATTCGCGCTTCTTGCCACCTTATACGACCCGACCCTATCAACCGCATACAATATGTAGCAATGCTTAAAAAATAAACTTTTAAGCAATATTGGAACACGTAACATACTATAACGTTATATAATATAGTCTCTATCGTTGCTATCTTGGTATTATAGCTACAGATTATAATTATGTTAAAGGACTATAGACACGCAAATTTGTTTCAGACGAACACGTACTCTCCTTTTCTCTAAGACTTTCAAGTATTAAAGATAAAAGTATGATTAATTGAATGCGTCCAGCACCCTAGAATGTAGCTTAGAGTGATCAATATAAAGCTTTTGTAATCTCAATGGAAGAATACGTTGCAGGTCATGCATTTCTTGCAGCCTGAAAACCCATTTTTATTAACGTTGGAAAGTTTTCGAAAAATACACTAGGGTATTCCAAAGTCTTCTACGTGTTTGCCAATTTTGCAACAAGACTCCAGCTAGAATATAAAGTCATAAACCGGCTTGGATAAATTTTAGGCACTATAGAGTTTGTCTTATTCCTTTTAAATAACACACGTGCTTAATATTATTTATCATAGATAAATTTATTTCGATTTTTCTGGAATGGTTGTGTTTTCTGAATCATTTTCTTGACTGGTTGTCTTTTCTGAATATTTTCTTTTGTATTTCATTGTTTGTATACCAATCGATTTGTTTTTCCAAGCCATGGGGTTTAACTTAGTTGGAACTGAATTTAAGGTAGATAATGCTAGAAACTCTACTAGAATGTACTATAATATCCTTATTCATGTATCAACCCAATCGCTAAAACACAAGTAGTCGTAAACTTCTAAACCAATAAAAAAATGTTTAAAGTATTTATAATAAAAATAGTGTAGCAATATAAAAGATAACTATTTTGCGGAGATATGCATTCCAAGTAGGTAATGTCATGTAAAGTTTAGTATACAGAGGAGTGGAGAGAGAGAGAGAGAGTGTGCAACCCAATAGCAATTATTATATTTGTGAACAGAAATAAAATTGTTTCACTGTAAGAGATAGACTAATTCATTTGCTTCTTCTTCTGGGGGCAAAAACTTATTGGGGAAACAAGACAAAAACAAAGAAAATATAATAAATAAATATAACAATAAACAAACAAAAGCTGCCTTATCAACTATCTTCACTATTTTCTTATTTTTTATCCATTCTTCTGCTGGACCATTGTCACAACACTTTATGTATAACTACAAAACAGTGGAAAATTGGTCAGTGTAAAAACCAAAATTCTGCTCAAATTTTTTCTCAATTATATAAAATTATGTGATGGCGGTTTGAAGTTTCAAGTTATGGAGGTGAGAAGACACCAAACCAAACAAATAATAGTGGGCCAAAACAGAGTAAACCGGTTTCTTCATATATATACTTCTAGTCTGATCTTCGACATATCACATATGAACCGTTGTCGATAAGCAAATGTGAAAGAGAATCATCACGAAAGTTGTAACCACGTAGTGCCATGTCAGTTTTGGTGCGTATTTCTTATTATATTTTTCTCATTTTCTCTTATATATAACGAAGACAATTGTTCAGATAGTGGAGATCAAGAAAGAGTGATACTGTCGGCTTCACAAAACATCCACAATCAAATAAAATAAGGAAATTATTCAAAAGTGCAAAGTGTAAGAGTTATCAGAATGGTGAATATATATAAGTATAACATAATAAATAATAGTATAAATGTGTATATGTAAAAAATGTGAGAGTTGTAGAAGACAAACGTATAAAAAGAACGAAAAAACACAGAGAAAAGCATTAAAAAAAAATTGTTCAGAAACTTATGGAACAAATTCGCTTTGAGAAAATTTGGTGAATAACCAAAAAAAAAAACTATAATCTACAAACTAACTATTTTCTCTCTCTATCTCTTCCTATTTCTCTCTCAAAAATTGGTTAATTTATGAATTATAGTTTTTTTTTTGTTATTCACCAAAATCACCCTTCACAGAATGCACTATGTGTGTTTGTTACCACTTTTTGTGATATAAGTTATGGCCGAATAATACCATTATTTGCCTGCTGGATGTTCCAAATTGGAACACTATCCCTTGTTTTGCTGACAAATACAAAGCTTCTTTTTTTATTGCTTTTATGTTGTCCATACGCGATTCCTAAAAAAATGGCGTTTGCGTTTATACAAACTGATATGTTTGCAATTTTTAACAGTTGTGACCTTGAGATAAAAAAAACAATCTCCTAAATTTTATATGTTAAAAAATGAAAACACAAAAATTAAAAGAAAGAATAATAGAAGCATCAGAACACATATCAACTTTTTCATCCATTTCAAAGAGTTTAAATTTTTAATAATGGTAATTTTGAATGGATTCGGTCACTTGCTCGGTACAAAAGGGATTGAAGGTGGGGTCCAAGCGCCTTTATCGGAGAGAGATTATGGATCTTTGGGATCAAATCTGCACTCGGTAAGTTTTGCCCTAAAATGTTGCTAAACCTCGAAAGTTATGGTTTACCCCAAAAACGATGGAAAATAAACAAATATCGGATAGACCTGTTTATCTTTCTTGAGAAACCAATTTGGGTTGTCTTGAAATCACCAACCATTGAAAACAAAAGAAAATACGTTTCATATCAGTTACTATAAAATATAAAATTCAGTTTTGGTTTATAATCATTAACAGCTGTAACTAAAAATGTTTCTAATTAATAAATAGGAATTAAAACGTTAAACATAAATTAAAAACATAAAACCCCAAAAGACTCTTTATAATTTTATAATGCTTTTAACCTTACTTTATGGTTTTTACTAGCGTTGTGGTTTTTCCCCCAAACAAAATGAACCTCTTTTGAATGGAGTAACCTGTATTGTTTGTCCAAACACAATTTATTAGGGTTTACTATCCTTCAGCCACACATCTACGGACCGGAAACCTGAATTTATTATGTGTAAATCCATGTTCCATAACAGCATCCTATTTCGATTTTGAAACAAACGAAGAGTTTGATTTCATTTTCTGCTGATTGAAAAACCGAATGTTTAGTATGGAAAACTATTATTATTCCTAATGTTTGCGTACTCCTAGGATTGGTAAGATATGTTATTAAAGTTGGATTTGCAATAAATTTATAATTCGATGTAACTTGCAATAAATATTATGTGGTAAAGACTGTAGATTTATATAGTGAGTTTGATGTAAAAATATGAGTTAATATTATTGGTAAAACAACTGACTCGTAACTTTTTTCGAGGTATAAATTGTATTATATATTATTAAAAATAAATTCAAAATTATTAGTTTGGTTTTTACAGCAATTCAAAATTATTAATATAGTAACATTTATCATAAATTTAATTATAAAAATAAATTAAATAAATTAACACTAACTGATAGTTTAGTGTATGAATTGATAGAAATATACAATTATTTAGAATGAAATTAACAAAGAAAAAAAAACCAAAAAGAATACAATGTACATTTTTGGAAAATTAATAAAGCCACAAAAAATATGCGAACCTTTCTTTAAATCTCTGTTGATGTGATGTCCATTTGCCTACATCCAACGCACAATAATGCTATAATTTGAATATTTTGGAAGAACCCAATTTGAGTTCTGATTAATTTTAATTTAATACTGTTCTGAATTTTTTTGTTAAAAAGGCTGTTCCGAAATTTGATCACACGGAAAACATGTATCTTTCTACCAAACATTTCTGTTCTTTTTTAATAGCTATATGTGTGCTACACATAAGTGTTGTAATAATACATTATACTGTTTCCGTACAGCAAAGCACCACACAACTTTTAGAACGTGTATGCATGAAATTATATTAAAACTAATACGGTAAATATAAGGAGTATAATGTAAATTCTTGAATGGAATGATAAGCAAGTATCAACTAAATTATAAATTTATAATCCCCACTTTAGTTAGCTTTAAGGAAAGGAGAATTAAAAGACGTTTTTTTTTTTTTTTTAACCATTTTAAAAGTAGATCGCCGTATTTATGGCAATATATAAACGTAGTACAACAATCGTTTTTGTATTTAGATACACTAGTTGTCAAAAAAAAAATTTAGATACACTAATGTAGCACAAAATATGATGACTTCTCACCATACAATATATACCACCGTATACATAAGCTCTTTTAGAACACTCTTTTACAGCATCAAAAAATTATAACTTAGGACCACACGCACAAACAGTTAGTATCCCCTATATATTAATTGAGAAATATTTTTAGAGAGTACACTTATTTTTTGAAATATTTACAGTGGTGCCATTTTGCTGATGTGTTACTACCACATTTATTCTCACCAATCTTCTAAAAAGACTCATTTCAATAAACTAATTACCTTATATGCTATTATCCATTTTTTATTTTTAATATAACCAAAAAATTTATAATTCATTTTCTGTTATGATTCATTTTCAAAAAAATCATAATCAATAATTTTATACAAAATAATTAAACGAAAATTTACAAACAATTTATGATATACATAAAAATATAATACTTAATTTTTAATATAACCAAAAAATATAATTCATTTTCTGCTATGATTCATTTCCTAAAATTTTATACAAAATAATTAGATGAAATCAAAATTTACTATGATTTAATATTATACACATTCAATCATAATCAATAATTTTATACAAAATAATTAAACGAAAATTTACAAACAATTTATGATATACATAAAAATATAATAATTAATTTTTAATATAACCAAAATAAAATATTTCATTTTCTGCTATGATTGAGTTCCTAAAATTTTATACAAAATAATTAAACAGAATCAAAATTTACTATGATTTAATATTATACATATTCAATTACTACTTTGCTTAATTTTATTTTCTCTTATCATAAATTTTTTTTTAAAAACATATTATATTGTCAACATAACAACTTTTTATATAAAAAGACTGGACTAAAATATTTTATTATGATTTAATTTTTAAATTATATAAAACTAAATAAATAATAAATTTCTCACCCTGCGCAGGACATGTTAATTGCACATATAAAGATAATGAAATTCATCAATTAATATGTAATCTCACTAATTTCAGTCAACAGTAACCTAAATATTATAATATCGACTTGACACAACTTGTGTCACGTTGCTACAAAACTAAGCATCAAAGTCTCAACGTAAAATGGAGATGAGATGCATTGCACCAAATTGAGATGCTCTGAATCTGCCAGAGTAAAAAGCTTCAGAAAACATTGCACGCAAAGTGAAAAAAAACCCTGAAAAGCAAAACGAATTAATTCTTATAACTCGCGACAACGTTGCCTCAAATAATTCTAATCAGAACACATTAACGCCAAAAAAAAAAAAAACAGAAGGATTTGTCTCATCGAAGGTGTCTATCACAAAAACTGCACACACGAATCCGATTCCTACGCGCCATTTGGGTGGTTTCCCAATCTCTTAACCAAAATATGCACCACGAAAAGAAGCATCTTTACGTACCGGTTTTTTTCCGACAGGGTATAAACCGAAGCTGCATCTTCAACAGTTTTTTTTTTTTTTTTTCAAACCCACCAGTGTTTTTTTTACATGTAGTAATCATGAAGCAATCGTGCACTAAGTAATGCACTACGCAGCAACGAATTATTATCGGTAATATAATGTGAAATTCATGAAGAAAAAGAAAATACTAATACTAATGGACGACAATTCAGTTTCATATGTACTTGATGTGCTCTTATTGTGCGACACAGAATTGGATCGAAAATTCTTTTATCAAAGTACTCATGGAGAATGACTTTTCAATAGCTTCAGAAGTTTTAACTTTTAACTAAGTGCATGAGTAGATAGTAAGATGATCTTTTTGCAGAAGCAATATCACACTACTGGCAAGTGGCGGATCTAAAAAATATTTCGAGTGGGGGTATATAAAAAATAGTTTATATAATAAACATATATAATTTTATTTTTTTTTTTATTTGAAGTAATTACATTTTTAGAAGAACAAAAAGATAAAAAACGCATTTATAAAAAAAACAATAAAAAATACATGTAACAAAAAGAAAAAATGTTTTTGAAAACTAAAGCAACAAAAAAAAGATGGATGGAATACAACTGATAAAATAAAATAAAAGAGTTTAACACAAAATTGAAATTGGATAAAAGTTGGGCTTGAACCAGGATCTACTAGGGGCAAAATGCATCTTTATGCCAACTGGGCTACAAAATCTTTCAAAAGTCTTATATGTACACAAAAATATTTGTAGATTTTATGGGGAGCAGCTGCCCCCACCCTATATTACCTAGATCCGCCCCTGCTAGTGGCTACTAGCCTACTACTAGGCATTTGAGTTTTGCGGTTCAGATTTTTCAAGTTTATAATTTTTTAGGTTTTGGGAAAACTAGTCCGAATTATAACTGAATCTAATTTTAATTTGAAAGTTTTTCTGTTTGATTTTTTTTTTTGTATTTATAAATTTAGTAAAGATACAAATAGATAAATAAGTTAACTTCATATCAAATAATTTTAACTATATTTAAATATATTCTTATTTGTATATGTTTAACTAAAAATAAAAATTTGTAATGAATATCAATTTATTTGATTCGGTTCAGAATCTCGTTGACAAAAAAATTATCTACCGTTCTGATCATAAAGAAATTTTGTTTGGCTGATCAATTTCGGTTCGGCCGGCACCTATTTCGGGCCACGTTTTAATCATGTTACGGGCCGATAATATAAAATTAAACATGTGGCCCATCTAAAACGTTAGAGCCAGCCCAATTTGAAGAGACCCAAATATAAACACGTGGCCCGTATATATTTTTTTCATTTTTTTTTTCTCAAAACGTCAACAGCATAGGTTTTAGTTTTACTATGCATGGCATTAGGGTATCCTTCGCAATTCGATTCTTTCCGATTTTAAGTATTTCAGTACTAACGATTTAGGACCATTCATGTATTTTTTTTTTGGTTCAGATCTGCCCAGGTTCGGGTCGGTTACAGATACCCGAATTATTTAAAATGTATTTAAAATATCCGAAAGTTTTTTTTGGATTTTTAAATTTTTGATTAAATTTTACAAAAAAATATTTAGTTTTGACAAATATAATTTTTTTTTTTTTTGGATATTTTGGTTATTTCAGTCTAAACGTAACTAATATATTCAATTTATAAATATAATTTTGGATATTTCAGTTATTTAAAATCTAAATATAACTAATTATTTTGGATATATAATTCAGGTATTTCGGATACCCATTCAGTTTTTATTTCAGTTCGGGTTCTAATCCGGTTCTTCGCATATAGAAGGATATAACATAGATCCATTGAGTATTTATGTTGGTTCCGGTTCGGTTCGGTACTTTTTAATTTGGTTCGGTTCAGTTTGATTCTTCGGTTATGATTAATTTGCGGCATTTGCCCAGGGCTAGGTTTTACCGTTCTAGGTTTGTCAAAAACAAGATTTTTTTAGCTTCACGTTTATCTTCTTCGAAGCTTGAGGAGGCTAGATGCGAAGATGAAACGGTAAGAGAATCCTAAGTTTGTGTGTTTTGGCCCAATTACTTTGCGAAGTATTGTGATTTGGGCTTAACGTGAGTCCGTGTAGACAACCCTCCACATGATATTTATTTGTAACTAGGTGATCGGTTCGCACCCTGTGCGAGCTATAAAATATTTTATATGTTCAATATATAATTATATTTTTTTATTGAAGTTGATCTATTTGTACAGAATTAATTATATATTAATAATAACTTTATATGAATATTTAATAATAATAAAATAATGATAAATCAAATGAAAAATGTTCTAGATTTTAATAGAAATTAAAGATAAAAAGCCATTAACCAAGATTTTTAAAATACTTTCTTAGATAAAAAGTGTAAATATGATAACTAAATAAACTGAAAATATTAAAACATATAATAATTTATTTGATTTTTATGGTTGGCATGCAGACATGTACATATATACTTTTTTTATAGACATAAATAGTTGTAATATTAAAGTATTGATTAATTTTCTTATATATTATGTAAACGTTATATTGTATACATATACAGTTTTAGTATTTAACAACAATCACACAAACGTTTCATATCGTTTTGTATTTTTTGAAACTGATTTATTTAAATTTTTTTTTCTACCGTTTACAGTAACATATAATTGCAAATGTAAAAGTTATATTAAATAATAATTAAATTCTTATAATATGTCTTGAATATTATCTATACTATGCTTTTTTTTTTTTTTACACATTATAATCTTGCCAATATATATATTTTAAATATATTTTTCCTTGACCTATTGCTAATTAAACCAAAATGGGTTTTACAATTTTTACTTATCATAAGAGCGGGTAGATGATTGGTTTGCACGTTCGTGTGTACCAACCACCTCACCGCTCTTAGAACATATAGAGATTTAAAAAAAAATGAATTGTTTAATGACTAAAATTAAAATTGGCCTGTAATCAAGGTTAACAAAATGCACGCACGACAAGTTCGCATGCGGCTATGACTTTTGCATAATTAATATTTATATCCACACGCATATTTGTGGAAAAAAATCAAAGTATGACTTTTATGTGTTAAAAAAAAAAACAAAGTATATGTTTTGTAATATGTATTTTTATAATATATGGTTGAATTTCAAAAAGAAATAAATATATTTATGCATGTAAGTATGAGTTAAAAATAAGTGAATTGTAATATTTAGATGTTGGTTAGTTTTTCTGATATTTTCCACAAACGTTATGTTTTTACACGATGCAGTTTTTGGTATTTAAGAACAATCACGAAAACCGTTTCTATCGTTTTTTTATTTAATTAAAATTACATATTTTCAGCATTTATGATATATGGTTTCAAATTAAAATTTATATTAAATTTATTATGAAGAAAATAAATTTATTATGGTTGGCATGCATACATGTGTTCATTATAAAATTTGAGCCGAACATGCGTTTATTATAAAATTTGTTTCTTAAGATTTTTAAATGACTCTGTAAAACAAAGCACGAGAATGTTATGGAAAAAAAAACTGTAGAGATTTATTTTTATTGTTTACTTCTACTTCTTATTCATATTTGTTTTATCTTCTTATAATTTATTTTTTATCTAGTTACATTTCATTTTATTTCTGATCTCAAATTCTCGATCTACAATGAGACTATATATGAGTATGACATAAATATTTTATTTATTTTAAAAAGAATAAGTGGTAAAAATGTTATAGCGTATTTACTATCCTATTGGATAATATATTATTATTTTTTATATAAAAATATAATATATATTGGTTGTAAAATTCGTAATCATATTTTATGCAATTTATTATGAATATATGTAAAAACAAATTAAAATTTATAGTAATTATTATTTAATTTTAATTTTAATTTATTAATTTAGTGTTATAATCTAGTGTATTCATGTTTTAATTTTATAATTTATTTAATTTTAATTCAACCAATCAAAACATTTTATAATCTAGTGTATTCATGTATTTATGTTTTAATGTTATAATTTATTAATTTTTGAGCTTCACGTTTCTCTTCTTCGAAGCTTGAGGAGGCTAGATGTGAAGATGAAACGGTAAGAGAATCCTAAGTTCGTGTGTTTTGGCCCAATTACTTTGCGAAGTATTGTGCTTTGGGCTTAACGTGAGTCCGTGTAGACAACCCTCCACATGATATTTATTTGTAATTACAAATTTACACATGATATATATGCGATTAAATTCAATGATGATATATACCAATAATGGCATGGGGATTATCACTTGTCCAGATGTCCATAACCAGAGAATACAAAAGATAAACATGTTTAGAATCTTTAGAAATCGATGGCAGTTGTTAAAAAAATAGAAGGAAAACAAAAGGAAAAGGAAGAAAAAAAGAAATTTGCTATTCTTTTCCTATTTTAAAAGATAAGGTTAGTTGAATATTTTCTTTACTAATTAAGAAACAACTAGAAATTAGGAAATTGATCATATTTTCTCTCCCTATCAGATTATCCTTATCAAATTTGCTCTATTTATAGATTCACTTACCGTGTGAAAAAAAACTATCTTCCTATATAAATCTCCACCTAATTCATCTTCTTAAAAGAAAACAAGATTTTAACAATCAAAAGAAATTAAAGAATGAGAGGTAAATATATTTCTGTACAATGAAGTTCTTGCCAAGAACAACTCTTCAACACCTAAATTGAAACGAAGTGATTTCCCAAAAGATTTCATATTTGGTTCTGCAACCTCTGCTTACCAAGTCGAAGGAGCTGCTCATGAAGATGGTAGAGGACCAAGTATTTGGGATACCTTCTCTGAAAAATACCCAGAGAAGATAAAAGATGGTAGCAATGGATCTGTTGCAGATGACTCTTACCATCTTTACAAAGAAGACGTGGCTATATTGCATCAAATTGGTTTCAATGCTTACAGATTCTCAATCTCATGGTCGAGAATCTTGCCTCGTGGGAATCTAAAAGGAGGAATCAACCAAGCTGGTATTGACTATTACAACAACTTAATCAATGAGCTTTTGTCCAAAGGAATCAAGCCTTTTGCAACAATTTTCCATTGGGATACACCACAAGGCCTTGAAGATGCTTATGGCGGATTCCGTGGCAAAGAGATTGTGAACGATTTCCGAGATTATGCGGATATTTGCTTTAAGAATTTTGGTGATAGAGTGAAGCATTGGATGACACTGAACGAGCCATTGACAGTGGTGCAACAAGGCTATGTTGCGGGTGTAATGGCTCCAGGAAGATGCTCCAAATTCACTAACCCTAACTGCACCGCCGGAGATGGAGCCACCGAGCCTTATATCGTCGGTCACAACCTTATCCTTGCACACGGAGCCGCCGTCAAAGTCTACAGACAAAAATACAAGGTCAGTGTTTAAAAAATTTTGCTCTGTTTCTTGATCGACAAGTTAAGAAAAATCGATTGCATTTATACCCATAGCAAGCCCGGAAAAAGCCTATATTACGAATCACCGGATCTTAGTATGTTTATTCCAGTTCTGATTATGAAAAATCTGCTCTCGGATGTTGTTTACAGGCGTCTCAAAAAGGTCAAGTTGGAATTGCTTTGAACGCTGGTTGGAACTTGCCCTATACAGAATCAGCCAAGGATAAGTTAGCCGCGGCACGAGCCATGGCCTTCACATTTGACTACTTCATGGAGCCACTTGTGACCGGTAAATACCCGGTCGACATGGTCAACAATGTAAAAGGCCGTCGCTTGCCTACATTCACCGCAAAACAATCTAAGATGCTTAAGGGTTCATATGACTTCATCGGCATCAATTATTACTCTTCTTCTTACGCAAAGGATGTCCCTTGCTCAACTGAAAACGTTACGATGTTCTCTGATCCTTGTGCTAGCGTCACTGGTGAAAGAGAAGGAGTTCCAATAGGTCCAAAGGCTGCATCAGACTGGCTTCTGATATATCCAAAAGGGATTCGTGATCTTGTCCTCTATGCAAAGTACAAGTGCAAGGATCCTGTCATGTACATAACCGAAAACGGTAGAGATGAAGCTAGTACCGGTAAAGTCTTCCTTAAAGACGGCGATAGGATCGATTACTACGCTCGACATCTCGAGATGGTTAAAGACGCTATCTCGGTTGGAGCAAATGTGAAGGGATTTTTCGCTTGGTCTTTGCTAGATAACTTTGAGTGGGCAATGGGGTACACTGTTCGGTTCGGGCTGGTTTACGTCGATTTCAACGATGGACGTAAGAGATACCCGAAGAAGTCAGCTCAGTGGTTCAGAAAGTTGTTGAAAGGAAAGAAAAGCCAATGATGAGGCCATTTTATTAGTATCTCTGTTTCTCTGAGAGATTTATTATTGTTATTTTCTCCATTGGATATAATAAGCCAGGGATTTTATACAATGAACCCGATTGATATTATTCTACTACACGTACGCTAAAGCTTGTGTATACTGTTATACTAAAAATCTTCTTTAGTTGTTAAAGAAAAAACCAGTGAAAACAAAGGAAAAGGCTCGCGATCTACGAATATACTTATAAAAATAGGTATACAGTATTTTTGAACGATTTCATTTTTATTGAGCCGCATTTGAAAATATGAAGAAAGTAGGCTAATAATTGTATAGTATCATGATCATCCCGGTTGCTATGGTTACACCAGCCCAGTCTAGATCCGGCTCAATCAACGTTTGGTTCATTGGTTGAATGTTGGCTGCTCTCAAATAGTTTCATTTTTTATTGATACTAGAGAAATTGATGCAGTTAATCTTCATTACATGTTCTCTTGGGCTTTTGTGCTATGGCCTATGGGATTTGTTTCAATTAGGATTGTAGGAATATAGAAAAAAGTCAGGGACTCGGATTATTATTATTACAACTGGAATGTCTACTTCCCATAGAAGCCTCTGTGTAAACAACAAAAACTCGTGGAAACCTCTGTGGAACCTAGCTCTTCTGCTTCTACATTTTTTTGTTCTTTTTCTGTATCCATCAATCACTAAACGATATTCTGTTTTCTTCTCCCTTGGTTGAATCTCTATGGCATTATTGATCCTCTCTCTTTTATATGCAGAACCTGAATCCCTCTGACTGGTATGATTATCACTACCACTTTCCACTTTTTGTGTTCTGTACTGTTTGGTGTATCCAAAGCCTTGCTATAATCTGAAACAGTAAACGATTCTGCTTGCTTCCAATTTCAGTAAGCTTATTGGTTTTAGGTAATGTGTACTAAATAACTTGATTTTGCTTAGTACTGGTTCAGTTTTGTTTCCAAACGTCTCTTACAACAGACGTGTGTGTAAAGTAACCCAGAAAAACAACACTACATGAGCATGCATTGCGCTTCTTTATCAATAGGAAGCTAGTGAAAGCTCTATTTATTCAGAATTGGGACCTTTTTAAAAGAATCTCAACTAACAAAGTTTCTCTGCATTTACAAAAATCAAGACTCTCTACTCCCTTGTTTCACATAAAAAAAAAAAAAAGAGAAATGGTTGGATTAAAAAAAACCAACAAAAAAATGCAAACAGTTTAACCATTGGCTTCAAAAACCAAAGTAAGATTCTGTTTATTCCAAAATCCGTTAAAGGTCAGTAGGTCACTGGAAGTTGTGAATCCTCTTAGCTGAAGTTAAAGTGTTGGATAGAAGCATAGCTATGGTCATAGGTCCTACACCACCAGGAACAGGCGTGATGGCTGATGCTACTTTGCAAGCCTCCTCATAGCAAACGTCTCCGGCCAATCGACGACCGCTGCGAGCACTTGGATCCTGCGGTTCATTTGAATTCCTTATATAACCGAATCAAGCCATTACCATATGTCGAAATCGTCCACTAACCTCAACATGTTCAGTCCCAACATCGATGACGACCGCGCCCGGTTTAATCCAGCTTCCTTTGACCATGTTTGGTTCCCCTACAGCTGAGATTATGATATCAGCTTCTCTTGTGATTTCTTCAGGGTTCTTTGTTCTTGAATGGATGATGCTAACGGTTGCATCCTCCCTCTACATAAAAGACCAAAGATGTAGTAACTAAGAGACGAAAAATGGCATCTTTCACAGAAAGTATCAATCATTACCAGCAGTAGCAGAGCAGCTGGCATACCAACAATGTTACTCCTTCCGATAACAACGGCTCGTTTCCCTTTGATCTCGATGTTTTATGTGTGCAACAGCTTGATGCATCCTTTTGGTGTACACGGAACAAATAGGGGCTCTCTTCCTTTCATGGCGAGCCGTCCCATATTCAATGGGTGAAATCCATTAACGTCTTTCTCTATTCTAACCGGATTCAATATCTTCTGTTCATCCATATGCTGCATATTCATAACAACATCCCGAAAACTATGCTGTAAATCAGTGTCTACTTTTTAAGTAATAAGCACGAAATGATATAAAGTGAAAATCAATAAGCTTTATTTCAATCCATCCAGCAGTTTTGAGTTTTCTTGTCTTATTGATTCCGTTATTTTAATATTCAGCTATTTCCCTATTCTATTATTCTGTTGACATACGCACATAACATCCCATTCGCATATACATAACATTGCGAAAACAATTACTCACTAGAGTCATGAGTATGATAAAGGTAGAGACTTTGTAATTTTTATAGGGGGCAATACCGATGGTAGAGGCAACTGGAAAAGGATTCCATGGAGAGAAGGATCATCGTTGAAGCGTTCGACAGATTTCAACACTTCTTCTTCTGAGGAATCTTTGGGTAGACGAACTTCGACTGATTTAATTCCAACAGATACACAAGCTTTCTTTTTCCTCCTCACATAAGTTTCCGATTCTTTGTTGTCCCCAACAAGGATTACAGCTAATCCAGGAACCACACCGATCGACTCTTTCATTCTTGAAACTTCGATTGCGATCTCATCTCTAATCGGTTTCGCTACAGCCTCTCCATCAATTACTTTAGCAGGAGTGGGAGAAGAAGAGGAGCGAATGGAGAGAGTGCAGCCTGCACGGCTAGACGCAGTGGTCCGTAAACGGAGTTGGCCGACGCAGCGGTGAGGGAGGAAAGCACCGTTGGTGCGGTTCGAATGGATGAGACGCGTCGTGGTGGAGGAACAATCGGTAAGCACCATGGACGCCATTTTTTGTTTACTAAGCAACTATAACAGTAAGTTTTAGAGAAAGATATTATGAAGATCGAAAAAAAAAACCTGAAGAATAAACTATACGAAGTAACCAACGGAAGATTCGATATTCAAGGTGTTCTTTACAAAGCCATAGAACAACCCTTTTATACCTATGAGGAGTATACGATTATATCTCCTAATCCTAATCAACTTTAGGGATTTGTAATTATCCTAGAAATAAATAAATAAAATTAAAAAAAAAAGCTAAAATAAAATACGATCTTGAAGCTATGAAGAAGAAGAAGAATAATTTCTGTGAGGAGCTTACTTAGCTGTCACGATTCAATACGATCTTCATTAGGGTTTGATCAATTGAATTATAGCTGTCACGATTAAAGTCGGTTAGTCAAACGACTTTGACTCTGGTTCAGCTGTCGTTCGATATGACTTTATTGGTTAGATTTGAACCGTAGGATTAGTCAAACGACAGTGATTTTACAGCATAATCCGATTTATCTTGTCATCGCTAGAGAGCGTAATAATGTTGT
Source organism: Alliaria petiolata (assembly GCA_020283515.1). Classification (NCBI taxonomy): domain Eukaryota; kingdom Viridiplantae; phylum Streptophyta; class Magnoliopsida; order Brassicales; family Brassicaceae; genus Alliaria; species Alliaria petiolata. Next base: position 414,641,359 of record JAHZTW010000001.1, read on the forward strand.
CGTACACTTCAATGCGCCGGTGATGATTCGATATATAGCCAAAGCTATCCAATGGACATTTTTAATGTTCAACACAACGTACGCATCATCAACATCAACTCCAAGCCTCTTATTTGTCTTTCCACACGTTGGCAAAACACCGTTATAGTAATCGATGAACTCATAGCTCCAATCAAAGTTTCTTAGATTTTCTAAAAACATTTGGTATCTCTTTAATACCAGCATTGTAAATGACACATCCAAAAATGCCAATCTTTCACTACGTAAGAGACATGAGACTTTTGCTAATTTTCATCTCATTAGAGACATGCCAACGTTAATATAATTTAGTTTATGTACACTAAATATTTACACTTGAATGTTTAAAGTTTACTTACATCTTCACTTAACCAAATTGTGGCTCAATAAACCAAAAAAACTGTTTGTCTGCATTAATGGTGCCCAAATTCACCGTTATAGCTCTGCAATCAATCAATGCAGGTGGTTAAATGAATATTGATAAGAAAGCAATAAATACGCTCTTCTTCATGACGCACAAGGTTCTGTTTTTGTGTAACCATGCTCTGTTTTTCTACCATGTTTGTTTCAACGTTGGTTGGTTGTTCTTCCATTCAAAAACTACTTGTAATTAATAAACTACACATTCAATTAAATTATAGGGAGGAAAGATACGGATAATTGTCTAATAATTTTGAATTTTGAATTTTAATTTATTAAAATATATGTTTTCTTGTTAAAATCTGGTAAAATAAGTCTTTTTACATATTAATAAATATAATTTTCAATTTTTTTTTAAAAAACAGTGTATTGTTCAAATTTTAATTATTAATTAAATTATTTTTCCAATTTTCCCTTATCTTTAACCAGAAGATCGAAATATCATGGCCGGCCCAACTAGATATATCAAAAGTGTTTGGCCTTTGACTCCACGCTCAAAAGTTGATTACACCATAGTAGAGGCATTCATCAGAATCCGTTCCTTATAGATAATCAGTTTATTGTAAACATAATAATACATGTAAAAACTGCAGATTTTTATAATTCAAATAAAAATGTTTATAGTAGAAATGGAAAAATGCTCATTTAATTTTCAACAAATTGCAATCAACACATTTGTAATCGGGGAGAGAGATTTTCGCTTGATTGGTACTTGGAGAAGTTTATTGATTTCTTTATTGTTCATGGTGATTAGATTACTTAATAGACCGCACACGATGAGTTTTTGAATATCAGTTAAGTATTTGATGTTGGACTTAGACTCAAACCTTAGATGATCTAAGTGTTGGATCAAATTTTTTAAGCCGATGGGCTTTGAAAAAATTGGGAAAAAATGAAGAGAAATGGGCATTGGACCCAAGTGAAGTTGAAAGCGGAAAATGTGTTTTGTTACACATAGGTTGTGTAAGGAAAAACATTCTTGTATAAATATAGAGGAAGAACAAACATGTTTAAATTGGTTAGCACTTATGGTGTGCATGGGAGAGGTTAGACCCAGCCTCGCGTGCGCCGCCGCCACCAAGCCAAGCCGGGCCAGGCCAGGCCGGACACGGGCGCGGGTCGTATTGGTCGTGTTACTCGAATGGGCCTTCGGGCCGAAGGTTGTTGGGCCAAATTTTGATTTCTGTTTATGGGCCCAATCCTTAAACGAAAAAATAAAACATTTGCGCACAAAAAATATTCGGAATAAATGTTGGAAATAAATTTTGGTCAACCGTTCAAAAAATATCTCCCTCTCTTTATGACCACAATCCCTCTCTCCGCGTAACGTTCATAACGTGCCAAACCCGCTCCTCTCCGGCTATAAAAGAGAGCCTCGACTTTCATATTTTTCACTCACTTCTCACGGCAAAAATCTCTCTCAAAAGTTTCATCAATTCCTCTCTAAAAAAGTAAGTCTCGAGAGTTTACCGTAGTCTTTAGAGTTCGCGGATTCCGTTTCTAGTGTCGAGAAACGGTCTCGTATCGGCTGTATCTTGGGATTCAAAAATCGTGTATTACCGTCACACTACGGACGATTTATTGAGTTACAGAAAGAGATCATCTCGCCTCCGATATTCGGTTTTTGAAAAACGTTTTCAAAGGTCTTGTTTAATACCCTTTCCATCTTATCGTTTTAACCGGTTTTATTAATCGTATTTCTTAATTCGGTTTTGCAGTTCCTACACTAAGTTAGATCCATATATCAATATTTGAATAAAACTTTTATTATTGTAACGAGAGAGATTTTCGCTTGATTGGTACTTGGAGAAGTTTATTGATTTCTTTATTGTTCATGGTGATTAGATTACTTAATGGACCGCACACGATGAGTTTTTGAATATCAGTTAAGTATTTGATGTTGGACTTAGACTCAAACCTTAGATGATCTAAGTGTTGGATCAATTTTTTTAAGACGATGGGCTTTGAAAAAATTGGGAAAAAATGAAGAGAAATGGGCCTTGGGCCCTAGTGAAGTTGAAAGTGGAAAATGTGTTTTGTTCCACATAGGTTGTGTAAAGAAAAACACTCTTGTATAAATATAGAGGAAGAACAAACATGTTCAAATTGGTTAGCACTTATGGTGTGCATGGGAGAGGTTAGACCCAGCCTCGCGCGCGCGCCGCCGCCACCAAGCCAAGCCGGGCCAGGCCGGGCCGGACACGGGCGCGGGTCGTGTTGGTCGTGTTAGTCGAATGGGCCTTCGGGCCGAAGGTTGTTGGGCCAAATTTTAATTTCTTTTTATGGGCCCAATCCTTAAACGAAAAAAATAAAACATTTGCGCACAAAGAATATTCGGAATAAATGTTGGAAATAAATTTTGGTCAACCGATCAAAATATATCTCCCTCTCTTTATGACCATAATCCCTCTCTCCGCATAACGTTCATAACGTGCCAAACCCGCTCCTCTCCGGCTATAAAAGAGAGCCTCGACTTTCATATTTTTCACTCACTTCTCACGGCAAAAATCTCTCTCAAAAGTTCCATCAATTCCTCTATAAAAAAGTAAGTCTCGAGAGTTTATCGTAGTCTTTAGAGTTCGCGGATTCCGTTTCTAGTGTCGAGAAACGGTCTCGTATCGGTTGTATCTTACGATTCAAAAATCGTGTATTACCGTCACACTACAGGCGATTTATTGAGTTAGAGAAAGATATCATCTCGCCTCCGATATTCGGTTTTTGAAAAACGTTTTCAAAGGTCTCGTTTAATACCCTTTCCATCTTATCGTTTTTAACCGGTTTTATTAATCGTATTTCTTAATTCGGTTTTGCGGTTCCTACACTAAGTTAGATCCATATATCAATATTTGAATACAACTTTTATTATTGTAACGAGCTTGCATTGCATTTTCATTGCATGTTGAAAGTTGGTCTTGTGCTTACATTTGGACACCCTCTTTAATGATAACATTTAGAGGTAGATGAGTATGAAAAAGGTTTGAACGATGGCGAGGTTAACAGTTGATTATTTTTATCACGATTTTGCAAAATCAACCACGAGTTGAGGAATGATTCTGCGCATGTAAATAGTTGGAGATTTAATGTGCCGATTGCAAATAGTTGGAAAACTAAATGAATATTTTTCTGACGACATAGAAATAGATTTAACGTCTGGCCGTTTTAAGGTTAACGGTTGACTATTTTTATCGCGATTTTGCAAAGGCAAATACAAGTTGAGAAATTATTCTGCGCATAGTTAAGGATTTAATGTGTTGATTGCAATTCGTTGGGGAATTAAATGAGCATTTTGTTTTCTTTTTAAAGTTTGTTTTATAAAATGTAAAAATAATAGTTGTTGTTGACTTAAACTTGATAATAGTTTGAGTCATAAGCTATTTAGGATTAGGAAAAGAGACATATTTAGGAATTATCTAAATATGTAAGTTATCCTTTTGTAATTAAGAAATATACTAACCTCGTCTCTATATAACAAGATGCCGAGTTGTGGCATAGGTTATGAGTTTTGAGAGAGAGTTTGTGAGGCTTTAGTTTTTGAGTTATTTTTCTAAAGCTAATAAAGAAAGGTGTTCTTTATCAATCGCAAATTCTTAATTCATCCTTTGAATTCTAGAATTGGTATCAGAGCTTCAGGAATTTAATCAAGACAAGGATTGGATCGTGAAGTTCTTTTGCTGGTGTCGTACGGAACCGTAAGCCATGGGAGATCTTACGGTCACAACATCGTCGTTAACAAAACCTAAAGAAGGAGGATCTTCTTCTATTCAATGGCCTATTGATAACACTCATATTTTACTCGTAAAACTTATTATTTCAAGATCGTTTACAAGTGTTTTAACCCGGTTTTCAATGGTTTTAAAGTGATTTCCATGTTTCCTAGTCTTAAGAGTAATTTCAGGGAAATTGGACAAAAAGGACACATTTTAGAGCAAAACGGGAACTTCAAGGACAAGTGCTCGGAGCCATAAGTTCAGCATCAGATGACGACCTTTCCACCACAAGATCAAGCTCATATTTGGAGACAAGATAGCCCTTTCAGCTGTCTTTCACCCCAAGGTGGTTTGAGTTCAATCCCACGGTTAGATCTCAAATTACGAAGGAAGCAAGAAGGTCCGTCAGACACATTCTCAGAAGAAGGACGGTCGCGCCACGGATCTTCAGAAGACCAGTGGCCGCGCCACGGATCTTCAGAAGACCAGTGGCCACGCCACGCCTGGTCGCTCGCGCGGCCAGACCATTACGGCCCGTCCCGAGCCCGTTTGCACTTATTTGATATTTTCCGAGGTTAAATCACGAAGCCCACTTTCTGAAGACAGGAGAGCCTATATAAGGAGGCCTTAGGGTTTCACAAAGGGCGTGACTACATACATAGCTTTTCCAAAAACACTTTCACGCCGCAAAGAGAGAGAGAGGGAGAGTTCGACGGGGTAGTCATAGTCGACCGTTTCAGCTTAAGAACCTAACCCATTAAACCATTTAGAACCTATCATATTGCTTGTTAGATCCGATCCACGAACCCTGGAGAATACTCCTGAACCCAACGCCTTTAACCATTGATTTACAACCGTTTAATTCTCTTCTGCTGCTTGATATTACTACTGCAAACCGTGACACACTACATCCCCAACTTCCCTTTTGGTTTAAAGAAGTTAGAAATCTTAGGACTTTCGTGAAACAACATTCTATGTGGATTCGATCCATTAATATACTACTGTGATTGTTGTGCACTTGCAGCTATCTTAGAGGTAAAACTTGAAGTAACAAACCCCACCGCATCAAGTTTTTAGCGTCGTTGCCGGGGATTGTTTGCTTTTACGAATTTTCAGTTCAACGAAACCGCAAAGAAGTTCTTCGCAACACTGGTCGAGCACCTAACGATCTACAAGATGGGGAGCCACAGATCGACAACAATGGAAACCCTATCAACCAAATTCCCGGGGCTGACTCGGGCGAAGAAGAACGCGATCCCGCCTTGCAGCAAGGAGGACACAACCTGATCATCGGAAATGGCGCGAACCGAGCGAACCCTATCGTCCAACCGGAGGACCAAGACGCCAACCGACCTGTCCTGCCCGCCAACCAACTCAGGCGAGTGAGGAACTGCACCATAGTCGATCACGACACTCCTGATCAGCACTTTCAGAATCGAGCTGCGATTCAAGTTAACATCCCTCATGAGGACGAGTTGGAGATCAAACCGCTAATCATCTCCTTGGTGAAGCAAAATCAGTTTCACGGGCTATCAAACGAGCACCCGATGGACCACATCGAATTATTCGAAGAGATTTGCAGCACCACAAAGACGAACCGAATCCCTCCCAACTATCTAAAGTGCAAGCTATTCCCATTTTCTTTGAGCGACAAAGCTCATAGATGGCTGAAGACTTTACCACCAGGATCGATCACTAACTGGGTGGAATGCAAATCTGCTTTCCTCAATCACTTCTAAACTTAGTCTCGATCCAATTTGCTGAGAAACAAGATCCAAGGCTTTCAACAAGGACCGGTCGAGTCATTCTTTGAAGCATGGGAGCGATTCAAGGACTACGAACGCGACTGTCCTCACCATGGTTTCTCCGGAGCCAGCTTGCTAAACACATTCTACCGCGAACTGCAAGCTAGGTATCAACTTTCGCTCAACACGGCCAGCAACAGAGACTTTACCACGAAGATGGAGCGACAAGGACGCGCGCTCATTGAGAACCTTGCTGTGAGTAACAGCAACAACTATCCGGATTATGACAGAAATCCGCGAACCGGAGATTCGGATTCCAAGCAGATAGCCGAGCTGAAGAACATGATGAGCCAGCTACTCAAAGGAAAACAACGCAGTATCAATGCGTGTGGAACAGCGGGAGAAAGAGAAGAATCTAACCCGGGAGAAGATGGAGATGAATCCTACTCGCGAGAAGAAGAAGTTAACTTTATAGGAGGCCATATTTCATATCCGAACCGAAACTTCAACAATGGATTCAACAACAACTTCAAGAACAACAACAACCTCTCATACCGAAACCCGAACGTGGAGAAACCGCGAGATCAAGTCTATCCACCTCAAGGAAGACCGTTTCAGAACAAGTTCCAGAACGTGAACTACGGAAGCAACGGACGCTACCAGCCAAAGCAACCCTACAACTCTCAGCTTGCGCCCTATAACAACTAGCAAGGAGCCCCACAAGCTGCATCAAACGCATCGTACCCATCACGAGAGGACAAACTCGAAGGATTGATGCAACAGCTGCTGTTGTCTCAACAAAAATCAGTCAAAGATCTCAACATCAAGGTAGATTGCATGTACAACGACCCGAATGGCAAGTTCGAATCCCTATCTTCCCATGTGAAGAAATTAGACATGCAAATCTCACAAACTGCTGAAACCATCAAAAGACAAGCGGGAATCTTTCCTGGAAAGGTAGAGGATAACCCGAAAGGATTCTGTAACGCAGTCTCAGCAGTCGCCGACGAAGCTAAGGAGCCAGAGCTAACTATGGGAGAAAAGTGCAGATTCGTCCCACTTTTCCTGACAATAAAGAAAGGAACGGCTAATCCACCTTTTGACACTCCGGAGCACCGCAGATTCGAGAGGCTAAAGAAAGAAGAAGATCCAGGCGCATTTACCTTCCCATGCTCGATCATGGGAATCAACTTCGAAGATTGTCTATGCGACACATGAGCTAATGTCAATGTCATGTCCACGACAATCGCTGAAAGGTTAGGAATAACAACCTATTTCCCCTCACCTACGCAGCTAGTATTCGAAGATTCGTCTAGAAAGAAAGCGAATGGCGTAGTCTACAACGTCCAACTTCTTGTCGGGTATAAGATAGTTCCTACGGACTTCCACGTGCTCGATATAGGAGAAGACAAAGACAAGCCTTTGATACTTGGAAGACCCTTCTTGGCCACGGTAGGAGCAAGGATCGACCACGTAAGTAACTTCGTAGTCTTCCTACATATAAGCCAGAAAAGATACTACCTGAAGGAGCTAAATACTTCGCCACTGGAAACGAAGAGCCACTCGACTAAAAAGGAGAAAAAGGGTATGATAGCAAGAGTAGGTCAGCTTCGCTCGAGACCCTTCTCAAGGATCGAAATCCTGATTCCCCTCCCCCCCCCCCCCCCCCCCCCCCCCCCCCCCCCCCCCCCCCCCCCCCCCCCCCCCCCCCCCCCCCCCCCCCCCCCCCCCCCCCCCCCCCCCCCCCCCCCCCCCCCCCCCCCCCCCCCCCCCCCCCCCCCCCNATCCCCCCCCCCCCCCCCCCCCCGAGCTAGAAGAGCTGGGTGAAGAAGAAGTGTCGAAAACGGTCGAGAAGACCAAACTTTGGGAGCTAAAATTCTTAGGAATGGAAACGGAGGCACACTGCTGATACGGAGACAAGGGGAAGCTTTGGGAGAGACAACTCCGGAAGCACTTTCCTCAACCGCCTAAGCTTCAAACAAAGTCGAGCTAAATTACTTAAACAAAAGCGCTTTGTGGGAGGCAACCCATCCGGTACATGTTTTTAATTCCTTTCTTTCATTTCTAACCACTAGCTTTTGCAAGTTTTCTGTACTTAGGGCTTGATTGGTTCTCCCGCAAGCACCCGCAAACGCAGCTTTTGCGGATGGTAGCGGTTGTTGGCGTTTGGAAACAATCACACAAAACGCTTTCTACCGCTTCAAACTGCTTTGTATCGCTCAAAATCAAAAGCTCCTTCCAGCTAGCGTTTGCGTTTGCGGGCGATTGCGGGTGGATAACTAAAAAAATTAAAAATTAAAAAAACACAAAATTTATTTAAAATTAAGATATATATATATATATATAAGAAACTTTAAAAAAATCAGATTTGAATATTATAATTACAAATAAATAAATAAATTTGACATTTTTAACTAATATTCATTAACAATATTTCATAATTTTATATGTATAAGATCTATAAACTCTAATTATTTTGATAAATTTTTTCTTCATCACTAATATATATATAACATCTAAAATTCTTTTCATCTAACATCTCCATAAAAAAAACAATTTCTCTATTAAAATCATAACTTTCATCCAAACTAAAAAAAATTGAGAAATAAAAATAATAATTTTTATAAATAATTATGTTTAATTAATAATTTTATAGTTTTTTAATAATAATATGGTTTTTAATATTGTTTATAGTTATAAAATTTGTTTATATTGTTAATTTATTGTTTAACCGCTACTACACCCGCAAGTTAACCAGTCGTAAATATCCCGCAAATGCACAAGTTTCTAACCGCTGTGCCAGTCGTACAACCCGCATAATAACGCTGTCAACCGCAATCGCCCGCTTCTGCAAACTCCCGCAACCGCAACCGCAACAGCTGCTGTTAAACCAGTCACGCCCTTAGGCATAAAATAAAAAAATAAAAATAAAAACCAAGAAAAACCCAAAAATATGAGGAGGAGCCTCGGAAGGAGGCTGGCCGCACGAGCACCAGCCCGTGCCGCGGCGAGACGGACCGTGGCCGCGCGACGGACCGTGACCAGGCGGAGAGGAGACGCATGGCCGCGGCTGCGACGGGCTATGGCGCGGCTAGAGGTCGTCTGAGCGACCAACCCTTACGTTTTCCTCCCAAACCCGAACTTCCCGCGTTTTGGTACAATCCCACACCGAAAGATCATTCCCGTTAATGTAAGTTAACGAATTTTATTGATTCGTGACCAACACGCAAGGTAAGTTCTCTCGTTTTAAAGTTTTTTAAAATTAAAGGTTCTTTGGTAATAAAAACACCTTTTTAAAAGCAAAAGAAGAAAAATTTGAATCAAACCCTCTTTTCTTCTTCTCTTCCAAGAGATTTGGAGATTTTTGAGAGATTCTAGATTTTTCAAATCCGAACTGTTTTCAAAAATTCTTTGGCCTAAGCTCATCTATTTTCAAAAAAGATTCAATTTCTAAAGTTCATTCATCCTCATCTACAAGGTATGGTCTCTAATTTTACAAATCCCTAGAGAACTCAATTTTGAGATCTCTCTTGCTTGACTAGAAAATTTTCTAGGATGCTTGGATAATGGTAGAGAACCTTGGATTGATGATTTAAGTTGCCTAGATTTCGATTTTTGCAACCCAATTTCGAAAACGTTGAAATCTTTGGAAGTTAGAAATTAGAACATGCCCTAGAAAACGAATTTTGGTGATACTATTGGACAATTTGCTTAGTTTGGACTTGATTCATGCTAGGTATTACTTAAGAACCAAAGTTTGATGAGAATAAGTTGGCAAAATTGATTTATTGGAATTTTTTTGGTTTGGAAATCCAAAATTCCGAAAATAGAGTATGAGTACCAAATTGATCTTGAGATTAATGCATAAACTCGGTTTTTATTAGTCTTGGAAGCTCTCGATATATGTCTTGTATATCATTGCACTTGAGAATCCTTGAGACACATCAAATTCACATGTTAGTCGAGTTTTTGTTTTGTTTTGCAAGGTACAATAGCTACGACCGAAACTTCGAGGTGCGTTCGAAGAATAGAGAGCAACTAAGCTCTTCGAGGAGTTCTTCGCTTCATCAAGAACACGAGACAGCACTAGGAAACCCGAGTCTAGACACCACTCTAGGGAGTTATCTGGAGGAATAAAGAAGAAAGTTCCGCGATTCAGTGATAGCACGCACAAGCCGCGACGATTCACCTCCACCCCAAGAGCCAACAATAGAGCTGAACCCTTCTCCTCCTAAGCGCAAGGTCAGAAACTTTGGAGCACCAATGGACCCAAACATTGATTATTTGAAGGAGATGAAGAAGATGAAGATAAGAACAACCTTGAAGATCGATTACTCCGCTTTAGACGCTTTGGGCATCACCGAGGATGTCACATGGTACTTGGACGAGCTAAGGCTCAGGACCTTCATGGAGATTGATCGCCCGACTTTCAAGGAGATCGCGCAAGAGTTTTTATCTTCAGTTCAGTTAACATACCGGAGAGGAAGGAAGTCGCATCCTAAAGACGGTATTCTCTAGTTTCACCATTGGCTCTATGGATTATGAGCTGAGCATCCCTAGACTATGCGAGATATTTGGTTTTGACTTGAGGAGCGAGACAAGCATTGAAGAAGAATGGAGTGCTGACCTTGGGGGACTTATGGGCCGAGGCATCTACGACAAGGGAAGGCATCCTTCCGCTTTTCTTTCACACCCGGCCGTGCGTTTTGTGCACCACCTCATAGCACACCGACTTTACTCTCGTAGCAACCAGTCATGCATTCTCATTCCAGAGCTCGTCCTACTTCAGTCTGCCTTTAGAGACAAGCCACTTTCAGCATGCCTTGGATGCGTCCTAGCAGAGAGACTCGTGCGAGTGAAGCACAATGTCACCGCACCTAGATGCGAGACTCCCTTCACGACATACGGAGGCATCATTACAGCGATCATGGAGGTCGCAGGAGTAGACAACAGCATAGAGGCGCCCCTAGATGAGGCTTGGTTTGACCTGTCCCAGTTTCAGACAGACAGGAACCTGACAGGTGCAGCCATGGACCCAGACAGGTTCGGACCATGAGGAGTTCTGTACCGAGTTCTCACGTCTACCGCTTACCATTGAAGAGTATGTAGCCGCTAAGGCTAGGAGAGAGGCGATCCGTCAGAGGACCTGCCACCACACCTCATATTCCTCCATGCGCAGTACCTCACGATCCGCCGCACCGTCCACCTCGACTGATCCTGCGATCACCGCACTTCAGGAGCAGCTGGCACGCCAGAACGAGATGCTTGAGAAGATGGCGCGACAGCTTCGAGAGAGAGGACACATAGATGGCGATCTTTAGACCCTGAGTTCAAATGCCTAGAAGACTTCGCGTCACGGCCGATACTCTTTCTGCTTACGAGCCTGGTCACATCTATTCCACCCCTAACCTTTACATATGCTTTATTTTTATTTCTTTACTGTCATTTCCGACCCATCACCACTATTTCACACTGGGAACAGTGTGATTTAAGTCTGGGGGGAGTTCATACTAATGACTTTGCTTTGTTTTGGTTTTATTTAAGTCTTTGTTTCTTTTTTTTTAGAACTAAGAATGATGTATCTCGATATATATAATATGGTTTTAGGGATTATGATGCAAAACCAAGGATGATATTCGACCAGTGTGCTTCTACGCTATTTCTAGTGACAGATCTTTCAAACTTTAGTACTAGACTAGACGGTAACTAGAAAGCCGGCAATGCAAAATCCTGGAGAATGCCGATCTATGGAGATTTCAGGGGAAGGAATATACTAGCTCTATTTTTATTGGACTTTGAACTGACTTTTAATTTCCTTGTCAACAGATTTAAGCATTCAACGAAAAAGCCAGAACGTTCGGGACATCTTTTTCCATTTTTACACACTCTCTTGTTGTTCCCGAACGGCCAACACATCAATAGTTGGTACCATACCCGAAACCCTTACCATCTTTTCACACCTCACGCAACTCTCTTGTTTTTACAATATGCAGATATGTGCAAAAACGCCGGAGAGGGAGGAACGACACGATTTCTAGTCACTCGAGACGAAGGATCGAATGGTTAAGGAACAGAAGTGTTAGCAGCAAAATTAAGCGACTCATGCCTCGGAAAACTCGAAGGAATGATAATATTCTCGTGATCCTTAAGGCTCTTACATCAAGGCACTTCCCGTTTCATAAAAAAATATAATAATAAAAGTAACTCAGATAAAGGACCCGAATTCCTTGGAGTGATGACGGTACTTTTCCGTAAAAAAGGAATAGTTACAGTAAAAAAAGAAAAAAAAAGAAAAAGAAAAGAAACGGGAAGAAAATGCCTAAGAGCCTTAGGAGAATCGGAACATTCATAGAGGCAGTCTGGTCGATATGGTGAAAAGTCTTAGACGCCATCCAATTCGAACCAGAAGCAAGAAACCAAGTCTGGGGGTATGGCAATATCAAGGAGAACTCGCGGATGTGTACTTGCGAAGAGTGACTGGAAATCGTGGATCTCAACAGTTCCACCTTCTCCTGTTATTTTGCATAATATCTCGCACCTTCCGGAGACTTATATGGTAACCCGAAATACTCTAAACCTCACCAATAAAGACCCTTATGCACATAATCTCGTTGAACCTAGCTTAATATCCCTTGACAAGGATCACACCAATCTTAATACTACTTAGAGAGCTAGTTGTCTGAAACCTGGGATTTAGATAGTGAAAGCTTCATAAAGGACTAGTGTTGAAGGAACTATAGTGAGAATTTTCTAAGCTGAGCTTGGATAGACTTGTTCGATGATTTATGGTTTAGAAGGACGGTCGCTGAATTTTTGCTAGTTCCTATATTTTCAAACCTCTTTCCGAGATTTTATCTGCGTTTTGTTTGAGGACAAACAAAGATTTTAAATCTGGGGGAGTTGATAACACTCATATTTTACTCCTAAAACCTATTATTTCAAGATCGTTTACAAGTGTTTTAACCCAGTTTTCAACGGTTTTAAAGTGATTTCCACGTTTCCTAGTCTTAAGAGTCAATTCAGGGAAATTGGACAAAAAGACACATTTTGGAGCAAAACGGAAACTTCAAGGACAAGTGCTCGGAGCCATAAGTTCAGCATCAGATGACGACCTTCCAACCACAAGATCAAGCTCATATTAGGAGACAAGATATTCCTTTCAGCTGTCTTTCACCCCAAGGTGGTTTGAGTTCAATCCCACTGTTGGATCTCAAATTACGAAGGAAGCAAGAAGGTCCGTTAGATACATCCTCAGAAGAAGGACGGCCGCGCCATGGATCTTCGGAAGACCAGTGGCCGCGCCACGCCTGGTCGCTCGCGCGGCCAGACTATTCCGGCCCGTCCCGAGCCCGTTGGCACTTATTTGATATTTCCCGAGTTTAAATCACGAAGCCCACTTTCTGAAGACAGGAGAGCCTATATAAGGAGGCCTTAAGGTTTCACAAAGGGCGTGACTACACACATAGATTGTCCAAAAACACTTTCACGCCACAAAGAGAGAGAGAGAGAGAGAGAGAGAGAGAGAGAGAGAGAGTTCGACAGCCCGGAGTCGAAGACCTCGAGAGAGAATTCTTCTGCAGCCGCCCACTCCTTCTTCCTTCTCTTTTCATCTTTTGTTCTTAGTTCTTTGTTTTGCAATACTTTAAGAAGATCTCTTCATTCGATTTCCTTTGAAGAAGTTTTCTCACTTTGTTTCTTATTCAATACAATTTGCACCTTTCTTATCTCAAAGATGTCTTTCGTTCCCATGAACGAGTAGTCATCTAGTTGGATTTTTAAGGGGGTTTTCAAAGGGGTTTAATCATGGATCGATTTCGCTAGGTTGATAGAGATAGAGTTTCTTCTAGGTATCTTCGTTTATGTCTTGTTCTTATTGCATGTTTGTTTCTCTGATCAATTAGCAACTGATTCCAGAACGACTAGATACACGAACGTGTGGTCTATCGTCTGGATCTAGAGGTTAACGAGCGGATCACACCGTAGAATGTTTAGGCATATCGATGGACCGCACCGCGAGTGTTTATAAATAGGTGAATGATATGTATGCACGGTTGTTTTGCATCGTGGGATGAGAAGTCATATCCGCAGTGTAGGACAAACGTAGGTGGCTAGATCCGTGAACGCGGGGTAGTCATAGTCGACCGTTTCAGCTTAAGAACCTAACCCATTAAACCATTTAGAACCTATCCTATTGCTTGTTAGATCCAATCCATGAACCCTGGAGAATACCCCTGAACCCAACGCCTTTAATCCATTGATTTACAACCGTTTAATTCTCTTCTGCTGGTTGATATTACTCCTGCAAACCGTGACACACTACATCCCCAACTTTCCTTTTGGTTTAAAGAAGTTAGAAATCTTAGGACTTTCGCGAAACAACAATCTTTGTGGATTCGATCCCTTAATATACTACTGTGATTGCTGTGCACTTGCAGCTATCTTAGGGGTAAAACTTGAAGTAACCAATGTGTCACGGTTTGCAGGAGTAATCACCTATGCTGAGCGAAACCAATTATATAGTATGGGCCATCGCATTACCTATGCTGAGCGAAAGCAATTATACAGTATGGGCCATGCGAATGAAGATTTTACTCAAAGTTAATAAAGTATGGGAAGTCCTAGAGAAGGAATCTACCGATGGTGAGAAGAATTACTTGGCCACGGCTTTGCTTTTCCAATCCATACCTGAGGCCCTTATCTTGCAAGTTGGAGAATTATATACGACAAAGAAAGTATGGGAAGCCATCAAAGCAAGACATATGGGAGCAGAGAGGGTAAGAGAAGCGCGGCTACAAACCCTAATGGCTGAATTTGATCGGCTCAAGATGAAGCCTACTGAAACCATCGATGACTTTGTCGGTAAGTTATCAGAAATCTCTGCAAAGTCAGCCGCCCTCGGAGAAACCATCGAAGAACCGAAGTTGATCAAGAAGTTTTTTAAGAGTCTTCCTCGGAAGAAATACATTCACATAGTGGCATCGCTCGAGCAAGTATTGAACTTTAACACCACAACCTTTGAAGACATCATAGGACGTCTCAAAGCCTATGAAGAACGTATCTCCGAAGAAGAAGAAGAATCTCAAGAAGACCAAAGTAGATTGATATATGCGAACATGGAGGCTCAACCAAGTCAGTCTAATCGAGACTCCAATGGAGAATATAGAAGCAGAGGTCGAGGAGGACGCTTCTATAACAGGGGAAGAGGTCGTGGATGATCTGATGGTGAAAGAGATTTGTCGAACATAGAATGCTACCGGTGTGACAAAAAAGGTCGCTATGCATCTAAATGTCCGAACATATTACTTAAACTCCAGGAAACACGAGAAAACAAAGCAGATAACACACAAGAGGAAGATGAGTTAATGATGCACGAGGTAGTGTTTCTCAACGAAAGGAACGTAAAGCCGAAGGATTTTGAAACAAGCTCGGATGGAAGTAATGTTTGGTACTTAGACAATGGGGCAAGTAATCATATGACTGGAAACCGTGATTACTTCAAGGAAATCGATGAGTCTATCACAGGGAAGGTGCGTTTTGGAGACGACTCTCGTATAGACATAAAGGGGAAAGGCTCCATATTGTTTATCAGCAAGAACGGAGGAAGAAAAGTCTTAGCTGATGTCTATTTTATACCAGATTTAAAAAGCAACATCATTAGTATTGGGCAAGCCACAGAATCAGGATGCGACGTTAGAATGAGAGCAAACTATCTTACTCTACATGACAAAGATGGGAATTTGATCACAAAAGCCATCCGTTCCAAGAATCGGCTATACAAAGTACTCATGGAGATAGTCGACTCAAAGTGTCTATAGGTTATAACACTAAGTAATTCAACAAAGTGGCATGCAAGGCTAGGGCATAATGGAATGGATTCAATGGCATCAATGATCAAGAAGGAGCTAGTCATTGGAATACCTCAAATCACGGTTGAGAAAGAAACATGTGCGTCATGCTTACTTAGAAAACAAACCAGAAGAGTGTTCCCACAAGCAACCTCATACCGTGCAACAAACATACTCGAACTAGTACATGGAGATCTCTGTGGACCCATTACACCTCCTACAGCTGCGAAGAAGAGGTATATATTCGTACTCATTGATGATCACTCTCGTTATATGTGATCAATTCTGTTGCGGGAAAAGGAAGAAGCTTTTAATAAATTCAAGAAGTTCAAGGGATTGATAGAGCAGGAGACAGGAGTTGCTATCAAAACATTTTGAACAGACCGAGGTGGTGAGTTTATGTCACAAGAGTTTCAAACGTTCTGCGAAACATCCGGGATAAAGAGACATCTACCGGCTCCATACTCTCCCCATAGTAGTGGAACGACGAAACAGAACGTTGTTGGAGATGACTAGGAGCATGCTAAAGCATATGAATATACCAAATTATTTATGGGGTGAAGCAGTGAGACATGCTACTTACCTCATAAACAGAGTAGCAACGAGAGCTCTGGTTTCACAAACTCCGTACGAAGTCTTCAAGAAGAGGAAACCCAATGTGGAGCATCTGCGTGTGTTTGGGTGTATTGGATATGCTAAGGCGAAGACTCCACATCTTAAAAATCTAGATGACAGATCAAGAACATTGGTGCATCTCGGAACCGAGCCAGGATCAAAAGCGTATAGATTGGTGGATCCTACAAGCCGAAGAGTAACAGTAAGCAGGGACGTAGTTTTTGATGAGAGCAAGAGCTGAAAGTGGAATAAAGAAGACAATGATGAACCAGGAATGTTCAAACTTGTCTTTGGGGAGTATGGAAATAATGGCATAAGAGAAATCGAGGATAGAAGGGAAGTAGAAGAAGTCGGAAGAATGGATAACGATGAGGTTACCATGGAAGAAGTCGGAGGAATGGATAACGATGAGGTTACGATGGAAGATGATGATCTTTCCGATCGAAAAGAGGAAAATATAGCTGCTGAGGAACGAGATCAGACTCAATCTCATTTGAGAAGGTCAACGAGGCTGATTAAGAAACCGAGCTACTTAAGTGATTATGTATTGATGATCAAATGCGAGTGTGAATCCGAGTGTGAACGTTTGTTGACCTTGATAAATGAAGAGCTGTGTGACTTCAACGAGGCAAGAGGAGAGAAAGTGTGGGGGAGAAGCATGTAAAGATGAAATATCTTCGATAATCAAGAACAAAACGTGGGATTTGGTTGATCTCCCAGCTGGAGCTAAGGTAATCGGGCTAAAATGGATCTTTAAGATCAAACGCAAATTTGATGGAAGCATAAACAAATACAAATCAAGACTTGTAGCCAAAGGTTAGGTTCAGAGATTCGGCATAGACTTTGAAGAAGTATTTGCCCCGGTAGCACGCATTGAAACCGTCATATTTATCATTGCTCTATCAGCTTCAAACGGATGGGAAGTACATCACTTATACGTAAAAACTGCTTTCCTTCACGGCGATCTAAAGGAAGTGGTTTATGTTACTCAACCAGAAGGATTTGTGATAAAGGGGAGTGAAGACAAGGTGTACAAATTGAAAAAGGCATTGTACAGATTAAGACAAGCACCAAGGGCATGAAATGAGAAGTTAAACAAAGTTCTTGGAGAATTGAACTTTGTAAAATGTTCAAAGGAACCTTCTTTGTATCGAAAATATGAGAAAGAACATCTCCTTCTTGTGGCGGTTTACGTAGATGATCTTCTAGTCACGGGGACAAGTCTGGATATGATACTCGAGTT
Source organism: Alliaria petiolata (assembly GCA_020283515.1). Taxonomy (NCBI): domain Eukaryota; kingdom Viridiplantae; phylum Streptophyta; class Magnoliopsida; order Brassicales; family Brassicaceae; genus Alliaria; species Alliaria petiolata. The sequence goes on from JAHZTW010000001.1 coordinate 414,658,952, forward strand.
CAAAAGAAGAATGTCAGAAAAATTTGAAATGAGCGATCTTGGAAAGCTGATCTATTATCTTGGTATTGAGGTGTGTCAACATGAAGGAGGGATCACACTAAAACAGGAAAGGCATGCGAGTAAGATTCTAGAGGAAACAAGAATGAAAGAGTGCAACGCGGTTCATGCTCCAATGGATTCAGGCTTGAAGTTGTCTAAAGCACAAGGAGAACGATGCATAGATGAAATATTGGGTGTCTTTAGTACTTACTCCATACACGACCAGATCTTTTGTATTGTGTTGGAGTATTAAGTAGGTATATGCAAAAACCCAAAGAATCTCATGGTGCAGCCTTAAAGCAGATTTTAAGGTATCTACAAGGAAGCCTCTCTCACGGTCTCACATTTAAACGAGCAACCAAGACGGAGTTGGTTGGATATAGCGACAACAACCACAATGTAGATGCAGATGATGGAAGAAGTACAACTGGTCACATCTTTTATCTTAACGATTGTCCAATTACTTGGTGTTCTCAAAAGCAGGAAACTGTCGCATTATCCTCTTGTGAAGCTGAATTCATGGCAGCTACTGAAGCAGCCAAGCAGGTAATGTGGCTTCAAGAACTTCTTGGAGAAGTCGTAGGAAGGCCCTGTAAGAAAGTTGTCATTCGGATTGACAACAAGTCTGCGATAGCTCTTACAAAGAATCCTGTATTTCATGGACGAAGCAAACATATTCACCGAAGGTATTATAAGAGAGTGCGTTGAGAACGAACAGGTTGAGGTTGAGCACGTTGCCGGAAGTTTGCAAAAGGCTGACATTTTAATCAAGGCATTGGGAAGAATCAAGTTCAAAGAGATGAGAGATCTCATTGGAGTTTAAGAAGTGTCAAAAGAAGATTTCAAGCTTAAGGAGGAGAATGTTGACTTAAACTTGATAATAGCTCGAATCATAAGCTATTTAGGATTAACAAAAGAGACATATTTATGAGTTATCTAAATATGTAAGTTATCTTTATCTAATTAGGAAATATACTAACCTCGTCTCCATATAATAAGATGTCGAGTTGTGGCATAGGTTATGAGTTTTGAGAAAGAATTTATGAGACTCTTTAGTTTTTGAGTTATTTTTCTAAAGCTAATAAAGAAGGTGTTCTTTATCAATCACAAATTCTTAATTCATCCTTTGAATTCTAGAGTCGCTAGGCTTGTGTGTATTTTGGGATTAGTTTTTTTTTTTTCCTTCCTGATCTTATAATTATCTGTTTGAAAATATTATATTTTAAATAATTGCATTGGATAACAAAATGACAGAACCCATTAACAAATCTAGAAAACCTCAAAAACTTGGTCGCATATTGTGTCCATGGCCAGTTCGATCATGGTTGGAAATCCCATAGATATTGACATATAATTTGACCTTTTATTCTTTTAATCGTCTCAATCAGATGACTTACATTAATTAAGATTATCTTCTGGATAAAATAAACATATACTTATTTAACTTTATACAGTATTGAAATTTCGGCGTGAATTGTGAGTATATACTTGGTCTTCTGTTATCGTTTGAACACTGAAGTTTCAAAAAGATGTGAAATTTACATCGCTGCTAATGCCACTTACGATTTTGACGTCTGAGAACAGTGGAGAATTATTTGATTTACAAAAAGTACATAGAAAAGACGTGTAACAACATTTCAAAGGTAATATAAACCATGAACTTAAAGACACCATAAATCAGTGACGAGGCAACGTTTAGATAAATGTATGAAACGTTTGAAAATATAAGAAAAATAGCTAAGATCTTTTTTAAAACGAAAATTTATACTTCTGTTCGAATTTGTTTTACAGAATGGAAAAATCAAAAGAATTAAAAAAAAAACGAAATAAAATTTATAGTCATATTGGGTTCCATTACTTAAGATTTGTGAATCACTTGGAAAGAACAGTCTTCTCATTTTAACAAAAAAATAATGAACAGTCTTCTCCTCTGGTACAAGTGACCACGACGTTGCAATTTCTCAAATATTAGTTTTCTTGCGACCAGCAAGAATATATGTAAAAAATGTGGAGTCAATATTCAATATTGAGACCGGACAAATAAATCAATTTAAATCAAGAATCTATAAATAGCTACAAGTTACAACAAATGATCTAAAACTCCCATTTCAATAAGCTCTCTCTTTTCAACAAAAAAAATGGCTGAACAAGAAGGCAAAGATGTAAAGAAGATAACTGAAGGTCAATGGACTACCGGTTTATACGATTGTTTCTCCGAAGATATCTCTACATGTAATAATATTATTTTGCTGTCAAAAAAAAAAATACAAGTTTAAAGAAAATACTCCGTTTAGTCATAACAATTTATTTGGTTTTGCTTGTACAAAGGTTGCTTCACATGGTTTTGTCCTTGCGTCGCATTTGGGAGGATCGCTGAAATTCTTGACAAAGGAGAAACAAGTACGTTTCCTTTCATTAAACTACTTTTAAAACATCTCTATTGGTGAAAGATTTGGAAGAATATCTCATTAATAATCCTTTAGCAAAAAAAAAAGAATATCTCATTAATATTTAATATAGTTTAATTGTATAATTTAATTTTAATATATGAAAAAAAAATTAAGTCAATCATGTGAAAACAAGTGTTATATGATATTAACTTCTTCTTTTTTTGCATAACGAGTTTTTTTCATATGAAATCTCTAATGAGTTTTTCAAAGTCTCTTATTTAATAGTTTTTTTTTATTCTCTTTCTTCATTATTCTACTTTTATTTAACATTTCCAATGGAGGTGTTCTTACATAGCTAGTGAAATGAAATCTGATATGAAATATTAAATAACATAGACCATCTTTAATCGTTGTCAATTGGGTTTTAATTGATATCTTATTATCCATAAAATCTACCAAGTAATTGTATTTTATATTATTCTGAATATATAATTCTTTTGAAGAAAAGAGTTAGAGTTATTTTGTAAATGAGAGTGTGAGAAATTTACGCCAAAATACAATAATAATGCTATTTTACAGGGTTTGGTGGCATATCTCTTTCAAATCCTTCCATCATTGATATATACTATGATAAAGAAATAAATATTTTTCCTACATCATCATGTAGATAATTTCCTCCATACATCAAATATGATTTAAAAGATAAAGTTCAAATTTTGGGATACTAGCTAGATATTCATGATGCCTTTATATGTACAATGTATTTATATATTCAATACGTGTTACCAAGTTGATTAATTAATAGATATGGAATAATAAAAGGTCAAGGACTTGCTGGATTAATGGTGGTGGCAATGTCTCACATTGGATGTGGATGGTACTATGCCTCAAAATACAGAGCCAAACTGAGGCACCAATACTCCTTGCCCGAGGAGCCTTGCGCCGATGGAGCCATCCATTTTTTCTGCTGCTCATGTGCTCTTTCTCAAGAACACCGCGAACTCAAATATCGAGGTCTTGATCCCTCCCTAGGTAATCAATCTCTATTCTCCCCTCGTTTTAGTAATGGTCCTATTTCTAATTTTAACTGTTCTTTACAACTATAAGCAAATTGAATTAGGTAAGGTTTCTAGGAACATGTATAGAGAGATACAACAATCACTAGGCCCCCACAAATTAACAAACTGAATTAGGGAAGGATATTTAATGACACTCTTAGTATTAAATTTTTGTTTGCAGAAAACAAACACACTAAAATATACTATCTACGTAGAAAATAATTAAACACGCTAAGACTTTTTGTTTTTTTTTTTATAAAACGCTAAGACTTTTTGTTTGTTTGTTATAGAACGACTAAAACTAAGCCTCGTAGGATAGTGCTAAGTCTCGCTCTCATAATTAATTCATCGATTCGAAATTATATGATAAACAGACTGGAACATGTACAGATTAATATATGGTTTATTTGTATTAGTATTATTATCATGTGATTGTTCAAATTTAAATCTTGTAAATTGCATGTGCGCATTATATGCGAAAATAAATTAGATATATATTTTGGCTAGAAAATTAGATATTACAAATGGAATCACTAAAGAATAGCTAATATATAGATGTAATCAGTTAGTGAGTTTTTTTATGGATAATACTATCACCGTATTATCATTCAATTCAAATTTGGGTTAACTCTTGTGTGAGTTGTAGAATAAAAAAAAATGTGAAATTAATTTGCAAAAAACAAAGTAATTTATTGATCAGTTCTTGAAATATTTTAGTGTAGTAAAGCTACTGGTAATGGTTTGTAGAAGCTAATGAAATAAAAGAATTTATGTAATCTTGTATCCTAAGTTTATCAATTATTAAAAGAAATCTAAGGTGTAAGAAATAAAATATTTTCTAGACTATACTTTAATTTGATAAAAAATAATAATTAGTATTACCAATTTACCGATAATAATATAAAAGTATTTATATTTCTTTGGTAAAGGGTGGCAAGGGAACATTGAGAAAGGAAGATCAGACAGCAAAACGCCGCCGTTTGTAGCGTCAAGCATGGGCCGTTAAGAACATCACAAGTTAATGCAAGTAATGGAGTTTTTTTTTTTTTGACAGCGTAAGTAATAGAGTTATATGATAATTAACGTCGATAAATAAAAAATAATGTTGTATATGTAATTTGATGCTAGAAACAAAATATTTATTTTTTATGACAATTGTGTTTGTAAATATCTTCTATATATGTGTGAAGTTAAGTTGTAACCATGCAAATTTATGAATATATATATATATCTATGATATACATGTTTAAAAAGTATATGTAAAATTGGTAGTGCATTTGTGTTTCTCACTTGGTGAAGAGTTATTATATAGGTCGGATCAATCTGCTTAAGCAACGATCGACAAGTGACTCAAGTCCAGTAGTTGTCGCCATGGTAGCAGTTCAAGACCTCAAACGTTACAAAAATATTTTCAGCGAGGAAATTCATCGAACACTTGGTGGGCATTACGGAATAGCAAAAAAAGAACTCGGATACAATTCATCGCTCTCCTGATGATAACTTTTACTAAGCTTTACATGAACCCACAATTACTTAGAAACGAAAGATGATTCGAGCGTAATTCGACCCAAATCACTAAAGGGAAGGAATCAATATAAAATTGGGTTTTGGTTCCTGGGGATATCAAATCGGAAGGTGATGAGAAGAACCGTATGAGGAAGACGAGAGAGAAAGGCTATACCTTTAGCTGCTTCTGAATCCAAACCCTTTGCTTGGCGGAGCTTCTGATTGTTAAAGGCGATTTTTTTTATTCGCCGGTCAACTCGGAAAAAAATCGGAACACCGCATAACATGTCCGAACACCCTTATTCGCCACGGACCCTTACCGAACGATTACTTCAGAGATGTAAGCTTTATCAAAAGGAAAAAGTTAAGTAATTTATTTTTTGCTATTCATCAAAAGAAAATGTATGATCAAAATTTACAATTAGGAATATTGCATGGTCTAACTTACTTGTCCTGGGGTCAATCACACAAGCAAGTAAGGTAATTATCTCAATGGTTTTTTTCACTTTGCATTTCTTTTTCTCTTTTTTTTTTTTTTTTGGTATGAATGTTAAGACATTTCATTTCTTTTTTCTCTTGCTAGTCCTTAATTTTGTTCCTTGTTACTATCCCAAAATGTAAATTAGAGAGGTTCGTAACTTCTGATCTGAATCCAAATCATCCTTCCTCATTTCATTATTCTGGTCATGTTTTTCATAATATTGAACGTGCTTTGTACATAAGACCCAGTTCTCTATTATTTTGTCAAGTGGCGCAGCGGCGGTATATTGTCGGAAACCGCTCTATCTTACGAAGCTGTCTGTGTCGTAAGCCGTTGACTAGATACATAAAGTCTTTATTTAAAGACTTAATGCAATTATGCAAGACTATATACATACACTTTTTGGTTAACGTCTTTAGCTTAACCACACAACGCAAGACTATATATATACACTTTCTTAGTCTTTCTTCCACAAACCCTAATTTCGGATCTCGATTTGCGTGTGCTATACTGCACATTCATGGCTACATCAAGACTTTATGCCTCTTGCCGCTTTCCCGTGATCACAAGACTCGGCTGCGAGAGCTATGTCGGTCTGAGAGCTAGGACGGTGACGATTAGCTATGCCCGAACCGTAGCTGCTCCTCGTAGCCATCTTGTAGCAAACGAAGATCGGAATTTGGTAGTGAATGCTGCGGCGGCAGCAGGGGAGATGCACAAGAAAAGGTACCCCGGAGAATCGAAGGGGTTTGTGGAGGAAATGCGGGTTGTGGCGATGAGAATGCACCCGAGAGCTCAGGCAAAAGAAGGAGAAAGAGAGTCCAAATCTCCCCAGGATGGTCCTATCGCGACATGGGAGTTCACAGTGGAAGGTTACTTGATGTTTCTCGTGGACAATAAGCTTGTGTTCGACACGGTTGAAAGGATTATGCACGAGTCTACTGTCCCAACTTGTGAGTTTTTTTCTCATCATTTTTCTTCTTATGAATAGAAATATTGGTAAATTTATTACAGATTCCTTGAAATGAGTTCACTCTATTAGATCTCTTTCAATTGTAATCGTCTTCAAAGCTGAAGTGATTAGAAGAATAGTTTTAAGTTTTAAGAAAGATTGATAGTATTAGAATATATGGTTAGATCGATCATACTATCTACTAAATGTTTTGTGCTTGATTTACCTGGAAAGTCCGACCAATGTTAGTGTCAGTTACTTCTTCTTGGATTATATATACACATAGCTAGTTTAGAGTCTTCAAACAATCTCTGAGGGATCACGATTATGCTAGGTTGATGTAATCCATTTCGAGGAATTCGCAGAAAATGTTTTTGTTCATCTATTATGGAATATAAAAAAGAACCTAAACCTTGAAATATGTTCTTTTTATAAGAAATGATTTTTTTAATAACAAACCCTCCAACTAAAGATGAATCGAGAAAAAACCACTCAACTATAAATTTAATGTAAAAATCCCTCAACTATAAGTCTGTTGTTGAAAAAACTCTTCCGTCTACAGTACCGTTAAAACCTTAACGTTAAATCAAAACTATGCGTTTTGGGTTATAAAAAAAGAACACGTGTTTTGTGAATTCCTAAAAATAATAATGAAAAACCTCTCAAGTTCAGATGTATCAAGAATAAACCCCTTAACTATAAATTTAATGTGAAAATCCACCCTTTATGCTTACAATAACATTAAAACATAAATGGTCAACATTAAATCAAATGTATGCATTTTATTGTAAAAGATGACATGGATAAATTTAAAACGATGTGATAATGAGATTCTTTGTCTAGAAATTTGATTGAAGAAGACATATATGTCAATTTTTTAGTACAACTTAATTTATCTAAAGTTTTGAAAAACTGAAATAATTTATCAAGTTATACTCGAAATTTGACATTTATTTTATTCTTCAATTAACTTTCAAGTCACAAAATCTCACTATCTGAAATTAGAGTTTGACAATTTTAGGGTTCATCAATTTAGAGATTTCAAAAATTTGAATATTTACTCTATTTGAACTTCAAGATTTTAAATGCCTTGCTGGTTTTAAAAGCTATCACATCATTTTAAGATTATTTGTGTCATTTTTACAATATCCAAAGCGAATGCATTTGATTTACTGTAGATAGAAGGAGGTTTGTACTTTAATTTTATAGTTGAGCGATTTATTTTCCATTCATCTACTTGAAGAGTTTTTTCATTAAAATCTTTTAAGATTTCGCAAAACACATGTTGTTTTTTAAAAACCCAAAACGCATAGCTTTGATTTAACGTTGGCCGTTAAGATTTTAACGGTACTGTAGATGGATGGTTTTTTTTCATTAACGGACTTATAATTGAGGGGTTTTTATATTAGATTTATAGTTGATGAATTTTTTCTCGATTCATCTTTATTTGAGGGTTTGTTTTGTTAAAAACCGTTATAATTATATACCAAAAACTAAAGTTTCTAATTAATTTCTTATATAATAATTTTTAGTTTTTAACTATGGTAATCTTATTGTTTGTATAGTTTTTTAACACTAATAAGCTTGTACATGATGTTACATAAATATTACATATTAGTCTATTTAGTTTTTAATTCATAGATATAACTTACGCACATTTGGTCCAAAGGAGTAGGACGGTCCAAAGACCCATGAAAATTTACGCATAAAATGATCTAAAATTTTATAATTTTTGCTATTTAAAGGCCTAAAGTTCCAGACTAGAATACAAAACCAGGTCCTTTTTCTTGTGTAACCTTGTTAAAAACCTCTGGTTTATTTGTGTAGATGCCGGGTTCAAAAATACGGGATTGGAAAGATCAAAGAATTTGTGTAGGGATCTGGATTGGTTCAGGGAACAAGGTTACGAGATTCCGGAGTCAATGGCTCCTAGTAAAACATATTCTCAGTATTTAAAGGATATAGCAGAGAATGATCCTCCAGCATTCATCTGTCACTTCTACAACATCTACTTTGCACATAGCGCCGGTGGTCGAAAGATTGGGACAAAAGTAAGAAAAAAACATAACTTTATTTGTTATAAACTCACTTGAAACTTTTTTGTAAAGGTTTACAAGTTTTTCAGGTATCTGAGAGGATACTTAACCATAAAGAACTCGAGTTCTACAAATGGGAGGGCCAACTTTCCCAATTGTTGCAGAACGTGAGTGAAGAATTGAACAGAGTTGCTGAGGTATAGAACATAACATTCATGTGAAGAAAGAAAAATAAAGTTTGGTGCATTCTAATTCTAAACCATATTTTTAAGTTGAATGGTGCAGTTGTGGACTAGAGAAGAGAAGAATCATTGCTTGGAAGAGACAGAGAAAGCGTTCAAATATTACGGGGAGCTTTTTCGATTCTTGGTGTCCTGATTGGTGATTAGCTTTCAATGGCAACACAAGTGGCGGGAAGGCTATCAAGAGTATGAAAACAAAATCTCAAATAATTGGACTAAGTCTCCAAGCACACTTATTTTCTTTGTGGCATAATAATATGAAGTCTATGTGGTTACCGAAATGTAGTTGCCTCGCTTCATTAGTTGTTTAGTTGTTTCTTTTCCACTTCCATGTTTGTTGGAACTACGCTTCCATATGCCGGCTTTTGGTAATTTTTTTTTTCATCTACCACTATTTCGAAGCTTTGTTTTCGTTTCGTGTTATGTTGGTCCAAGCATTGATCACTGCATTAGGAGTACATAAAAGAAATTTCCTTTATGTTTAATAAAATTAATCGCAATAACAGTTAATCTTAAAACTTTGATATCCTCCTCAAAAAGTTTGATCAAATTTTCGTTCCTTACTTTTTGAGGAGGATATCAAAGTTTTACCGGCTCAAAGGCTCTTTTTCAATAGAGTTGCTGTGTTATTTATTTATTTTGACTAATTTGTTGCGAAATCGGATATTTTCACCGGATTTGCATTTTAGCGCTAAATTACGTCAAAGAAAAAATCATATTTGTGCGCACAAATTGCAGAATTTTTGTAGCACCAAAATATTGTTTCGTTTCTTTTTTTGCCAAAACCGCTTAGTCAAGTTTTCTCGCCAAAGTTGCATAACATCATTTAGGCACTAAAACCGCAAATCATATTTTCCCGTCAAATTTGTGAAATCAGTGATTGAGTATGCACTGTTGATTCTATTTTGATCAATGCTTTGTCACCAAGTGAATACAATGAAACCATCTTTCTACGCAGACACACAAAATCAAGAACCTAAAGATTAAAAGTGAGTTGAGTGAATTAAGGAGCAAAAACTCACAAGACAGGCGCTGTTGGCTGGTGGAGGAAGAGACAGAGAGAAAGTGGAAGGAGAATCAGAGATCTTGTTGGTCGGAGAAGGAAGAGTGGAGCGTTTATTGAAAGTGTTGTTAAAAGTGACTCTAATCAGATGCATAGCTGTAAAAGGGCCAGCCCTCGGAAGGGTACGGTTTCCTATTGGGCTTACAAAAGGAAACCCCTTTTGTAGGCGGTTTAGGAAATCGGGTTTTGGGGCTTATAAATACAAGTTCTTAGGGTTGTAAATAATTTATCACACGAGTTAATAAAAAATCCTAGAAGGGTATTTGCCTCAAATCGTTTCATTTCTTTACTTTTTCGTTCTTGTTTCACAACAACTGGTATCAGAGCTTGGGTTTCAATGACTAGAGGTTCCTTTAAGTTCGAGATTCCGCGATTCGATGGGAAGGAAAATTTCGATTTTTGGCAAGGATGAGTGAAGGATCTTCTAACACAGCAGAAGATCAGGAAAGCGTTAACGAATGAAAAACCAGTAGTCGAGGATGAGAATTGGGAGGAGATGCAGGCACAGGCTGCTTCGACAATTCGTCTTGTGTCTTTCAGACGAGGTGATGCTTCAGGTGGAGGATCTCACAACTTGTAGGGAGATCTGGGAGAAACTGGAGAATCTGTACATGTCGAAGTCGCTGTCCAGCAAGTTGTATCTCAAGCAGCGTTTGTACGGGCTGAAGATGTCACAAGGATTAGATCTGATGCAGCATGTACACGCCTTCTATCAGATCGTCGGGAATCTGGTTCGTGTGGGGGTAAAAGTTGAGGACGAAGATAAAGCCATGATCCTGTTGTGTTCGTTGCCTCCTTCGTATGAGACTCTGCTAACAGCACTCACGTGCAACAAGGAGACAATATCTTTGAAGACGGTTGCTGTTTCACTTCAATCTCATTATGAGCGAAGACAGAAATCAAGAGCAGAAGGTTCTCATGGTGATGGATTGTTTGCGAACAATTAGGAGAGAGGAAGGCAGACGAACAAACAGGATGGGACGAGCAGTGGCAGGTCAAAGTCAAGGAACAGAAAGAAGGTCATCTGCTACAGTTGTGGTGGCACAAGTCATTACAAGCGGGATTGTCCAAATAAGGGAAAGAACAAAGGAAAGTCTGCGAATGTAGCGCAACAGGGGGTTGATTCAGGGGATAACGATTTTCTTGCTGTTATGTCAGGTCATCATGTGGATTCTTGGGTGATGGATACAGGTGCGTCGTTCCATATGACCTCTAACCAGGAGTGGTTCGAAACGTACAAGGCAGGGAATATGGGATCGATTCAGTTGGCGGATGACAGGGTCTGTGGCATCATTGGTAGTGGATCTATCAAGTTCAGGATGCATGATGGAGTCATCAGGACGCTTACTGATGTGAGACACGTTCCCTCTGTCAAGAAAAATCTGATATCATTGGGTACTCTTCACAGAAACAGATTCAGATTTTATGCAGTTGAAGGAGAAGACGTTGTGAAGGTGTGCAAGGGATCGATGATAATGATGAAGGGAACGATGACAGGAGGAAACACCTATCGGTTGGTAGGAAGTGTGGTTGTAGGTGGAGCTGCAGCCGCAGTATCTGAATTAGACAGCACGACTCTATGGCACATGTGCATGGAACACATATGTGTGCATGGGCTGAATGAGCTCCACAAGAGAGGTCTGCTGGGAGGTATGAAGAATTGCAAGATGGATTTTTGCAAGTTCTGCGTGATGGGAAAGCAGTCCAAAGTGTCTTTCAAGACAGGTCTACACACGACAAAGGGTCTTCTAGACTATGTCCATTCTAATGTGTGGGGTCCAACTCGAGAGCAGTCATTGGGAGGATCTAGATACTTCGTTATCTTCATTGATGAATTTTCAAAGAAGGTCTGGGTATACTTCATCAGGCAGAAGTCTGAGGTATTTGAAAACTTCAAGACTTGGAAGGCTGAAGTTGAGAACCAGACGGAGAGGAAGGTAAAGTATATAAGATCAGATAATGGCACAGAGTATACTGATGGGAAGTTTGTCAAGTTTTGTGAGGAGCATGGTATTCAAAGGCACTATACAGTGAGGAAAACGCCACAGAAAAACGGGGTCAGCGAGAAGATGAACCAAACTATCGCTGAGAAGGCTAGGTGTTTGAGATTGAATGCAGGGCTTCCAAAGCAGTTTTGGGCAGAGGCAGTAAACATGGCGGTTTATCTCATCAATAGATCGCCAAGGAGCTCTCTTGAAGGGAAGGTTGCTGAAGAGGTTTGGACTGGGGTAGATATTGATCTATCAAACTTGAGGATTTTTGGATGTCCAGCCTACATGCTTATACCAAGTGATGAAAGGTCTAAGCTGGATTCGAAATCCAAGAAGAACATCTTTCTAGACTTTGAGAAAGGTGTAAAGGGCTTCAAGTTATGGGATCCTGAGTCTAAGAAGAGAATTTTCAGCAGAGATGTGGTGTTTGATGAGCAGTACATGGTGGAACAGGCGAGGTCAGAACCAGTGCCTGTTACGTTTGAGACTGAAAACGAATTTAAGAAGACTCAGGAGGCGCCTAGTAAGGCTAGGCTAGCAGCAGAAAATCCTGAGAAGTCTCCTGAAGAAGAGCAGAAAGTTCAGCAGGAGGATGAGCATGAAGAAGAGCAGGAAGAAGCAGAGGAGAGTAGTGATACAGGCAGACCAAAGAGGGTCATCAAAGCGCGGAAAAGATATGGTTTTGAAGACATGGTCAGTTTTGCTATTTCTATTGAGTCAGATGTTCCATTGACTTATAAAGAGGCTATTGCTAGTCTGGATAAGGAGGAATGAACATGGGCTGTGATGGAAGAAAATGAGAGTCTAAGCAAGAACCGTACTTGGGATCTTGTCCCTTTACCAAAGGGAAAGAAGGCGATTGGATGCAAGTGGGTTTTCACCAGGAAACCAGGGATGTCTGAAAAAGAGTTTTTGAAGTTCAAGGCAAGATTGGTTGCAAACGGGTACTCACAGAGGAAGGGAGTAGATTATGACGAGATATTCTCTCCTGTGGTAAGGCACACTTCAATACGAATTGTGCTTTGTTTGGTAGCTAGCTGGGATTTTCATCTTGAACAGATGGATGTGAAGACAACTTTCCTTCATGGAGATTTGGAGGAAGAGATATACATGGAGCAGCCAGAAGGGCTTGTGAAACCAGGTGAGGAGAAGCTTGTATGCAGATTGAAAAAGTCTCTGTATGGGTTGAAGCAGGCTCCAAGACAATGGTACAAGCGGTTTGACTCCTACATGGTAAAGATTGGCTATCAAAGATGTGAGTATGACTGTTGTGTCTATGTGAAGTGTCATGATGGTCATCCTCCTATACTCTTATTGCTTTATGTTGATGATATGCTCATTGCTAGGAGCAATATGGGTGATATTGCAGAATTGAAGAGGTTACTGGTTAGAGAGTTTGAGATGAAGGATCTAGGCGCTGCCAAGAAGATCCTTGGGATGGAAATTCGTAGAGAGAGGAGCTCTAGGAGATTATGGCTGTCTCAGAAGGGCTACATACAGAAGGATCTAGAAAGGTTTGACATGGCAAGTGCTAAACCAATTTCTACACCTTTGACGAATCATTTCAGTCTTTCAGCTTCTCAGTCTCCTAAGTCTGAAGAAGAAATCAGAGGTATGGAACAAGTTCCTTATGCTAGTGTTGTTGGTTGTCTTATGTATGCCATGGTTTGTACAAGACCAGATTTGGCTCAAGTTGTTAGTCAAGTCAGCAAGTACATGTCTAAACCTGGGAGAGAACATTGGGAAGCTGTGAAATGGATTATTAGGTATTTGAAAGGTACAACTGATCATGGGATTATGTTTGGAGGCCAAGAGAGTATTTCAGTTTTAGGGTATGTTGATTCAGATTATGCAGAAGATTTGGATAACAGGAGGTCCACTACATGCTTTGTGTTTACACTAGCTGGAGGACCTATATGTTGGAGATATGTGCTACAATCTGTTGTTGCATTATCCACCACATAGACTGAATACATTGCGATGGGAGAGGCAGCAAAGGAGGCGATTTGGGTTCAAGGACTTGTGACAGAGTTGGGTATTGAGCAAGGTGGAGTTCAGCTACACTGTGATAGTCAGAGTGCAATATTTATGGCAAAAAATCAAGTGTATCATTCAAGGACAAAACACATTCATGTGAGATTTCACAAGATTAGGGAGTTGGTTGCTTCTGGTGAGATCATTCTGGAGAAAGTGCATACGTCAGAGAATGCTGCTGATATGTTAACCAAGCCAGTTACTGTGGAGAAGTTCAAGCATTGCTTGGAGCTGCTTCATGTCTTCCAGTGCTAAAGGAAGAAAAGGTTTCCCCCAAGATTTTGAAGGAGCTGAAGTCAGGAGTGATTATTCGTCAAGATGGAGTTTGTTGTTCAAAGTGACTCTAATCAGATGTACAGCTGTAAAAGAGCCAGCCCTCGGAAGGGCACATAGCAATGGGCCAGCCCTAATGACCAACCAGCCCTCGGAAGGGTACGGTTTCTTATTGGGCTTAGAAAAGGAAACCCCTTTTGTAGGCGGTTTAGGAAATCGGGTTTTGGGGATTATAATTACAAGTTCTTAGGGTTATAAATAATTTATCACACGAGTTAATAAGAAACCCTAGAAGGGTATTTGCCTCAAATCGTTTCGTTTCTTTGTTTTTTCATTCTTGTTTCACAACAGAGAGACATGGATTTGCCATCAAATGACTAAGACAACCCTCATCTTCCAGTATCATTCATATGAACCCTTGGGAACAATGGAGGAACTGTTACCTCATCTTCCATTTCTCCCTTCTTTTTTTTTTCTTATTGTCCTCCCTACGCTCATGAAAAACCTATTATTTTATTACCCTACATATAACCTCAAGAAAGGAAAATTTTGAAATTCTTGTAGACTTAGATGTTACCTTCCTAAATCACGTGCCAAAATCGAAATATCAAGATCAAACAACACTTAAGATTAATCTAAAAAAAAAAAACTATATTTTTGTTTCTTTTCTATATATATGGGGAGCTAAATCTACCTGAAAGAAACAAATTTTTATGAAAGAAGAAGATCAAGAAAAAGAAGAAAAAAAGCAGAAGCAAAAGAAGATATTTTGTTTGTTTCGTCCCATAATGGACTCCTTAAGAAGAGACCAAAAAAACACTGAAGGTTGGGTGTGTGTGTTACTTGTGTTAGATCAGTTTCGTAGAGGGTACATTATGATTTAAGAGGCTTTAAACCCTAGAAAAATACATGCAAGTGCATATGCAATCCCAACAGTATTTAGAGGTCAAATCCACTATAAATGAATTACGCTACGAACTTATTAGAGTTGAACTTAGCTAAGACAAATATATTAGGCAATGTAAACTACCAAAAACGAGTAAATAACTAGATTAATTCAATGGCAAAATCGTTAGGCAATAAATAACTCGCAAAGTCTCATGAAAAGCAAGATAGATAATCGATTTAAGGAAATTAATAAAAACCACTCTAGAACACAATTTAGAGATGTACAATCTGTTCACTTTTGTTGCTCAGACCACATTGCTATAACAACTAATATACTAAACTTTTGTTTGTTATTAGCAAAATACAAGCATGTATATATCCGTTCGGGATGATTGTTTAAAATACTTCATAACTCAACTTTCGCAGGTTATAATACATTGCTCACCAAATATTAGATCATGTAATTAATATAACAAGCTTTGGGAGAATATGTTAACCTATAACGAGATGCTAAATGACCAACCAAGCAAACAAAAATACGAACTAATAAAAGTTAAGAACCATAAGATAAAAGGCCGGAACATTTGACTGGTAGAAAATTCCTTGGGCGTATGTCAGATGAGAATACATAGGCCCATGGTTCATTGGTTTGGATAGGATTAACCTTTCTACCAGCGCAAGTTGGCTTGAGATGAGGGAAAGAAAATTCTGATTGAGAGTATCGGTCGGGGGTCGGGGTGTACTCTGGCTGATGGAAATTTGATCGGTGAAACATGGAAGAAAACCTAGAGGCATGGGACTAAAGCACCGGCGAAGAGCATCAAGCCACGTTGCCGACTACTGGATGGGTTGAAAAACCAAAGAGGGGATCCATCGGTCACGTTTCCCAACCGATGGAATGAGCTCAGGTGAGCCGCACAAGACGTGGACATCGGTCTACTATATACATCGGACGAGACTTAGGGCATTGTTGATTGTTAAGCCGACATCGGTCCATGACATCTGTCTGCAACTTGGTGTCATCTACTGTTGGAGTGTGGCATTTGTCTACGAGTGTTTATCCTTTGGCATCAAATTCTTGTATGTCTCTTGTTGGCCTGTAAGGAATTGCTGCGTCATAGTTTCGTGTTTACTCTCATGAGGTCCGTAAACTAGATTCTTAGTAGCTAGAACAAGATCCTAAATGTAGGTGGGTGGAAATCTTTCCAGAAAATTTCTTCGGACTCTGTGTTCTAAGGGAGGGAAACGAGGTCTTTTGAAAAAGTTGTTTAGGAATGCATATTAGCATTCTTCCCATGTATTGGTCGAATATGGAGGAAGACACTTCAACCACAAATAGTATTATTAAGAGAGAGTGGGAAGAGATTTCGCCTCAAATAGTCTTTAGGGACGCCATTAGAGCTAGTCATCACGCAAACATCTTTAAAGAAATCGATATAGTCCATTGAATCTTCTATACGCAAATGATGGAACAGATTCTGCTTTACTAAGAAAATGATTAGGGATTGATTTTGTAATGTTGTTTTCATGATCAACAAGCTTGTTTTGGTAAGAGTCGAAATCTTGCTCCCGAGTCTTGAGCTAGGACATAATGCTCCCCAAACGTTTTGACATCTCTTGGAGGAGTAACATCAGAGAAATCGTAAATGTTCATTAAAATTGGCAAGTGAATTTTTAAAGGCTTATCCGCCAATAGTTGGTAAAGATTTGCTGGTTGTAGTTCAATCTTTCTTTGACAAGGCGTTTTTGCCCAAGGGAATTAACACAACTATACTAGCACTTATCCCAAAGACAACAACGGCAACATAGATGAAGGATTACCGCCCAATCTCATGTTGCAATGTCATGTATAAGGTGATCTCGAAGATCCTGGCAATTCGACTTAAAAGAATGCTCCCAAAGTTCATTGCACCAAACCAATCTGCTTTTGTGAAGGATCGATTATTGATGGAGAATGTGATCCTCGCTTCAGAGCTGGTGAAGAACTACCATAAAGGAAATGTCTCATCTAGGTGTGCGGTGAAGATAGACATTTCCAAGGCTTTCGACTCTGTCTGGTGGTCTTTTCTACTCAATACTTTGACTGCTTTGAACTTCCCTGAGCGGTTTATACATTGGATCAAAATGTACATCACAACGGCAACGTTCTCAGTCTAGGTGAATGGAGAGCTTGCAGGTTTCTTTAGAAGCAAGAGAGGCTTACGACAAGGTTGCTTGTTATCCCCATACTTGTTTGTGATTAGCATGCACGTCTTATCCAAAATGATAGACAAGGCAGCTGATGATAGAAGGATTGGTTATCCCCATACTTGTTTGTTATCCCCTACGACAAGGTTGCTCGTTATCCCCATACTTGTTTGTGATTAGAATGCACGTCTTATCCAAAATGATAGACAAGGCAGCTAATGATAGAAGGATTGGTTACCATCCATATTGCCAAAATCTGAAGCTTACTCACTTGTGCTTTGCGGATGACCTACTGGTTTTTGCGGATGGGAAAAGAGATCTATTGAAGGAATCCACGAGGTTTTCAAGGATTTTGCAGAGATCTCAAGTTTGAACATCAGTCTTGAGAAATCCACTATATTTGTTTTGCGGGAGTTTCTGTTGAGAGTAGAGATGAGATTCTCGATCAGTTCCCTTTGGTCTCAGGGGATCTTCTGGTGAAATATCTGGGTATTCCCCTGTTGTTAAAGACGATGACATGTCAGGACTATACTCCCTTGATCGAAAAAGTAAGGAGCCGTATAAGCACTTGGATAGCGAGATACCACTCATTTGCAAGTCGACTTCAATTAATAGCTTCGGTAATTCAAAGTCTCACAAACTTCTAGATTTATGCATTTAGACTCCTCAAAACTTGCATCAAGGGCATAGATAAAATCTGTTCTCCTTTTCTTTGGTCCGGTTCTGATTTAAAGACAAAGAAAGCGAAAGTTGCTTGGAAAGATAATGTCTAAAGAAGAGGGATGTTTAGGTCTACGATCACTAAACGAAGCGAATAAAGTAATTTGTTTGAAGTTAAAATGGCGAATTTTGTCTTCACACTCTTCGCTCTGGGTCAACTGGATCAAGCTTTATCTCATTCGTGGGGGATCCTTCTGGTCAGTAAAAGAAACATCATCACTCAGCTCATGGATGTGGAAATATTACTAAAATACAAAGATATTTTGAGCTCTTTCGGTAAGGTGGAGATTCACAATTGCTCTCTACTTCTTTCTGGTACAATGAGTGGAGTCCATTAGGCAGACTTCACTGCTCGACAGGCTTGCGAAGTTGTGTGGATATGAGAATACCAATTCATACGAAGGTAGCAACAGTTTTTTCTTCCCATCGCAGAAGACGCCATAGAGTCAATATTTTGAATGAGATTGAGGCTGTTCTCGATGCTCAACGAGATAAATGGACCACTCATAGTGAAGATGTGGTAGTCTGGAAAGTAGAGATGGCAAATTCAAAGCCAAATTCAACTATTAGAGTGCACAACCGACAAAGGAGTGGTACAAGGGAGTGTGGTTCACTCACGCAACACCTAAGTATTCTTTCCTGACTTGGCTCGCAACTCTCAATCGTCTATCAACGAGAGACAAAATGTTTCGATGGAACGCTGGTGAAAATGTTCTATGTGTCTTTTGTCATTAACCAATCAGAACTCGAAACCATTTGTTTTTTTTCATTGTAGATGGTCCACAGAAGTCTGGAATGCGCTCACCTGCAAGATGCTTAGCTTGAGATACACAACACAATGGGAGAGCATTCTCAAGTGTTGGTTGATGAATCACAAGCTAAGATCCCTTTAATTTATTTCTACTTTGGTATGTGTTCGAGGCCATAATTCACTCAATTTAGAGAGAGAGGAACGGTAGGAAGCATGGGAAACCTTCTACTCTTTCAAAACAAACGGCGCAACAAATCGACAAACAAGTACACAACCGGATAACCACAATATGGAGGTTAGGAGACACTCGATATGAGGAAGGTTGTTCTCGTATCATTGATGTTATTGGCTTAGATAAATTGCTAAACTTTTTTAAAATTTAAGAATTATTGTCACAGTCATTGTAAAAATGTTTTTTTTTTTTGTTGAATAAATTTTACATTCATTCATTCAAAAAAAAAAAAAACTTTAAATTGGCATGCCTAGAAAGTCTGGTGTATGATCTTCCATTGAGTTGTTCATGAAACACACGAAAACAATGGACAAATTGAAACCTAAAAACTAGTTAAAAGAAAAATCTTAAACTAAATTCTAATATGAAATTCGTAGGCAACAAATTGGTCCCAAAAATGACGCCAAAAACTCAATGTCAGAGGTCTAAACCCTAGAAAATAGCTACAAGTGCACATGCAATATATCATAGTAATACTTAGAGTGTCAAATTTACTAAACACTGAATGAGTTATGTTACGAATTTATTAGAAAAATATACATTAATGGTTTTGTTTAGATTGATCGAATTAACTTAAACCGAGTAAATAACTAGAGTATACATTAAAGCGTTCAATTTTGTTGTCAATCGATCGCACAAACCGATCTAAGTTCTTCTTCCTACGCCCGTGAACGGTTTAACCAATTCGGTAAGCATCTGCTCACAAGCTTATTGCAGAAGTATATGAAATTATTGTTTATGTCGTACATTTCTTTTGCAGTTTTCCTTCCTCGGGGCCCGAAATCTTCGTTGTTTAGTACCCTACTCTTCATTGGGTAACAATTTTACTTCTCATAATTTGTTTTCTTTCTTGGGTGTATTCCACGCTATCAAATATGAAATTATGAGTCATTGATTTCAAAGAGAATTGGATTTATGTTGTTAAATTTTATAGATGATTTGAAGTTTCTAAATTTACTCAAGATCATTGCTGGAATGCCATGAATCATTAACAACATCTTTGTTTTAAGCAGGTTCGTGCCCTATATCGAAAGTGATGGTCGTCTGTTTTTCTTTG
The DNA here is from genome assembly GCA_020283515.1 of Alliaria petiolata. Classification (NCBI taxonomy): domain Eukaryota; kingdom Viridiplantae; phylum Streptophyta; class Magnoliopsida; order Brassicales; family Brassicaceae; genus Alliaria; species Alliaria petiolata. The sequence goes on from JAHZTW010000001.1 coordinate 414,678,852, forward strand.
GTATAGTCATAACGAATTTACTCTGGTAAGATTTCTGTTTCGATATTTTATTTTGTAAAGTAGATATGATATTCATGGTGGATTTGTTTTGGTGTTTGTTTTTGATAGTGCTTTACCATATATATTGAAGAATAAGAGAATCCCTACCATTTCTGTTTCAGAGGATCAAGAACATTATAGAAATCTTGAGAAAGCAAATTTTTTATTGGATTTTGCATTGCGGGTAAGTGGCTGTGAAGGAACCTCAGATCATTAATTGGTTTACGATTTTATAATTTGTATCCTGATCAATGTGTTATTGTCTTCCCTTCAGATGATGTTATTTTCCCACCTGAATTAGCCAAACAGGTAAACACATTGATCCCAATAATGCTCTTTAGCTTTTGCAAGGAAAGACAATGGTTGATTTTTTATGTGTACACACGAAATTTTCATATTTCAGACGTTTACCACTGAGATAAAGTCCTTGAAAGAGATAGAAGAAAAAAAATGTGTAAAAAATTCTTTGATTTTGATAGAACTTATAGTTATGATTGATTTGTAATGTTTTCTCATGTTTCAGCTGTCTTAAGGCTCAAATGGATAAGTGTAAAGAAATTGAAAAGAAGTTGGACGTTCTACTGCAAATAAAAACTAATGCATCTAAGTTTGTTTGATTTTTGAAAAGACACAAATGGCTGAGTTAGAAAAAATTAGAGAGACATGCATCAAAAAGTCAAACCTTCATTTAATAAAAGAAGGTCAGCCTCTATCTCCACTCTCCCTTTGCCGGTGTAATGCAGCTGTTTTCTGCTATGACTTTAAAATTTTCCATTAATCGGGATCTTTTTTTTTTTTTAACGAAAAGTACTATCTTTATAAAAAGAGGATTTCTACGGATATAAAGGCCACCATTCAGCAAAGAAGTTAAGCTTCTAACCTAACAATCCTTATAGTAATATCATTTATTAAATTGCAGGCCGTTGAAGCAAGGTTGCATCAACTACCATCAGCAAAAACGTCTCTGCCTTGTTATATATAAGTCAAGTCTTCGATGATTGTTGCGTACAAGATGGCCTGCACCACTAAAACTGATGATTTCCGTAGATGGATCTAATGGTTACGCCCTAAAGCTTGGATACATATCATATGACCAGCTTCTTTGTGAAAGGTAAATAAGCTTACACCTATGATCATTGCCATATTAAAAATTAATACATTTTGACACATTTTTCTAAACTGTTTTTACAAAGAGATTTCAGAAACACCAAAAAAACTGTTCCCTTTAAAGTTACCGTCGAAGGCACAAACGTCAAGTAATTGTAATATGGATGGTTCTTGGAAAGTTCATGCAGGACGAAGCGCTAGGTTGGATTCTCAGGGATTGGATGAGAGAAGTGAAGTGGGTTGGAGGTACAGCCATTCTGAGATTGAGTACTGACTTGTGAACTGAAGTATATGCATTGAGATGGAGTTTTATTTGTGTAAGGAACATTTGCTATACGAATATCGAGGTTGAATCTCTCTCGAAGGAGCTGATAGATATCCTATCTAACTCTGTAGTATAGTCTGCACTCCAACCTCCTTTGCTTGACGGAAAGAACCTAGCTTTCAACTTTGAAGATTTTAAACTTGGGTTCCCAAAAGAAGAAAATGATGTGGTGGATTCTGTCGTCAAGAAAGCTTTCTATTTTCTAAATCACGATCGTGTTTTGTACTTTTTGTGTCAGGGCTTTAATATGTTGTTGCAGTTGACCAATCAGAGGATTTAGTTTAATTAAAGTGGGTGTTGACAAAAAAAAAATCTTCAAACTACTAAAAAAGCAAAAAATTATTTTTTTTATAAAAGTTAATAATTGTCCAAGTCATTTGTAAACAAGGTAATCAAACAACACATGTATACATAGATTTGTTAACTTTTTAGTGAAGCTATTTCTTTCATGGAAGCTCATATTACTGGCTTAATATAGTTCTTAGGTATCTATTTTGATGGTAAATTTTTAAAAATTATTATAGCTGAACATTAGTTTACAATTGCAATCATTTATAAGGTCTACTTACAAAATAACACAAATTAATAACCTACATAGTGGCCAAAAGACAGGAACTATTGAAAAAAAAACATTAGGAAAATTAGAAAGGTTTAAACCACAAAATTAATATGCAACGTTCTTAATTACTCCACTTTCAATCTTTGCCTTTAAGATTATATTGGTTTTAGTGGTAACACAATCAAGTCCCACTTAAAAAAGATCCCTAATGTCTACAATTGCTACACTCTCAAGTGTTTACAATTGAAACATTATGTTTTTATCACAATGTTGTGAAGAAGCTGATTGTGTTAATTTCTCTTAAACGGTTCAAGTAAGACTTCATATTTTAAAAAAATATATATAAAAAACTTTTTTTTTTTTTTAAACTTTTACGTTCATTGTTTTTATCTCTCTTTTTGTGTACTTATGTAATCAAAATTAAGTAATTGTGGGTAAAATCTAATGTCTTTAATAATTGGCGTAGTTGAAGTTTTAAAATATAATTTTTTTTTTATTATAAAAGTTTGATGCTAATGGCGAATAAAAGCTAATAGATAGATTTGGCAACTTGCAGGTGTCCTAATTTCAATATCTTAAGACTATTTGTAGGAAAAGAAAGCAAACGTAAACTCAAAGAGATATCAATTTCGTGTTTGCATAACTAGAGGGAACATACAGCGAATCAAGAGCTGCCGGCTTGAATGATCAGATTGCTTAGGAAGTATGGAAGATTTTTAGTTCCTAAACAATTTATCCACACATCAAATAATGACGAACTTGCAAAGATTAAAGATGTTAAAGAGACCACACAAAAAAAGGTTGTGAAACATTATTATAAGAACGACCATATTAACACAAATATAGAACCAAAAAACAATTTTATGGTACACATAGTAAAACATCATACAAAAACGAGAAAAATACATTAACCAAGTTTGAAATTAAAAATAATTCTAATATAACCCCTACAAAAACAATACTGCTTAACAAAAGAACATCATTAACACACGACAATATAACAAAACAATATTAAATAAATTAGTAGGAACCACTATTTACGACAACACACGTCTGATAAGACAATATAATACATTACCAAAAATATAAAAAATATTTTAACCAATTAATAGTAATTTTAAAAAACACACGACCCTCGCATAACAATAACGATATGACAACCGCGACTGTGATAAACGGTAGGAATAAAGTAGTGACGACCCACAATCCAAGAACTTTTATACATATATCACCATCGTTGGGTACGGCAACATTTGGTTGCCCACCAAATTTCTTCGTGTCACTTGACATACCACATGTATATTAATAAGACAAAGACTAAAACACTACTCCTACTTTAAAATAGATGTAATTAACACTAAACTGAGATTAGTAGTTAGATAGTACAATACAATTATATAGAAAATTATATTACCAATAGAAATTATCAAAATTGTAAGAAAAGAAAAAAAATTCTAAAGACACCAAAATAAATAGATAACAAGTTCTCACCTTATATGAACTCAAGCTAAAACTTAACATAAACGCAGCATAATATGTTTAAGCTATGACAATCATTAATAAAGTCCTATATTTAACTACCACTAACCCATATTTCAAATTGGATGATTACACGTAAAAAATAAAATAATACAAATATTTATTTTGTTCATAGATAATAATGAATATAAACCGCGCGTAGCACGAATCAACCCCTAGTAAGAATTGAAAAAAACTAAATATTTAGAAACATGTGACAAAATTTAATTAAAAATCAAATAATATCAGATAAAATAAGAAAATCAAAATAAATAAATAAATATTAATTTGTCAGGCTTCTCTATTGGTGGTTGATTTCGTATTGACATTCTCAAGCTTATTTTATTTATTTTCATTCATGGGTGCATATATTTTGTTAAATAAATAATTGTTATTGTGTATTTCTTTATCGGTTGATGATTTCGTATATACGTTCTGAATTTTATTTCATTTATTTTTACGGGTGATTTGATTTTAATTTACCTTTTTTGTTTTTAATTATTTTTTACGAATTATAAGATATTAAATCATAAACTTTGCGTATACTAGTATATACATGGGCTTAATGTGGTACAAATCGTTTTAAACTATAAGATTTTTTTTTTTTAATATTTGTGGTAGCTGACCTTTGCGGGAAGAATATTTTATTATTATATACAAATGTATCGCTATTAAAATAATAATATTATAAAATGATACTAATATAAATATCGATCAATTACAATTTACGCTAGACATTTCTTAAGTCTTATACTAGATACTTTACAAACAAGGGACAATTGATTAGTTGTGAATATAATTATATTTAGAAAATATAATAAATAGATTTGTGTGTTTTTTCCTACAAATTACATTATAAAAATATCTCGATTTTGCTAATTTTACATCCAAGCACTTACAACCCAACTCTCTAACAAATCTCAGTCATAATAGAAGGTGATAATCGTTGTAGCTTGTAACTTATTATTTTTATTTTTATTTTTTTGTGCATTGTGCAACAAATCATTTATATTAATATAGCTTGGGATTATAACAGAAGGCAATAATTTTTTTGCCAATAAGTTGGTTTAATTTCTCGAATGCTATCTCTTAAATACATAACTGGAAGGAAAAACATGATAACACAAATATAGAAGATTGATCGAATTGAAGTCGTTCTTTTGAGTTCCGAAGATAAAACTAGTTCTTTTGTCGTTAAAAGCGAATGAACAAATCTTTGAGCTCGTGGTGTCATCAATGCTGAAGTTTTATAAACACATTCCATAAAAGAGGAAATTGGTGATATTCATCTCTTGCGTAGCGGAAGAGGCTGATGAAATTGATCTCTGCAAAGAGGAGGAAGTTGGTGGAAGTGGTCTCTCCTTCAAAAATTAATTAGTTGATTGTATTTAATATGTTTCGTTCTTTACAAGAAATCAAACTTCTTGTTACAATTGACCAACATGTATTAATTTGAACTTTAGGGCACTTAGATTGTGTAAAATATTATACAAAATATCTCATATACTTTTAGAATCAACTAGGTGAGTGCCCGCGCAAATGCGCGGGCTACTGGTTTTGCATTATATAAGTTAAAGATTCTATGATAATGTTGATCTCAAAAATCTATTTTAAATTTCGTAATTCAGTTTGTAAATATTTTTGTTTTATTAAAAATTTACGAACATCGAAAAAAATATGTAAAGGTTATTATAAATCTGAAAATGTGCGGGCTACTTGTTCTACATGATATAAGTTACATATTCTATCATAATGTTGATTTCAATATTTATTTTAAATTTTGTGATTCAATCAGTAATAAACAATCTGTAAATATTTTTGTTTTATTAAAAGTTCAAGAACATAGAAAAAAAGTAAAGGTTATTATAATTCTACAAATGCGTGGGCTATTTGTTTTCCATGATATAAGTTACAGATTCTGTCATAATGTTGATCGTAAAATTTATTTTAAATTTCGTGATTCAATCTGTAATAAACAATATCTAACTATTTTTTGTTTTATTAAAAATTCAAGAACATAGAAAAATATAAATAAAGGTTGTTATAAATCTGCAAATGCGCGAGCTACTTGTTTTCCATGATATAAGTTGCAGATCTGTCATAATGTTGATCTCAAAATCTATTTTAAATTTTATGATTCAATCTGTAATAAACAATCCGTAACTATTTTTGTTTTATTAAAAATTTAAGAGCATAGAAAAAATAAGTAAAGGTTATTATAAATCTACAAATGCGCGAGCTACTCGTTTTCCATGATATAAGTTACAGATTCTGTCATAATGTTGATCTTAAAATCTATTTTAAATTTATGATTCAATCTGTATTAAACAATCTGTAACTAATCTCCAAAAATAAGTAACTATTTTTCTTCATATAAGTCACAAATTCTTTCATAATGATGTTAACAAAACTCAAATCTAAATTTTGTGATTCAATCTATACGAAACAACCTCTAAATATTTTTGTTTTATTAATAATTCAAGACATGAGTGATTATAAATGTTATTATAAAGGTTACATGTATATCTTACAATTTTTCTACTAAGTAATCAAAGAGTATAAATGAAACCATTAATAAATTTGTAAGAAGTTTAAATAAAACCCAAGATTACAATCAAAATATCTTCATATTAAAAATGTAAACATATATCATCTATCATAAGTTATTTTTTTTTATCAACCATTCCAAACACGTCAACATGGGCTATCCTACATATTTTTTTTCATATTCGTTACAAATTCTTTCATAATGGTGTTAATGAAATCCATTCGAAATTTTGTGTTTCAATCGTCACAAACTAATCTCCAAATTCGTGTTCATAGTACTAAAAATTCAAACATGAGGTCTCTTGATGCCTTATCCATCTTTTTATTTTTCATCCGGGTTTTTTTAATTTATTTTCGTCGCCTTTTCTCGTATATTTTGAATTATTTTTCTTTCTTCTTCTTCTTCTTTCTACTAAATAATGAGATTTTTGAACTGTATATAACGCAATAAAACACTTGCAAAATCACTGCACCAAAATATAAAGTAATCATTCTAATATAATAAGTAAACATTTTCGTTCATTTGATATATCGAATAAATATGCATAAGTAAGACGATAAACGCTAGGTGGTCCGTCCGTGCCTTGCGTGGCATGAATAATTTAAGATTCTTACGATTTTCTTCTATGATTTTATTCCTCTTCTTCAAATTATTCTTTCTTTTCTCAAAAATCTTCATCTTCTTTTTCAACATTTTTCATCTTATCCGTCTTCTTATTTTTTTCTGGTCTATATTAAAAACATTTGTGTTGCCTTTTTCCTTGTATATTTTGGATTTTGCTTCTTCTTCATCTTCATTCTTTCTTATTTCTTATTTCTTATTTCTTCGTATTTCTTCCTTCTTTTTCTAATTTCTAATTGTTTCTTCTTTGTTCTTAGTTTTTATTCGTCTTCTTTTTCCTTCTTCTTCTACCTCCTCTTCTTCTTCTTATTCATTCGTTGTTCTTCATATTTTTTTTTCGTGTTTCTTCTTTTTTCATTCTTCTTTCTAATTTCTTATTCTTTCTTCTTATGAAGTTCTTCTTTCTCCTTCTTTCTTCTTTCTTCTTTCTTTGTTTTCTTTTTCCTTCTTCATTTTTTTCATATTTCTTCTTTTTTCATGTTTCTTGTTTTTTCACGTTTCTTTTTTTTTTCATGTTCTCTTCTTCTTCTTCTCCGCCCACGCCAAACACGGGCAAATAATGTTAATAATTTGTATCTTCATAATATAATTTGTATCTTTATTATAATAATAGTCAGTTTTCATAATTTATTATTATAATATAGTTTGTATTTTCTTGTTAGTTAAATTTTTTATTTTTTCTAATTCTTCATAATATAAAATACTTTACGATTTATTATCTTGAAAAAGACAAATTCATGTATCACTAAAACAATATGTATATACAAATCACATACATAACATATTTGATATTAATTATATTGAAAAAATAATTGACAATTTTAAGTTTATAATAATATAAGAAATGAGGAATGTAAATAAATTTTGTATAGTAGAAAATATGAAATAAGAAATAAAAGCTAGTAATTTAAGTGTTATTGATTATGTTGAAATCGTATTTGTTTCGCTTTTAATGAGAAGATAATATGTTTTTGAAATTTTTTAAAAATAGTTTTTTTATGAACTACCAATTGTTAGACCTAAGATATTTTTTCTTTGATACGAAACACATATAATTTTAATCCTAAATATTGTGTAATTATTATTAACAAATAAAACTTAAATTTCATAATTAAGATATGTTTTTATTATATTTTATACTAATTAAATTTGAACAATTTTACAAATTTAAGTTTAAAATATTTGAATTTATATGTTTATTCTTCTTTTTCATTCTTCTTTTTTTCTTCTTCTCCCTCTCCGTTAGTATACTCTTTTTCTTCTTCTCCGTTCTTCTTCTTTTTCGTTCTTCTTCTCCCTTATTTTCCTTTCTTCTTCTTCGTTCTTTTTTTTTCTTCTCTCTCCCACTTCTTCTCCCTTCTTCACCCTTCTTCCCCGTTCTTCTTATTTTTCTTCCCTTCTTCTTCTTCTTCTTCTTTGTATTTTCCGTTCTTCTTTTTTTTCTTCTCCCTCTCCCTTAGTCTCCCTTCTTCTTCTTTTTCTTGTTTTCTTCTCCGTTCTTCTTCTCCTTCTCCCTTCTTCTCCTTTCTTCTTCTTCTTCTCTGCTCTTGTTCTTCTTCTTCTTCTCCCTTCTTCTCCGTTCTTCTTCTTCTCCCTTTCCATTCTTCTCCATTCTTCTTTGTTATTCTTCTTCTTCTTATTCTTTTTCTTATTCTTCTTCTTCATTCTTCGTTATTTTCTTTCTCCTCCCTTTCCCTTCTTCTCCGTTATTCTTCTTCTTCATTCTTCTTCTTCTTCTCTATTCTTCTCCATTCTTCTTCTTTTTCACCTGCACATATGTCATTAAAACCATCTTCTTAAGATAAAATGCATTTTCTAAATTCTAAATGAGCAAAATATTTAGTAAACTAATTTTCATTCAACTCATCTTCTTAAGATCAAATGAATCTTCTTTATCTATGTTTAGTTATAATTATTGTTGTGTAATTACTATTGACAAATAAAACTCGAATTTCATAATTATTCTATGTTTTTATTAGAATTATTTGAATTATTCTTTCTCTTCTCCAAAATCTTCATCTTCTTTTTCAACATTTCCGTCTTATCTGTCTTCTTATTTTTTCTGGTTTATATTAAAACAAAAATTGTCACATTTTTCTCGTATATTTTGTCACATTTTTCTTCGTATATTTTGAATTCTTCGTTCTTTCTTCTTTCTTCGTCTTTCTTCTTTCTTTTCTAATTTCTTATTTTAGTCTTTCAATTTTCTTCATATTACTTCTTTTTTCGTAATTCTTTTTTCGTCACTATTCTTTCTAAATTATTACTCTTTCTTCTTTGTTCTTCGTCTTTCTTCTTCTTGTTCTTTTTTTTCTTTCTTCTTTCATCTCTCTCTTTTTTCTTCTTTTTCTCCTTTCTTCTGCACGTCCTTCGGATTATTCATCTTCTTCTCCAAATTCTCTCCAAATTCTCCATCTCATTATTCTTCTTTTGACCTCTTCGTTGTATGCGACGTCTTTGTCATTTTTCTCGTATTGAGTTTTTAATTACTTATTATATTCTCGAATTTGCCTTTGTGCTATCAATCGGTTAACAAAATATTCTGGTCATACTTGTAAGTAAACATAGGGGAATACACAAAGTCTTGAGAACTTTGTCAATAATACGAATTTACTACAAACGAAACATTTAATTTTAGAATCATAAAGGCGTCTATGAACTCGTCAAACCACAACGTACAATTGGTGCTTCATTGTCACTACGTAACCTAAAAATCATGGACAACAAATTGGTTATAATCACAAGAGATAATTCAAATGAAGAAAAAACTATTATCAATTAATCTAAAATCAATAAAATTACTTAGCACGAAAAGAACGAACAACAACCACGTCTGGATCTAGCAAAACCTCACAACACTTCTTTGAAATCCACTATTTGAATTGTTTTATAAATCATGTATTGATTTAGAGGTGTATCTATTTGGATCAAATTTTATAGCCAACACGTCTCCCTCGTTCTTATGTTTGAAGGAGATCCTCTCTCCCTCTCTCTGTCTCTCTTCCTAGCTTTATATATCTTCCCCTCTCTCTCTATCTCACACATACACTTTCTAGCTTTATCTCTTCCTCTCTCTCTCTCGTTCGTTCTTATTTTTGAAGCAGATACTCTCTATCCCTCTCTCCCTTTCCTTCTCTCTCTTGTTCTTATTTTTGAAAGAGGTTCCATCTCTCTCTCTATCCTCTCTCTCTCTCTCTCTCTCTCTCTCTTACTCTTATTTTTAAGGGGATTCTCTTGCTCCCTCTCTCTCGCTTTCTTTATCGTCATGTCTCTCTCGTTCTTATTTATGAAAGAAATCATCTTTGTCTCCCTCTTTCCACTTCACTCTATCCCTCTCGTACTCTCTCTCATTATTGTTTTTGAAGGAGATGCTCTCTCTCTCTATCCTCTCTCTCTCCCTCTCGCTAGAACTCTCTCTTTTTCTAAAAAATAATAAATAACAAAAATGTATTTATGACTTCATGATTTTAAAAACTCCATATCATCACCGTAATCTTGCATCATTGTTCTTCTTCTTCTTTCTTTTACATTAAGTTACTTCTTATTTCTTCTTTCTTCTTTCTTCATGCTTCCTCCTTCTTCCTTCTTCCTTCTTCCTTTCTTCTTCTTTCTTCTTCTTATTTCTTCTTCTTTTTTCCGTCTTCTTTTTTCTTCGTCTTTTTTTTTCTTCTTACTTCTTCATTAAGTTTTTATTTTCTTATTCTTTATCTTAATTCTTCTTTCTTCATCTTTCTTTGTGTTTCCTCTTATTTTATCTTCTTTCTTCTCTTTTTTTCTTCTTCTTAAGCGCCTTTAATTTTTACTTCTTCTTCTTTATCGCATGTGTTTTACCCAACTTTTTCTTCTTTCTCATTCGATTTTTCTTCATCTTTCTTTTCCGGTTTTTCTTCTTCATGGAAATTGTTAGTTCTTTAAATTTTTATCTTCTTCTTCTTCCTTCTACTTATTCCGGGTTTTCTTCTTTATCATATGACAAAGAAACGACAAATTTAAAGTATCCAGAACTTTTTTAACCTTGCCATCATTAGGGATCGCTGGCAAGATCTGTCGCAAGTCTCCTCAAAAGACAAAAATTTTACCACCAACCGTTTTTTATATTTTAGTATATCATGCATCATTTTATCTAAAGTTTTAAAAAACTTCGCTCATCATCATTTCCGAGATTTGATCCCGATTTGATCGAAAAAGAGATTGAAAACCTCGACTAAACTATCCGACCTCCTTGCAATAATAAAACAACAATTCTTCTTGATGCAACACTGAGGACAATAAGACCTTTCGATCGTAGAAAATCTGCTAATAAACTCCACAAATAAGTTTTCCGAGTACCTAAACATACTTACATTACAAATATATACATCATTCAAAATCTTATCATAAATATGTCTTTTTCGTCCATCATGTTTAATCCGCAAGTACTTCCCATCCTAACTTTTCCCATCGAGAATATCACAGACAATCTTGGCCAAAGCAAATATTGTCTTCCCATGGTGACATCTTCCAGAAATGGCATAGAAGATACATTAGACCGAGAACTACATTTGATATGTAGAAGCTGCTCTATCTTGGCCAAAGCAAAGTTCTTACACTAATTTACAAATAGTTTACACCTACAAAACATTTAAAAGAAAAATATCACAGACAATATGAAGCTCAATACATCACATATACATAAAATTTTACTTAGTTCATGGTTATCTTCATGGGCTGGTATAACATGCCTCATATAAAACATCTCAAACCATCGAATGTATTATAATTCTATTTGTAGTCAACATGATTACAAATAATAAAATGTTAATATTTTTTATAATAAGATGCAGGTAAAAGCAATTTTCTATTTTTATCCAAAAAATTATACTCCTTCCGTTTTAAATTAATAGATGTTATAGAAACAAAAATTGTTTCAAGAACATATTTTTAAAAAAAGTTTTCGAAGTATTTTTATTACTTAAATATGATGAATTTTAAACTATAATTTTTTTAAAAATAAATAAATGAGTTTATTGAATTACCATTGGTTTAGAATTATAAAAATTTGTTAATCACAAAAGAAACACTTATAATCAAATTGTAAATTTTTTTTAATAGGTGGGAAAATGTTAAAACATATAGAGAGTGAAATAGAGAGTGTATAAGATTTAATGTTAATAAATTATCTCTAGCGAATGTATTTTATTTCTTAATGTAAAAGAAAAGCAAAAATTCGATTACTTCTTAAATCCAAGGAGAAACATATCAGTAAATTGTTTCATATCTCTTACAACTACTTAATCAGGTGTAATCACAACCTCTATATATGCTTGCACAACAAAAAGAAATTTCAAATTAAAGTAAACAAAACCGAACAATGACTTTCAAAGTGTAAACTAAATATTAAACGAAACATATAGCCCAAACAAATTTTTCATCTCCAAATGCTACAAACTTCAACTCCTTAGTCATTGTCTCTTCCTGAATTTTAGGTTAGATCCACGTTCTAACATATAAATTACTCACCAGACCCATTCACTAACTATAAATTTATGCTATGCAATATCTTCCAGACATTTTCCAACTGCTAGATCCATAAAGATTTTCACAATCACAGGATGTCTCTGGTATTAATAATTTCATCGTATAACAGTCAAATAATCAACTTTAAACTTCACCGAAAATTCAATAAATGTAAACAATTGAGCTGTGAAAATCAAGCGCTCAAATTCTGACACACACACATTCACTGATCGTTTTCTCAAACTGAAACTAAAATTCAAAAAGTTTACAAAGCGTAGGAATGGTGGATTGAGTTGGAACGGAGCTGAAAAAAAAACATACGATTAGTTTAGAACTTTAGATCAAACCAAAAAAAACTAAATTTATTCAAACAACATGAGATATAAACCGGACTTTAGTTTGATTGGATCAGTTAAGAAATAATCAAGGTACCTCAAAGAGACAAAACACTTTATTCAAAATTAATAAAACACTATCTCCTATGGAAGCTCAAAATTTCTACATTAACGATGCAACCCCTCTGTTTTATATATTAGCTAGTCCACTACCTATTCATTAAGGATGAAACATGTGAGATAGAGTCATAGAAAAGATAATCTACGTGAAATAGAGAAGAGAATCTGATGAGTAGAAATGAGTAAATCACACTTACATACTGGCAAATGAAAAAGTGAGCACTATATTCTCATCTTCATGCTCTGGACTGTGTTTTGCTATGTTCTTTAACACAGTCACTGGCTGTTGAGCAGTCTCACATGCTATCTACATACTAATTCATCGGTTTCCATTTACTTTGTATTCTTGTTTTCAATCATAAAAAAAAAAAAAAAAAAAGTTAGTATATACAATTGTCTTACTAATCATGTCAAATACGTTGGTGTAATTATGCAATTCTTTTCTCAATGGCCTTAATGATTTTATCTCTTCCTCTTTTAAGGAAAGTTTTCAAGCTTGTTCTCACCCTCAATGTATATAACTTCACAAATCATCAGAACCTGTTATCTTTGCTTTTCCCGGTTTGACTATCTACAACAGCTGATTAAATCTTCACTTTTTTCATCACCTAGTCAAATCAAGTAATAAATTAATACTCAAAATCTGGTTCTTGATTTAAACATGCTATGCAAAGGAATCTATTCGAGGTTTCTCATCTTCAAGCGTGTAAAACTTTACGTTTAATGGAATGGTTGTTCAAAAAAAAAAGATTTAAACATGCTATCAACAATAAAGTTTGAACAATTGGATAATGATTTTGACCCATAAAATATCCAATAGAAAATCATTACAAAAATTCAATTAGTAAAAATTAAGAAACATGGTAGATGAAAGCCATAGGTTCCCAAGAAAGCATATATATATCAGTTCACTGGTCTTCTTTCCTCTCAAGTTACTCACTTCTAGAATCTGCAAAAAAAGAAGTCCCAATGAAATCTGATTAGGTGTCACACACATCTTTTTCCTTCGAGGTTATCCTTACAAAGTGTTTTTTTCTTTGGAAAAAGCAAGAAAAAAAGATAGTTTTAGTTTTCGTTTACTGCTACTTAATACCGTCTGCATAAAATTTATCTCTAACATATTTAAGATTTCATATCAGTTTTCAGTGTTTTAAATATATTTTTAAACTTAACTTCTCAAATCTGATATCTTCAGATGCATAATTTCATGTTAGTTGTTGTTTGGATTATTATAGAGCTATAACGTACCTACGACCTTTGCATTAAAGCAGCAAATTGACCTCTTTAATTGTTAACATAGTTTGAACAGAGCCATATGTATATTTTCTTGTTTAGAGAGGTAATTACCTAGTAAAGATGAATGAGATATGAATGAATTTATTCCCCGCATTGCACCCATAGATTCTTCAACTTCTCTTCATGAGTCTACTCAGTTGAATCTACTTGTCCTTCTTCATGCTTATGAACTCTCACTTTCTTAGCAGAACCATAAACAGATTCCAAACAACTTTTGTAGATTAAGGAAAGCTTTTAAGAATTAAGAGAAAGAAAAGGAAAATATTTATTACCATTAGTAAGTTTCTTCATTCTTGTTTTAACTTAGAAACGTGAGACAGTTGGTGATTAAACTTCATCTAATAAAAAGATTACAAAAAGTTTCACTGAAACATAAATAAAAGAAATGTTCTTGCTCTTGTTTCACATCTCCCTAAAAAGATTACACAGACAATTGTTCTTACTAAAAAGATTACAAATACAATGTTGTTAACAAAAACGAATGATTTTTCAGCATGCTTGCCGAACATTACTTGCGACGATTCGAGCCCAGAACTTGATTTGGGCTTTCATATCTCTCGAATCATTTGGAACCCAAACCGGGACTGGCTGACCCACCACCGTTGCAGGCCGGTTTTTCACGGCGCCACGTGGGACCCTCCTCTGTTCTTCATCTTCGTTTTCTTGTTTCTTCTTCGATTCAGTAATGTCCAATTCCTTCAACGTCAGAATCTATTTCGTCTTGGTGTTGCTTAGCGTTTTGCGATTTGGGATTCTTTGTGACTTGACTACCATCTCTTGAATCGCTTCTTTTGATCTCGAGTTTGTCGGTGGTATATGCCTTGGAATGCTTGAAATCTGCACAAAGTTTGGAACTTTCTGATCAAATCCAGAATCTCCACAACAGGAAAGAAATAATCAAATCATCCAAAAATAGGAAAATATATTGAAAAAGAAGAAATCACCTTTGGGGTAATCTCTTTCGTCGGAGTAAACCCAGAAGAAGAGCTTGCTATAGCTTCACGGATCAAGAATCTCATCCTTGAATCGTCGCTCTCTTGATCTTGAAACTCATTTCCATCATCCTCTCTTCCTATGTATCTCGGTAATGTTTGAGTTCTCTTCAAACTCCCTCCCATACGACAACACTGGACGTCATTGTTATTACAATTATGGAACTCTTTAATTCCATTTTCCCAAACCACATGTTCCTTCTTCCGCAAGTAACAAATATACAAGGGAACGATGAACCCTCAAATAGGCCAGTAGATTTAATTCATCACACACATTAGATACCAATCAGAAACAAAAACTAAAGAGGACAAAAGAGAACCAAGAATATATCTAAAATACCAGATTGGTCGTTTTGCCGATCAACCACCAATCCTAGAAAAAAAAAACTCAAATCAAAACCTAATTGAAACAAACTCAAAGAACTAAACGTAAATACCAATAAAACCTACGAAAATCGAGTAAACTAAGCATCATCTTACATATACGTACACGTTACAGATGGATCTACCAAAGATACACAAATAAGAAGACAAATAAGAGATAACCAATGAAAAAAAAACACAAACTAATTAAGAAGATACACAAAATTAACAAAATATCATCGTATGAAACAACTCAAGCACAAAAAATATAGATGACTGGAAAATTAATTGAAGAACGTACCGTGTCCAACGTACCAACGTACCAAGCCACAAGTCCATCTACTATAAGAAGAGGAAAATGAAAACCATCAGACACGCACAACCCAAAAATTGAACAAAGCCTAATTACAAAAAAGACTTCGATTAGAGAGTATATATGTCAGTTCACCTATGTTGATATTGGAATTACAGACTTCCTTCACCACCAATTCCTTGGCCCTCATGGTGATGTTACGACCATCAAACTCCTTCTGTTCATCTCTTCAATACTATCCCTCATAGATTTCTCGTCCTTGAAGATCACAAATATGAATCCCCTCGAGAAACACTGCAAGAAAACAAATTAATAGCAACAAAGAAACGAACATCTCTCATATAGAAAACACATGAAACTCATAATAATAAAAAAATACAGGAAGAAAAACTATCGGCTAAACCCTAGAGGCTAGAGCAACGAAAAAATAAACATATAACATAATCAATATGAGAGGGAGACACAAGTATTTATAGGAGAAGTTATTTAGGTTTAGGCGTTTATATTCCTTTTTTCATCTACGATAATTCTTGAGACCATAGAATATTCGTTTTTAATTTAATATCTTGATCGCATACGTAAAAAAGGAATATTTACTTTTTAATTATTAAAATAGTCATAATTATGCAACCGATAATCACGAAATAGCAATTATCCTTTTCGATGTATAGTAATTATCCTTATGTGTTAATTATTTTTCAAATAGATAAATACGCGATGCATCGCATTATTTAATATCGTATTAGCAAATAAAGGAAAGTAATAATTAAACATGCCACAATTAATTATGCTAGCTAAATTACGAAATTATACACCTTTACCTTTGTATTCATTAATGGCAGAAGCGTAATTCAGTTTTCAACTTTCAATCTCAGCTCAAATCACTTCGCAAATAATAATATAGATAGCTTCTGTTGAGATAAGCTTGAACAACAAGTAATTCTAATGAGATTAGGAAAACTTAGAGAAAAGGAAATTGTCCTTTAATGAGAAAAAGGAAATTGATTAGCTCCTAGGCTTATAAATAGAGA
The DNA here is from genome assembly GCA_020283515.1 of Alliaria petiolata. Classification (NCBI taxonomy): domain Eukaryota; kingdom Viridiplantae; phylum Streptophyta; class Magnoliopsida; order Brassicales; family Brassicaceae; genus Alliaria; species Alliaria petiolata. The sequence goes on from JAHZTW010000001.1 coordinate 414,695,515, forward strand.
TGTCGAGATATGGCATCCTATGAGAGTTTATGAGTTTGAGAATTTGAGAGATTGAGAGATTGTGAGAGCTTTAGTTTTTGAATTATTTTTCTAAAGCTAATAAAGAGAGTTCTTTATTTATCTTGAGTTTATCTATCTCTTAGATTCTATAATTGGTATCAGAGTCTCCTAAGCGATCCTTAGGAAAGCATGACGGACGGTGCGATCGTTCCGGTGAAAGTAAAAGAAGGAGGAGGTCCTTCTTCCATCATCTTCCCTATGCTAAATCCGACAAATTACACGGTATGGGCGATAAGGATGAAAGTTGCGTTAAAGGCTAACAAGGTGTGGGATGTTATTGAATCAGAAACAAGAGACGATGAGAAAAACAACATGGCCATCGCGTTATTGTTTCAATCAATACCAGAAACTCTTGTTCTCCAAGTTGGGGAAATAGACACGGCGAAGAAGGTATGGGAAGCAATACGGTCAAGGCATGTTGGAGCAGAACGAGTTAAAGACGCCCGTTTACAAACACTTATGTCAAAGTTTGAGAGACTAAAGATGAGAGATACCGAGAAAATTGATGACTTTGCCGGCAAGCTTTCAGAAATCTCGTCAAAATCCTCAGCCCTAGGAGTCAATATCGAAGAATCAAAACTGGTGAAGAAATTTCTTCATTGTCTTCCCCGGAAGAAATACATACATATTGTGGCCTCTCTTGAACAAGTACTTGATCTAAATACCACGACTTTCGAAGATATCATAGGCCGCCTAAAAGCCTATGAAGAACGAATTTACGAGGAAGAAGAAGAAGTTCAAGATGATCAAAGAAAGTTAATATATGCAAATACGGAGAATCAACACCAGCCTGTTAGTGGAAACAGAGGGCGAGGAGGAAGATCAGGTTACAGAGGAAGAGGTCATGGACGTTCAAATGTTGTGAGAGACACTTCGAAGATTACGTGTTTTAGATGCGACAAACTAGGACACTTCGCATTCGACTATCCTGATAGACTACTCAAACTGCAAAAAGCTCAAGAAGATAGTGATACTCAGGATGCAGACGCATTGATGATGCATGAATTGGTCGATCTAAACGAGAAGCGTTGCGTGCCGAGCAATTTTGTAACAAACAACGATGGAGACAACATATGGTATCTTGATAATGGGGCTAGCAATCACATGACCGGTGATAGAAGATATTTCGATAAACTTGACTACTTTGTTTCTGGAAAAGTGAGGTTTGGGGATGATTCACGAGTTGATATTAAAGGAAAGAGAACCATTGCTTTCATCGACCTGAACGGAGAAGCGCTAGTGTAGACAGATGTATACTACATCCCAGATTTAAAAAGCAACATTATAAGCCTTGGACAGGCTACGGAGGCAGGATGTGATATAAGATTGCGAGGAGGATTCTTGACCATGCGAGATCAGAATGGGAAGTTGCTTGCTAAAGCACCTAGGTCCAAGAATCAACTTTACAAAGTTCGGATGGTTTTAAGAAACAATTCTCGACTGTTTCTTACAAGCATTAGCGAGTCAAGTAAGTGGCACGCGAGATTGGGACATGTGAACTATGGAACTATCAAGTTAATGATAGACAAAGAACTTGTGCGAGGAATTCCGAATGTTGGCATCGAGAAGGAGGTCTGTAGTACATGTTTGCTTGGGAAGCAAACAGGACAAGCGTTTCCCCAAGCTACCACTTACCGAGCATCGTATGCTAAAATTGAAGCACCAAATCTGAAGAAGCTAGATGACAGGTAAAGAATGCTTGTTCATCTAGGAACATAACCAGGATCCAAAGCTTATCACTTACTTGATCCGCAAACACGCAAGGTAGTAGTGAGTCGTGTTGTTGTTTTTGATGAGACAAAGGGTTGGAACTAGAATCGTAGCGATTCTGAGGAAGATGGTGATGGAAGCTTTAGAATTGAGCTTCATGATTTCGGGAATCATGGTCTTCAAGAAAGAGAAGAAAATCATGAAGAAAATACAAGAAACACAGAAAGTGATGGTGAATCAAACGATAATGGAGATCGAGAAGAAGTAGAATCTGAGCATTGTGGTGAAATTCATGTTCCTATTATCCGAAGATCACAGAGACATAGCCATCCACCAAAGTATCTTTAGGATTGCGTTCTTCTTGCGGAAGAAGAGGGAGAAGCATTGCTTCTATGCTTAAACAACGAACCAAGAAGTTTATGGGAAGCTAAAGAATCTAAAGAATGGACAGATGCGTGTAAAGAAGAGATTGCTTCCATTGAAAAACTCAACACTTGGGATCTTGTCGAGTTACCAGCAGGAGCAAAGCCGATAGGCTTAAAATGGGTGTTTAAGCTCAAAAGAAATTCGGATGGGAGTATCAACTAGTACAAAGCTCGATTGGTTGCTAAAGGCTATGTACAAAAATATGGAGTTGATTTCGAAGATGTCTTTGCACCAATAGCTCGGATTGAGACAATAAGATTACTTATCAACATCGCAGCCTCGAACGGATGGGAAATCCACCATCTTGATGTTAAAACAGCTTTCTTACATGGAGAATTGAAAGAGACAGTTTATGTTCTGCAACCTGAAGGTTTCGAGAAAGAAGGAAGTGAGAACAAGATCTACAAGCTAAACAAAGCATTATATGGACTAAGACAAGCACCAAGGGCATGGAACAACAAACTAAATAACATCTTGATGGAGCTGCGGTTTGAAAAGTGTTCTAAAGAACCTTCAGTCTATCGAAAGGAGGTAAAAGAAGGAATTCTTGTTATTGATGTATATGTCGACGATTTGTTTCTGTCAGGAACAACCCTTGAGATCATTAACAAGTTTGAGATGAGCAATCTTGAAAAGCTGACGTATTATCTCGGGATTGAAGTACATCATCATGACAAAGGGATTACTCTGAATCAAAAGAATTATGCATCTAAGATCTTAGAGGAAGCAGGAATGAGGGATTGTAATCTGGTTCACACACCTATGGAGACAGGTCTGAGTTTGGCCAAGTCCGAGAATGAAGAAGAGATTGATGCTACGAACTTCAGAAAAAGCGTTGGCTGTCTCCGTTACTTGCTTCATACAAGACCTGACTTATCCTATTCTGTTGGTATACTTAGTCGATATATGCAGAGTCCTAGACTCTCACATGGAGCTGCGATGAAACAAGTATTGAGATACTTGAAGGGAACCACTGGTCTCGGCTTAACCTTTGAACGATGCTCAAGTATGCCGAAGCTGACAGGTTATTGTGACAGTAGCCACAATGTTGTTCCAGATGATGGGAGAAGTACTTCAGGGCACATCTTCTATCTTGGTAAGAGTCCAATCACTTGGTGCTCTCAGAAACAAGGATACTGTCGCATTATCGTCATGTGAAGCAGAGTTTATGGCCGGGACAGAAGCTGCGAAACAAGCGATCTGGCTTCAAGAATTGCTTAGTGAAATCACAGGAACAGCGACTTAAAGTGTTGTCATTTACATTGACAACAAGTCTGCGATTGCACTAACAAAGAATTCAGTTTTTCATGGAAGAAGCAAACATATTCATCGGAGATACCACTTCATACGAGAATGTGTCGAAGGTAACCAAGTTGAAGTAGCACACGTCCGTGTCCGTCGGAAATCCGTCGGAAATCTTATCCGTTGGAAAACCGTCGGTAATCTTGTCCATCGGATATTCCGTTGGAATTTCTTTTCCGACCACCTCTAACCGACGAATGTTTTCCGTCGGAAATGGCCTTTTCCGACGGATTTTCAACGGTTTTGGCCCTTGGTTTTGGCTTGATTTCTTGTAGTGAGATACTGTCGCATTATCGTCATGTGAAGCAGAGTTTATGGCCGGGACATAAGCTGCGAAACAAGCGATCTGGCTTCAAGAATTGCTTAGTGAAATCACAGGAACAACGACTAAAAGTGTTGTCATTTACATTGACAACAAGTCTGCGATTGCACTAACAAAGAATCCAGTTTTTCATGGAAGAAGCAAACACATTTATCGGAGATACCACTTCATACGAGAATGTGTCGAAGGTAACCAAGTTGAAGTAGCACACGTTCCGGGAAGTGAGCAAAAGGCGGATATACTCACAAAGGCTTTGGGAAGAATCAGGTGTAGAGAAATGAGAGAGCTCATCGGATTGCAAGACCTCGGTAAGGAAGGTTTCAAGCTTAAGGGGGAGAATGTTGAGATAAGCTTGAACAACAAGTAATCCTAATGAGATTAGGAAAACTTAGAGAAAAGGATATTGTCCTTTAATGAGAAAAAGGAAATTGATTAGATCCTATACTTATAAATAGAGATGTCGAGATGTGGCATCCTATGAGAGTTTATGAGTTTGAGAATTTTAGAGATTGAGAGATTGCGAGAGCTTTAGTTTTTGAGTTATTTTTCTAAAGCTAATAAAGAGAGTTCTTTATTTATCTTGCGTTTATCTATCTCTTAGATTCTATAGCTTCGGTACACAGAATTAAATGGATAACATCCACTTATTGGTACAATTTTGGACGCAAGGCCAAAGTGATTTTACGGTCCTAGCATATGATATGACACCTGATCGGAGACAATCGGAGATTTAACATGTTCTCACACAAACAATTTTTTCTGTAGACAATCGGAGACAATTCGTATATATGGCGTCTGCTTCTTCTCCTTTAAAAATGGCGATCACAAATCTCCTCGCCACAAGCAAGTAGCAACGCCGTCAAATTTGGATGGCGTCTGCTTCTTCTATCCTTTTTCTCCGGTGAACCAAAACCACTTTCTTGGCTCGTCGTTTGTCACAGACGACACGTAGATCCCAAATATACGATGCCCGAGACAGAAACAAGTATAAGTGACAGTGACGAAATTGGGATCGTCCATTTTTAAAAAGGAAAAGCTATCTCGTTCACGGTGCAATATAGTTTCTTGCTAAAGGTAAGCAAACCCCTAAAACAGAGTTTTCTTCTTCTCCAAGTAAATTGAGGGCAAATACTGAGATGGAAAGATCTTCCTTCTGATAAAATCCAAGAATCAGCCAAAGAGAGTGATTTAAGACTTCTAACGTCGATTCCTCCTTCTCATCCAATCGTAACCCTCCATCTCATAATCAACACACTCCCTAAATCTTCATCAAAAATATATGTCGCGGTTTATAGGATTCCAAGAGTTTCAAACAAGTTTAGCATCCTATGTGACAGCTGTTGATGCCAACTGTATAGTTTCCAGATCCTTCTGCTTTTTAGTATAAATATCACTTCTTATGTAATTGAAAACCCTAAGTTTTATGAGGATGAAGTTTTGAGGAAACTCTTTCTTGAGCTATAGCTCTCTGTTTCTTCTTCTGCTTACAGAGTCGGGTATAAATAATTATTGGATGAGATTTTGTATTATTACTTTTGGAATACTTTCTTATACTTTTGGAATATTTATTTTTTTATTTAGTTTTTGATTAAATTTTATAACATATTTTTAAATTTTAGAGTTTTTTATTTCTAGTTTAATATATATTTTTGAAATTTTTTTAAATCATATTTTTATAATTAAATTTTTCTTTTTCTTAATTTTCTTATTTATCTTTCTGATTTTTAATTCTTTTCTTTTTAGTATTAATAATCGATACATTTAAAAAATAAATAAATTTTAGATTTATGTTAACACTATGTTAAAATTTAATTAGTTAATTTTTTGCACGTGTAAAAATATGAATCGAGATGTTTGGCACGTTTTGATATCATGCTAATTAGCAACTCTGATTTTTTTTTTTTTTATTATACTTGACTATTTTTTTAAAAAATATTGTATACCATCGTAGAAATCAATTAATCGATTATAAAATTTCTTTAATATAGTTAAAAAACATGAGAGATACTTATTTGCCTTTTTATTTTTAAAACCTTAAATTTAATTTTTCTTTTTGTTAATTTTCTTATTTATCTTTTTGTTGGAAAGCATAAGCGATACATATTTACTTTTTTGTTTTTAAAACCTTTAATCTAATTTTTTTTTTACTTTTTAAAAAACATTTAATCCAATTTTCTTTTTTTCTTAATTTTTTAATTTACTTTTTGATTTTTAATTATTTTTCTTTTAATATTAGTGATTGATCCTACAATTTTCATAATCTAATTGGAAAACATAAAAGTTATTTAAAAAACAAAATTTGTTTCTAGATTTATGTGAACATTATGTTAAAATTTAATTGGTTGATGTTTTTTTTTACATGTGTCAAAATCTTATCGATTAACTTGACACGTGTCACGATCATGTGAATTACTAACTTTGACGCATGCAATTTTATATAATAAGATTGTAACGCCCCCAACCGCTCTTACCAGCGAGGCCCCACACCTCTCTCGGGCTATGGGCCCCGCCCCTGTCCTACGGTCGTTGTTTTATTTTTCTCGGTGGCCCGACTGACTTATTTAATGACCATGCAATCACCACGTGATATTTCTCCGTGTTTTGCCCTCACTCACACGGTTCCCCAGAGTACTTCCCGGAAGGTCATCTATCCTATTCCTACTACTCCAACATAAGCACGCTTAACTCTAGAGTTCTCTCGGAGTAAGTGACCGGAAAAGGTAAATACACTTTTGATGATATAGGTAGTCAAATCAATCCATTTAAATTTATTCAAATAGGCCGGGCCCAGATCGTTATAATAATAATTAATATAAATTTAATGGCATCATGGTACAATAAAATTGCGGGGTACAACTACAATCACATATACCGGTTACCGGAGACCTAACCGCATTAATTCCTTAACTATTGTCTATATATTTATCCTACTACTTATTAATTGAGAATCACTTTTAATGAAAAATGCTGAGTTGTCAGCTTCACAATGAAAGTTAGTGTATTTTAATGATGACATGTAAATGTGATATGTCAAATTTCTTAAAATAAACGAAATGTTTTGATTGGTTGAGNAAATATTTATTCTAAAAACAAAAGGACAAATTTTTTTGTGGTATATTTCAACTAAAAAGGAGAAATAAAAACAAAAGTAAATAAAAATTTTAGTTTAGGAAAATACACAATCAAATACTAATCATACAAGAAAAAGAAAAATACTACTAACTTTGATTAAAAAAAGTAAATATAATTCAAATACAAATATGAAAATTAATTTATCATTAAAAATAATAAATATGTTAGTAGCTAAATAATAAAAGTCATATTAATTCAAATAAGAATTGAAAACACTAAATATTTGGAAATATATATTTTGTTAAATAAATAACTGTTAATTAAATTTTCATAGAGAAGTCGATTTTTATCTCGGACCTTTAATTAACAAAGTGTTGATCGAAGTGAAGTCGATTTTTATCTCGGACCTGCTTGAGTTCCGAAGATAAAACTAGTTCTTTCGTCGTTAAAAGCGAATGAACAAATCTTTGAGCTCGTGGTGTCATCAATGCTGAAGTTTTATAAACACATTCCATAAAAGAGGAAATTGGTGATATTCATTCATCTCTGCGTAGCGGAATTGATCTCTGCAAAGAGGAGGAAGTTGGTGGAAGTGGTCTTCTCCTTTAAAATTTAATTAGTTGATTGTATTTAATATGTTTCGCTCTTTACAAGAAATCAAACTTCTTGGTACAATCGACCAACGTGTACTAATTTGAACTTTAGAGCACTTAGATTGTGTAAAACTATCATACAGAATATCTCATATACTTTTAGAATCAATAGCTTCGGTACACAGAATTAAATTGATAGCTTCCACTTATTGGTACAATTTTGGACGCAAGGCCAAAGTGATTTTACGGTCCTAGCATATGATACGATATGACACCTGATCGGAGACAAATCGGAGACCTAACATATTCTCACACAATCAATTTTTTTCTGTAGACAATCAGAGACAATTCGTATATATGGCGTCTGCTTCTTGTCCTTTTAAAAATGGCAATCACAAATCTCCTCGCCACAAGCAAGTAGCAACGCCGTCAAATTTGGACGGCGTCTGCTTCTTCTGTCCTTTTTCTCCGGTAAACCAAACCACTTTCTTGGCTCGTCGTTTGTCACAGACGACACGTAGAGCCCAAACATACGATGCCCGCGACAGAAACAAGTATAAGAAAAACCCAGAACCCTAACTAGAACAATTCGAAATACATCAAAGGCTTAGAGGAATGTGTACTTACTCCATTTTACGAACCCGAATAGATTGCCTCCTGCTGTTATAATCCCAAGATAGATCAATAGAAATGTTTTGTTGCACAAAAAGTTTCATTTTAAAACGTGGCTAGTTTGTTCAACATTGTGCAAGTTTATTGGGCCGAAAGATAAATAGATAATACTTGTGTCTCAAGAAGACTGTCTCAAGCAAGACCAACAATAGAACAAAACATTGGGCCGAAAGATAATACACAAGCCCAACATTCACTTCTATGTTTCTGGCAGCAACGGTCAACAAAAGGAGAAACTGCAGAACACAATTGCAGAGTGGTCTTCGTACAGCCAATACAACTAATGCTCTTCAACTGTTGATGCCAACTGTATAGTTTCCAGATCCTTCTGCTTTCTAGTTTTATGAGAATGAAGTTTTGAGGAAACTCTTTCTGGAGCTATAGCTCTCTGTTTCTTCTTATGATTATATTATTGGAATACTTTCCCATACTTTTTTGTTATATAATAATAACTACAAATTTAATGGCCCATCCTGGTACAATAAAATTGCGGGGTACAACTACAATCACATATACCGGTTACCGGAGATCTAACCGCATTAATTCCTTAACTATTGTCTATATATTTCTTATTCACACACACAAGAACCAAACCAGTTATTCTTCTTGTTTCGCAAGTATAAATGGCTATTATCCTTGCCACCAGCAACACCGTCAAATTGGATGGCGTCAGTTTCTTCTCCTATTTCTCCGGAACACCTAACCATTTCTCCGGCAGACCTAACCACGTCTTGGTTCGTCGTTTGTCACACACGACACGTAGAGTCCAAACTTCATGTTGTTATCGTGAGCCGTCGTTGAAAGATGAGACAGAAACAAGTATTGTCAGTGACGGAATTGGAATCGTCCGATTCTTAAGAGGCAAAAGCTATCTCGTTACCGGTGCAACAGGGTTTCTTGCCAAAGGTAAAATACCTAAAACAGAGTTTTCTTTTTGTCCAAACCTAAAACAGAGTTTTCTTTTTGTCCAAACCTAAAACAGAGTTTCTTTTTGTCCAAGTAAACTAATTTTCGGACAATACCTTGTGTTGCAGTGTTGATTGAGAAATTATTGAGGGCAAGTCCTGAGGTTGGGAAGATTTTTGTTCTGATGAAATCCAAGGATCAAAAATCAGCCAACAAGAGACTCTATGATGAGGTTCTGTTTAAACATTTCCATTCTCAACTTTTTTGTTTTTCTCTTTTCATTTTCTCTGTATCCCATTTTTTCCACACAGATCATAAGCTCGGATCTGTTCAAGCTTCTGAAGCAAAAGGGCGGGAGCTCTTACGAAGCCTTCATGAAGAGCAAGTTGATTCCAATAATTGGAGATATTGGAGAAGACAATCTCGGAATCGAATCCGAAATAGCAGCCAAGATTAGTGATGAGGTTGATGTCATTATAAGCTGTGCAGGTCGTACAACGTTTGACGACAGGTGTTTCCTCTGTTTCGTCTTTGCTCTGTTTTTTTTATAGCTCATAAACTAACTGTAATAGTTGACTTTGTTTTTAATCCAAACAAACGGAAACAGATACGACACTGCCCTAAATGTCAATGCTCTTGGACCTAATAGGCTCTTGAGCTTCGGAAAGGAATGCAAAAAACTGAAACTTTTCCTACATTTTTCAACTGGTATGAGTTTTTGTTTCGGCCGAGAATGAGGTTTTTTTTTTTGTAGAGAAGTGTCAGAAACTGAATAATTTTTTTTTTTTTTGAGGGGTTATATAGCTTATGTGACTGGTAAGAAAGAAGGGACTGTATTGGAGACTCCTCTCTGCATTGGAGAAAACAAAACTTCTGACTTGAACATAGAAACCGAGATGAAACTAGCATCAGAAGCACTAAAAAAGTTTCATGGTAGTGAAGAAACCAAGAAACTGAAAGAGCTTGGTATTGAAAGGTGAAGATAAATGAGATTTTTTTTACTTTCGGCACCTTATTATGTACCAGTATCTATGAACAATATGTTTTTATCGTATGAGAAACCAGAGCTCAGTACTATGGCTGGGAAAACACTTACACATTCACAAAAGCCATGGCTGAGTCTGTAATTCACAGCAAGCGAGGAGATCTGCCCGTAGTGATCATGAGGCCAAGTATTATAGAAAGCTCCTACAAGGAGCCTTTCCCTGGTTGGATCCAAGGAATAAGGTGAGCAAACTTGTTTTCAAAGAAAAGGGACTTGGATTAGCTTGTGTTTTTTTATTTTATTGAATTTTGTATTTGGTTAAAAACAAAAACAGAATGAGTGATCCAATCATCTTGGCCTATGGCAAAGGCCAGATTTCTGAGTTCTGGGGAGATTCTCAATCTTTAATGGACTTTATACTTGTTGATATGGTTGCAAACGCGGCAATAGCAGCCATGGCAAAGCATGGTTGTGGTAATGTCCCAGAGCTCAAAGTTTACAATGTCACTTCTTCCTCTCATGAGAATCCCCTGCGAGTTGGCGAGTTGATGGACCTCTCTCATCAACATCTGTGAGACTCTCCACTGACAAAAACAGTGAAAGACTTAGAGCGAATGAAATTCCACAGTTCCTTAGAGGGTTTCACCTCCTCTATATCCAACACAATAACAAAACATGAAAAAGGAGAGATTAACAATGAAAGAGGAGGAGAGCCAGATAATACCACATTGAGCATGAAAGGAAAGAGGATGCTAAACTATTTTGTGTCCCTGGCAAGAACATATAAGCCTTACACGTTCTTTCAGGCTCGGTAAATAACATTACTTGGCCTTCTTCTTATATTTAAGCCAAAAAAGGTATCAGATTACTGACCAATATAGTCAATATATACCAGGTTTGATGACACCAATACAAGGAGTCTGATACAGGAGCTGTCAATGGAAGAGAGAAAGATGTTTGGGTTCGATGGCAGAGGCATTGACTGGGAGCATTACATTGTCAACGTTCATCTTCCAGGTCTCAAAAGGCTATTCTTTCAGGGAAGAGAGTGATTTAAGATATGAATAAAACCCAAAAAAACTTCATATTTAGGTGGAAAACCTTTCAATAATTTTGTTACAAATACTTGTGTCCAATCCTCAGTGAATCAGCTATCTTAGTGAGTTTTCTAGATTTATCGACATTTTAATCACCCAAAATCCATTCGAACCAAACAGTGAAGATATTGGGTGTTACATTTCAAGATCATGACCTGAATTATATATATTTCCTTGTCCAATACTCAGTGTATCAGCTATCTTAGTGAGTTGTGATTTATATTAGAACAGTAAAGATTTACATTCTGGTTGCCTAAATCACAAACCTTGCTTCATTTTCTAGAGCTTAGTTGCCATAACTCCGAAATACTTAATGATCTTTCCCATAACTTCGTTTGCTTCATCTTGAATTTCGCCACCAGTTTCCGTATGTGTAGTACAACGAACATTTCAAGGATAAATAAATCTGAAAATGTCTAAGGAGATGGTGAGGTGTAGCAATTTTCTTAAAAAGTAATATTACAAGGAGATGTGCTATTTATATCATAGATTCTCACACAAAAGCCCTCCAGAGTCCAGACTAAAAGCTTCATTTTTTATATAAAAATGTCTATCACCAGAAATGCCGTCAAACTGGATGGCGTCAGTTTCTTCTCCGGAAAACCAAACCACTTCTTGTCTCGTCGTTTGCCACAGACGACTCGTAGAGTCCAAACTCCAAACTTGTTCTTGTTATCGTGAGACGTCGTTAAAAGCTGTGACGCCGTTTATGATACCTGAGACAGAAACAAAGAGGGACAGTGACGGAATTGGAATTGTCCGTTTCTTAAAAGGGAAGAGCTATTTGGTTACCGGTGCAACAGGGTTTCTTGCTAAAGGTAAAAAGAACCTAAAACAGATAGGTGGGTGGAAATCTTTCCAGAAATTTTCTTCGGACTCTGTGTTTTAAGGTAGGAAAACGAGGTCTTTTGAAAAAGTTGTTTAGGAATGCATATTAGCATTCTTCCCATGTATTGGTCGAAAATGGAGGAAGACACTTCAACCACAAATAGTATTATTAAGAGAGAGTGGGAAGAGATTTCGCCTCAAATAGTCTTTAGGGATGCCATTAGAGCTAGTCATCATGCAAACATCTTTAAAGAAATCGATATAGTCCATTGAATCTTCTATAGACAAATGATGGAACATATTCTGCTTTACTAAGAAAATGATTAGGGATTGGTTTTGTAATGTTGTTTTCGTGATCAACAAGCTTGTTTTGGTCAGAGTCGAAATCTTTCTCCCGAGTCTTGAGCTAAGACATAATGCTGCCCAAACGTTTTGACATCTCTCTGAGGAGTAACATCGGAGAAATCGTAAATGTTCATTAAAATTGGCAAGTGAATTTTGAAAGAATTTTTAAAGGCTTATTGGCCAATAGTTGGTAAAGATTTGCTGGTTGTTGTTCAGTCTTTCTTTGACAAGGGGTTTTTGCCGAAGGGAATTAACACAACTATACTAGCACTTATCCCAAAGACAACAACGGCAACATAGATGAAGGATTACCGCCCAATCTCATATTGCAATGTCATGTATAAGGTGATCTCGAAGATCCTGGCAAATCGACTTAAAAGAATGCTCCCAAAGTTCATTGCACCAAACCAATCTGTTTTTGTGAAGGATCGATTGTTGATGGAGAATGTGATCCTCGCTTCAGAGATGGTGAAGAACTACTATAAAGGAAATGTATCATCTAGGTGTGCGGTGAAGATAGACATTTCCAAGGCGTTCGACTCTGTCTGGTGGCCTTTTCTACTCAATACTTTGACTGCTTTGAACTTCCCTGAGCGGTTTATACATTGGATCAAACTGTGCATCACAACGGCAACGTTCTCTGTCTAGGTGAATGGAGAGCTTGCAGGTTTCTTTAGAAGTAAGAGAGGCCTACGACAAGGTTGCTCGTTATCCCCATACTTGTTTGTGATTAGCATGCACGTTTTATCTAAAATGATAGACAAGGCAGCTAATGATAGAAGGATTGGTTATCCCCATACTTGTTTGTTATCCCCTACGACAAGGTTGCTTGTTATCCCCATACTTGTTTGTGATTAGCATGCACGTCTTATCCAAAATGATAGACAAGGCAGCTAATGATAGAAGGATTGGTTACCATCTGTATTGCCAAAATCTGAAGCTTACTCACTTGTGTTTTGTGGATGACCTACTGGTTTTTGCGGATGGGAAAAAGAGATCTATTCAAGGAATCCACGAGGTTTTCAAGGATTTTTCAGAGATCTCAAGTTTGAACATCAGTCTTAAGAAATCCACTATATTTTTTTTTGGTTGAGAGTAGAGATGAGATTCTCGATCATTTCTCTTTTGACTCAGTGGATCTTCTGGTGAGATATATGGGTATTCCTCTGTTGATAAAGACGATGACATGTCAGGATTATACTCCCTTGATCAAAAAAGTAAGGAGCCGTAGAAGCACTTGGATAGCGAGATACCATTCATTTGCAGGTCAGCTTCAATTAAAAGCTTCGGTAATTCAAAGTCTCACAAACTTCTGGATTTATGCATTTAGACTCCTCAAAACTTGCACCAAGGGCATAGATAATTCTGCTCTGCTTTTCCTTGGTCCGGTCCTGATTTAAACACAAAGAAAGCGAAAGTTGCTTGGAAAGATAATGTCTAAAGAAGAGGGAGGTTTAGGTCTGCGATCACTAAACGAGGCGAATAAAGTAAGTTGTTTGAAGTTAATATGGCGAATTGTTTTCACACTTTTCGCTCTGGGTCAACTAGATCAGGTTTTATCTCATTCTTTTGACTATGTCTGGTGGCCTTTTCTACTCAATACTTTGACTGCTTTGAACTTCCCTGAGCGGTTTATACATTGGATCAAATTGTGCATCACAACGGCAATGTTCACAGTCTAGGTGAATGGAGAGCTTGCAGGTTTCTTTAGAAGCAAGAGTGGCCTACGACAAGGTTGCTCGTTATCCCCATACTTGTTTGTGATTAGCATGCACGTCTTATCCAAAATGATAGACAAGGCAGCTAATGATAGAAGGATTGGTTATCCCCATACTTGTTTGTTATCCCCTACGACAAGGTTGCTCGTTATCCCCATACTTGTTTGTGATTAGCATGCACGTCTTATCCAAAATGATAGACAAGGCAGCTAATGATA